>CM060830.1:3760000-4960000 GCA_030762175.1 Metallyticus violacea
CATCATCAAGGAACACAAAAGCTTTTGCGCAATTAACGGCATCTTAGAGTACCAAAGTCCCATGCTGAAAATAAAAACCGTTTGTGATCACAGTACTATTTTGTGTAAAGTCGCAATGATACTTAAATGCCGGAAGTTCGCGGATTTGACGCAACAATATTCCAAAGCAAACAAAGTGCATGAGATGGCAGCCTTTAGTGTCCAATGTTTTCCTCTTCTTGTTCGTGAATATGCGTACAAAAACTAACTTCGCAATGAATGTGAATGTATAGGATACAACAACAATATTATCTGTTAAGATTACAATTTGTTTTGACCGGCAGTGTACTCGATTTACGTGTGGTAAAACTTGAAATTTATTTACTGAAAGTGTTCGTACGTTTTGCTGTTCAAGAACAGTCGCAGGTAATAAAACATTTCAAACTTTTTATACCAACTCACTGTCTCATGAACTTATGAGCTATATATATCTCCTCTCCTGGCATTGCGGTATCCTAGCGAACTTCTGAGGCGCGGGATGCCCATATGACACCACTACGTAGTCCCAGTGGCGATGATGGTAAAGGTGATATCCTTAGGTACACGAGGGGGTCCTTAAACCTATGGATGGCGAAAATGAGCTCGGGTCCTTAGTGCCTTAAAGCTATCTAGCATTTAAAAAAAACTTGACCTGGCCTGGAATCAAAATCAGGACCTCCATATTAGAAATCGCAAACTCTACCAATAGACCATGGAGGCTGTCAACGTTTCAAACTTAGAAATTCAAATATCTCAAAAGAAGGAAAATGTGACTTTATCATTCTCCTGCTGTTGTTTGTTACAAATAAAGTGTTGCGATCACTTGCCTGGATTATCGTGGAATTTGTTCCTGGATGTGAGCAGTAGTAGGTTCGTGAGTGGGCTTTGCGGTGCCAGCTCTGGGTTCACCTTGTTACTCTCCAGGGAGGAGTCAGTTTGTTCATGCGGCACCCCCACAAGACTCACCATATACACCACAGGAGTACCGGGTTCCACGGGCACCACAGCGTGTCTCAGGTGCGCGGCCTGTCCTGTAACTACACACATATACATGCATTTGTTTTTACATCTGCTTTTCTACAATTACTGCTTGGCCATAATGACCATTGAAACATGTGAAGTACGCAATTTGACTAGACATTACATGCACGTCATGAATATACATGAAGAACTGAAATATAATTACCCCATTTGACTAGACATTGCATTTGTCCTCAAGAGAATATAAGAACAACTAAAAATGCAATTATTTTCATCACCTATCAATCATTATTCCTCACCTCGTTTACCGCTTGAAAATTGAGAGGAGTTATAACAAGGAGTACCTCTTAGGTCTAAACTTTTCCAGTCTCAATTGTTAAATAGTATCCAGCTGAAGAAAGGAGGAGAAATTGTGACCTTGCCTGTGCTAGACAAAATATTTTAAACTTTAAAAGGGATGACTGAAATGTACGATGAGTAAAGGATAAATTGATAAAAACGTATCAGGAATTGAACAATCTAGCAGGTGAATTTATTTTCTGTAATCCGGAAAATTTTTAAATCATATGGAAAAATGCACGAGGGGGATAATACATTAGTAAATACAATACCCCATTTTACTGAACACGATATAGTATTGATGATTAAACTATTACCCTATACACCACATTTTACATAAAAGAACACCTGAATCACAGCATTGCCCAATTTGACAAATCGTTACATTCACTCTCTTTGAAAGTAAGAGAAATACTTAAATAAAACAATTGTCATACAATAAGCATAACATATAAAATCCCAAGAATAAATAACAACTGAAATACAATACTTTCCCTTTTGACTGAATATTATGTTTGCACTCTCGAAAATACATGAACAGGTGAAATATAACGCTCGCTTTCTTGAGAATACTTGAACAATATATACCCCATTTAATTGAAAGTCGTTTCTAACCTTCTCAGAATGCATAAACATCTGAAATAAAATAGCTTTCCCATTTAACTGAAAGTTATTTACGATTTCTGAAAATATATAAACAAGTGAAATACAATAACTACTCAATTTGACTGAATAGCCTCTGAAATATGATAACTGCAACATTTGACTGAAAATTAAGTCCAATTTTGTGATAATATGTGAACATCTGATGTACAGTAACTACCCCATCTGACTGAAAGCAAGGTCAATATTTCTCTGAATACATTTGAAATATAGTAACTGCCCCATTTGACTGAAAGCTAAATGAAACTTACTGAGAATACATACACATCTGAAATATAGTAACCATCCATTTTGACTGAAAGTTAAGTCCTTTCTTCAGATACATGAACATCTGAAATACAATAAATAACCCCATTTAACTGAAAGCTACGTCTGATTTTCTGGTGTTTAGTTCTATAGCTACCCCATTGACTGAAAAACTTAATTATGACTTTCTGAGAGCACATTAACATTTGAAGTAGAATAACTACCCCATTTGACGAAAGTTTCACCCGAGTTTCTATGAATACATAAACCTCTGAAAAACAATAATTATCCTATATGACTGAATGATAAGCCCGACTTCCTCAGAAAGTGAATCTCTGAAATACAGTAACTACCCCATTTAACTGAAAGCTAGGTTCAATTTTCTGAGAATATATGCACATCTGAAATACAGTAATTACCCCATTTGACTGAAAGCTAATTCCAAATTTCTGAGAATACATGGGAATCTGAAATACAACTATTCCAATTTGACTGAAAGTCAAGTTCAACTTACTGAAAATATATGCATATCTGAAACGGAGTAAATACCCCATTTAACTGAAAGATAAGTTCAACTTGGTGAGAATACATGCATATCTAAAGCACAGTAACTATCCCTTTGACTAAGTTCAAATTGCTGAAAATACATGAACAAATGCAATATGTATCCCATATAACTGAAAGTTAAGTCCGACTTTCTCAGAAAGTAACTACCCTTTGATTGAAAGCTAAGACCAACTTTTTGAGAATACATGGACCTCTGAAATACAATAAATATCCCTATTTGACTGTAAGTTAAGTCAAACTTGCTGAGAATACATGAATATATGAAATATAGTAATTATCTGAAACACAGTAACTATTCCATTTGACTGAAGGCTTAGTAAATTCAACTTGCTGAGAATACACGAACAAATATAATTAGTATCCCATTTGACTGAAAGTTACGCCCGTCCTTTTGAGGATACACGAACATTTAAAATACAACACTTTACCCATTTGATTGAGTAGTGATATCAACAAATCCTAGACTGAGACTTACGATTATTCTAATACAACGCGATTGTTTGCTAGGCACAGTAGTTAACAAGCGCATTAATTTTTGTTATTTTTATCGCATCAAAGAGGGCAGGAATGCAGAAAATATTTTAGCATTAATCATTACAATATCTCGCCTTATAAGTTTATGTATTTAACATACAGTAGAAAGATATCTTATGTCAAGGACTGTACCTGAAGCTGCATCTTCATCCTCCGCCCCTTGCGATGCGGGGCACCCCACCAACAGTAGAGGTAGAAGCACTTGCAGGAGTGTCTGCATGGTTGTCTGTAATTTCTGGCCGGTTCTCCAGGCTTATATAGCTGCACGTAAGGAAGGCGGAGCACCGGATGTACCTCATAATCTCTCATCTCCAGACGGACGCGACAAACTTCACACATCACATTGGGGAATCTAGTGGTGACCATGCCCATTGCTGCTTAGCCATAAGCAACTCTCGATAGATCAAAACTAAAAGATGATTACGCTCTTCATTAGGAAACATTAGACATGCATTCTACATTTTCCTTGTTGTGATTATTTGATTCCACGTTCTCACTGAGAAGAGTTCCCTTTTCGTTATATAATGTATAAAATTAGTTATTTTACATCAGCATTAGAAAATAGAATGACTTGATTATATAAAACGTTTGCATTTTCTGCCAAGGAAGTAGAAGTAAATCTGGCAGGCTTTTGATATTTTCATTTCCTAAGGATTGTATTTATCCTGTCGGTCCTGGTGGTGTAGTGGTTACCATACTTGCCTCCTAAACCCAAGATCGCGGGTTCGAACCCGACCGATGGATTTTTTCGGGGCGTAAAAATCCTAAGTATGGCTTCCTTCGGAAGAGAAGTAAAGCCGTGGGTCCCGTGTCGTACATTTACGGCACGAAAAAGAACCTCAAGCCTGAAAGAGAGGCCTCTGAGCAAAATTTGTCGGCCGTTTCACGCCCTGAGTTGAATGGGACGCTGATGACCTGAGATGTTAAAGAGCGTCCGTAAATAAATCATTAAAAAAAAAAGTATTTATCCTACAGCTTTTCGTATTAATGTGAATTATTAACAATAGGAAAGAGCACGCGACATGATTGTAGAGGCTCCAACATTGTGTGGTATAGATATGTGGGGCGTGGCTGGGAAATTGTAAATTTAGTACGCACAATAATATTTAGTAAAGAACTTCTTAATTTTGCCAATCTCCCAGTATTTGCTCAAATAAAAAGATGATAATGAGCAAGGAAAGGTGTTATGAAATCTTTGAAGTATTGGGTTAAGATTTTCAACTGGGATGATAAACTTTAAGAAAACAATGTTTAGGATATCAATAAATATTAAAATCATAGTTCAGGAAATAATGGAAGGATAAATAGTTTTAAGAAAATCATGATTTAGGAAATATATGGAGAAAGTAAACACAAATAATAAAGTTTACCGGAAAATATAAATTATGTTCATTAAGTAAGCGAAGATGAATATTTTTTCAAAGAAAAATATTGTGAAAGAGAGAAAGACATCGATGAATTAAACAAAGCGGAAATGTGGCAGGAGTGTGGGGATGAAAAGGGTAGATAAATAAACTTTTATAGCGTGTCATTTACTATGTGGGGGGAAAGCTATACAGGATGAATTATATAAAACTACTACCGATTATTTATAAAATGAACTGAAGTCCATACCACGGTTCATTAATGTAGCCCATACTTTCAAGATAGTAGTTATATAAATGTGTTTAACAATTTTTCTGAAAAGTATTCCACTTTCGCAATAAAAAGTGCATTGTGTGTGACGTGACAGCTGAAGAAAGTAAAAGTTTTGCGACACTATTGTTGATTCACTAGTTATCACATCAGGTGAATCGACATCTTGAAGCTGTAGGAAGAGTGAAAAATGAGGATTATTAACCACTTTCCATTAAGTAACCTCTTCAATTATTAACCATTTAACTGTTTAGTTGCTATCCTGGAAATGCACCGCACTTTCCTGCCTACCGCAACCATATGTTTCCTTTACACAGAGTACAGTGAGACGTCATAGAAGTATGAGGTGGTACTGTTTATTAATGCTGAACAGGTCGACATAATCTTATAAATCGTTCTGTCTTAGAACGACTCCTAATGTAAACAAAACAACTTGTATCCATCCGCCAACAGCTAGTTCTGTACACCGGACCAAAAAATTAGTAATGAACTTTACTATATAGCGTGTGTTACACCAAATGAACAATAATCCAGTTTTTCTTATACAAATGGTATTCTGTCAGATGAAGCCACGTTCCTCCTGAGTGGATATGTCAACACAAACAGCTGCCGATACTGTCAGACGTACATCCACAATGACTGGGGAAGAAGCACACGCAGTATCTACAAAAACTGAAAGTTTGGCTTGTATTGTTTGGATTTGCTTCGAAATCACGTAGTACCGGCTATCGCAACTTTGTTCCACATCCAGTCAACCATAGACTATCAAGTTCACACCTATTTTCAACATGATGGAGCTGCAGTCCACTATGGACGGAACGTTCCTCAGTACTTCGATCAGGTTTTCCCACAACGATGAATTGATATGAGAGGTCACATAAAGTGACCAGCAAGATCCCCAGATTTATCGGTTTTTTTTTTTTTTTTAAGACCATTTGAAATCAACAGTATATCGAAAAAGACGCAACAACTTAGAAGATCTGAAGTATAGGATAATGGAAGCGATGCAAGATATTCCTAAACCTTGGTTCAGGGTTTATATGATCGACTGACACTCAAGCAGCTCAGGGCTACCAGCTTGAACACAGAGCTAGCTTTGTTTTGTTTTTTGTTAAGGAAGGAGCATTTTATTATTCGCTACATGTTTTTGTTTTCTTGATTTGGCAACAATGAATTTGTACAGAAGTATGTATTTCTAAACCGAAAGTAGTAAAACGTCAGAAATATAATTTTGAGGTCTCAGCTATCCCCATACACCGCACTGAACCACATGCTTAGGTGTGCAGGACTTGTAACTAATCCTATATGTACAACTACAGTTTGTTTCCCATTTTTACGTGTCATGCGGTTAATGTTTACGTTTGTCTCAACAGACATGTTACTGCATTTGCCTAACGAACGGAGGAATGTATTGCGTTTTGTCTAACGATCTGAAAGGCTGAAGCTGCCTAAACTAAGCGAATTCCTCAGAGCGCTAGATCAGAGGAATTGGTTACGTTAGAGCGCTTTTTAAATTTAGGGTTTCAGGTAAACCCCATTCCCAATATTCTGGTTTTGCTTATTTTCGGACAGTATTTTTATTGTTTTATTTCAATGGCATATACTGAGTTTCGTTGAAAAGAAGCAAAAATTGTGGCCGCTAGAACGATTTTTAAACTTTTGCTGTAGGTTAAGCCGCCAGCCCCAATGTTCCAATTTTGCCAGTAAACAAATTTCATGTATCGTTTGTTAAGGGACACTGAGAGTGAATTTAAAAGTTCCACATTTTTGAATGATTTTTTTATGAAAATTGTGCTGTAATTGCACTGTTGTTAAATTAATATGTATACCAAATTTTATTCAAATTGGATAAACACTTTGCAAGCTACAAATTATTTCATAAATTTTATATGTCGCCTAATCAAATTGTCCCACGCGCCTCATGAGTTGAGAAAATTGGTTGTCATTTTTGCACTTGAAGCTTTGAACCACATACAAAAATAGTCTGAAGAAATACTTTAAATAAATTTGATTAGTGAACTGAGATAATTTTTTAATCTAAATAAAATTATACTCTTTAAAATGTTGAAATTATTTTTGGTGTTAGCATGAATTTCGTTTTGTAGAATATTACAATGGATACTATTGCACATTCTTGGAAATTTTAATTGAATTTAAACAAAAAACTGAGACATGTGAGACATTTTCAATGTGTGAAAATGAATTTTTGAGAAAACGCTGTTTTATTAAAAAAAAAAAAAAAAAAAAGTAGTTAGGAAACAGTGAATTGTACACTTTACATTTCAGAACACTTCTTATTTATAGTTATGTGAGTCTGTACTTAACCTTTGTGCTGTTCTTGTGCTACTTTTGCCACTTGCATGTTTGTGACAGCTGACCTCCTGCGCTCGTAGAGTCGAGTCGTATCCCGGAACTTACTGATCTTTGAAGCAGCTGCCGAACATTCCTCACTCCTTACACAGATCTCAGTTCCTGGGAAGCTGAACAACCATATTAAAAGCAGAAACATAATTTAATGTTCAAATTTTCAGAAACCGCAAGAGCTGCATTCCCTTGGAATTCGCTAAAAAGATTAGTCTGATGTCGGAGCCCTGCTTATGACGTTATTTCGTTAACTAAATCCCCAGTTATACGTTCTTGCAGACAGTAGTGCCAGGAATGCACTTTTTAACAACTGTTGGAATATGTGTACGAACTTCATTTAGGTGCAAGCAGCATCTTTCGTTTCAGAAATATTCGTGGTCGTAGTTTTAGATGATGTGGAGTGCACATGTTGTTGCGTCTTCGCCGGGGCAGAAACCTTTCCAAAGGGCAAGCAAACCTCGTGGAATGTGATCGTGGGAAACCTCGTAAAACCCAAGGCCCAACTGCAATTGCCGAATGCGACCCCAAGCCGTTTTAGGTGATTTTAATCCTGTAATGTTTGAATGTAAAAGAATTGGAAGCTGGATCGATGTTCATAATGCCTTCAACACTCACACGTAACATCAACTGAGGACTTTCCCCTTCCCTTACGCTGCTGTTCAAAACACTCTGCACCTCCACCTCCCGCTGTCTCTTTCTCGTCACGAACACATGTCTACTCAACTTCATTCAGCGTGTCTGTTGCCAGAATCTGGAACTCCCTTCCTCTTGAAGTCAGACAATAAAGCAATTTAAACTGTCATTTCAACTCTAGGAATCACAACTGTCAGCTTCTTCTGCTTCTCTTCCTCTCGCTTATACTCCAGAAAAACAAATGGAACTCTAACACTTAACTACATTAAAATATGTAACATTTACAAGCATTATTAACTTGGCTTTTTATGTACTTTACATAACTATGTATATTGCAATCTCTATTTCTGCTGGTTCTTCGCATGGTAGCGAAAGTTAACTCTTGCCATAGTAAATAAATGATATTACAAAATCGAAAGTGTTTTAGTACTTGAACAAATAAATTATTCTAATTAAAATGTCTTAAATTACTGCAGGAATATACAATAATGCTTGTATTATGTTAAAATAAATGGAAATGAGCAGTAAAATGAATTATCCCATCTTTTACAGTTATAAACTGCTGAAAGTTGTGCAATTTAAATTATTTGTAGTAGACTTTATTTGTTTACTTGTAGCACCTGCATGTCTGAAAAAATGGCCACATCCAATACCAGTAAACAGCCCTGTGTCTTACGTATCTCTCAGCACTTAAAACTTGGGGCGCTATATGTTTGAATGAGGCACCTGAGGCTATGGTCGCTAGATGGCAACATTAATTTGTTAACATTTGGTCATATTCGACACAAGACAATCTGTGTTTACAATAGCGAAACAACAGTTGCAAGAGTGAGTGTACAACCCTCTATCATGGGCTAAAGGTATGGAATTAAAGAATATTAATAAAGAAATGCTTCTCGTTTACTGTTTTTTCAGTAGTGTTTTTACTACTGAGGCACCACAGGCGGTTTCGCATCTACGCGAGAACTGGGTGCAGAAGTTCATGTATCAAAGACGAACATCTCGTCGGCAGGCCGATTTGCAGGTAGTTGAACAGACAGAACTATAGCCGCTGCTATTGCTTGTTCACATGGCATGGAACGCGTCTGACACTACAACATCTCACTCGCTGCGTCCCCTGCAAATGACACCATCCGTCAGGAAAGTGATGTTCTCAGTCTTCTGGGATCACGAAGGCATTCCAGTCCTCAAGGACTCCTACTGTAACATTCTCAGGAAACTTCTTAAGACTATTAAACAAATCATAGCGACGCGCGTCCTCTACTGACAAATTTCAAGTGAGAAGTCCTCAAGCATCCTCCGTATAGCCCCGAACTTGCTTCAAGCGATGTCCCATTATAAACATCGTCTTTCGGGAGAACGTTCTCCTTAAGATAAAGATGTAGAAAGGAAGGCACTGCCTGGCTCCGACACCAGCCAAAAGAATTTTATGTTTCAAGGGCTTGTGAGACGATTGGACAAGTGCTTCAGTGTACAGGGAGAGTATGTTTGGAAATAAGAACATGTTCAAATTAGTGCTCATATTTGTTTTAGTTCTATATCCATTTGTATCTTACATATTGACTTAACCTCGTATATATATTATATACTTTTTTCATATTGAATTTTTGCTCAATACAGCGACTTATCGAGGTGTATAATCGGCAATCTCGCGTTACCCATCTACTTCCAATGGTAAACAAAGAGGAATATCATCGTCTCAAATCAAAGTTGAAGTAAAACGCTGGATTATTTTTTACTTGAGTCAACGTTGAAGTAACTTAAGTAAAACTAGGCCCTGTTAATCCGATTTTCGCAATTTCTCCCCAAACAAAAACACAGAATGTATTTAACTCTTCTTTCACCACATTTACGTCAAACAAGGAAACACATTTATGAATGACATATGCCATTTGATGTATTTCGTTTATTCAAAACTTACTGAGTTCTCTGCATTCCCCTTGACGGAGAAATTCTATGCATACCTTCAATTCACAAACGTATTCCTCGTTGATTTATGAGAACCTGGTTGAAATGCCTGAGCAATCCTTTTATCATTGCTCGGGATTTCAAAGTGTTTTATCCGTCATCAATTATTTTTTAATGTTCAAAATGCAACTAAAGGATATTGCTAATCCAATGACGGAACATATTATCTTCCATTTTGGGTAACATTATTATTATATTTGTATTAATTTGTTTATTTTATTTTGTTTTATTTATTTTTTGCCTTTAAAAGTTGGCCTTTATTTTGAAATACCAAAAGCAGTGTGTTCACTCATTTGTTTCGCTTACACGCACACCCATCTTCTTTTTTCATCCGTTACGTCATGTTTCCTTTAACGTGACAGCATGCAACGGAATTCCCTTGCCGATCGCAGCTATTTGTGTAAGGGAATCCCCAAGTCACGATCTAAATATTGCCGTGGTATTTTTTTTAATGCACGTTTTGACTGCTGAGGCGACACCGAGGATTCATGACATGAAATGATACTGGGAAAGGATTATTATTTTAGGAAGGAAGCGTTCCAGGCCAAAGCTTAGAGTGCCTCCCTGACGTTTGTCATTTATGGGGACTGAGGAAAACAGGGGAAGCACGGTCCTGGTGGAAATCGAACCCCAGACCTCCCCTCACAAGTCCGCATTTTAACGACCTTCTGCCACCCGTAGCAGTGCCCTTGGAGTGGAACTATTTTTCAGGCGGGGAGACAAACAATAGGAATCACATGTCACTGTATTCATGATCAAATTTAAATCGACTTATTTGGGAGATTAACAATTTCAAAGAATTGGGGCAAAGACATGCAGAAAGTATCTGAACCTGAATAATGTTCCAGGATTGTTCAATAAAGTTAGCCTAATGTACACGTGATACTAGTTTTATTGTTGCCCTACCGGTTCCCGCCTGTAAAAGGTGCTCAAGTTGAGACATGTTTGGTTCCGCTTGCAGCAAAATGGAGGTAACAGATGACGAACAATGTGCTGTTCTGAGTTTCTGCTTTCGTCTCAACAAACCTTCAGCTGAGGTCTATGGAGAATTCGTTCTTCCCTATAGCAGAGCTGGAAGATTGTTTAAAATTTAAATAACGGAAGAAAGCATAAACATTACTCCGGTATTTGCGAGAGAGGATGTGGAATAACGTTGCAGAAGTTCTAAAAATTTCACGGGTGCCACCCACAAAGTTGCAGAGAGACTAAAACAAAGAAACGTTTGCGCGTAGTTTATGATGATGTTATAGGAAGATTTTCTTTCAAATGTTATCGCTGCTGATGAAATTTGGATACATCATTTCGATCCTGAGAGCAAACAGCAAAGCTCTTCGTGAAAATCTCCAGCATCACCAAAATGAGCAAAAGTAATTGCTCCTGCTGGGAAATGTGTGGTCGTCTCATTTTTCGATATTCAAAGAATTGTTTACCAGCGTGTCTGTTACTGGACAACTCTGTAAGGCATATTTCCGTGTAACAAGCTGCATGCCTACACATTGTGGTTTCATCTCACGCTCTTCTTATTCTCCAGATTTTGCCCAGTTCTTTTCCGCAAATTGAAGAAACATCTTCGTGAGAGGAATTTTCCATCATCAGAAGCAGCGGTGAAGGCTGCAGAGGCGAGTCTGAAGGAGTTATCAAAAAATGATTTCCAGCATGTCTTTGAAGACTGACAGAAACTCTGGGATATGTACATTGCATCCAATGGGGAATACTTTGAGGAAGATCATCAAAATTATGAGGATAGGCAAAGGAAGGGAGATACTTCCGGTACTTGTGCCGTGCCTACGGGAATAAGGGATGTGTGCGTCGCAAAATATTTTCAGTTCGAACACCCCAACGTCCTAGGAGTTCGAGACCGCTTCCATAACAGACGCCGCCGGGGCAGAAACTACACTCAAGTATTCGCCTAAGTGACCACAGGAAACCACGGAGAAGCCCCAAGTTCAGAATGGGAGTCTGAAACGTTACGACCTGAGCCACCCGCACCTACTGAAACTTAAACAAAGCAAATCACGTGGCTCTTTCAAACCGAGGAGAAACCTCCAGAATCAAACTCCAGACCCAAAAGTTATAACCACTTTACCTTAGGGCTGGTCAATTTTTAAAATCAGAAACTTTTGAAACAAGTAGCGGCTATTTTTGAGAAAGCGTTAAACATGGAGTGTTTAATCAAGCTACCCTCTTAGATCCTGGTACATGCAGGATGAGGCGCTAGCACATCAGCAATGTAGGCTTCACAAAGTTCGCTCGACCGCAGTGGTCATCAGGACTCTCCCAGGCTGAGTCTTCCTTCACAAATGTCAAGGTCGCGCTTTGTTTTGCTCTGTTGAAGACGCTTTGTTATGGTTGCGAGCCCCTTCCAGCAGGCTGCGATTCCAGCTAATTGCTTAGCAACAGTACAGTCTGTGCAGACATGCGATGCTCTTTTGTTGTAACTAGGAAAAGGTATATTTATTTGAATGTATTGCTTGTTTAAAGGCTTTAATTCGTATATGTGCAGAAATCATGTAAAATTAAATATTTTGACTAACTCTTAATTTACCTTAGAAAATTCCGAAGGAATGAAGCTCTTGTGATTGAATCCATAAAACAACTCTTGAAACTTTTTCTTCATATCTCCATCGATTCTACCTACGAGGCACCGAAAATAAATGAATATGTGTGTGTGTCTAGCAGTCCAATTATTGTTCTTTATCAACGAAACGCGGAATTAATTAACAAACGATTCTTGCAATTCGTTAAACTAGCAAAATTGGACCACTGGGGGTAGAAATTAACCTAAAGCGAAAATTTAAAAAAGTATTAAAAATCGCTATAGCGGCCGTAATTTCTTTTTCTTCAACGTCCTGGACTCCTAGACTTTCCTTCAGTGCTGCTCGGCTTCCCTTACATCGTGGTTTACTGCCCTCTGACACAATGGCATGACGACGGATCTGTCAAGAGATATTTTTGTTACACCAAGAAGGCAAAGGAGTGTTTTCTACCTGCAACTTCCTAAGCGTAGCGATACGCATTACGTCACTGAAGACACGTATCCTTGACTTGAGTCTGACCCCAGTGTGGCAACGAGTCACGACTTGTGAGCTAATCAAACCCAATTTAATTAAATGTGAAGCTGTCAGGAAAACGCGGAGCTGCTGGCAAAATGTTTTGGGTTCCGGAATTCCCCTCAAAGTAAGTGTGTCTTTATTGCCTACTTTCCCCTATAGTTTCTAACAAAGCGGCATACTGTTTTCATCTTGAGCAGGAGATATCAACGCGTGTATAAGACGGAAACGAGCTGCACCAAGCGAAATCGCAAGTAGTAGGGCTGATTACAGTTGTAAGAGGGAAAGTTTTGAGACACGTCAAATTGGGGTCGGTAGATTCACTCCGACTGTTGCACCCCTACTACTCATTTTCTTCTAATTTTCATATGCAGCCACATTCTCATAGAGCTGGAAAATAACTTCGTGCGATTTTTTACCATTGGGAAGGGAAAATATCACATGGAGCCAGGTCAGGACTGTAGGGAGAATGAGTCAAGAGTCTGACCTCTGTGGACTCCAGGAATCGGATGGTGATAGTCGTGTGAGCGGAGACGCTGTTGTGAAGAAGCAGGACCCCCCCCCCTCAGTCCTGTCCTTGTACGATCTTCTCGTAGCTTTTTGAAAGCTTTGACAGGCAGACAGTGGTGTACCTTTGAGCAGTAACCGTCCTTTGCTCCACCAGAGGAATTTCGGCCCATCTTCGCTTTCATTGGTGGTTCGTCATCTGGAAAGATCCAAACTGTGATTGTCGTTTGATCTCCGCGTCAAAATGCCAAATTCATGTTTCATCACCCGTGGCGTTTTGAGGTACCTCAGTCGAATCTCTACAGCATTTCCGATGTGGGTGCGCTTTTGTGCCTATGTCAAATTGTGGACACTCAACGGGAGGAAACCTTCCTGACATGAAGATGATCGTGCAGGATTTTTGATACTGCTGACGATCCAATCTGGAAGACTGCCTCGAGGTCCTAAAACGTTACGCTATTGGTTTCGCGTTCCATTTTTTCCACCGCGGCAAAGTTTTCCTCAGTGACTACCGTTCCCGGGTGCCCACCTCTCTCCTTGTCTTGCAGTGAAGTTCAGCCCTGCGGAAAACTGATCCCCAAAAATTTGTTATAAGCGCTCAAATCATCCCATCCATAAAATACAGTTTCCTCAGCTCTACAAAATTCGCAGATAGCTTTTAACTTGTAAATGATTGTACAAAATATTATGCACTCGATCTCCAGAAATGCCCACAACTTCAGCAATTTCCCGCACCGTCAGTATACACGATCATTTAGCACCATGTCGTGGATTTCTCATCATTTGGGAGTGGTTACCTCCACAAGAAGTGCGGAACGATCCGCATCGCTTGTGCTCGTTCGGCCACATTTAAACGCACCAGTATTCTAAGGGAAGATGTAGATTAGCCCTAATGTTTGTCCAGCTTCATCCTGCGGATGTTATCCCTTTCAAAATTAATGTGCACTAAATTCGCGTCTCCCCAGTTTTAACGTCTGTTTATAAATTTAAGCAGCAAAATACACAGACTAAGCTTCGTATCTCTCAACAGACTTCATGCTGCTAAGGTAACGTTGAAAACAACCAAGTGCTACCTCCTTTGAGTTTGCATGGTCTCATAAATGTACGGTGCAAGAAATTCTCTATATCGGCAAGCGTTGTACAGAGATACAGAGGAGGGAGGTGGCAAATGATGCAAATACATTTGTCAAAAAAGTTAAAATAATAAATTTAAAAGTTACTATTTTGCAGGCTGAAATGGTGTCTAGGAAGTTTAAAACGTACATTAAGCTCAAGGGTGTTCATAACACGATACATTTCACCTGGTCAAGGTAAAGCGTGTTTTACTGCTAATTCAGTTTAAACCGCTTATTATATCTTCATCGCTTAAGGGCTTTGCGTCGATCTTCTCTATTGTCCACGTTTTCTTAATTCTTTATTGCAAGGTTAAAAAATAGAAGTACTATTACTTCTTGTTATCTTTCAGGAGAAGGTATAAACGTTTTTACACTTACTTCCATTTCATTTCTTATACCATCATCAATGAAACACCTAAACATTAGAATACTAAACAGCTTCAAGTAGGATAGAACATAGCTAGTGTTTGTTTAACAATATCTTCCTGTGTTCATTGCGAAACAACCTAACAACGGAAAAGCTATAGAGATTAAATTGGTGTGAATAACCGCTAGAGAATGCGGGAGTGCTGTTTCAAGGTCCTTCGTGCAGAGGGGGCAAAACATTTTCAGACAGTCGCTTCTTTTTATGTAGAATTAGCCAAGTAATATAAGCTTTGACTGACAAGTTTCTTTAGATGTTGGTAACAACTGCTTTATTATAAAACTAACTCCGTCATTTAACTTAGAGAGGTTTAAGGTGAGAATTTGGTATCTCGTACATTTGGTTTGTATAGCAAGTGTTTTATACCAATGGTTCAAAAATTGTTTTCCACTTTGTGGTAATTCAAAAATATTTACTTCCATTACTTGAAAGCAAGCCAACATAGTCTAAACTTTCTTAGGGACATATTTGAAGAACGCATCTCATTTCATTTCTTATATAACAAAATTGTTTACTTCGTGTAGAAACTTTTACTGTTGCTAAATAAAGAAAACAAAAAAGTGTAGTGAATAATAAAATGCTCCTTCCTTAACAAAACAAAGCAAATCAAAGTCTAAATGCTATGTTTAAACTGGTAAACCTCAGCTGTTTGGCGACATATGATTTGATTATAGAAAGGATCACTTAAGGATGCCTATTGACACGAAGAAAAGAATACTAGAGGAAATTAGAACGTCTTTTGTGCAGAATTCTAGCGCAAGTAGTTTACGAGTTATAGGAATATGAACATTTACTAGGCTACGATGTTCGTATGTTTGTTTTCTTTACGCTGTTTGCACTGAGCCTTCCTTGCTGAAGACGGTATTTACTAATACTGAACATTTCGATATATGGAGAACGTTGTTCTTTCTTGTTTAAAGATATCCCAATAGAGGAATTATGCTTGTCTTTACCGATTGTTGGATTGGACGAAGGGGACCTACCGGTTCATCAGATTTGACCCCTTTAGACACTTCTCTGTTAGGACAGCTAAAAGACACCGTCTACAAGAACATACCGACTACACAGAAGATATGAAAAGCTGCCTGTTCTGAAACCTTTACATGAAAGATTGCAAGTTTGTAGTCATTTTTCTGAACACGACCTGTGAAGGCCAGTTTTCGTATTCGTTAAGAAATTGCTGACAGTAAAGTACAAAATGTAACCTTTTTTGTCTTGAAATTGGTGATGAAGAAATAACCTCCTTCACGGACTAAGTAAGAAAAGTAAGCAACTAAGCAGACATATTACTATAGTGGTAAACTACTTGCTGTAGGATCGTGCAAAAAACAACATTCACGTTTAGTTTCCCCTGCTTTTATTTTCTTGGTGTCAAGGGAATTGTTCCATTAGAAAAAATGTAACCTTTTTCAAGAAATACGCATTCTAATAATTATTAACATCTGGGTATGGACTGCAATTATGAGCCTTTCTCCAAAACTGCAACTCTATGAAAGCAGCACATAAATAGCACCCCCCCTCCCATTTCAGAAATAGTTGCAGTGTTTTAGATGATTCGTCCGATTTATGAGAATATTCAGTCGAATAAAATAGCTGTTGGTCTTTTTATGGAGTATAGAGACAACACAGAACTACTATTAATATAAGCGAACAATTCTATTCTACCCTTTCGATTTTGACTTTCAATTTAAAAATAAACAAATAGAGCTGTTTGGTTAGCAGCAATGATGCTTTGTATAGTTTGTTCATCATAAGTTTATAGTGATGCAAACAAAAGCACATGCCGAAAATAGCTCTTTGCTCCTAAACTAGCTCTCAAAGTACTACTGCTTACGGGAATGAATCAAATTTTAAGTTAGCGGCTGTGGGGCTTTGAGGGGTCCTGATGCATCAGTTAACAGAAGCGCGTGCCCTCTCCCGTGTCCATTATTTCTTTACCATTCGCGTTGCTTCATTACTTTGATTGTATATTAATTGCTATTCAGTATTAAAATGAATCACAAACGACAGTTCTATCTGCCTGCGTTTGCTGCACACTACTTGGGCTCGACTCTCTCTGTTACCGTTCGTGAGGGGAGGCGTCAAAAGCCTCGGCTTGTATGGGCATATGTCACACACACACTGACAATGTTTTAACCCTATTTGCTCAGAAATGGCAAATGGGGTTAAAACATTTAGTACAATTGCCTCGGTTTTACACGACCGCACGTAAAGTTTAGACATACAGGCCGTGGATCTGAAAGTTTGGCTATGTTGGACAGTGTGATAAGCGAACGCTCCCTTATCCGCTGCTAATTTCATATCTTTATCACTATAACTTTCATTTTTATAAACATTAGTTAATACGGTGCTCACACACACACACTGTTCCTTTATGTTTCTCAAGGTTTATAGGTTGTGATGTGTCCCCCTCCCCCATAATGAAAGTGGGTGGACATTCCTTCTGCAGGTAACAAAGAGCGGCCGCCGAGAAGCGCAAAAGTAACTTCGGGGAGAACTAGAAACGGACATGCTGAACATTGTTGTTTCGAACCCCGAGAAAGTACGAAAGCGGGACAGCTGAGCATCGCTCAGTGCTTCCAGGCGTGAAGACATCGAATAAATGCCAAAAACGAAACAACTGAACAACTAGAGATGGTTATAATATGAATTAATATTGAATTAAAGCTGATAAATATGGAATAATATTTATTTTCTATATAAATATGTGCTAAAATCATAAACATATGTAAAAGCAATTTATATTATTTTACAAGTAATATGATTAATGAATATAAGTTAAAATGGTTACTGTCATTGTGATTAATAAATATGTCTTTACATTTAAATCAGGCCTGAATATGGCATATGCAGTATGTAAAATTAAATGTCGCATATTTGAATTTTAGCTCACCCCTGATGTGATAAATTGTTTTTATTATTCACTTTAATACGATTGATTATAATATAAATATAATTAAAATACAATAAAATATTTTTGTACCATATTGTTAATTTTCAAAGTATGGAATGAGTGAAAAGGCTAAAATATTTTAAAATTGTATCAAAGTTATGATGTCATCTCATTCATCCAAAGCGTAATCGTTATCTTGAGCTCTTACATTAAAAGATAATCGATTGTTTAAATAGTTGATCAAGTGAATGTATTTCTTCCGATTATTTCACCGCCACAACCGTAAAACTTCAAAGATATCCTCGAAATACAATGCAGATGCATTTTATCGATTTGTATGCTTGAAATTACAACACTATCATGTTACTTTCATTCAAATCTTTAATCTATAATGCTTGCCTACTTTATCATTCAAAAGGTTTTCATATTTGACTATTTCCTGCATACACGTCGAGTCCAGCACCACGTAAATAACTTTTGAAGGATGTGGTTCAGTGACATGAAACTCGGTGTGTGGTCAAAGCTGCCATTCCCTTATTTTTTACATTTTCAAATAATGATCATTAAGAGTTTTTCAAAAAGTACGCATACTAGATGCTTGTGTACAATTTTGTTACTAAATCAAGTAATCAAAAAGTATAGCGAATAATAAAATGCTCCTTTCTTAACAAAAACAAAACAAAGCAAGCTCTATGTTCGAACAGGTAGCCCTCAGCTGCTTGACAAAGTGCCAGTCAAGCATGGAAAACGTTTAAAAATTACTTAGCCATGCTTTAGGAATGTCTTGCACTCGATACTCCAAATCTTTTAAAGTTGTTGGGTCTTTCTCAGTGTGCTACTCACAAAAAGAAGTATGTACAAAGGCGACAAATCTGGGGCCCACTCTATTTGACCTCACCTACCAAAAAACCTGTCTAAGTATTGAAAAACACTCTGTCCATAGTGCCCTGGGGCTCCATTTTGTTGGTAACAGATGTCATATCTAGGCAGCCCATGGTTAACTGGGTCGATAGCCGGTACACGTGATTGCGAAGCAAATATCTGTTAGCGTTTAGCGTTTCTCTAAAGAGGAAATAACCAACAATACCAGACCAGACATTAACTTTTTGTGCACATTACGTGTGGTTCTTCTTCATCCATTGTGGAGTTACGTCTGACAGTATCGGCAGTTGTGTCTGTTGATAAATCCATTCAGGCAGAATGTGACTTCATCTGAGAATACGATTTGTAGTAGACACTTTTAAATATTCTTGCACACGGAGGAGAACACCCAATGAAGTATTCTCATAAGTTGCGACTTGATCTTGTTAAGTTCTTTACACTTCCAGTTTGTGTAAATTTCTTTACGATCCTTGTCACTGTTGTATGTGAAATTGATTGCGATCCGGATGCACATCATTAAATAAATTCATACCTCTCGATGTGACTGTCTCCACCCATAATTAAAATTAGAATTCTTTCCCTTCCGCTCAACACCAGATAGAATTGTTTAACACACTAAGTGTCAATTTAATCCCTTAAATAAGATGTTTCTGTATCAGTAAACATGATTCCATGGATGTAAACAAAGGACATAATTTATGTTACTAGTGACTAAACACAGAAACAGAATGACTACACGTTTTCGTTTTCCTGATTTAGCAACAGTAAATTTGTACAGAAGTATCTGGTGTGGTACTTAAAAAGCTCTTAATGAGCATTACTTGAAAATGTAAAAATATATTTGTGTATTTGATGAGAGTTGGAGTTCTCAGTATATCCCCACGTGCTACAAAAGTTATGTAGGTGCTGGT
This sequence comes from Metallyticus violacea, assembly GCA_030762175.1. Lineage (NCBI taxonomy): Eukaryota > Metazoa > Arthropoda > Insecta > Mantodea > Metallyticidae > Metallyticus > Metallyticus violacea. Next base: position 3,779,731 of record CM060830.1, read on the forward strand.
CTCTTATAACTAAGAGATCTTAAATAACACATTAAAATACTCTGTTGAACACACAGGTTCCCTGGGGAGAAGTTCAGAGCAGGGGCACAAATGATTGCTTAGGCTCTAAGAAGAAAACACAAACAGATCACTTGGCGGTTTCCGATGGCGGTGGGAGGGACGCTTTGCGTGGTTGAAGGAGTTGGAGGCGCTCTGACTGTTCGCCACAGACATGCCACCAAAGTTACCGGCCTGACTGGCAGCTGATGATGCCGCACCTCCTCCAGGTCCTGCCGAGATGCTGGAACTTTGGCTGCTGGAAAACGACGGCCTGCAACACAATACGTTCTGAAACACGTGAATAGTTTGAAGAGTTTTCTTTAGAACAGCTTAGTGCTACACCTACCTATAGTAGCCAGGAAAGTGTGTGTCATAATAATTAGAAGACTGGCTAGAGGACTGAGATGCACTAAACCCCTGTGCTCCAGCCTGAAAGCTGAAGGATTGGCTAGCCGAGTTTCCCTCGCCTGAGAAGCTGCTGCTGAAACTGCCGGATACTCCACCATTTCCTGAAGGATGCATCCCAAACCCAAAGCTGGAGCCGAACCTTGGGTCTATCGCACCAGTCGATTTGCTCTTTAGCTTTGGTTGCTGGGTTGTCACATCAGGGAACGTGACCGCAGCATCTGCTTCTTCAGGGAATGCAAAACAGACGGGCAACGTGAAAGAATAAAGAAAGTCGCTAAAGTTAAACAGATAATTATGTAAACATGAGAAACAAGATAAGCACTCTACCCTTACATTCTTTTTCCCTTGAATTTCGAGGGAATACCCATGAAAGATGTTTGAAAATTTTCTTCAAATCTCCATCAATTCCACTCTCTAGGCTTAAAAAATAACGACATACGAATGTAGGTCCATAAGTTTCCGGCATTGCCTATAAGGATTATCGCCTTCACAAAAGCCATTAATTACACCACTCCACGTGGAGTTTGTCTGTTGCTAATCAGACATTTCTACGTTATATTATTGGTGCCGTAAGATAGAGAATGTATATCGCTATATTATCAACCACTTTCCCTTAAACCGCGAGGAGACACCGCTGCAGCTCATCCCGAGCAACAGCGGAGAGAGCCGATCTCCTCTCGGTCCCGAACGGGAGAAATAAGCAAATTAGCTCAGATCGCGGTGCAAAGGTGGTGTGTTTAAACGCTCATGGCGCAAAGCTATGTTTATTTATTTATTTTCTGCTATAGTTAAAGGAGAGTTGACACCATTACAATGATTTACTCTACACTTAGTAGCATACAATCTCCTATCGATTTTTATTTGCGAGCGTGGCCGTCAGGCCTTAGTTTGCCGCAGCAAACCATTGGTTTCTAGGATTTACCCGAGGTTAGGTGTATATATGAATTAATTGCGAATTCCAATGAGGCAACTATGTGATAAATTCAAGTTGAGACGTATCTGAAAAACGCAAGGAACAACATATTACAACCTGAAAGTTACGGAGTAGGTTACGTTTAACAAAATATAAGACATGCAACATTTACATGTTACAGCTGATGCCTTTTTCATTTTGTATGCGGCTCTCTGCGCTGTCGCTCGAGATGAGCTCCAGCGGTGTCTCCTCGCGGTTTAAGATATCAAAGACTCTGAAGCAAACGTGGTGACTAATTTCACTGGCTTGGCCCGTCTTCTACAAGAGAAGGTGAGTGTTTTCAACTGTGGGCTGCTTTCTCCTAGTTTCTGTTAAGTCATTATGTAACTTCTCTGTAATACAAATTGCTGAGGAAGTCACTTAGTTTAAACTCGTAAAATCATTTCTGAAAATCAGTGTGAAATCGGGCTACTAGGAGTGGGGGTTTACTTGAAATAGAAAATGTTAAAATATTTCTAGCGGCACTAGTTTTTTTAACGAAATCCTGCATATAACATATAAATAAAATAAAAAATATTTTCTTAAAATCAGGAACATTGGACCATTAGGACAGGGGCGTATCCTTAACAAAATCGACTTGCTGAAGAATTCACTTAGTTTACGCAGCTCGTGCCTGACAAACTTTTTGTGCTTTCTGAATAACTTTAATTTTCTTTTTACTTATTTATTTAAGGACGCTCTTTAACTTCTCAGGTCATTGGCGTCCCATTCTATTCAGGGCGTGAAACGGCCGACAAATTTTGCTCAGAGGCCTCTTCTTTCAGGCTTGAGGTTGTTTTTCATGCCGTAAATGTACGACACAGGACCCACGGCTTTACTTTCCTTCCGAAGGAAGCCATACTTAGGATTTTACGCCCGAAAAAATCCATCGGTCCTGGCCGGGTTCGAACCCCCGATCTTGGGCTTAGAAGGCAAGTATGATTACCACTACACCACCAGGACCGACTAATTCTTCTGGATAACGGTGAAGCATTTTAAGTGTTAATATTATTTATTTTTTCTAAATTTCTACTTTATATTTAGCCGAGAAAGTATAACAGTTTTTATTGTGAATTTTCTGATATAAAAAGTTAGGTTTAAGAGCTGGCGAGCATAGTTAGTTGTATTTTTACCGTAAAAATACAGACCTCTGAAAAGCATATAGTGTGTTTTCCCAGCTTTACCACACGATACCCAAGTGGGGGAAGTAAAGGAGAATATCATAAAGAGACATGAAAAATTACTATATAAAATAAGCCGTTATCTAAGACCAACTTTCAGTGCACAAATATTACCTCGAGTTGTTAATTTTTCTGCATTCAGTTTCTTAGCAACATTTTACACTATATGAAGAACCTAATACACTCTCAAATAATGACGACGATGATAATGATGATGATGATGATGATAATAATAATAATAATAATAATAATAATAATTTGTTTTAGTGGCAGTTTTTATTATTTCTCGATGGAACACTTTTCAGCGTTTTTAAGATTTTAAGTAGTGAAAAGCATGAACTTGGAAATTTTAAGGGTTGTTTAGTCAAAAATATTCAGAAAAATTTGATTCAACATCAACATTTGTACTATTTATGTAACCCGTGCAACTGGAAAATGTTTGCAAAGCGGGTCATGCTAACATAACCGCCAACAGAGTAATTATTTTGAAAAGCTTAAGTTTGGCAATTATTATTATTACTATTATTATTATTATTATTATTATTATTATTATTATTATTATTATTATTAGAGTTTCACTGATATACATTTGCATGATAACTGTTTTATTTTATTAAAAAAGTAATAAATGTTCTCAGCTTGTATTCAATCATGTCATCCCTTTATTTATGCAGGATCATCTGTAGGAGTTAATTTCGTGACATGCGCACTCTGAATTCTATCTCGCGAAGTACCCGAGCTGTGTTAAAAACTATCAAGTGTTGACAGGATCAATAAATGAATGCATGGCCTACCGTACCACTACGAATCCTGCAAGTAGCATATTAAACAAATGACTGCAATAATTTACGAATTCGTTTATAAATAAGGAAAGAACGTCTAAAGATAGTGTACGACACAATTTTAACATCCATTTTTAACGTTTGCATTATACACGATGTGCTATTTTTCGCCCCTGCTTTTGGGTACTAATTACCTTAGCAGTTTTGTGCCATTCATCATCATCACTCCTGATTTTGTATTAATTTCCTCTAACATTATCTCTTTTTTCTGGTATAGATTGCAAAATGGATTATGACTGTATTAAGGCAATTAAGATTGATATTTCGACGTTTGTTTATTATTTTTTCAACAATCATTCGATTAGCACTAACGTGCAGGGAAATGTCAACCAAATTGTTAAAGTTGTAATAAAAATCATAAATCAAGAGAAAAAAAAAACACCATGCAGGAACTGCATAAACTAAGCGAATTCCTCGGCAAGTATAATACATTTCAAAAAAGAGTACAAATCCAAATTATGGATTTATTAATGAATTAAATAAGTTATGGCATTACTGTGTGATATTAGCATGACAAAATCTAAATCTAGCTAATAAAACAAAAACTAAACTATAACAAATTATTTAACCAAGTTTGTCTATTTTTTTTCTTCGAAATCATTGAAAATAAATGTCTGTAGCTAATTATTCCTTGTTTTCAAAAGTAAGGGGTGCAAAATTAGAATTCTTGCAATCTATAAGTATGACAAAAAAGAAACCGCATTTCATAGTTATTATTATTATTATTATTATTATTATTATTATTATTATTATTATTATTATTATTGCTGTTGTTGTACCACAAAAATTAATGGTATACTATTAATTAAATTAAATTTATGACCTCTGCTAGACAAAGTTATACTGTGTGATTATTTTTAAACATTTTTAAATGCAACCATGTTTATGAACTGAGCCCTTGATATCATCTTTTACATTCACTAAAATAGAGAGAAATAACAGAAAGTTTCGAGTTACGTTCTGTATTTAAGATGTTCATATGTTTCAATAAAACAAAAACACGTTACTATTTAAAAACAGTTACAATGTAATAAGCAAATAAAAACAATCGAAAGTTACATCGATTTTCATTGGCTATGAAATTTAATTTAAATGTTATTAACATGTAACGTAAACGTTTTCTGAAGGTTATTACAGAGCGCTCTTACATACAAATATAATTCTCACACACATATTAGATTAATATTTCACATTTACTACCTTCACGATGATACTTTTGTTAAATATAAAACACATGCATCGTTATGAATACAGTTTATATGATGAATTAATTTGCTGTTTTATTTTAAAACAGTCGAGAGAAAAATGGTAGAGCGCTTTGTAAATTTTGGTTTTCAGGTATATCCTTACTCCTAATAGTCCGATTTCCTTAATTTTCAGAAATTATTTTTCTTGTTTCATTTAAATGTTATATACCGAGTTTCGTTACGGGAAACCAAATAATAGAGCCACTGGAGCGATTTTCAAATTTTAGGTTTCAGATATAGTCCCATTCCCAATTGCTCTATTTTTCTGGTTTTCAGAATCAACTATTTAATGTTATTTAAATGGTATATGCCGAGTTTCATTGCGAAAAAGCAAATATTAATGCCACAGGAGCGATTTTTAAATTGTGGGTTTCAGGTAATGATCCGATTACCCTGATTTTCAGAAATTATTTTTTCTTGTTTTATTATAATAGCATACACCGAGTTTTGTTGAGGGGAAAAGATTGCTGCCGATAGATCCGTGAATCTAATGCGTGCCCTTTTGTCCAGATATAGTGTTCATAATTGTGGTCAGCATTAAATTCGATGGCGTTATTACATTCAAGTGCAAATCCGTTCCGTAGTTCGCCGATAACTTCAAGCGAATTTATGGTTTATTACGTCATAATGCACTGCTACAATTTTCCACCGTTACATTTTTTGTTGGCCTATTATTGCATAAAGCGTTTGAATAACATTAGTCGTGAATACAGAGAGCATGATCTTATGATGCCAACTGTAAAGTGATTCTTTATGCTGATAACAGAAAGACTGGAAGAGAGTTCAATGTGGCGGTAACAGAAATTGACACTATTTGCAATTATAGTTAGAAGCAAAAAATTCACTGGTTCTCGCAAAGGAAGGCATCCTGACATTAAAAAAAAGTTTCGGAATTTGTACATGAACGGGCAACCTGTGACTAGTGACACCATAAGAAATAACTTTTTCTACGGCAACTGTTCTGGCCACAGCACGAGTGGTGGATTTTGTCCTAAATGCTGCAAGGTGTTCTGATCGTTTTATAAAGCGGGCTGCTTATCTTTAAGACGATATGCTATATTTTTTATATAATTTTAAGTTTTAAATTTGGAGTGAGCATTGCATTCAAGCAAATACGATAATTTAACTTCTTAGCAAGCACTCACCTGCATGAACAAAGCAGGACACCAGTAAAAGACACAAGTACTTCGCCATGACTTGAACAGAGAGCGAATGTCGCCACCTCGGAAATACCTGGAGGCCGTTGTTTGGATAGTCTCCTCCGTCCGACGTGGTCCGCATTGAAATGGGTATCGCGTCCCTGCAGCTAATGAGTCTGCTAAACTTCATTTTCTCAGTGTGCAAGATCAGTTCCTATATGGCCGGGTCGCAACATTACATGTCTCTCATATCAGAGACATGTTCGGGAGGTAGAGAGGCTCATTTGGTTAGTGTGTCAGCCCGGAAGGCTGAAGATCTAAGGTGACCCGAATTTCTCACCTCTGGATCAGTGGTGGCTCGTGGCACAAAAGTTAGCGCAGCCCTATCTCCAAACAAGGCGTTTAATATGTTCAGTATAAAACATAACAGATTACTGATAACGTAAAAACTGTAACACATCAGGTGTGTAATTGCAGAGTGAATGTTAAAAAGATTTTTACGGGGTCTCGCATGTAGGAAAAGCCCCGCGCCGTGGGGGGAAGCATCACTGGTCGTACAGTTTCCTACACCGCCATTCAGGTACATTATAAAATGTGAATCTTGTAACATTACAGTAAGGTTTAAAATTACTGAACTAGAAAACATAAAATTGAAAAAGTCAGTAACGCAGGAGCCGAGTAAATAAAGAGAATCCTCCCCAAGAAGAGTAATTTTAAAAAATGTTCCTTATTAATAAATTAAATAAGTAATGACATTGCTGTATGGTATCAACATGATAAACTCTAAATAAAAGAAAAACTGAACTATAATACATTACTTAACTAGATTGGCGCTTTTTCCCTTCAAAATAGAATTCTTGCTATATATATATATCACTTAACAGAAACTACGTTTACGAATTATTATTATTATTATTATTATTATTATTATTGTTGTTGTTGTTGTTGAGATTAAACCATAAAATGAATGGTATACTATTAATTAAATTAAATACGTGACACTAACAGACAAAGCTGTACTATGTATATAATATTTACATTCACTAAAATAGAGAAAAATAACGGAAAGTTTCAAGTTACGTTGTGTATTTAAGATGATGATGTTCATATGTTTCAATAAAACAAAAACATGTTACTGTTTAAAAACAATTGCAATGAACTAAGTAAATAAAAACAATCAACAATCGAAAGTTTCATGGATTTTCATTGACTTTGAAATTTAATTTAAGTGTTAATGTAGTAAAACCATGTAACGTAAACGTTTTCTGAAAGTTATTACAGAGCGCTCTTACATACAAATATAATTCTCACACACATATCAGATTAATATTTCACATCTGCTATCTTTACGACGATACTTTTGTTAAATATAAAATACATTTTTATATTGAATTAATTTGTCCTTTTATTTTAAAACATTTGAGAGAAAATTAAACGCAAGCGCACTTTTTAAATTTCGATTTTCACGTTTATCCATATTTAAAAAGTGCCCTTGCGTTTAGTTTCCTCGTTTTCAGGTATATCAATGTGCAAATACGGAAATGGCCATTTGCAGAAAGTATTTTTCTTATTTTATTTGAATGGCATATACCAAGCTTCGTTGCGGGGAAAAAAAAAAAAAATAACATATAGTATTGGTGCCGCTAGAGCGATGTTTAAATTTTCTTTTAAATTTTTTCTTTACATTAACACTCATCCCCAATAGTCCAATTTTGCGGGTTAACGAACTCGACGAATCTTTTGTTAATTGATGGTTATATGCCGAGTTTCGCTTAGAAAAAAACAAAAATTGCGATCGCTAGAACGTTAACACTTTCACACGCATTAATTTTCGTCGATATTTTAGGTGCCTAGTATGTAGGATCGATGGAGATTTGAAGAATTTTTCAAAAATCTTTTTATGGGCACAACCGATCCTTCGGAATTCACTAAAAACATAAGAAGAACGAGTGCTGGTCAATAAAGACAGAACCAAAGAGCGAGCGTTTAACCCGTCGCTTCGTAACGACCAGTACGCTGCTCTAAAAGTTTGCTTCCGTCTGCAGAAATCCGATATGGAAACATACGTCATGTTACAGCAAGTATACGGCGATGATGTTCTGTCACAATCAATCGCATTTCAAAGAGTTTAAGAAGCGCCATGTTTCAACAATAAAGCCGAGCGGTCCAGGTGGGCAACCACTGCTCTGAACGGGATCATGATTAATACAGCAGCCGTCATTGTCTCGTAAGATCGACGAGTAATAGTGGACAGTTTGACGTCTGAACAGAAGGTGGTATGAGTGGAGCTTTAACGTCTGGTAGTTGAGCATGGCGATCATTACACATCCCGCAAGCTTAGTCTGGAAAGTCCCTCTGCAAACAACGGGAGTATTGCAAAGCTGCTTTGAGCATCCTGGCCGAGCAACATGGAAAACAACGGGACTTTCTGCTGTTCTCTCGTCTCAAAAACTGTTATCATGAAGAAAAGGAAAGCGGTTTCTAGCAAGTTCTATTCTAGACTGTCAGACAAGTTGGGCCATTGGAGACTATGTACTAACCTTGACACAAAAAATAAATATTCTCAGTTTTATTTGTTAGTCCTCGTAGAGAGAACCAGAATGGTTAAGTTGACTACCATGAAAGCCTGAAGAATGGTTTTTGTTTTGTTTAATAAAGTCATCTCTCTTACTGTCATGCATTTTCATTCTCTTCTACTTATGTGGGTTGCAACTTTAATTGTGCTATGAGAGCGAAACGAGACGTTAACCCTCCTTTCCGACTCTGTTGTGTTCACAAAGTCAGTTGAAGATTCTCGTACAGGATGTGGCGAGGTAGGGGGGAGGGTCACCCAAGATCGACGTCAGACCGTACGTGAGTTAGGATTATCGCATACGGCTGTGCTGGTCAGGTCGAACTTATGCGCTAATTCAATGAGTGGCGTCACCACGCAAAACAAACGTCCGCCAAGCTCCTACCGGCGTGAAAGTTAAGTACGATTGTGATGGCGTCATCCCAACACAAGGACAGAATTTCCTTCATAATCTGAGACCAGCGCCAACATTTTGCTCGGGCTGGGGTTGGGAAGTGGTTTTCCATCCACCATATTCACCGGACCTAACCCGAAATTCCGCAGGCATTAGGAAACATCAACAGAACAGACGCTGCACTTCCACATCGCAGACCACGGGTTTTTGACAATGCTGGTGATTACATTGAAGGACTGTAGCAGTTTCAAACATGATCACTTTTGCACTAGTGATAAATAAATAGTTGCCTCTATTAAAGTCCCAACCTATGTATTCTATAGGTTTGTGCTTTAAATTCAGCATTAGTGAAGTTGTACACCTTGGAGTTTATGTCGCCATAGGCTTTTAATTGTTGCATCCTTTGAAAGATGAAGGGAAAATGGGCGATATTGGCATATAAAAGTGTTATATTCTGCTCTCACAGGTTGATAGTTGCATGCCTAAAGTGCATAAGTTGAGATTAGTATTACTTGCTTCTCCAGCGTATTCCTCTGGCTAAGTCCCCTGTTCCCATCAATACAATTTGCTTATTTAAAATTACCCAAAAACACGTCAACCCAAAAATAATCAAACTGAGGTCACTGGTGTTCCAGATGGTAATTTCCCCCTGTTGTTAGAATGGGTAATTGAGAAACACAAGTAACAGGTAAAATAATCGCAAAACCTTTTAGTTTATTAAACGATTCCTTTAATAAAATGCCACTTACAGACATGTCATAGACTGTATACAACAGATCAGCAGATAACATAAATATTTGGATGAAAGGTGGTTCTAGTTTTGTTGATGGTTATAGCTCACTACATTCTCCATTTTCGGAATTACTCATTGCCTGTGGTGTCAGATTCGGGGGTTTGGGCATCAGTTTGTGAGTCAACTGTGGCTGGGTGTTTTTCAGCAGTTTCCACTTTAGCTGTCACAGGAACTCTGTGATTTATGACAGGTATTTCATTGTCTTTGACAATATCCTCAGGGTTACTGACATAAAGTTCATCCTTGACAACATCTTCAGGATTGCTGACATGAGTTTCATCCTTGACAACATCTTCAGGTTTACTGACACGAGTTTCATCCTTGACAACACCTTCAGGATTGCTGACATGAGTTTCATCCTTGACAACATCTTCAGGTTTACTGACACGAGTTTCATCCTTGACAACACCTTCAGGATTGCTGACACGAGTTTCATCCTTGACAACATCTTCAGGTTTACTGACACGAGTTTCATCCATGGCAACATCTTCAGGATTGCTGACACGAGTTTCATCCATGGCAACATCTTCAGGTTTACTGACACGAGTTTCATCTATGGCAACATCTTCAGGTTTACTGACACGAGTTTCATCCATGGCAACATCTTCAGGATTGCTGACACGAGTTTCATCCATGGCAACATCTTCAGGTTTACTGACACGAGTTTCATCCATGGCAACATCTTCAGGATTGCTGACACGAGTTTCATCCAAGACAACAGCTTCAGGATTGCTGACACGAGTTTCATCCAAGACAACAGCTTCAGGATTGCTGACACGAGTTTCATCCATGGCAACATCTTCAGACTGTTCAGTTAAAGTGGCAGCGTCTGAATTGACTCCAATGGTTTCTCCCTGACTATCAGGCTCAACGTGTAGGGCAGCCAATGTCTCTGGACGTGGAGAGGTGAAATGTCCAGGGTATGGCTTAGCAGTGACTCTTACCCTTTCGACGAGATTCTCCTCCTCTTCCTTCATCTGCTCCTCCGTGGACGGTTCTAAGCTCTCGGATGGAGGCGTCGTAGTGGTGGTTGTTGTTGTTATTGGTTGTGGTTCATGGGACGGAACTTTGCAAGCTACGCTAGGTGAAATTGTGATGTTGGAACACCGTAACGCTGTCAACAGCAACAGCTGTTGACGTTCCAATGACTGGATCTGTAACAAAAACCCTTAAAGTTACCCCCAACAATCACTTTCTTGTAAACATTTTGAGATTGCGATTCGTTTTAACCATTGAAAAATATAGGCTGCCTTAAAATTTAGACAAACCACCTTCTCATAATATTGAATGACTTTTACAACTTTGCACATGTTTTACCTTACACCATATTCGCTGTCTTCCATCTAAGGGGATTGATAGTACCGAAATTTGTGTGTACCATTTCCTCAGTCAACAGTTTATAAATACACATGAAATTCGGTGCATGGGGATACCCGTATACTGAAAATTAAAAAAAAGTATATTACCAAGTTTTTTTTTTTTTTTTTAACTTCCGAATTCATCAGTAATAACACAAATTCTGTCCTTTGTTTATATCCAAAATCACGTTTATTGATACAGAATATTTATTTAAGAAATTAAAAGTGACACCTAGTGTGTTAATAATTCTATCTGGTGTGGAGCGAAATAGAAATAACTCTAATTTTAATTATGGTTGGCTATGGAGACAGGCAACGATCTCATCGAGAGGTATGAATTTATTTAATGATGTACATCCGGATCGCAATCAATTCCACATACAGCAGTGACAAGGATCGTAAAGAAATTTACACAAACTGGAAGTGTAAAGGACTTACCTACATCAGGTCGCATCTGATGAGAATACTTCATGGGATGTTCTCCTCTGTGTGCAAGAAAATTCAAAAGTTTCTACTACTAATTTGTCATTACAATCAAATATAACAAAGTTCCGTGATGAAAATCCTTCAAAGTGACAAGCAACAAGTTTATAAAACTCAACTTTTACAGGAACTTTCAGAGACTATTCCGACAGAAGAATTCAGTTAATGATGGAGCGCATTAACAAAACTTCAGTTTCTTAGACAAAGTGTATTCTCAGATGAAATCTTATTCTGCCTGAATGAATTTGTCAGACACAACTGCCGATATTGTCAGACGTAAATCCACAATGGATAAAGGAGAGTATCTGCAAAAACTTAATGTTTGGGCTGGTATTGTTGGTGATCATATCTTGGGGTCCTTTGTTTTTAGGAAAACTAATAGATATTTGGATTTACTTCGAAATCACGCAAATTTGTTTTACGCCCAGTCAACAAAGGGCTACCTTGACATCTATTACCAACAAAGTGGAGCTACTGGTTACTATGGAGAGAATGTTCGTCAACATTTAGACCAGGTTTTTCCACAACGATGAATTGGTTAAAGAGGCCACACAGAGTGGCCAGGAAAATCGCCAGATTTGTCGTCTTTAGGCTTCCTCTTATCGGGCCAATAAGTCTGTAGTATATCGAGAAAGAGCCAACAACTTAAAAGATCTGGAATAGTGGACATTCCTAAACCTGGTTAAGTCATTCCTTAAACAACTTTTATGATCGACTGGCACATTCAAGTAGCTGAAGTCTACCATTTTGAACATAGAGCTGCCTTTGTTTTGTTTTTGTTAAGGAAGGAGCATTTTATTATTCGCTACACTTTGCATCAAGGTAAATCCCTTCACACTGTAGTTATCTAATATAATGTGACTTACCTTGAAGGTTAGCGTCTGCAGGGTGTAGAAGATGTAGTGGCGGTCCAAGAACACTTGATACAATAATCCAGCAGGGTACTGAGGAATGATTGGTTGCTTGTGCTGTATAGGAGTTGGCTCTTTCTCAACATGGAGACTTCGTGCTGTGGAAAGGTTAGCATTTATCATGTGCGATGATGATATTTTACACCTTACAGGGCTTCTTATTAACTTTAAATGTAGAGATTCTAAAGAAAGCTGCAAGAGTTTAGTGAAATTAAGTTGCTAAGTGTTCCCTGTATGTTTTATACAAACAGATTATTTGAGTTACGGACCCTCAGAGCGCGGCTGTGTACTGGGATAATGCATGTGCAGGTGACCGCTTGTGTTTAATTACGGAGGAATTTTCAGTGAGTGTGCTTATTGCGATTTATCCGGAAATAACTCCAACTTTCTTATTTTAAACGTAATATCCCATACATTTTCCAATAATGCTCATTAAGAGTTATTACACTAGATATTAATTTATTAAGAAAACAAAAAAGTGTGCCGAATAATAAAACGCTTCTTGTTTTTAGCGAATTCCAAAGGAATGCATTGCGGTTGTACAAACTTCTTCAAATCTCCATCGATTCTACCTACTAGGCACCGAAAATGACAAGGAAAAAAGTATGTGTGTGTGTGTGTGTGTTAACGCTCTAGCGGCAACAATTTTTGTTTATTTCTCAACGAAATTCGCTTTATAACCATCAATTAACTAACAAACGATTTATCGAGTTCGTTATCTAGCAAAATTGAACAATTGGGGTGGGGGTTAATCTAAAGGGAAAATTTAAAAATCGTTCCAGCGGCGCCAATATTTGTTTCTTCGCAATGAAATTCGATATATCATTTAAATAAAATAAGAAAAAACAGTTTCTGAAAATTAGGGAAATCGAACCATTAGGAATAGGAGTATGTCCGAAAACCGAAATTAAAGAAGCGCTCTAGCGTTTATTTATTTTTTTTCTGTCTATTGTTTTAAAATGAAATAACAAATTAATTCAGCATATAAACTGTATTTATAACGATACATATGTTTTATATTTAACAAAAGCATCGTTGTGAAGATAGTAAATATGAAATATTAATCTAATCTGTGTGTAAGAATTATATTTGTATGTAAGAGCGCTCTGTAATAACCTTCAGAAAACGTTTGCGTTACATGTTAATAACATTTAAATTAAATTTCAAAGCCACTGAAAATCGATGTAACTTTCGATTGTTTTTATTTACTTAGTACATTGCAATTGTTTTTAAATAGTAACATGTATTTATTTTACTGAAACGTATGAACAACATTATCTCAAATACACATGTAACTCGAAACTTTCTGTTATTTTCCTTTATTTTAGTAAATGTAAAAATATCATGGGATGATTTCATAAAAATGATTTAAATATGTTTAAAAATACCCACACAATATAACTTTATCTGTAATAATAATAATAATAATAATAATAATAATAATAATAATAATAATAATAATAATAATAATAATAATAATAATACTTTTAAAATGTAGATTATCTTTTGAAATATTTATAGATTGTAAGAATTTTAGTTTTCTCCCCCAAACTTCTAAAAATTAGAGTAATTTCACTATATATACATATATATCACTTGAATATATATATTCAAGTGATCACTCTGAAGGGATAAATACACTAATCTAGTTAATTAGTGAATTATAGTTCAATTTTTTTTTATTAGTTAACTTTAGAGTTTGTCATGTTAATTTCACACGGTAATGGTATAACTTATTTTATTATTTAATAAAGCAATAATTTGAATTTCTAATTCTTTTTTGTAGGTAATGCTGTGAAGATGTTTTCTTCAACGAAACTAGGCCTATAAAGATCAATTAACAAACGATTTAAAAACTAGGAAATCGTAAAGCTGTGTGCTTGTTAACGCTCTAGCGACCACAATATTAGGTAATTTCGAATATTGTTATATACCCAAGAAAAGATTTTTAAAGAATGTCCTTAAATTTCCATCGATTATGCTTTCTATGTATAAAAATAACAATAACGTTTACAAATTGAACTTGCTGGGGAATTCGCTTAGTTTACGTAGCTCCTGCGTAATGGACTTTTATTTACTGTGACTTGTCAGTAATAAGATTTGTTTATATCCATGAAATTAGACGTACTGCTACAGAAACATATTTAAGAGATTAAATCTGACATCTAGTGTGTTAAATAATTCTATCTGATGTTGAGTGAAAGGGAAAGTATTCTAATTTTAATTATGGGTAGTTATCGCGTCAGGCAACGATCTCATCGAGAGGTATGAATTTATTTAATGATATACATCCAGATCTCAATCAATTCCACATACAACAGGGACAAGGATCGTAAAGAAATTTACACAAACCGGAAGTGTAAAGAACTTAACAAGATTAGGTTGCATCTGATAAGAATACTTCATTGGATGTTCTCCTCTATGGGCAAGAAAATGCAAAAGTTTCTACTACAAATTTGCCGTTAGAATCAAATATAAGTCAAAATCCTTGAAGAAAATCCTTAAAAGTGTCAAGCAACATCTTTGTAAAACTCAACTTTTGCAGGACTTTCAGAGTACGATCCCGATGGAAGAATATAGTTTTGTGAATTAATGATGGAACGCATTAACAAAAACCCAGTTTTTCTTAGACAAATTGTATTCTCAGATGAAGTCATTCTTCCCGACTGGATTTGTCAACAGACACAACTGCCGATACTGTCTGATGTAAATCCACAGTGGACGGAGGAGAACAACAAGCAATGTTAATGTTTGTGCTGGTATTGTTTTTATCATATAATTAGTCCTTTCTTCTTTAGAGAAACTCTAAAACGCTGATGTATATTTGGATTTGCTTCGAAATTACGTATACAGGCTTTAGCATATTTGTTTCCACATCCAGTCAATCATGGGCTATCAAGAGATGGCGTCTATTTCCAGCAAGATGTAGTTCCAGCTCACTATGTACAGAATGTTCCTCAGCACCTACATCAGGTTTTTCCATAGCAATGGTTTGATAGGAGAGTGGTCAGCAAGACGCACAGACTTGTCGTCTTTTTGTAGGTTCATTTGAATTCAGTGGTATACGGAGAAAGACTCTGGAGTAAAGCCTGGTCAAGTCATTCCTTAAACAGTTTCTATGATCGACTGACACAGCTGAGGGCCACCAGTAACCTCGTACATAAGTATGGGTACTTTTTGAAAAGCTTTTAATGAGCATTATTCGAAAATGTAAAAGTATATGAGATATTCCATTTAAAATAACAGAGTTGGATGTCGGTAATACAATTTTAGAGATCACTTAACCACATGCTACGTGGTGTGGGATTTGAACTAACTCTGTATACTGCTGCTATAGAAACTCATACTTACCTGATATAGAAGCACCTCTAGCGGTGGCCGCGAGGACCACGAGGAGCAGGGTGCCTAGCATCATACTGATGACAATTGAATACAGAATCCAGGCCCCCCACAACAGGTTTATATATTATCAGCAGGTGTTTGGACATTAGAAGTGTAGGTAATTAGCGGCGATAAGCTGATAAGTGTCGTAGCAAAACATGTCTGCGAGTTTCCAGACATTTTGATATGGAAGGAAGACGTGTACCTTATACTAGCCATATAAAAATTTTAAAAATGTATAATAAACGTTCCTTTTGGTAAAAAAAGTATGTTGAAACAGTTTTTTTTTCGGAAAGGTAAACTTTAATTCCCGATAATCTCAAGAGAGGGATTTATATGTGCGTTGTCGATAAGGTTGTGGAAAAGTAAATAGAACACAAAATTTCTGGGGAAAATTATATCTTAACATATTCTCTTTTAAAATCTATAAACTTATTTAATCTATTTTCCAATTTTTTTATCCCATCCATAAAACGCGATTTGATCAACATTTCAAAATACGTATTAGTTTCGGCGACAACCTCTCCATTTGATGCAAATTTCTTTTTTGCTACACATTTCTTAAAGAAGCAGTCCGAGGGAGCCAAAACCGGATAGTACGGGGATGAGAAGCCAATAATGTTTGGGTCGCAATTGCATTAACGTGTTATCGTGATAGAACACGACCTTTTTCTTCGCCAAATAAAGATAATTCTTTTTGATCGCGTTGCCAGTATAGAGTTACATTTACTGGTTATAACGGGTCATCGAGAAGTCACTCCCCATCTCTTGTATAGCCAAGATTCCCCTAGGAACGGGAATTCAAGTGGCAGCACTAGCGAGTGTAAGGTATAATTAGAGCCCAGAAATTAGGCAAAACGCCTTTTCTAACTGGGCGCATATATTTAGGAGTCGGATAGAAATGAACAGTTTCCGTACATTTGAGATCGGTATGACCAATTTTTATGTTGCATTTTTTTTTTTTTTTTTTTTTTTACCTTCTGTTGCCTATTTTAAGGTTTAAACCATTTTTTTTTTATCTGTTTTGGAACTTTATGGGTGCATTTTAAAAGCACACAAAGAATTTCAATATATTCAAGTGAAAAACTTTATAAATACTAAATGGCATGTTCACCTCAAAAAATATCAATTGAGAATTTTGGTATACATTTAATTCTTTTCAAGCAGTCACTTCTCCTCAACCCTTTCACTTAAGCTCTTTAAATAACAGAACCTTCATTAGTTAAAGGAACGCGCGGTTACCTCGGGCATACGTATTAGGATGAGGGAAGTACTGTAGTTTTGAATAGTCCTAGTGAATGATCTTGTATTGATCTTCTCGAGACAATTTCAGGAAAATTGAGGTAGGGATAACTTCTCAGTTGCATAAATGTAACAAACAATTGCAAGCGAGAAAGATGAGAGCGTACAGCTGTGCAATAAACCGTCCTTACAATGTTCAGTACGGAAATAAGAGAGATACTAACTTGATTCCCCTATAAACGTATAAACATAAAATGAACTCGACCAGAAACCACTGCGCATCTTTTGCTCATTCGCCAGGACTATTCCAAACTATTTTACTTTGTCTTGATCAACATTTTCACGATGTCCTGAAAGGTGAATGTTTTGTTATAGCTGGTATGAGTCCGGTATTTTGTTGTTGCTTGTAACAAAAGTACTCTCTGTTTCCATTTTTAATAAATGCTTCTTTTCATTATATTGCTGCCTATTTTCAGTATTTTAAGTGCCTTTTGCCTACCAATTTTACCCAAAATAAATGCTTGAAATTCTTGTCACAGTGTACCGCTAGTTAAGAAATCTGATAGTTTCGCGCATGCCATTTATTAAAGACACAAGACACACTGGCTATTAATAATTTTTACAAGCCGCATTTATCTTGCACGGAACCTGTCTCCCAAAATGTATTAATTAAATCTCGCACAGTATCTCGGTTTGAATTTGTAAACTTAGCAATGAAATGTAGTCATTTCCACCTTCCTCTTATAGAGTCTACTTTAATCGCTGTTTTATTTTACTCACAAGTCACAACTAACAATAGCGATTCTTACTTAGCAGTCAGCACTTTAACTTTTGGAAACATTCGGTTGATGTGGAAAGCGGAAAATACAGGAATAATAACTGTTTCTCGAGCAGTATCAGCAAAGTGCGGAGAAAGTTTTCGATCACCCGTTAGTTTTACCTTTTTCCAATAAGTAACGTAAAATTACGCCGCAGCACTCATCATCGCCTTTCCTGCTGAGGAGATTGATTTTGCCTTCAGTGGAATTGCACTACTGTATCGACTGCTCATTTGTTTTCGGCATTTAGGGTGCATTCATGTTTCGTGGACTGTCACCGTCTTCGATTCGAAGTTCATTAAAATATCCCCTATTTTTACCTTCAAATCAATGACATCGTCATCCCTGTGCCCCCTGAAGTAGAAATTTTACATTACTTTTCTGAACATTCCCCTTAATATATTTATTTTATATGTATTCAATTACTACACTTTCAAAACGCACAAATACGAGCACGGATTGATAAGTCTAGTGAAAAAACAGTAAAAAGCATTGATTTGCAAAAACAAACACTTATTTCTTCAGTTTTTTTTTTCTCAGGAGAATTTTTTTTTTTTTTTCCGAACTATACATAATACCCGTTTACAGCATATGTAAGTACCCTGTTCATCCGAAGAAAATTAATTTCCCTAAGCTAATTTTTTGTATTAGGAAAAAGAAAAAAGTTACAAGAGATCTAATCGGGAATAGGGTAGGCGGGGAACTGTTTCAAAGCCCAGCTCGTGCCATCGCAAGGCTGATGTGTGAGCAGGCGCACTGTCCTGGTGGAAGAGTACTTTTTACACGCCATTTCTGCTTCAACTCACTATGCAAACAATTGCATAATAACAGCCCGACACTGTTTTATCTTTACCAAATGGTCCATCATGACGATACCCTGTGAGTCGCAACAAATGTTGTCATCCCTTTCCTCGCCGACAAAACGGTTTTAGCTTTCGTCGGTACACGTTCACCTTCGCCAGCTCACTGTTTTGTCTTCGGAGTGCAGTGGTGGACCCCTGTTTCGTGATTATGCTGCAACGTTTCCAAACACGACTTTGAAATGTTCTTCCTCGGGCGTTTTTGGTCTGAAGTCAACAAACGCGGCACCCATCGATCCCTCAGCTTCTTCATATGCAGGATATCACGTACCTGTTCATATGAGATGTCTACCGTTTCAGAAATGTCACGAATTTTGATATGACAGCCTTCTATCACGCACGGTACCGTGAATTTTATTGAACAATTTCTTCAGAGGAAACCTAAAGGGTAGCACCTGCAGCACTCGTACTGCCACGTTTAAATTATTTATTAATCATCTTGAGTTCTGGCGCATGAACTTCCTTCAGCTGAGTTTGTATCTGGGCTGCAGTTCTGTTAGCATGGCTCCTGTAATGCCCTTTTTGTTAAAATTTTTCATTCACACCACCTCTGATATGTTATCCGGTCACTTTTTGGTTCGAACGTCTATCCCACATATTCACTGCACCTATTTATATGCTTTCATTACTTGTGGATGTCCTGTAACACACACAAGCATAACAATATAACGCTTGTATTATTCTTCCACCTCAGAAGACTGTAGTTTGCAAACTTTCTCCAGTAGAGTTTACTTTGCACATGTGAATACCTGTAGGCGCGGTTCACATCACACGACAATATAAAGTTTAGTGCTTGCACTCGATACTTTCCATTGTCGAACAGTTCGTTAAAAGGTCGTGTGCTGAAGCTGATAGTAAACTTGAATGTCAGTACCGGAAACATCATTAGGAAGAGGAACTGTGTCTAATGATTGCGATGAACTTGACACAGGATATTTTCGCAATGACAGAGTCCTGGCTTATCCGTGGGTTCCACCAAAAGTTATGGCTTTCCGGTAACTTTAGAAACCGGACATTCCAGGCGTTTCCAGAACTGCTGGTTAGACAGTTTCCCTTGGCTTATAGATTTTTTTTTTTGATTGATTTAATTACGGACGCTCTTTAACATCTCAGGTCCCATTCAACTCAGGGCGTGAAACGACCGACAAATTTTGCTCAGAGGCCTCTCTTTCAGGCTTGAGGTTCTATCGTGCCGTAAATGTACGACACGGGACTCACGGCTTTACTTTCCTTCCGAAGGGAGCCATACTTAGGATTTTTACGCCCGAAAAAATCCATCGGTCCTGGCCGGGTTCGAACCCGCGTTCTTGGGTGTAGGAGGTAAGTATGGTAACCACTACAACACCAGGACCGACAATACGATTTTCATTCTGATATATTCATATGGGGTAGTCGGTCAGTCACCTCCCTCTCGAATATTTCTAGACTAATAATTTCTTTTGCACAAGAACTGACAACTTTGTAACCTCGCTGCCACGCAGAATATAAATTTGTTTGATCAGCATTTTCTGTCTCCAGTGCATTACTAGCCTGAGAAACACACTTTTCCATAATTCGGCTTTCTTCCTTGGAAGGAAAATCTTCCATCTCTTTGATTAAGTAGCTCAAGGTTCACTACATTATTTTCTGAAATATCAAAACGTAATCTTTACGATGTACTCAGTGTTCAAAGTAACGGGAGTGATTTCTCCGTCTCATCAAATAAAATTGTTTTCCTTGCCAGGGAAACCTCCACGCCCACCCCGCTTTCGTTTCGTTATCGTCAGTGTGTCAGTTTTAAAATTCCAACCAATTGTTGGAAACACACACGTGGTGTTCTGTGAATGAATGGCAATGTATTGCAGCAGTATAAATAATCTAACAAGCGTTTGACATGCAACAGAAATGCGACAATGGACATAGTGCTTTATTTTCTGCAGGGCTATATTATTGCTTTGTGCCCGTGTCGTTTAAGGAGACCGGATAGTGACTTTTTAGGGTTTTTTTTATGGTATTAAGATTGATATCCTAAAAGTTTATTGCTGAAATCAATATGCAAGTGCCTTTAATTAGCTTTACTTATATGTTAGAGTACTTTAAAATGAGGTTACGCCTTCTTTCATTTCGACAGTGAGACCAGGACTCCTGAACTTCAAAGATTGGAAATTCTGCACGCACACCACTTAAAAGAGGAAATGTTTATTTTCATGAGTGGTACTTCTGCTTGCGAATTACTAAATGTAATCATGTAGCTCACGTGTGTGTTTTCGTGATACAAATAAAGAAATAGGTAGTATCAAAAAGTTCGGAAAGCGTAAATCCCACGATAACCAGCATATAAACAGTAAGACAATAAATGTTAGTATTTGCATGCGTAGATAAGGAGAATTTTATTACAGAAATGAGGTTTGCTTGGATGCTGCTGCATTCATCCCTACGAATAAGCAGACTCCTAGTTCTTCTAGCAAGATTTGCAAAGGCATCATGATAATATATCAACAGGTAATGTGAGTGCAGGACATGATGAAAAGCTTTCTTCAAGTTTTCAGTTCATTGCTCATTATTTACTGTCTAATACAGTTTTAAGTTTTATGATAATAATGACTTTGTCATTATATATAAAAAATCTGAGAGAAGAAAATGTCTTACCTGTCAGTTGATACTTGCATGTGAAATATGTGGTAGTGAATATGAATTTTCCAACTCTGATCAAACAGATAATGACTATGAAATCTATCAGAGATTTGTATATGACATGCAGTGTATTGGAAAGCGCTATAGTTCAAGGTCAGACGTGCACACTTCTAAATATACCAGCTTATCCAAAAAATTCAATGCCATAAACAAAAGCATACTAGAAGCCTTGAAAATAGTTGCTGAAAACTGTATGAAGAAGCTATAGCAGAAAATAAAGGCAAAAATGAGATTTCTATAGCAGTGGATGGAAGCTGGCAAAAGAGGGGACACACATCACTGATTTCTGTGGTTAAACCAACAAGTGTGGATACTGGCAAGGTTTTAGATGTGAAGTGCATGAATGTGAAAGAAGTGGGAAAGATGAAAAGCATGTCAAACATGGCACTAGTGGATGGAAGCTGAAGATGCTGTAAGAATAATTTAAAGGTCATTATAAAAGAGAGGTGTAAAATACACAAAGTATTTGGGAAATGGAGATGGCAAAGGCTTTAGTAAAGTAGTGTAAGTAAAGCTTTATGGCAAAAATAAAGAAATAATTAAATTATAGTATGTGGGACATATTCTCAAGAGAATGAGTACAAGGCTTCACAAAATGGTACAAGATAATAAAGGAAGAAATTGGAAGATGTGAGGGGTATTGAAGAAGTAAATTAATTAACAGGGAGAAAAATTGATTAGTTGCAAAACTACTGTGGTAAATGTATTTATTTATTTAGCGTGTACAGATAACGATATAACAATATGGCCTGGTTCAACTCAAGTTCTACACCAGGCCAATATTGAAACACATGCCAACACAATAATTTTTACAAACACAGTGGTAAATAATCACGATATTTTAACATACAAATAACCCAGTACAAATCAAAAATCCTCTCCTCACAAACCATATCCATTTGTTCTTAACTCTATACAAATATTGCCCCAGATTCTTAAATTTACTTTGATCCCCAACTATTTTCTTAGCTGCTATTAAATTATTTAACATCAACCATTTATCAGTTGTTGTCTCCATTCGCTTGTTGCTCAGCATTCAAACAGAATATGTTCTACATTTCCACATATAGGACAAAACCCGTGCTCACCACTAGTTAATCTCCAAATTCCCAATTTAACCATGCCAGTCCCTCTGTCTCCTGCTTATTGCAAGTACTAATATATTTTTCTCTTTTGGCATCCTGTTTAAACATTGATGAACTCTTCTCCCATATTATAGAATGTAACATCTGTCCATCTGTATCTGCTAACCTCGCTTTAATCTGTTTCCAGAAACCTCTCTCCTAATCACCTCTTCTTAGCCATAGATCCCCCTATTCCATTCCTCCTTAACTCTTCCCCACCTTTGTGCACCCAATAACAATCACCTATCCCAGACTCTTGGAATATTAAACCCTCTTTCATTACAGAGATCTGTGACATCTCTTTACCCTGAACCAATACTTTAACATGCTCTCCGTCTCACACCATTCATTCCTATTTCCAAGAGTGTCCAGCATTTGCAGCATTTTTTGGGATTCCCAACACAACCTTACAAAGTGTACTAAGTACCCTCCTATCCATTTCCAGCTTTCCTCTATACCACATATTTTGACGCCATATGCTCACCTAGACTCCACCATTGCCCTATATAATTTTTCCAACCAATTTACCAACAGCTTGGGTGCAACAAACATGCTTTTCTTTATTAACTTCAGAGGTAGTAAACCCTTGTTTAGCACAAATGCTTTCTGTTTCTCCCATTGACCCGAAGAGCTCAAAACCATCCTTAAATAGGAAAATCCCTTCACTATCTGTATCTCCTCCCCTGTCATCTTCTCAGCCTTAATTTATTTCCATTTTTAAATATCATAATTTTTGTCTTTTCTTGATTAACTTTAAGGTCCCATTTTTTGCAGTATCTCATAATTTCTGACAATACATACCTTAAACCTATTCCTGAGATTAATGCAACCATTAAACTGTCAACATAAAGTAAGTCAGGATCTCCAGCGTATTTAACATTGGTTTGTAAATATTTACTTTCTGTAAATCTACCATTATGTCATCTATAAATAAATTAAAAAGAATCAGACTGAACTTACACCCTTGTCTAAGCCCCCTGTCTTGGGTAACTTCCTCAGTCACACGGCCTTTGTGGCGAATGTATTAGAGAAACACATGATTTGACAAACATGAGGAACATATTTTCATAAATTACCAATAGGTGAAAACCATGGCATGGACTTTGTCCTAAGGATTTGTAGTGTACAGGAAAATAGGTCATTATGAATAAAATAAAACCTATATACTCGGAAAATGTTTTGTGATCCTTGTCCAAAGGAAAATATGGGCATTAATTTGAAGGAACATTGGAGAAACATTCGTTACAAACAAATAGAAAAACAGCAGTAGCAGTACATTTTTTAATGAAAACCATGCAAAAAAGAATCAAGTAATTAAAAACTGTTCAACAATCAAAGGAATTGATGGGAGAGCATTTACATAAAATAACACGAGAAAACCTAATGAATTTTGATATCCCAGAGGCAGATAGCTCTTTATTCAAGTTTATCTCAAGACCACTGGAGTCAACCCAACTTCTGCATCAGTTGAGGATGTGGACGAGGGTCCATGAAACAATGCCCTAAGTAAATTTGCAGTAAGTGAAACCAAAAAAAGTGTGTAAATAGTTTTGACTCAGAAGAGATTACATTCATGTTTGTATATTTTAGCAGTAAAAACATAAAAAATATCCCAATTGTATATAGTCATAGTTTAAGTTTACTATTGCTAGTAGTTAAGTTTTATTATCAATTCATGCAGTACTGTACACATGTGTTTTATATTTCTTTAGGTCCAGGGCTGCCACCACTACAAACATCACTATTGCCCCAGGTAACAGCTTTAATGTTTTATTATTGCATCTAACTCATATCTTAATTCAAGTATTATATTAGTGAAATATACATACTTTTTGTTTACAAATTTATAAATATTCTTTATTGCTGGTCAAAATCAGTAATAAAATGCCATGTTTTGACACTAGTTGCAAAGATTACCACAATAAAATTACATCTTCAAATTGTTTTCATTGCTAAAATCTATATGATTATCAAGTTATACTACTGAAAAACAACAATTTCCATTCTGATATTTTTAACAGTAGAACTTTACTAACCTTTTAAAAAATTGGATAGTGGGAATTGTAATGTCAATTTATAAAGGTAAAGGAGATATTAGTAACCTAGAAAATTATGGAGGAATTAGTTTGCTCTTAATAATTCGGAACATCCACTGGAGTGTTAGTGAAAATGCTACAAGGATGGACAGAGAAAGAAAGGAAAATTTCAATATTTCAATAAGACTTTAGGAAAGGCAAAAGAACAGTTGACAATATTTTTTAATTAGAACGTTAGTCGATAAATATCTTAGTAACAAAACAGGTAAGCTCTATTTATTGTTTTTTGGACTTAAAAAAGCTTTCAACACAATTTTTAGGGAAGCACTTATATCAAACTTAGAAAAAAAGGAGTAAGTCAGAACTTTTAAAGGTAACGAATTTAATATAACTGAGTCGAATTTGTAACACTTATTATTTAAGGAGGGAACCAAGTTTCAAGAGCTAATTACTCCCATTCTCAGTTCCAGGTTGACTGCTGGCTTTATTGTTCGTGGTGGTGGTGGTTGGATGAACTTCTGTATTAGGATGTCACTTTGCAGGATTTCAAAGTTAAAACATGGTTTTTGTTCTCTCAGATGTAAACGTTTTCCCAGATTGTAAGTTCTGTTTTTCCTGTTAATACTGTGCTGTTCCTTCCAAACATGCCAAGCCACTGCTGATTTTTCTTCCTGAACCTGGAACTGAGGATGGGAGCAATTAGCTCTTGAAACTTGTTTTCCTGCTTAAATAATAAGTGATGTAAGTGTTACAGATTCGACTCAACAATATTAAATTTGTTAGTGCATTAAACAACACTGTTACAAAAGTCCACCACATGTAACAACTTTATAATGGTAATTCAAAATATTTATAAGGAAAACACATTTTATATTAAATATGAAAGGAAGAGTTACAGATAAAATATCAAACAATGTAAGTTTCAAACAAGGATGTAAATTAAGCCCATTTCTCTTCAATCTATTTATTGACAATACTTAGAAGAAATTAGTAAAGGTTATGTACGTTTGCCAACTATAAATTACATAGAGATATCAGGTCTGCTCTTTGCAGATGATTTGGTAGCAGGTTCATTAACAAGTGTAGGATTAAAACCATCACTAGATGCTATAGGTACATTTTCTAGAGAATGAGGCCTTAAGATAAACAAATCTAAATCTAAGAATATGGTGATGAAAAAAGGTTTGTCAAGAAAATTGATTACATGGGGTTAGGCTGTCTAGTAATGGGAAATGGAGCGATCAAAAAAGAAAAGCCTTAGCTGAAGGAAAAATGGCTAGGAGTGTAATCAAATCTTCTGTAAATAAAATATGCAAGTAAAATAGTTAGAGCGAGCGTAGTGGAGAGCAGAATGACGTATGGAATAGAAATTTGGGGGCCAGATGGAGCATGGAAAAAGGTGATAAACAGATTATTTTGTACAATTGTCCTAGGCTTACCTAGATCTTCACCTAACGAGGTTGCTCTAATGGAACTAGTAACATCAAGATCATAGAAAGAGTACTGAAATATTGGTATAGAATGAGGAGACCAGAAGAAGAGGAGAATATTATAAACCAGTTAAATAAATTGTACTTAAGAAACTGTAGACAATGGAGTGGTAATATATCCTACTTATGTATTCAACTGTGTTTGAATACATAAGGAGATTATCAATCAGTGTTTGGTAGCACAAGGAAACAACCTGGGATATTTATAAAATCCAAAATATTCTACAAGAATCATGCACTCATTGGTATGAAGGAAAAAGAATAGGAAAAGGATTTTGGAAAAAGATAAAAACGAAAATTGAGGATAAAAGAAAAACGGTGAATATTGGCTAGTCTTAATGTCAAAAAAGTCTGTGAAATTATATAGCACACTAAAAATGGTTGGAGAAGAGAAAGATACATTGAAACATATGGTAAATCAGGGAGGGAAGGACTGGCATGGTTTAGAACATGAATAATATATTTAAGTGGGATAAAAAGTGGGTATATTAAGGGGAAATGTCCAATGTATGAAGAATCAGATAGTACTTGGCATAAAATATTTGAAAATAAGCAAACCAAGTTTTGGAGAGAGCAGTTCCCATTATGAAAGTGGGAAAACTTACCAAATAAAAAAACAGGTAGAAGAATTTTAAATTTAAAATCAGATGGGAAAAAAAACCTGAAAAATACATAAATGAACAACAATGTGGACATTGTCACTATTTCGGTGTGAATATATTCCCCGTCACATACCCAGCCTGGTGTTAGTTGTAATGTGGTACGGAAGAAATGCAACTTCATAAATTGGGGGTGATTAAGTGGAAATTTAAATGTTTTACTAGTAGTAAGTTTATGCATATTCACAATATGGAAATGTAAATTGTTTACTTTGATTTTAACATGTTTACTAATTTGTGAAACTTGCATGAAGTTGGTTGTATTTATATGTTAAAAACATTATGTCTGCATAGAAGAAATAAATTCATTCATACTAACCTTTTAATGTTTGGGCATGTATCAAATACGATTACATCAATCCTCAGCAACTGTTGTTTCTTCATTTCTTCCTCTTGTGGTTTTCACAACAAATTTCATCATGAGGTCATCAGAATTCATTGACTGTTGTTTGTTTTTATAATACATACTTAAGATACATTTTGTATCAGTGAAAGCAACAGAATAGCTTAGTGCCACATTTGTCTGCTCATGTATAAGGGATAATAAATGTACAGCATTACAATAGTGAATAATTTATTTCATTTTATCTAGCGTGTAATGTTAGCAAAGGATGTTAAAAGAAGCGTATACAGCAATTTTTTATTACAGTTTCTTGTGTTATCTGAGGGTCATTGTTGAATAAGATAAACATAGTGCATTTGTTTGCAACAGGTACATCCAGTTCACAAGATGATTAACAGCCTTTATGATGACCAGAATTATAGTGAAGAATTCTAATAGAAACGGATACATCCAGTCCTCAAGATGGTTAACAGTGCCTTTATGATGATAAGAATTACTGTGAACAATTCTAAAAAAAGCTATATAAACTATTAAACACTGTACAATCACATCAAGAGTAAAAACAATATAGTAGTCAGATTTGTGAAATTATTTGATCCTCCAATGTCCAGTCCTTGACTAGTTTGCAGTTTTAGCAAATATTAGACAAAATATATAAAATATAAATTTTATAATGTATATTTTGCCTTTCATATCCTATCTTTGCTTTTCGAAGCCAACAATTGCCTATCATAGCCGTATAAATTTTTAATATTTCAAGAAAAATAGAAGAAAGGCAAAGATAGGCCAATTTTTTCAGAAAATGGAGAAAGAAAGGCAAATATATGCTAAATTTTTCGGATAATGGGGAAGAATGGCAAAGATAGGCTAAAGGATTTTTTCCGAGGAAATTTAGCCTACCTTTCCCGTTTTCTCCAAATTAGCCTATCTTTAATTTATTGCGGGAAAACGTAGCCTATCCTAGCCTTATTTTACGGAAATCGGGCAAAAATAGTCTCCATTTTGCCAGAATAGCAAAATTGGCCAAAGATAGGCAAAATTTTGGAGGAAAAATGCTAGTATGGGCCAAATTTTGCCGAAAATTGGCAAAATTTAAGGCAAATATAGGCTAAATTTGAGAGGAAAAGGGCAAAGATAAGTTAAATTTCCTCGGAAAAAATCCTCCAAAATTTCCGAGGAAATTTAGCCAATATTTGCCTCTTCCTCCCAAATTTAGCCTCTGTTAATCTTTTCCTCCCAAATTTAGCCTACCTTTGGCCTTTTCCTCCCAAATTTAGCCTATCCGAACCTTATTTTGCCGAAATAAGGCAAATATTCGTTATATTTTGCTAGAATAAGGCAAAAATGACCAAAGATAGGCTAAATTTAGCCCATCTTTGCCTCATTTCGGCAAAATAAGGCTAGGATAGGCTAAATTTGGGAGGAAAAGGCAAAGGTAGGCAAAGATAGGCTAAATTTCCTCGGAAAAATTCCTGACAAAATTTCCGAGGAAATTTAGCCTATCTTTGCCTTTTCCTTCCAAATTTAGCCTATCTTAGCCTTTTCCTCCCAAATTTAACCTATCTTTGGCCATTTTTCCTTATTCTGGCAAAATGTAGCCCCTCTTTGCCTCAATTCGGCAAAATAAGGCTAGGATAGGCTAAATTTGGGAGGAAAAGGCAAAGGTAGGCAAAGATAGGCTAAATTTCCTTTGAAAAATTCCTGACAAAATTTCCGAGGAAATTTAGCCTATCTTTGCCTTTTCCTCTCAAATTTAGCCTATCTTAGCCTTTTTTCCTATCTTTGCCTTATTGCGGCAAAATTTAGCCTATCTTTGGCCATTTTTCCTTATTCTGGCAAAATGTAGCCCATCTTTGCCTCATTTCGGCAAAATAAGGCTAGGATAGGCTACATTTGGGAGTTAAAGGGCAACGATAGGCTAAACTTCCTCGGAAAAAATCCTGACAAGAATTCCAAGAAAATTTAGCCTATCTTTGCCTTTTCCTCCCAAATTTAGCCTATATTTGCCTTATTGCGGCAAAATTTACCCTATCCTTACATTTTCTTTTTAAAATTTAGCCTATCTTTGGCCATTTTTTTCTTATTCTAGCAAAATGTAGTATATCTTTTGTCTTATTTCGGCAAAATAAGGATAGGATAGACTAAATTTTGCCAAAAAAAAAAAGCAAAAATGAACAAATATACGCTAAATTTTGGTTTTCAAAGCCTATCTTTAAAAAAATCATATTTTTTTTGCCTATCATAATTTTTTGTGGCCTATCTTATCTACTTTTTTGTCTTCCAAGAAGGGGGGGGGGGGTTAATGGGTGCTTATCTTTATATTGTCTAATATGTTACATGGGAATAAGAATAATAAAAGTGCTAGTAAATTTAAGGTAATTTTTTATTTTTCATTCTTATTAACTGCATACATTTATTCAAACATATTTCTAAATAAAAATTAATACTTTAAAAGTGATTATACTGCAATGATCAACTAAAATTCAAATTGTATATGAAACAATAACAAGCAGTATAGATATATTTCTTTATGCTATTTTAATTTCTCTCTAATTTAATTAAGTATAAAATGAGTCAGACTAACACTGAATACCTATCAGGAATGACTTATCAAACCTATATGAGTATTTTGACATAGAGTTTTTACATTCCAGAGCAGTAAAGATATATTTATATACTGTGATATTCATTGAAATTTCATTGTGCTTATTACATTAATTACCTTGCTACATCAACAACTCATGATATTGCCTACAGACTACAAAGAGCTGAAAAAATCCATACCTCATTGATGAAAGTCTCCAAAGAACTTGATAAAGCACATGAGCTTTTACAACTTCTTAAAACTAATCTTAAATACTATCAAAGAAAATTGTTCCAAATTTATACAGATGATTCATCGAGATAAAGTGCAGGTGCAGGTATTTATAGCTAAATATTTACAGAATACCTAACATTAAGCCAAGAATATACTAAATTTGATGCAGTTGAAAGAATTAGTCTTATTTATAGATACAAAATCAACTATGTGTAGTCACCTAAGAAATTACAAAATTAGATACAAAACTTTACATGAAATTAGATACATTAACAATTTAAGGCAATGAAATAATCTTACAATAGATACCTTCACATGTTGGTACATGTTGCAACGTACATACCGATTATTTAGGAACAATTCTATATTAAAACAGAAATCCCTAAAATATATTACAATAGAAAGAAGAACTCGCATATAAAATTAAACTTAAAACATAAATCCAAATAAAAGAAAAAGTCACTCTGGATTTGTGTGAACCAGCAAGACAAATTTGTGAAGGATATTACTGAACGCTATAGCCAGAAATTGGTGTGCTAGAGTGTATTTTAAATTTTGGTTTTCACTCCTAAAAGCTCCATTTCTTTGATTTGTTTCCCCTTATTTTATTTAAAACAAAACAAACAAATATTGGTGACACAAGAAAGATTTTTAAATTTTGGGATTCAGGCAAACACCCACTCTTAATAGTCTGATTTCAGTGATATTAAGAAACTAATTTTTCATATTTCATTTCATTGGTATATAAGTTTCATTGAGAAAAAACAAAATTGCAGTTGTTCAGTAATTTTTAAATTTTCACTTTAGTTTAACCCCCATTCTTTATGCTCCAATTTCCCTGATTTTCAGAAAGTATTTTTCTTATTTTATTTAAATGGTATATACAGAGTTTTGTTGTGAAAAATCAAATATTGGTGCTGTTAAAGCAATTTTTAAATTTTGGGTTTCAGTTAACCCCCACTCCTACTAGTGTAATTTTGCCAATTTTCATAAACTATTTAATTACAATGACATATACTGAATTTCGTTTAGTAATAAAAATTGTGGGCAATAGAGCGATTTTTAAATTTTTGCTATAGGTTAATCCCCAATGGTCCAATTTTTCTCATTAATGAACTCCAATTGTTTGTTAATTGATTATTATAAGCCAAGATTCGATGAGGAAAAAGCAAAAATTGCAGCTGCTAGAGCATTACAGAAACATATAAATAAATATATAATTTTTTTATCATCATTTTTTGCCTAGTAAATAGGGTCAATGGAAATTTTGATAACATTTTTTAAATTTTTTCATACGTATAAGCACAATAGAATTTTCTTCAGAATTTGCTAAAATGATAGGGAAAGCCAAGAAAATGTTAGACAATTTTTGAAAGAGGATCTTATATGAAAACAGTAAATACATACTGGCCATGATTGTTTGAACGACTGCTTAGCTACAATGGAACTTCACATACTTGAATATGTACCATCTATAGAGACAATTCAGCAATGAATAAGGAGGACTGCAGAAATGTAAGCCCCACTAAGACTACCGTGCTAAATTAGTTTACTCCAGAATGAACCTGCTCTTTTTGGCAGAATTGCAACTAATTTAACAACTTCCATGTTGTATAGCATAGTTATGAAATGCCAGTAGACATGTATCCCCTATATTAAAATATTCACATAAGCCCAAAAGTCATTTTGAAAAATTATCCAGTGTTATTCTGACTCCCCTGAAATATTCGAATTAATTAAAATTATAATAATGTTCACTTTATCTTGTTTTACACTGAGGCCATGTTGCTGACATTATGCTTCAGCTGACTGCGTAATTCATTATCTTGGAGCATGCGCCCTCACAGCTGCAACATCTTGCTGTACAACTTCACTGATTCTCTGCCAGAAATGTTCAAAACATTGAACATTTTGCCAAACCTTAGGAAAAGAAAACATTTAATATTATAAGAATGAACAAACTTAATTTCTGTAAATGCTACGTACTATGAGGGGAAGTTGAGAAGTTCTTGGAATGACCAAAAGATAGCAGGTTAGGGCCAATTTCATCAACAGATGTTAAAAATGCCCTAACATGCTAGTTAATATTTTAACAATATGTTAAGATTCTGCATTCAACCAACCTTTTTCAGCATAATGTTTGTTAACACATTGTTAAGGTTCCCAAATACTGCAAATATATAAATCAAGAAGGCAGATTTATAATCAAACGACATTTTAATGCACTTTTGTTTGCATAGAACAATTCAAATAAGTGGCTCATGCAACAAATATTATACGGAGCGAAAGCATAAGATGTTCTAACCTCTCACATATTTCATCTACAGTCTTATGGCGACTGTTTTTCATTGCTCTGTTGTGTAAAATGTTTCAAAGTCACTACATTTTACAGGCCTTTCTCTGTTATGAACAACTTAATATATCCAAATATACAATTTTGATATCTACAGGTGAGTTTACATTTCGAACTGTTACTAGTTGTTATGAGTGGCATTCAAAAAGTTTTGCAACTTGCCTATCCACTATTGGACAATAACGTCTACAAAAATGTAACTAGAGCAGCGGGAAACAATGAACCTTAAACCATCAAAATATAAATAAATGCAAGTGTCACTTTTGTACAGTCTGTTGAATTCAGTCCTATGTCAATAGAGGTGAACAACCATAAATATTTTTAAGGAAAACTTTACATTTTACATTTGCATATGCTATAAGCTAGGTGAAAGAGCGTAGCTGTTTATGGTAATCAAGTGTGTTCATCTGATACCATTACAAGATGGATTTGATCACTTGAAGAAGGGCGAGAGACTTTGAAAAATAACCTTCACTCTGGCTGATCTTGGAAAGCTGTGAATGAGAGAACAATTCAAAGAGTGAGGAACTTGTTGGAGGAAAATCAACATATAACTGTTGAAATGCTAAGAATGGAAGTGTTGACAGCATTGACAGTATACTCCATGAACATTTAAAACTGTGAAAAATCTGTGCAAAATAGGTTTCACATTGCCTAGCCAATGAAGAATAGAAGGTTTAATGAGCAAGGAAACTGCTGAGCATGTTTCCACCATATTGTGCTTTTGACAGATATATGCAGTGGTGATGAAAGTTGGTTTTATTACTATATCACCTCAAATAAAGCTCAAGAGGTGCGTGTGGGTAAATGAGAATGACCCAAGACCAGTTGTTTTTCAACAAGATTTTCTTTCTTGGAAAATTGAATGTTTACTGTTTTCTTGAACTATGAAGGTAGTGGTTGACTGTATGTCAGAAGAATGATAATGAATGGAGAATACTATGGCGCTTATATTTTGGATCCTTTATTTAAGAGCTGAAGTGGCAGCGTCCAAAGACAGGAACTTCAAGGCTTTTGCTTTTGCATCAAAGTATCGCCTTACAGCAGAGCTGCAAATTTGAGGAAATTCGAAGATGGCAAAGTTCAGTTGCTTAACCATCCACCCTAGAGTCCTGTCTGATTTTGCACAATGTGACTTCTGGTTGTTTCCTTGAGCAAAATCTTGCATTGCTGAAAAACCTTTCAAACAAGTGCAGGACCTGACTCAAGCTATAAATTCAGCTCTGTTGACATATCTCAGTATTGTTGTGCTTTTGACAAGTAGTTCCACCATCTACAACTGTGTGTGTGTGTTTGTGCATGCATGTGGAGAGAGATGGAGAGTGCTTTGAAGGTGAAGATAAGTTTTCAAATTTGTCCTTAGCTTGTACTTTAAGATGTCATTTTTTAATGCCCGTCATAATCTTTTAATACAAGGGAAAGGTGATGTTAATTTAATATAAAGTTTAACATGTTAAATTTAACATCTGATAATGAAACTGGCTCTTATAGTACTAATTTCTTAAATAGGAATAATACACTGTTCCATGGAGTCGCATGCATTGTTAGAAAATGGAAAACTGGAATATCGTTCAGTAATTAAGTACCTGAAAATGGGTATGAAAGTGATGTAAGGAACTTTTAAGGAACTCTAATCCTTTATTTTCAATTATTTCAAGTGGAGAGTGGAATCTAAACAAGGTCAATAGATCTTCCATCAATGCATATCGAGTTAACCATCCAGAAATTAAACCCCATTGGCAAAAATTGTATCAGGAAAATTTCATCAAGAATATTACAAGAAATCAAAAAACATAACCAAACTCCGAAATCACACATAAAAACCACAAAATCGTTAAATAAAAAAGAAGTTATCTATACAATAGCAGATAAGGGTAATCAAGTTGTAATTCTGGACAGAGATTTCAACAAAGAATGTTAGAGTTATTAAACAGTGAGAAGTTTATTAAAGTTGAAACAAGCCCTCTACACAGATGCAAAAAATTCAATATAGGACATATTAAAAGAAAATAGTTTACTTACAAAATCAGATGTTTATTAAATCAAAATACCAAATCCATCAATAGCTAAGATAATAGGGTTACCAAAAATACACAAACCGGGAAAAGACATGAGAACAATAATCAATAGTGTTAATGCCCCATGTTACCTCCTAGTGAAATGGTTAAACATCCGATTTAATACATTACCCAGATTCCCAAGCTTAAGCATAAAAAACTCATTAGACCTTGTAAATAAAATCAAAGATCACAAGCTAACTACAAATGATATCCTCATTTCCTTTGATGTGAAAGCAGTATTTCCTAGTGTTCCGAAAGAAAAAACTTTGATCTTGTTAAAAAATGGTTACTTTGTAATAACATTACAGAAACACACATTAATGAATATGTTAGACTTCAGAATGTCTGAATCAGGCTTACTTCACATTTGAAGGAAAGTTTTTTAAACAAAGATCAGGTTTAGTGATCTATCTCCATCTATTCATGAGCTATTTTGAAATACACTTAACTAGAGCCTTCCTATACATGGTACAGATATATAGATGAAGTGTTTGCTATTACATAAGATAGATTCATGGAAGAGGCACTGAAACTGTTGAATTTGCAAGAACCAACAATAAAATTCACTATGGAAACTGAAGTCAATAATACCTTACCTTTTTTGGACCTGAAGATAAAAAAAAATAATAAGAAACTGGATAGGAAGGATTCACATACTTACTATTACATAAAAGCTAAAGGTTTACCCCACAAGGAAGCAACATTCAATAGTATGGCTTATAGATTAGTTAATGTACCTCTCAGTAAAAAAGAATACAGGAGGGAGTACAGACACGGCAGAAATTAATGGATTTAATAAACAAATGGTAGATAAAAAATAAAGATTCGAGGAAAAAAAGAAAATTAAACAAATCACCACACTCAGTACTTCATCTAAAGAAAATATATATCACAAATTGACATATCACCCTTGTGTCAACCACAAATTTCAGAAAATATTCAAAAAGTATAACATCGCTCTGGCACCCATAAACAGATATAGTGTTGGTAAATTATTGAATCTAAATAAAATTAAACAAAAAAAGAAGAAAGTTGGGTGTATATGGAATTAATTGCAAAGATTGTGAAAAAATATATATAGGAAAAACAAAGAGAAATCTGGGGATAAGATTAAAAGGACATGGGGAAACATTAGACATAAACAAATAGAAAAGGATATAACATTACCAAAAGCAATGCAACATCCAAAAAAACTTTGTAATATATGGGAAAAAATCTATATGAAAATATGAATACAGACTTATAAATTTTGATATGCCTGAGGCAGACAATATATTGTACAAGTTAATTAATAGACCGCCAGAGCAAGTACAATCACCCTACCTAAATTGACTCCTCAGTCATGGATTGGTTGATAATGTGAGCAATTAGTCTGATGAAACATGTCACATAAATTACTTTTAATAAGTTTAATTGTGAAACTTCAAGAGTGTTTTAATGTGTTGACGTGATTTTTAGTGTTTTACTTCAGATCAAATCAAGATCTTCATTGTTTCCCAAAATCTATTCTTCAAACAGGTTGCAGTATTTTGGTTCCAATGTTAGCATTTGTTCTCTGGTTATAGAAAGAGCAAGTCTGTTTTTTATCAGCAAACAGAATATGCAAGGCAGATTTCTCATTCTAATCACACATTCTAAAATGGGTTTGTCTTTATAGAGTCACACTATTCGTAGATATTTCCTGAAGTGACCACGTTAAATAATTATGGCAAATACTTCCTTATTTCTCTTCTTTCCAATTTTAGAAGAAATGTGGAAAGAGTTATTGCTAGGATAAGGCCAAGGTAACTCAGTCAACCAAGAAGATCAAGGCCACAATCTTTTGGGACTGTGAAGGAATACTCTTCATTGACTTCAAGGAGAGGAACACCACAGTAAATGGGAAGTACTATGCTGGCCTACTGCACAGACGTGCTTCCATCAAAGAGAAAAAGCGAGGAAAGCTGAGTGGTGGCGTGCGCTTTCTTCATGACAACTTGCCTGTGCACACAGCCCTTGTTGCGAAAGAAGCTGTGAAGAAATGTGGCTTCAAGGAGATCAACCATCCACCCTACAGCCCTGATCTAGTTCCCAGTGACTATTTCCTGTTCTTAAAACTCAAGGAGGACGTTTGAGGAAGAAGTGATGAATGCTGTTTATGCCCATTTTACAGACAAGACTTCTGACTATTTGGGGAGGGGGGGAGATTACAATGTTAATTCAAAGATGTGAAGTGTATTGCTATAAACGGTAACCATATTGAAAAGTGAAATACAATTTTTCTCTTTATCATACTTAGAAATTGGTTAGGCTGGAAACTTATGAACCTGCCCTTGTATATCCTTAAAGCAATGCAAATTTCCAGCATTCGAAGATTAGCTGATGATGATAATGCAGACAACGGTCTGTAAAACATGTACTAAATTTAAAGAAGTCTAGTCAATAAGAGTTTAGCTTAACTCAATCATACAATGATCTTAATTATATATTCGGTGTTTGATTTAAAATTGGAGACATAGCATCATTTCTGATTAAACTGCAGGTAGAATATTTTTTAATTGAGTTCCAGTATGTATGGCTATTGCTTGAAGTGGTTTCTTCACAGGAGCAGCACTCATCCGATGTTATCCTGATTATTCATTCCCACACTCCTGACAATACTTGCATAAGTATTCAATATCTAACACTTTTCCATTTTCCAGAGATGTAGCACTAACGCCATTTAGTGAAGTATATTGCCTCTTCTTCCATG
Source organism: Metallyticus violacea (assembly GCA_030762175.1). NCBI lineage: Eukaryota > Metazoa > Arthropoda > Insecta > Mantodea > Metallyticidae > Metallyticus > Metallyticus violacea. The sequence continues at coordinate 3,816,638 of CM060830.1, forward strand.
TACTGTTAATATCTGTACCTTCATTTACAACGATTTCTTGTGCAGCCCTTTTAATAGTCTTCACTTACAGCTTTTAGGGCATCATGCAATATTTTATTATATGTACTAAATTTTCCAGGTGGGGGTATAAGATCCATCATGTTACATAAGATTTGTGCACTTTTATAGCCTTTCCTATACATCTAAATCCATATATCATAAACTTTATTTCTAGTTTTAGATGACATTACATGATATGATACTGTTTTTCTGGTAGCAACTAAATTTAATTATTAATCTAGAGGCCAATCTTCATATAACCTCACATTATTACTAATCACCATTTGCATCACAAAACCATGTTTAATAGCTGATATAATATGCTAAGGTTTATAATTATATTGATTCACTATACTATTAGCTTCAGTAGTTTCCTGCAAATTTGTTTTACTTGCAGAATTTAGACTATTGCAGTCATGGGCACTGACAAATTGTGGTTCTCGATTTTTCCCCCCCTCCCGTTGTTTGATCTGTTTTGACATGCACTTGATATCTCTATTACTTTAAATTTGTTTTTTCAGTTCAATTTGTTAATTCTAGGAAGTTTAGCGCATAAAACACAGTATTAAGCGCTAGTTAACTCGCAAAAATACAGCACACACTGTGACACTCTTGTAATTATGTATTTGTATACAAAACAAGTCGATAAACAACTTAACGTTACAGATAGTGGCAATAATCTGGAGCTCCGCCGTAGCGGAGAAAATCAAGGATAGTGCTACTTCCACAGATATAGCTATTCTCTGTTCATCGTAACCAATCGTAACTTTGTAGTGAAGTACAAAAGTATTACTCTGCCTCTAACGGAAGATTATGGAATGTTTGTTAAAGTGTAAATGTAGTAATTTGTTTTGTTAAACGTAATGTAACGTATGTGTTGTCCTCCTTATCGTTCTCGGTGCAATATGTTGTTCCTTGTTACAAAACTAAGTTATTCACTTTTTGCCACGCGCAGTCTTATTGGAATTCGCAATTAATTCAAATATACATACACACTTAACCTTAACGCTAACCTCTGGTAATTCCTAGAAACCGGAGGACTCAGTGGTTTGCTGCAACTACGGCCTGACAGCCTACGCTTGCCTTCTTTTCGTAAATATAAACTGATAGGTAATTGTGTGCTATTAAGAAGGCGGGTAAATAACTGTAATGGTGGCAAATCTCCTTTGATTCCTGCAGAAAATAACTCGTAAATATGGATTTGTAGCGCGTAGTGTGCGTGGTATTATGTTAGCGAGTAAATCATTATAATGGTGGCAAATCTTGTTTAACTCAAAAAAAAAAAAATAATAATAATAATAATAAAGATAAAAAAAACTTCAGAACGTGAGGATTCCAGCCCACTACACCTATAATATGAACTTAATGTTACAGGTAGTACAAGTGTTTCTAATTGAACCAACAGGCATACCAATCGCTGAAATAAAAAACCGTACATAAAAATCCCTTAGATAAAAGCCAGAAAACACTTTTTAGCCTAGGGGAAACAACTGTCAAAGAAGGGGTCATGTCCATCAATACAGACTTTTAATATAAATAAACCCTATGAACTATATATATATTCCTTGCACAGAATGAACTTTTAATATAATACAGCAAACACAGAACATTTTTGTTTTTCCCATTCTGGTTTCCTTGAAATTTTAATATATTTTTATGTCACTACTACACTTGAAAACAAATGTTTTTGTGAAATGAGATAATCCTAGATCTGAATACTAAAATTCATGAAAGTTACTATATTTATATGGTAACATTTTTATTAAAGAGAATGAACACAGACTTATGAACTTCGAAATTCCAGAAGTGGCTAATATTCTATTCAAGTTCTTCCATAGACCACCAAAGCCCCTTACAGACATGTGCCTCTCTAACTCCAGCATGACACATTAGTTTATCAGCTGACTATGTGACTGATAGATCACAAAACATGTCCTGATTTTTTAACAGTTTAAAGAGTGAAATGCTTAGGAGTGTTGATGATTTTAGCCATTTTAAAAAATTAACCCTTCCCGTGGGAAAGAGATTTCAACTGGTTTAAAAATAGGTTTTATATAAAGCAATTATATACATTTTACTGTGTTGATTCCAATCAAGTTTTATATTAGTAATGTAATTTACCTGATCTTTTTAAGCTCTGAAAAAGTATAAGTGTTGATCACATTCATCACAATCACTTCACGCTTTGTTGTGCCACAAGCATATTGTGGTTCTTTAAAAGTTTTAAAGTAATCTGTAGAACAGAATGACTGATAAAGCTACACACTTTCACTGCTAAGTAGGAAAGTTATTGTGAATAATGTGGGAAGTGTACAGTAGATGTAACAGTGTCAGCTGATAAGTGTTTTGATGTTTGCTCTGAAATAAACTTTCATATAATGTCATCTAAAACTACAAATAAAATTCATGATGCAAATATAAAGATGATGTATAGGAAAGGGCTATAAAGGTGCACAAATCTTATGTAGAATGATGGAATTACCACCCCACCTGCAAAATTTAGAAGGTATCATAAAATACTGCATAATGCCCTAAAATCTGTAAGTAAAGACTCAATGAAAAGAGCTGCACAAGAAACCATTGAAAATGATTTACTATGGACGTTTTGTGGAGCAAAAATTATTAAAGTATTAAAAATAAATTACAGTCTTCCAGTAAAGATCCTATATCTTCCGACAAGAAGTTCGTTATTTACCAAACAATTGCAAAGACTGTGATTAAGTATATATAATTTCTCTGTCTTGTACATTAAGTAATTTCAAAGCATTGTCCAAGAGTTTTTTATTAACCACTGCAAAGATATTATCCAAAATTGCTAAACCTACAAGATAGAGTAATTATTTTCACATATGAAACAGAACAAGACTACATGATTCCTTTCCTTGACTTAAAGATCATGAAATGGGCAATAATTTGAAATTCGGGATATACAGAAAGGATACTCAGATTGAAAATTACATAAAGGCAAGTGGCTTTAATCCCACAGCACACAAACATGCAGTTCTCAACAGCTTAGCACATACACTCATTAACATACCTATGAATGAGATTGAAGAGTAATACATAATACAATAATACAAGTGGCAAAAACCAATGGGTACAATCAAGAAATTCTAGACAAAATAAAAAAATTCAAACAAGAGAGTAGGTTAAAACAGATTATTACCACACTGATAGCAAGAAAAGAAACTATCATCCTTTGGTCACCAAAAATTCTGGAAAATATGCTCAACCCCAGTGATAAAAGTAGAATCCCTGATGAGAAGAAAAAAGAATGTATAAAATCAACTGCTCAGGGTGCAACAAAGTATATATTGGCTAAACAAAAAGAAGCATTGAAATTAGGCTCAAAGAACACCAAAGAAACATCAGCTACAATCAGATAAATAAATCAGCAGTTGTACATCACTTTTGGAGAGATAAACATGATATAGAAATGGCAGTCAAATTATTGAAATTTGTAGATAACCCTTTGGAACTGGAAATATGCGAAAAAAATGTTATAAAAATATGAATATAAGGTTATGAGCTTCAAGATCCCAAAAGAAGACAAATTAATCCACAAGTTTATAAAATGTCCACAAGAGCTGTACCAAGTCCATTCAGTCATCAAAGAATCTGGCAGTTGACTCATAGCTGATGATGCAGGCAAAGGTCTGTGGAACATGCTCTGCATAATTCAATGGTATGTGGAACATAAGAGTATTAAATTGACTCCCCAGAATTAAGAATATATTAGTTGCTTCACTGTATTAGTTTTTTAAATCTATTATTTTACTACTTCATTGTTAACAGCTTCAAGAATATAGAACTTCTTAAAGCTATTCGGAAACCTATAGAATTTACTCTCTAGGAGAATTTATTCATGCAACGAAAGAAAAAGAAATAAGATTAAAAAAAAAAAAAAAACAATTTTAATTCTCTGGATAACAATGTCATCTGCAAATTCATCAAATCTAGAGAGAGACATTTGCATACCAAGGAGAAAAATTGACAATGAATCCTGCTCCTGATGAAGGCAACAAGCTTCTAAACATGTATAGGTAAGTGCGTAATAATTAGCAAGATTTGAATAATCCCTTATCAAAATTGTTTAATTGTTGTATTAAATTTCACTGTGAGAATTTAAAGCTGACTGCATTTACTCCGTTTGCTTCACATAGTATTTAATTATTTAATAACTAGATATTAAAAATCTTACAAGGGGTGTACCATATAGATTTACACTTTATTTTTTTGTGCATAGGGGAAGGAATTACAAATCTTTAGTTAGGTCCACCTTCTCAACAAAATCTCCTTTGGGGTGTATGAACCTTTTACACTTGTTTCTAGTTTGTGGAAGTTGGTAAAATGCTTTGATTGCTTTTGTTTCCGGTTCATGATAATGAAGTCACAAGTCTGGACATAAAGCTCTCTGGATCCTAGTTATGGTATTGCTAATATTCTTATGCTTTTGCACCAAAATCAGACACTTAGGAACATGCCTGGCAGACACCTTTTCCATTTAAAGGTAGTCATGCATGATATGCTGCAGTGGGATATGGGCAAGTTCCATGGCCACCTTCATTTCAGAGAATGTTGAATGTCTATTGTCCAAAAAAACCCTCTCAACCAGGGTTATGTGTTGTCACTGTCACCTTATATTCAGAACTGGTCCCTTTCTGTCGAAGTATGGTCACATTTCCAGTCTTCCATTCAGTTGTACACAGTATTCCAGGATGGTGCATCCTCTCCATACAATGCCATAAATCACCTGTAAATCTTGATGGTGGTCCACCTTCTTTCCAAAGAAACCAGGCTGCCCTTATCTCCATTGCTCTCCATGCTGCCTAACAATGGCTGTGGGCCTGGATGGCAAGTCTCCAATGCCATCTGGTGACAGAATATGTCCTATCAACTGATGATAGGCCAAACCAACCAAATGGTAGACTGTGTGGTGCGGGAGATACAAAAATGTAAATAAATATGTTATGCCTCTTGCAATTTACAGGAAATTAGTTATAGGCAAATTAAAAAACCCATAAAAATATATTTTTTAACAAATATATACATTTTACTACACATTGTTATGCTTGTACAAAAATATATATTTCATTTGACAAAAATACAACTATGATCAACATATTACATTATTTCTTCTTAAGACTGTTCAGCAATTTTTTTGCTTCTTTGTTCACCTGTAACAAATACATGAGAATTTTTAGCTACCACATGATTTGAATGTAATTTCAAAAAGTTCTACACAATATGATTATAGTTAATTGAAGAAATTTGACTGATACACTTTAACAAATATCCCATCAACATATAAAAACAAGCAAATTTACTGAGATACTGGATAGTATTGCAACATAATGAGCAGCATAATTTTCAGTTGTGAGAAACAAGAATTTCTTAAATTATATCTATTTGACTTGTGTCTCTCTCAATCTTGCTCATGACAAGCATTCCATTTTTCATTATTATTTCCATCACTGCTTTCTTTTGTACCTATTTCATTACATTTTGTTTCTTCATATAAAGCATATAATCTCTTTTGAGTTGGACATTTAGAACACTCTTCATGGTTTCACTTGCATGAGATTTACTCAGGGCATGTTTCGTGGAACTTTTGTCCACATCATCAGCTGTTAGATGGTGTGAATTAAAGTTCCATGAAACATATGTCCTGAGTAAATCTCATTTAAGTGAAACCATGAAGAGTGCTCTAAATATGCAACTCAGAAGGGACTATTAATGGGTGTTTCACTGTGTTCCATTCCTAACTGAATTAATATTTAAATCATTTATTCATTTTGAATGACTAAATCTAACTGTATTTATATGTATACAAGGTGTTGTCCATAAGTTTCTGCCCTGACATAGAAATCCATGCATGATTCATTGTTACAATGTTTATGCTATCCACAGTGTATACAGTAGAGACAACTTGTATTGGCATCTTTGATGTTACTGCTCTGATTTGGGTGTGCTTCTTATTGGATCCATTTGATGTTATAGCTATCACCACAGTTTACATTGTGATTTAACGAGCAGGTGTAAAATGCAGAAGTTGCCGATTCATTAATTAAAACATTAACTGTAATGAAAATGTACTTATTCTTTTCAAAATAGACATGAAATTCCACTATTTGTCACTGCAGTGAAAAGTAACTATGCAGAACATCACGTCAATAAGGTGAGTAAATTATGTTTTTATACTCTGGTTTTCGGTTTTGGTTGTTTACTGATGTTTTTTGAAAGACAGAGAAATATTTTTAAGCACCATTATTATTTTATTTATTAAATTCCTACTTTATGTTTAACTAAAAAGTATAACAACCTTTTTTAATTATGATGTTTATGACAAAAAATTTAGATTAATGAGCTGGCAAGCGAAGTTTACTTATATGATTTTCATAAATAGCATCTCTGAAAAGTACAGTATATTTATGCGAATCTAAAGTGCCACTGAATGTAATGCACACCCAATTTGAAATTTAAAATAATAAAAAATATTGCTGCCTATTCAATTAAAACTGAATGTAGGAATCAACACAGTGAAACTATCTAAAATCTGGTTTAGATTAAAAGTAAAACTACTTAAAATCATGTAAACACATTAAAATTCTCTTGATGTTTCACTTTTAAAACTTATTTAAAAGTAAACTGGAACATGTTTCATGAGGCACTCGCTCACATTGTGAACCATTCAATGACTAATGGATCTGATCAGGTGGGAAATGTAAGTGACTGTACTTACTCTGGTGGTCTGTTGATGAACTTATATAATATGCTGTCTGCTTATGGTATGTCAAAATTCATGGGTTTATGTTCATAATTTTTATATAAATTTTTTCCCATATAATGAGTTCATTTGGATGTTGCATTACCTTTAATAATTCTTTTTATATTTTGTGGTTTTCCTTCCAAAAGTGTGCTGCCACTGCTGATTTCTCTATCTGTTTGTATTTTATATTTCTCTAGTGTTTCTTTAGTCTAATACTTAAATCCTTTTTGTTTTTCCTATATACACCTTATCACAATCTCTGCAACTAATTCTATATATGCCTGAATTTTCTTCACACCAGGACAATGTGCCTGTTCACACATCAGCCTCTTTGGAATGTCAAATATGCATAAGCTGGACTTGGAAAAAGTTCCTCATCCACCCTATTTCCCAGATTTGGCAACATGCAACTTTTTTCTGTTTCCTAACCTCAAAAATTGGCTTAGGGAGAAAAGGTTTTGTCAAATGAACACGTTATCTGTGCTGTAAATTAGTATTATGCACAATATGAAATTTTTTTTTTCTAAGGGGATAAAATAATAGGAATCTTGCTGGACTAAATGTATTGAATTCAAAGGATATGTTCAGAAATAAAGGTTTATTTTTGCAAAAAATAGTTATTTACTACATTTTTTTTACCATGCCTATCATTCCACCCTTCAAAATAACCAATTTAGTGACATCTAGTGCCTTTGGTTAATACAATACACACTTGACTCAGTGTGCACATCAATACCATTAGTAACTCTAAATCATGTACTGCCTCTGCCACAAATATATTACATGAATTATTCACTTTGTAGACCCTTTAGGTGCAATTAAAAACACATAATAAACTGTAACACTTACTTGAACATCCTCTTCTGTGCGTATTGGATATGTGGAGGCGAGATGCAGATAATATAGTGCCTGTTCCTCTTTCCCAAGCTGCAAGTATGTCTTTCCCAACATTAGCAGGTTTTGGCTAAAACAAAACTGAAACTTAAGAGGTCTAGGGCATGCTAACAGTCTCAACCATATCTACAAGGGGTTTTCAGCTCTTCACTGGTCTAGCCTTCATGTAATTTGTAATGTTCAGACTATCCCTGATAAAACATACTGAAATATGCCATCACCAGTTTAACTCTCTATGCCCTGTAACTGCTCCTGAATACCTAATAAATAGAAATAGGCATTTAATTTGGCTAAAAACTTGTTATTGAAAAAGATTAATATTTTCTTTATTTGTTAAGATATTTTAAAAAAAAAAAAGAAAAAAGGAATTAAAGAATATTGCATGCATGACACACTAGCTCTTCAAAGTAACAGTTGTATAATTTACATAATCTTGGAAAATGTTAAAATAAGGAGAAGATTTGTATAAGCAATTCTCATTCTTAGACTGAATGCATGCTGTCTTTTGTTCAAATTGTACTTTTATCTGATTCAGACTGCTTACGAAGCTAAACAAAACTCCATCTCTGCTGTGCATGTTTTAAAAGCCAGAATGTTTATTACACATATCTCATTAATTAAATTGTACTTACAAAGCTGTAGCCAATGGAGTGGCAATATATTTCCTATAACAATGTATTTAATATGTTTGTGCTAACTCCATTTACTTACAGAACATTAGGACATGTTATGGGGGCAATCGCTCCCATCATCAGCTATTGACCCACTACTCAATTTAGTGGCTGGATCCCAAGGTGCTTCTGTAGCAGTTTCTAAAAGTTCGCATAGGAACTTGCTGAATTCATCCATTGGTGGAGCATCAAATTTCATTAAATTTTTCCTATTTTTAGAATGAAAATTTTTTCTCAAGTAGATAGCTATATTGGATTGTGAAGTTTTATTCAGCAGTTTAGTATCTGGTTTAGAGACCAAAAATGAGCTGCCGCAGATGATTTATCAATTTGCTTAAAATGAATTCCTAAAGTGTTCCTTTCTCCAAATTCCTAAATTTCTCTTTGTTTTTCCGCAGTATCTTTGGTTACAATTAGCACATTTGATTTCATAAAATCCTGATCTTTGTTCTGTTGCTATGGGTCTTTTACTGTGCAACCTAATAAATTTTTTATATTACATTTGTTCTTTGGGGCTAACTTTATCCATGTTTCTTTGAATATCCTATCAAATTTGTTCTGATAAGGATGGTTGTGAAACTTTTGAATTTGTTAATTGATATCATTGTATGATTCAGATAACCTACACACTCTTAAAGCTTCACTTACTTTTCATAAATGTATGGAACCGGTTTCCAGAACATTTAGTTCCCATCTTCTGCCAGGCTAAAGTTCAACTGTCGGATCATTCGTTGAGCTGTGGGAATGTATAATCTGCTCAGGTGGCAGTGTGATAAACTTGTAGTTTATGTTTTCATCCCCAGCAATGTCGAAGTTCATTATGCTGTCTTTGTATTTGTAGATGTAGATTTTCTCCCAGGTTGCTAATTCCGTAGGTCCTTGTACTAATTTTAATAATTTTGCTTTATTTATTATGTTGTGATTTTGTGTCCAAAAATGTGCTACTGCTGATTTCTCTATTTGCTTGTACTTTATGTCCTGAAATGTTCCTTTAACCTTGTGCCTGTGTTTCTCTTTGTTTTTCTAATTTAGATTTTTTCACATTCTGCACAGTTTATTTTGTAAATACCTCATTTTTCTTCTTGTGGAATACTGTCATTAACATTAACTATCAGTAAGTTTTTAACATTAAATCTATTAATCGGTGCCAACCTGATATTAAAATCTTTAAGAATATTCTGAAATTTTCATTTTAAAAAATAAGAACAACTTAATGAATTTTGATTTTCTGCCGCTGGATGAACTCAGCAAATTTCTACTAGAACCACAAGATACCACCACAGGAGCGAACGGGCATGCATCCCCCATTTCGAACAACCGCATTTAGTCAACAACAGCCGATGATGGGAGGAACCTCTCCTGAAACTAGTCCAAAGTTTTAAAAAAAGTAAGTGGATTAGTGTTAACAACTAAACACATTAATGCAGTATAAGTTAATATTATTTCATTTTGATACATACTTTTGTAATTGAACAAACAAGATTCCTTACCTGTAGAAATTTGGATTCACTTCCTCAGCTTGATTAAAGAAATGCAGTGCTTCTTCAAATGTAGAGGTTGGTGGTGTTGCAAATATGGCACTTGCTATCCTTCTCTGATACCATGGCATCGAGGCAATGTTATAGCACCTGTGCAGAGAGAGCAGGTTTTTATAAAACTTGTCTATTCACACTTTAAGAGATTATTAATTGCAATATTAACTTTTTGCTTTAGGTGCTGCAATTTTCGCTTTTTCAAACAAACTTGGTATATTTCATTAAAATAAACTAATTAAAATAGTTTCTGAAAACTATGGCAATTGGGTCATTAGGAGCGGGGGTATACCTGAAAACTAAGTGGGAGTCAAAGCAAAATTTAAAAATTGCTCTAGTGGTCACAATTCTAAATTTTATTAAAGGAAACTTGGTATACACCATTAAAATAATTAAGAAAAATAGTTTCTGAAAATCAGTGAATTCAGATTATTAGGAATGGGGGTGTACCTAAAACCCAACATTTAAAAATTGCTCTAGTGGCAGCAATTTTTTTTCTCGACAAAATTTAATGGCCATTAAACTAAAATAGGAATAATAATTTCTGAAAATAGGGGAAATCAAATTATTAGGAGTGAGGATTTACCTGAAATTCCAAATTTAAAAATTAATTAATGGCACAAATATTTGCTTTTACGCTATGAAACTTGGTTAATACCATTTAAATAAAATAAGAAAAAGAGTTTCTGAAAATTAGGGAAATCGGGTCATTAGGAGGGGGGTTTTACCTGAAACACAAAATTTAAAAATCACTCTAGTGCACAACTATTTGTTTCTTCATAACAAAATTTTATATATGTTTAAATAAAATATGCAAAATAGTTTCGCAAAATTAGCAAAATCACACCATTAGGAGTAGGGATATACTTGAAAACCAAAATTTAAAAAGTGCTTTTGCTTTTAACTTTCTCTCTATTGCTTTAAAATAAGAGAACAAATGAATTCAGTATATAAACTGTATTTATAACATCGCATATATTTTATATTTAACAAGAGCATCATCATGAAAATAGCACATGTGAAATATTAATCTAATATGTAAATATTGTACTTATGAAGCTGTAGACAATGAAGTGGTAATATATCTAATAGGTAAATTATTTCTAATCTGTTATCTAACACACTCTTATGCTTCACTTACTTTTAAATATGGTGGGACCAGTTTCGAAGAGACATCCTCTCCATCTTCAACCAACTTGACGACTCTCATCATGTGTTGTCAAGTTGGTCATGTTTAAAAGTAAGTGAAGCATAAGAGTGTGTTACACGACAGATTAGATATAATTTACATTTAACAAGTTTCACTGTGTGAGTTCCAACAGAATGTTTTAAAAATGTCTTATTTTTGAAAGTTCTTAAATGAATATCTAATATGTGTTTGAAATTTATATTTGTATGTGAGAGAGCTCTGTAATAACCTTTAGAAAATGTTTGTGGCACATGTTTTTTCTACAAAAACATTTAAATTTAACTTCAAAGCCACTGAAAAGCGATGGAAATTTCAATATATAGTTGATTGTGTATATTAGCTTAGTGCATTGCAAGTATTTTTAAATAGTGACAAGTTTTTTTTTGAAACAAATTGAAATCATCTTAAATACATAATGTAACTCAAAACTTGCAAAAATTCTATTTTTCCCCCTAATACCGCACAGTAATGCATCACTTATTTCATTAAATAATAAAGCTTTAATTTGGATTTTATATGCCTTTTTAAAGATATTCAAGCTAGTGAGGAATTCACTTATTTGATGCAGCTCCTGCATGGCAGTCTTTTTATACGTGCAGTAATCTTTTGAAAGCTTAAAGTCAAAAGACCATGCCAATAGCATCTGTGGAGATGTTTTAAATAACTACAAAATTGGATTTCCTCAAATTTCTATTCAAAATTTTCCTCCTCCACTCTGTCCTAGGGTAGTGATCAACAAAATTCTTGTGATCACACTTTCCCTAGCTGAAGAGACGAACAGAAGCCGAAATAGAGATAACACAAAATTAACAATTGGAGTTGAAACTCCATCAAATATAAGTTTGTATTTTCACCAACTCCTTTGCTAAAGTATTTGATCTTTGAATTGCATCTTGGACTTTGTCCTTTGCATTCTTTGATAGTCCTAAGGCATTGCTAGGTGAAGGACGATCAAAGAATGCAAATGACTTGGTAAAAATACAAACTTGTATATTAGAACACTCTTTCTGGTTTCACTTAAATGAGATTTTACTCAGGACATAAGTTTCGTGGACATTTTTTCCACATCATCAGCTATTCACAATCCATTGATCATTCATAGAAGTTAGGTAGGTAGGAAGACCACAAGAATCCACCCGGATTCCTACCTACCCAACTTCTATGAATGATCCATTAGTCATGAACAGCTGATGACGTGGACAAAATGTCCACGAAATTTATGTCCTGAGTAAAATCTTATTTAAGTGAAGCCAGAAAGAGTGTTCTAATATTCCAACTCACAAAGATTGTTAATTTTGTGTTTATCTCTGTTTCAGCTCCTGTTTGTCTCTTCAGCCAGGGAAAGTATATAGACAAGAATTTTGTTAATCACTTACTCTAGGACAAGGTGGAGAAGGAAAATCTTGAATAGAAATTTGAGAAAATCTAATTTTGTAATTATGCAGTAATCTCTTTGAATAATCTCATACACACCAAACTGCTGCATAGTGTTACCCAATAAATCATCTTAAGTTACGAACTATAATCCAATAAATATTAACATATTACAGCAGCTGTATTTGCATAAATTCCAATACACCTTTGAAATGCAAAAGCTAGCTAAATTGGCTCAATTACTGTTTTATATTGTCTTAAAGTACTACTATTGGAAAATACAAATTTAATCAAAAATATTTCCAGAGTTTTTTCATGTTGCTGTGCAAGAATGAATCAATATTCAGAAAGTATTGATTTTTTTAAACTCCAAACATTGTCATGAGTAAGCTTGGAGGACAAATATGCCGATTTCCTCATTTCTATTTTCTTCATTGATAAAAAAACACAGGAGTTCAATATGTCAGTAAAATTGGCATATGAGAAGGTTAGTATAGTCTTTTTCGAAGTGGCCCAACATGTCTGCAGATCCCGAAACACATGCTGGAAAACAACATTCTTCAAATCATTACTGTTCATGAGTCTTCACTCTCAAAGGTTTCAGTTTTGAAAACAGATAGTAGTTACTGGTGACAAGATCTGGAAGCTACAAATGTTCACAGCAGCCACATGAACTGGTGAGGATTTTCGCAGCAATCCACATCCCTTTTCCTTGATGGCACTGCACTGTTGTCCTGCTGATGATGGGAGTGAATGTTCCAATTTAAAGAACCAAGTAAGTGAATTACAAGTGTCACCAAACCAACTCTACATCAATATTATTTACTGTAATATTATTTTGATTAAAGTACTAAAAGTATATAAAAAGAATTTCATAGGAGAGTATTTGTTTGAGCATTACAAAATTTAATATGTCATGGCATTGCATAATAAACTGAAATTTTATTGCTTCTGCTGAAAACGGAGATGTTAGTTATTATAGAAAAGTTCTTCAGTTATTTAGGAAAGCTTCAAGCTTGCAGCCATTTTTTCTTTTGTCTTCAAATTCCTGTCACTCTTTCTCCTAGACAAGAAAGATGTTTTTTACGCTCATGTGGGTCATATTCAAGACTCTTGTCTGCCAGACAAAATCATTTTGACCCATTCCTTTACAGTGGAATATGAAGTGGGAGCTTACCCACACCCACCATCAAGGCACTGTTTAATATTACTGGGTGAAATCGCTCCTTAGTTAAAAATTTAATCACTACTCTGTGTTAAATTTTGAACATTGTGCTATATTATGCAAAACATTTTACTTAAATGAACTTCTCCAATTAGATGAATGGCATGGAAATGCAATGTTTACACACCTGTAACATGTGAGTATCAGGCCAAAAATTATGCTTTACACCTTGCACACATCTTTGGTGCGATTCCTACAAATGAGTTTTGCATGTAAGCACTCACCAAAATCCGATCATGTAGAGTGTTGTGGCATCTTTTGGATTCAATTCTACTGCTTTCTGAAAAATATATATTTTACAGTCAGTTGCACATTTTATTACAAAAAATATTTACAGCACATTTTGATACTTGATCATTTTGGCTACAGTTCTACATATAGACTCTGCAGATTTTGGCAATGAATTGTTTAGTTATTATGAAAAGACCTTTTAATTTTATAAAATATAGTGAACTTTTGTAACAGTGGTGTCAAATATTAATATTTTAAAAAATGGAGTCGAAATTGTAACATACGCACCACTAAAATTCAATAAAATGGAAGACTAGTTTCGGGAGCCATCGCTCCTATCATCAGTTCCTGGTGGTCGACCAAAGCTCATCTTTGAAAGAATTGAAGTTATTGCATGAACCAGTGGTTATTTTAATCTGGCTATAAGGAAAATTTTAGAGATAAAACATCTTTTAATATAAACAAAGACAACGGGTTGGAGATTAGCTAGACATGGAAATGGCTCAAATCAATAAACAACTTACACTGACACCTGCAATTCCAACACAAACTATGCTGCACCTCGAGAGACTTTCTCGTAATTTTGCATTTACCATTAGGACTGCTCGTTCTGCCTCTCCAATGATGATGGTAACTGAAGCACTTAATAAGAGCTTTGGTCTCAAAATGAAACACTAACCCTGACATAACAGCTCGGAAAGTTGTAATTTTAGTAATATGAATGTCGGCAGTGAAAGCCTTACAAGCCTTCAAGTATGGCATTAATAAACACAAAGGCAGTTTAGGTGGTGTACACCAAATAACTTGTAATGTGATGCAGTAAACAGCTTACCAACATGTGTTTCTTCACATTCAGTAGCTGAGTAACTCTTTCCTTTGTGCCGTCATATGAAGCTTTTGCATCAAGTAGAATCGAAAACCACTTGTGAACAGCAAAGTTGACATCATCCAATTCCAACGCTTTCTTAATAATGTCATAAGCCTCATAGGTCAGTGATTTCTTCTCTGCTTCAGGACAGTTCTGTTGTGTTAGGTTATACATAACTCTCGACAGTCTCCAAAGAATTTCCACATTTTCTGTTTCCTATCAAAACATAAAGCTGTATTTTAATTCATTAAACACATTAAAGGATGAACACTTAATACCCTGGGATGAAGAATGGGTATACAGTACTATAGACAATATATGAGGGTCTATCTAAAAGTTTTGAGAATAGACAAAATAAAATTTTAAAAATTAAATTTGATCATTGCATCTTTTAAAAGTTTTCTCCATTGCATTCTATACATTCCATCCATTCAATTTTGTAATGATGAATGCCATGCTTCTTTAGACAGGGTGCGCACACACATTCTTTGTATCAGCTACTGCAGTTTCAGGTGATTCAAATTGTTGGCCACAATTTTGTTCTTTTATTTTCTGGAATTAGAAAAAACTCACATGGAGCCAAACTGTCGGGAGGACAGGACAAATATTTCATTCTTGCAGAAATTTCTAGTGCAGTGTGTACAGCAGCATTGTCATGGTGCAACAAGTAGACCAATATTAGGATGCTTCGTTCTCTGTCCATTGAAGACTTGAGGCAGGCATTTTGTGGTGTACGGTCTGGCAGTGACAGTCTTTTGTCCCTCTAGTGGAACTGTTACAATGACACTAGCTGAAAAGGACAACACTTCTTGCTTGCCTCACTTTTGTTGGGGAATCCTCACCAGGGAAGACTCAAACAGATGTCTGTCACTGAGTTTCTGGTCATATTCACCTATTGTCAATAGTTACGATGTTAAATATGTTTTTGGGTCTTCCCCCATCATTTCCTGACAGCAATGCACACATGTTTTTTCTGTTCATTTGCGAGATGGAGGATTCAATGATAGCAAAGTTTCCTTTGTTTCCTAATTGCTTCCATCATCAGCTGTTGATCGACTGTAGTAAATGAAGTTAGTCTGAACAGATTGAATATATTAATGTAGGATATATTACCACTCCATTGTCTACAGCACCGTAAGTACAAGTTATTCACCAAATTACTTTTCTTTGTTATAAGCAGCAACAAAATGTTTTTTTAATTTAGCAACTGTCATAGTCAGTCACTTGTCAGAAAGAACATTTTTCAGCATTAATAAAGAACATTCTACTTCCACTGAAGTGATTGAAGCATATTTAAAACAAATTATTTCAGAGGGACTTATACCAGTTACAACAGAACATTCACCTTTCAGAGATCGTGGAAATGTTGATCAAAACAAAGTAAAGTAGCTTTGAATGGTTCTGGTAAATGAGCTCAAGATGCACAGTGGTTTCTGGTCAAATTCATTTTCTGTTTATGCGTTTATAGGAGAATCAGGTTAGTATCTCTCTTACTTCCATACTGAAAACATTGTAGGGACATATTATTGCAAAGCTGTATTGCTCTGATCTTTCTTCCTTGCTATTGTTTGTTACATTTGTTATCCCCAACACAAATTTCCTAGAATTGTCTCGCGCAGATCAATACAAGGTCACTCACCAGGAATATTCAAAACTACAGTACTTCCCTAATCTTATTTCCTGGTATTCCTGTGCTCAAGGTAACCATGCATTTCTTTTACTAATGAAAGTTCTGCTATTTAAAGGAAATATAAGTGAATGTGTTCAGAAGAACCTTTATGGCTGTTTGAAAAGAAATAAATGTATAACAAGATTCCCCAAAGATATTTAATGTTTATAACTATTTTCACTTTGATATATTGAAATTCTTTATGTGCTTTTTAAAATATATAAATAATTGCAGAAAAGTCCATAATGATCCAAATTGGCAAAAAAAATTAAATAAATAAATAAAAAATGGTTTTAAACCTTTAAATTGGAATAGAAATCAAAATTGGCAAAATAAAACCTGGTCCTACCGACCACAAATGCACAAACACATGTTCATTTCTATGTGACTCTCATATATATTCACCCATATAGAAAAGGCACTTGCCTAACTTCCGGGCTCTGCTGATCAATATTGTATGCTTTTTTTCAGTCCCCCTGGTATAAAAAGAATTGCAGTTCTATGGTTTCTAACAAAAAGGCCAAGTACATGTTGAGGTTTTTACTGAAGAAAAGTAGTGAAGGTATTACCTTAAACGGATAAAGTAAATTGTATACATCATGCAGCTTGTCTTCGGCATACAGGTCATCAGCTTCTGCAAGCACAGACTTCAGTCTTTCAGCTTCAGAGTTCTGTTTGTCTTCTTCTGAAGAGACTACCTTTAGTGTGCGGATGAATGCAAACAGTGTAACAGCAATGGCAGGAAGAGCCACAAATTGACTTTTCCTCACTTCACATACAGCAACATTCTGGAAAAAGAAAAAACAGAAAAAGGAAGACAAGGAATAATTAGAATGTTGCAATATTACAAAAATAGGATTAGTAACCAAGGTATTTCCAATGTTACTGTGTTGTGTTTTGGTTATTACCTTGCCAGTAATGATTAGCACTTCCACAAAAACATACAAATATATGAGGAATTTTATCAGTTATTAAAAACATGTAAACTTAATGATATGCTGCTTGCTTAAGGCCTGTCTATATAATTTTAAAAGAGATAGGTGAGGGAGCAGTTCATGGTAACTTTAAAAACCATTCGGTTTTGTTAAAAAGCGAAAATATTGAACTTATTCCTATACTGAACGAACACAGCCAACTGAAAGTACGCCCCTACTTTAACGAAAATTTCATGAATGAATAACGTATCAAATATGGGAAGTATGAAGAATATATTTAAATAACGATAAACACAATATTCAAAATATCCTATCTCGCAAATTCGTTTCGCTAATTTTTAGCGATTTACGGCAGGTACACTAACCATTAAACTGCGATCTTTGCCTGCAAGTTGAGCAAAGACGGCTCCGTAATATGTTTTTCTCTGCTTTATAATAATACGAACAAAATAATGCCACATTATAACCTTAAATTTTAACAAATGTTATTTGAATATCGGGCACCATTGAGTGCTACAGCTTTCTTTTTTATCCCCTCCACTCGCAAATTTTGAGGCTTTAAAACCAGTTGTACCAACATGGAGATATAAACTTGACCTACAATTAGATATAATCTAACGCCTCTCGCTCTCTTGTAATGTCCCTGCTATAGACACCCAGATTATGTACACAAATATATGGGGTTATCAAATAAGCAAGACTTGGAATCTGTTATTATCAACAAACACCTGTATCACACCTCCCAAATTTCCTACTCCTTCCCATTTCTTTGGTGCTGTAGCACTGCCTCTTTTTTTAGGTTATTCTTCAATCTATATTATAAATAAATAAATATTTTTTGATAGCCAGCAACTATGAGGGAAAGCCAATGCCAGGATAGCTGAAAATACATCTATAAATTAAGACATGCTGCATTGAATAATTTACATTTCAGAAATTGAGTATTTTGTTATGTGCATTTTAAAATACACTTTATTTCCAGCATTTAGCACCGTACATAGTCCAGTAGTTCACAATAAAAAATAAAAATACTAAAATTATCATACCTTATGACAATGTTAATTGTTGGCCATTGATATCAATATCAGGATAACCAACATTGCAACTATGAAGAAAATGACCTAACACACGAAGATTTTTCTTTCTTTTTTTTTTTAATAATATTTAAAGCCCGTTTTTATCACTGGGCACCACAGGCGGTGGACATTGATATATGACATGAAATGATAAATTGGGATAGGATATTTTTTTAAAGACGGAAACTTCCAGGCCTAAGTTTAGAGTACCTCCCCAACAATTGCCATTTATGAGGTGCGAGGAAAACCTGGGAAAAACTAAGTCAGGGGAGATGATTCTAGTGGGAATCGAACCCCAAACCTCCCGCTCACGAATCCGCGCATTAACGACCTCGGCCACCTGTGGCACTATTTTTTCATTAACTGTCATATCAATTACAATAGCACTTGTAGAAATTTTGCAAGCTTGGTGTTCTCAGTTTAGGAGGCTGCAATGTTTAACTAAGATTACTAAATGTAATTAAAAATGGTAAAAGAATCTCAAAGAGTTGGTGGAAAGTAATTATATGTAATATGCACTATTTACAAAGAGAAAGGAAATGATAATTGAAGCTTTTATGGAATATGATAAAATATTTCATCTTTGCACATAGAGTTCAAAGATGGGCAAAAGATATTCCACTAATCTCACAATTTCAATCAGGTTTAGGGTTCAGAAAGGTTCCTGCTCTAATTAAAAATAAAACTTATTGATAATTAGCAAACAAAGAAGATTATAAACCTAGAAAGTCCATGAGGGAAGAGGTGTATTAATTAAGCAGATTTCTCATCTTATAGAGCAACTTTAAAAATGAATATCAAATCCAAATTATGACATTAATTAATGGAATAAGTTACTGCATTACATTACTGTGTGATATTAGGGAAACAAAATTAGAATTCTTGCAATCTATGCATATCACAACAGAGAAACCATATTTTTAGAATAATAATTATTATTGAAATTAAACCACAAAAATTAATATACAATTAATTAAATTATATATATATGAATACTGATAGAGAAAGCTACAATATATGTGTATTTTTAAATGTAGCAGTGTTTATGAACTGAGTCCTTGATGATCTTTACATTCAGTAAAATAGAGAGAAATAACAGAAAGTTTTGAGTTACATTGTGTATTTAAGATGATGTTCATATATCCTACACTTAGGTATTCATTTTTACACTAAACTCCATTTACTTACATAAAATAAGATGCATTTCAGGAGAATTGGCTTTGAAATTTAATTTAAATGGTTTGAATTAACATTTTCTTAAGTGTATTACAGAGTGCTCTTACAAATATAATTCTGAAACATATATTAGATTCATATTTAACATTTATTCCTGATAACATTTTTGTTAAATATAAAACCTATGCATCATTATAAATACAGTTTAATGCCGATATTAATTTGTCCTTTAATTTTGAAACAATTAGATAAAATTAAATATAAGAGCACATTTTAAATCCATACATACTTCTCCTAAAGGTCCAATTTTCCTGATTTTCAGAAACCATTTTTCTTATTTTATTTAAATGGTATGTACTGAATTTTGTTGTGAAGAAACAAATATTGGTGCCACTAAGAGAGATTTTTTAAATTTTCTTTTCAGCTAAATCCACACTCCTAATGGACCAATTTCCATGATTCTCAGTAACTTGATTTTTTTATTTTATTTAAATGGTATATATGGAGTTTACTTATGAAAATACAAATATTGGTGCCACTAGAGCAATTTTAAAATTTTGGATTTCAGGTAAACCTCCCTCCTAATAATCTCCTAAAGGTCCAATTTTGCTGATTTTTAGAAACTATTTTTCTTATTTTATTTTAATGGCATATACAGAATTTGCTTAAAAAAAATTAAAATCTGCATTTGCTAGAATTTTTTTAATGTGATTTTTAAATTTCACTTTAACCCCCATTATTTAAATTTTAGTTTTCAGATATAGCCCCACTCCTAATGGTTCGATTTCCATGATTTTCAGAACTATTTTTCTTATATATGGTATATACTGCATTTTGTTACAAAAAAAGCAAAACTTGTGGCTACTCGAGCAAGTTTCAAATTTTTGCTTTAGGCTAGCTGCCAACCCCCAATGGTGCAATTTTTGCTGGGTAACGAACATGATGATAGGTTTGTTAATTGATGGCTATATGCTGAGTTTTGTTAAGGAAATACAAAAATTGCAGCCACTTGGGCATGCGCGCACACACACGTGCAAATTTTCAAAAATCTTATCATGGGTACAACCACAATTGGTACATTAATTTGGAATTTGCTAAAAAGTTAAAAAATTAAGAAAAGAAAAACAACTGACTGTGGTACATAAGCATATTCAGATAGATAAGGCATGGTATACCTAGCAGTTAAGGTAGTCAAGGATAAGAAGTTGCTTTTACAAAAGGTAAGTTAGCTTTGAAACCAATAAGGGCATACAATTAAGATGATCAAGTCGAACTACAATCTCTCCCAATTCACATTTTTAGTTGATATGGAGATGTTTATATATAGCACCAATGATGAGTTTAATTGGAACGAGAGAGTTTATGGTGCCTTATTTGAAGATGGAGTTATAGTATAAAAATATGAGAAATGGATCAAGTACCTATTACATTTTATAAGAAATCTTTAAATGTTATACAACCTTCTATTAAATGAGGACATTGCAAGTATTAATATATTGAATTAAAAACATATTTTAAAGCAACGTGTGCAATATCAGGAAGACGAGAGGTGTTAACAGCTGGATAAACAACAAAGGAAAAGAATGGGATGGAGAGAGAATGCTTAAGGGATTCTAATTAAGGTAAGAAGATATGGATAGGCAGAATATGCAGGGTGCAAAAGAAAAGCTTGCATATCTTCAATAAGGAAATAAAAATAAAAGGCATATTGAAAAGAGAAGAAATAGAGAGATTACTTGGTTCAGAGTAGCATACAGGAACATCTTCAGTAGATAAAATATTTTAAAATGCTAAAAATATTTCTGTGGCTTCACTTCCAATAAACACAGAAGCAGTCTAAGTTAAAAACATTTAAATATTGATACAATGATAAAACACTCTCAAAATTAAAAAATTCAGGATATATTTCATGATACCTTTGCTCACCTTGTCAACTGTTACAGTCAATGTTACTGCTTTTTGACAGTAACAGTTAACAATGTGAGCAAAGGTCTAACTAAACATGTCCTGAATTTTTAATTTTAAGAGTGTTTTATCATTGTATCAATATTTTAAATGTTTTTAACTTGGACTGTTTCCTTGTTCATGGAAGTGAAGTCACAGAAATGTTTTTAGCATTTTAAAATATTTTATCTACTGGAGATTTTATACTCATTTTTACTGTGTTGATTCCTGAATATTTTGAAATTAAAATTGAAAGTGGGTTTGAACCTGCAATCAGAATATGTAATGAAAAGAAAAAAATGCTCTACAATTACAGAGATATTCACTAAAGTGGTCCCAAACATGCCTACCTTGGGGTTTTCAGAAGATAGGTTTTGTGTTCAAAACATGTTCATGCTTAAAAATATGCACCGAATGCTCTAAAAATTATACTGCAAATACAAGTAGCAACTCTCTAAGCATATATGACTTAAAAATCAGAAATACAACATGAAGTTTTTTCATAAAAAAATAATAAGTGACCGGCAAATTTGAAACTTCAAATCTTGCTTAAACACAATGTAAGCTAAAATAAAAGAACACAGTGCAGCAGATAGCACTCGGGTTTAGCATTCTGAATATTTAAATAAAAGAAAACTTTGCCATATAGTTACAGGAATATTCACTATAGTAGGTAGGAAAACTGCCCATTATGGGGCTCTCAAGAGGAAGTTTCATTTTCAAAACTGCTCCATGCCTACAAAAATGCACTGATTACCCTAATAATTATAAATGAGATACAATAGAGACCCTCTAAGCATATATGTTCATAATTATTGAAAATTTGATATCAAGATTTTTCAAACAAAAAAGAAAAAGCCAGTCCATGGACCAGCATTTTGAAATATCAAGTATCAGTAAATGCACAGTAAGCCAAAACAAAAGAATTTAGTTTGCTCAGCAGACAGAATATTTAAAGAAAAGCAAAATGTGCCTACAGTTGCAGAGATATAAACTACAGCAGTTCAGAAAAATTCCCGTTTTTTGGCTCTCAGCAGATGTTTCATATTCGAAACTGCCCCACATTTACAAATATGTACTGATTGCCTGCCCTAAAAACTATACCAGAAAAACAACTTGAACCATCTAAGCATATATGAGCATAAGAATTGGAAATTCGACATCAAAGTTTTTCATACCAAAAATATTGCAAATCTTTAGATTGGCAATTTTGAAATGATACACGACCCCCTTTTCAAGAATGAAATTATGGCATTCACTTCACAGCTTAATAATTAATTTGCAAGTTTGCAAGCACACTTCAACAATGTGAAATCTATTCAATCACAGTTTCTGTATAAATGGTCAAAATCATCATAATGCAACAATTAAAACATATTATTAATAAGAATGGAGTAAAAAAGGATTGGTTCTTAAATAAAAGTACTTTCTACATATCCACAGTGACTCCCCTAGTTCAGACCCACAGTTTGGAACCGTTGCCATAGAGTATGTATTACATCTCTTCCTCTATACCTTCCTCACAAAGAATTCAGTTACAGCACACTGTTCAATATTTGCCATTTTTACAACATGTGTACATTTGCATTGTAAAAACAGCAGGGTTTGGAACTATTGCTGTAATCTGTGGGTCATTCCAAGAAGCTTTCAAATAACCCTTGTAGATTACTTCTGGGTAATTTACTTGTCCAATGAAACACTTCACCATGCAAATAACATAACATTGCTTTTATTTCTACAAATTACAGAGATTCCAGTACAGACTGGCATCTTATGCACAGATCTGAGGGAACCCGTGCTGTGTACTGCCTACATCTGCCACAGATGTGATGAGGTGATTCTGAAAGCTGTATGTGAAACTTCACCGGAGTCTCCTCTGCCACAAGATTTACTGAAGCCACCTGCAGTACCTCTGTCAGCTGACTGCTACTGCTCCATTGTTCTCCACCCTGCAGGGCCTGCACATAAATTCATCACACGTACTGGTTTTGTCTAAAGTCATTTTATTTTCGCCAGTTCACTCAAGGTCATTTTTCCCATGCATTGCAACCATTCTCCTCTCATAGTAGCAGTTGAGACAGTGGTAGCATAGCACCAACAATTTATGTATTTCTGTTCACTGAATAGTGTATGCTTCATAATGCAACTGGCTTCAAACATGAGTGGAATTAAACAATTGAAAAACATCATATACAGTATGTACAATTTCTTTAAATTGTTAGAAAACTGCCAAGAGAAAGTTTAGTGCCTTTTTTAAAGATACTTACAGAATAACTGCAAAAGCATGTAGGGTATCTGCCAAAACTGTTCAATGTACACATACAAAACTGAAATAAGTATTGCTGATGATACAGGATCCCCACAGCCTTCTTTTTCCTCTCCAAAGAAAAATATAATGCATGAAAAACCATTTAATGACTTGGACGAGTTCAAGAAGGATGTTATCCGATCTTTTGTGTAAGAGATTTATGATTGTGCAAATATCCCATCCTTAAAAAGCTTGATGGAGTGATACAGGAGAAAATAGATTATTCTGGCTGCATAACTTCTCTACATAAAATATTCAGAAATCTGGGATTTCAATATTGAAAATGTGACAGCAGTAGAAGGTTTTTGATGGAAAAGAAGGATGTTGCTCCAGCATTGGTCTTACTTTTAATAAAAATGCCGGACTTAAAAACAGAAGATCACCCTTGTCCTGTAATCTACATACACGAGACATGGGTAAACCAGAACCACAGCAGATAATCTGTTTGGCAGGATTCTAAACAAAATGCAAGTTTCTGTCGGAAAAGGCTCTCTCTTAATAATTTGTCACTTGGAATCCACAGAACAAGGAGATTTGGTTTTTCAATGTAAACATAGTGATGACTATTATCAAGAAATGAAGTTTCTCAATGTAAACATAGTGATGACTATTATCAAGAAATGAACAACAAAGTATTTAGAGAATGGTTTTCAACTTGCTTAGGAGTCTAGAAGAAGGACATGTTATTGTGATGAATAGTGCAAGTAACCACCCAAAGCTTACAGAAAAAATTTCCAATTTTAAAATGAAAGACGTTGGAAAACTGCTCGAAGATGCCAACACACACCTAACGATGAAGACTAAAAGAAATGTGTTCTTCATGCAGAAAGCCTGCAAGAGGAAGACTTTGTGAAGGAAGGACAGCGAGATGAATGCATTAAAAGGACCATGATTAATGTACAAGAAGAGAGTGAGGATAGCAGCAGTGAAGATGATGATGAAGATGTCAGGGCACAATGAAACCCCTAGCTCAATAAGTAATTTATTAATTTATAAATGTTTTAACATGGAATAATGAACCTAAGCTATTAACTTTGGTCTCAGTGAGGGACAGAGAAAATGTAGAAAGTGGCAGATTTATAGAACGAGAGTGGGGATTTACATG
Organism: Metallyticus violacea; assembly: GCA_030762175.1. NCBI lineage: Eukaryota > Metazoa > Arthropoda > Insecta > Mantodea > Metallyticidae > Metallyticus > Metallyticus violacea. The sequence continues at coordinate 3,841,643 of CM060830.1, forward strand.
CATGAACTTGACTGGACTGGCTGTAGTCAAACCACTATGGCAATTAGCATTATAAGGACCAGTCCCAGAGCAATACTTACCTTCAGAGTATCCAGAGTGGTTCCTGAAGTGAACACTGTAGCATCTAGTGAGAGTGCATTTATGCCAGTTGACATCTTGAGCAGCATGCGACGCACCTCCAATGCAAGCTCCATCACTTGAGCCACTTCTGGCTGCTGCCAGGTGGCCAAAGGGTTTGCAATTTGGCTTTGGAACAAACTTCCTACATCTAGACACAAAAGAGCAGAGGTCTCACAGAACAAGCATTTGGCTTTGAGCTGATAATTCAAAATTGTAATAATTTATAATCTACTGTTAAGTCAAACTGATTGAAAAACTCTCTTCTTAGCTTTGCTTACTCAAGGAGCTTATTCACAATATATGAACTTATAGTCTTGAAGCTATTAACAGTGAAGCAACTGAAATATTCTAAGTTGAATATTTCTAAATGTTGACACAAACTTCATTCAGAGGGTTTTTAATTAGGACATGTTTTGGGAACCATCGTTCCATTTTCAGCAGATTGCTTGATAAGTTTTGGGTTGCTTGACATGTTGTGGTTGGATCCGAGTTGCTACTCTGTTGACAAATGTTAGCTGGAATGGGAATTTGCTGAATTTTACCAGAAGTGGGATGTCAAAATTCATTCATTTTTCTCAGTTTTTAAGAATTTTTTTTATCTGGATAGTTCTATTTCTTTTAACAAAATGGCTTTTTGTTTAATTTCATGGGTATGTTCCCAAAAGTAAGTTACTAATGCTGATTTTCCAATTGTTTTAGCCAGACACTTATAAAATGTTCTTTCTTCTTGGTTTCCAAATTTCTTTTCATTTTTCCCCATTCATTTTAAATTCCAATCTAAGCATTCTACTGCATATATGCCTTATTTTTTTTTTTGGTGCCATGTTATCTTTAAACTAATAAGTTTTTAATATTGCATCCTATTAGAATTTATTTAATATGTTCACGTTAACTCCACTTATTTATACAACATTAAGACATGTTTTGGAGGTAAGCCTCCCATCAAAAGCTGTTGACTAGGGTAGTTCATGAAGGTGATGATGGAAGCAACAGTTCCTGTAACATGTCCTAATTGAAAAACCTGCAATTGAAGTTTGTTTCATTATTTGAAAACATTCAATTTGGAATGTATAGTAGTTTTCCTCTGTAAGTAACTTAAATAAAAATTATCAAGTAACACCTTAGAATAGCCCAATTTAAGTGTAGCACATGTTCAGCTACTGTAATTGTGAGAAAAGTTGAACTTAACTAACAAAAATCAATATATAATATGATGAAATTAAAATAAACTAACATATTACCTGAAGCCTTGCAGGGATTATACAGGTAAACTTCCTCTGCAAGGTGTGGCAGCACTGGTGCAATGGCTCGGGTCAGTGTCTCCAGAATGTAATACATGACAGTCTGACACGCTCGCCTCTGTGGGGAATCTATGCGATCACAATATAACCTGCACATTTACAGTTCTATGACATGCTGAATAGAAACAAAATTGGAGTAATGCATTCATAAATACATTAATAAACTAATAAAATGTTTGTTGCTCTCAGTTGGTTTAAAGCCATGGCAAAAGAGAATAGGTAGTGTAAACTGATTTATGGACAATGGATGGTCTCAAATTTCAATAAGCCGTCAGAAAGACAGCATTCAAAATTTGGAGTCCCACAAACATCTATTTTATGTCCCTTGTTACTAATAGATACTTTATTGATCCTGTAAATCATTGGTTACCAAATGAGTACATGATATAGGACAGGTCAATGGCAAAAATTAACTGTTTTTGTTTTTTATGTTACATAGTCCCTCTTGGCAGTAATGCAGTTTATCCCACCACGAAGTCAGATTACTTCCAGTCTGTCTCAATTAATTATTTAAACACTTCATAACACAAAAATTTCTCAGTTTTGGGAACAGTAGAATCCATGGAGCCAAGTCAGGAGAATAAGGTAGCAAATCGTATTCAAGTTAATTTTCTCCATTGCAAAACATGCATTTGTGAGGGCGAGCATTGATAAATCTGGCCTTTTTCCACACATTTTTATGTTAATAGGTCCAAAAGATTAGTATAATGTGCTCAGTGGGAAGAAAAACAATCAAATGCACACCCTTTGCATCCCTAAAAACTGATGCCATGAGATTCCCGGCCAATTTTCACACTTGGCTTTCTTGGTAGTACAGAAACATGATGCCACATACACATATATATATAGGATGTTAATGAACTACACCGAAATATTTTTAGAGTGTAGAGATTTTTTCTTTAGTGTTTAACGCCCATTTTTAATACTGAGGCACCACAGGAAGTTGATACCGATGATACATGAGATGAAATGATAAATTAGGAAAGGACGTTTTTAAAGGAAGGAAACGTAAGTTTAGGGTACCTCCCCGGCTTGCCATTTATGAGGACTGAGGAAAACCTGGAAAAAAACCTTAGTTAGGAAGGATGGTCCTGGCGGGAATCAAACCCCAGGCTCCAGCTCATGAGTCCATACTTTAAGGACCTCAGCCACCCATGGCGGTAGTGTAGAGATGTCATATATAAGCAATTTCAGATAGGCAATGTATGGTCCACAACTAAAAATAATGCAGTTACATGGTGTTATACAGTTTGGCATCAGATGCTGATAAGTCAGTCTTAAAGCAAAGCCGATTGAAAAATTAGTTTACAATGTCTTGCTAACATAGATATATCAATTTTCCTCAGCTCATTATTAGCATTTTTAAGATTTAGTGTCATAAAAATCCCTCAAATCTCAAATTAATCAAGTGGCAGTGTGACACTGAACATCTGTTAACTGCCTCCTTGCATTATGTACCCTCCTCTAGAAGGAGCTCTTTGCTTGTGTGGCGTAATCCATAATGCAAAAATTGATGTTCTGCAAATTGCAGGTTCAATTTTTGGCAAGGCATTAATGTTATTTTTTTTTTATTAAATATGAAATGTTGCGATATGCATAGTCAAGAATTGTGAATGAAATTTACGTAATGCTTTCAAGTTTTATTCTCTTTCTCAACAATGATTATATTACCAACATACAATGGCTAATAGGCTTACTACTAATAAGTCTAATTTACCTAATAGATATTCGGACAAGATTCTGATTGGCAAGTACAATAACAACTACAACGTTTGTAATTATATGAATTGATATGTTAATATTAAGTGTATAAATTGAAATATCAAATTAAAACATAGGCTAAAGCTGCTTTATTAGACCAGTCAGAAAACAAACAAAATAAAAAAGTGATAAATGAGAGTCGAACTCTTACTTGAAAGCTAATGTCATAATCATGGCGCCAGAGTGGTATGTTCAGAAACCTGCCTTCATTATTGTGCGTTATGCTTTTCGAGGGGCATCTTCATTAGTCAGTGGCATATTAGTGCTTTAGAAACTTAGAGCTATAGATTCCAAATTTGAACAGATAGGCAATATGTTTACTATCCCAAATTGCTTATATATGACATCTCTACCCTCTCTGAAATTATTTTGATGTAGTTCATTAACGCGTGGTGTGCATGCATGTGTGTGTGTCTCTCTCTCTCTAAAGAGGAGTTAGTGTTAATATGTTTTAATAATTTCTAGTAGAATCAACCAAATTTACCTGTCTTTGGTTAAGTGGCAGTACATTGCAGACACTTCATTTGTCACAAAGTTGATAAGCAATATGCAAACTTTATTCAACTGGTACTTCTCATAGTACTGGTATATCTGTAAACAAAAGAAATTAGTTTAGGTGGCATACATAAAGCATAGTTTGAACATTTCCCACAGAGTTCTGTTGTTCACCTGTTGGTGGAACTGATGTAGCAGGTGAAGCATGTACAGATCCAGTGTGTATGGTCTCCAGGAGCTGGACGTCACTCCTGGGAAGTCATGCAGATTGCCTAGCAAAAAACGCAGCAATATACGTATTTTGTGGACAGCCTCAGAACTTGCTTGAAGCAGTGTCCCACTCACTGGAGTGCTGATATGCTGCGTTGAATGGCAGGCTACCCACCAGCTGTAAAGCAAAACAATTTAATATGCTGCTTCAAACAATTTCCTTCACATTAATAATCTGTATAAGAATATATAGTACATTACCGTAGAGTGTCAATACCATAGCCAGATTTGTCTTTACCACCATGAACAATCTCTTGGGGGTCCACTACATTCCCAAGAGACTTGGACATCTTGTGACCTTGTGAATCCACAGCAAAGCCATGTGCAAGAATAGCCCTAAAACCAGATGTGGATGTTAGCATTTTTTTAAAAAAAACTCTATGTTTTCTACAATATACTCAAGGAAGCAAGGATGATACAATAAAGTCTGTTGTGCAGGATCTGCGTAAACTAAGCTAATTCCTCACTTTGTACAGTAACTTTAAAAAAAAATTTAATCAAAAAATGGCCTTATTAATTAAAATATTAAGTTATGACATTACTGTGCAGTATTAGGGGAACAAAATTAGAAATCTTGCAACTTATAAGTATCACAATAAAGGAACCACATTTATAGAACAATTATTATTATTATTATTATTATTATTATTATTATTATTAGACAAAGCAACACTTGTGGGTATTTTTAAATGTAACCATGTTTATGAACTGAACCCTTGATCATCTTTACATTAACTAAAATAGAGAGAAATAGCAGAAAGTTTCAAGTTACATTGTGTATTTAAGATGATGTTCATATGTTTCAATAAAACAAAATCATGTTACTATTCAGAAATAATAACTATGCACTAAGCAATCAACAATAAACAATTGAAAGTTTAATTTATTTTCATTGGCTTTGAATTTAATTTAAATGTTACTGTAGGAAAAACACATAATGCAAACATTTTCTGAAGGTTATTGCAGAGTGCTCTTACATACAAATATAATTCTCAAACACACATTAGATTAATATTTCACATTTGCTATCTTCATGATGATGCTTCTGTTAAATATAAAACATATGTATCAATATAAATACAGTTTATATGGTGAATTAATTTGTCCATTTATTTTAAAACAATATAGAGAAAATTAAATTAAACACAAGAGTGCTACTTAAATTTTGGTTTTCAAGTTTAGTGCTACTCCTTGGTCCAATTTTCCTAATGCAGAAACCATTTTTCTTATTTTATTTAAATGCTATACACCAAATCTTGTTGTGAAAAAAAAATATTAGTACCACTAGAGCAATTTTTAAATTTTGGATTTCAGGTAAAGGCCTACTAATGGCCTGATTTCCTTGATTTTTCTTATTTTATTTAAATGATATATACAGAAAGTTGCTGTAAAAAAGCAAATATTTGTGCAGCTAGAGTAATATTTTGGGTTTTGAGTAAAATCCATTCCTAATTTTCTGATTTCACTGATATTCAGAAACTAATTTTCTTATTTGATTTAAATTATATATATGGAGTTTTGTTGTGGAAAAAAACAAATATTAATGCCACTAGAGCAATTTTTAAATTTTTGGTTTCACATAACCCCCCTCCCTCCTAATGGTCGGATACCACTGATTTTCAGAAATTATTTTTCTTATTTTATTTCAATGGCATATACCAAGTTTAAGAAAAAATTAAACTGCAGCTGCTAGAGTGATTTTTAAATTTCGCTTGAATCTCATTCGTTTTTCAAGTATACTTCCATTCCTAATGATCTGATTGCCCTTTGGAAACAACTTTTATCAATTTATTTTAAAGAAAATTTCTGAGTTTCATTTAAAAAACAAAAATTGCAGCTGCTACAATGGTGTTTAACCTTTTTTTTAAAAAAAAATTCACTTTAGATTAATCCCCACCTCCAATGGCCCAATTTTGCTACATGAATCGTTCATTAATTAATGGTTATATGTCAAGTTTCGTTGAGAAAAAACGAAAATTTCGATCGCTAGAGCATTAATGAACACACACACGTACATGAATACTGTGCAGTCCATTTCAAACCAGCAGGCATTCTAGGGCGAGGCCATGCGGTGTGCATTTACTGGAGAGAACAGACTGCTTCCTCACAGGAACCAAATCAACCACCATGCACGCCACATTGGCCGGCAGCTCAGTGTCTCTAACATCTTGTTGAAAACAAGCGAGTTACAGTAAATTTCTTGTTTACAATGGTGCAGTACAGTGCCGAGCAATGAATATTCCAATGTTGAAACTTATCTCTTAAACAGACACTCTTAAGACAGATTTGCACTAAATTTCCACTTCGCTTTCCTGGAGTACTGTCCTTTCCTCGTGCTTAACTGAACTGTTTAGAAAGTGGCATGAAATGGGGTCTGTTACAGATAAAAATAAAGACCAAAAGTTTTACCAGAGGAGAAACTTGCAGATGTTCAGGCAAGAATGCAGGGCAGTCCTAGGAATCTTTCAAGTTAATCTGCATAAGAATGCGCCATCCCAAACACATCAGCACCAAGAGGATTGAAAATGCTGCACTTTATCTGTAAAGGGTGACGGTACCCATATCGTGTGCTTGCATCTCCCAAGTAAATGTCGCCATACTGCCCACTTGAACACTGGCAGGTTTGGGTTTGAAATGAACTGCACATATATATAGATTTCACGAGTACTACAATAATAGCTACATTCCCCCACTAATAAAAAGATTGAATAAAATTGGGCTTAATTTGCATCCTTGTCTTAGTGCCATGTTATGAGTAGAAAGAAAGACATGGTAAAACTAAAAAAACAAAGCCATCCTACTTTCACAGACTATTACTACTAGTATCATATCTCCTGCAACCAACAAACAACAGTTTTGGTATAAGGCTTTTACAGAAGGGAAGTAAAGTGGTTAGTCCCTATCATTTGTGGCACATAAAAGAGCCTCAAGTTTGACAGAAGCAAAATATTGGCTGTTTGCTCAAAAGCCTCTACTTTCAGGCTTGAAGTTCTTTTACAATGACATGCGACCTATAACTTTTTTTCCTTTCCAAAAAGGTGATACTTTTGAATTTTACAACTTAAAAAAATCCATTGACCTTGGCCGAATTTGAACCTATGACCTTGAATCTATGAAGGAAGTATGGTTACCACTGGATCACCAAGACCAACTGCAATACCCCTGTAACTTTGCAATGTCATCACAAAAACCCCTTTAGAGCAGCATATGAAATAGACTACTAACTTAAATGGGGCTGTACCACGTAGAGCAACAGAAGTCAATAGACTTGACTGAAACCAGCCAGTGAACTGGTCAACACCTTCCAAATACAGGTCTGCTACACAGTCTTCTCCCAGCACTGTTGACCAGGATGTACCGCTATCAAACCAAATATCCATTATGTCCTGATGTACAAAAGAAAACACACATTTTAAAATATTTCCATGCATGACAGCCTAACTACTACATGTGGAAACCCTCTGTTCTGTGTAAATGTTATTATCACTTTCTTATTGTTTATTTCTGATTGAATCTAAATAAATTTCAAATTGATATTATTGTATGATTTAGTTCAGCTAAACTGTATTCAGCCATATAATAAAGAGTCCCTCTCTACATACACAACATGATGAAGAATGCCTGATAGCTTAGGCTGTTCAATGGATATCAATCTACATTGGCATAAAACTACTCCAACTATAATAACAATGATGATGACCAATATAAATATGATAGCTTTGTGGCTATGTGATTAACTGCTTGCCTCCCACCGATTCCAGTGACTATAAGATTTAAGGCAGACAAAGCAGCGTTTGGGCAGGTTTTCCACTCCCCTATCATAATTCCGCCATTACTCCATCATCTTTATCATTATGGTAAGCACTGACACGTGTGGTCAAAATCGTTAAGGCATCAACTCGTGAGTAGGAAATCTGGGCTCAATTTTTACCAGGACCATCCTCCCTGACTGATGTTTTTCCAGGTCTTACTCAGTCCTGATAAATGGCAAATGCCTTGTACATATTTTAAACCTAGGCCTGGAATGCTTACTTCCTCATAAAAATCCTTTCCCAAATATCATTTCATATATCATCAGTGTCCACTGCACAGTACTACAGTAGTAAAACAGTTATTAAACAATATTTAAAAAGAAAAATGGTAGTAAGCAACAAGAAGCTACCACAGTATCTTTTCCCAGAAAAGCTATAAACAAGCATGATTATGCTTAGTGTGCAGTGAAGGACCTACTCTCAGGCAGAACACTGTGAATAAATGAAACACTATGCACCAACGATTCATGTTTTTTGTTACTTTCAAAACATTTTTGCAAAAATAAATGCTTTGTTATAATAATCACTAATTTACACAAATTTTAAAGCTATTGAATGTATACTTCTCTGACAGTTCAGTAACAATTTTTTACCTTTATCATTGAATAAAATATACTGGATTAGTTAAAAGTCCTGCACACCTAAATAACTTTTGAAGCATGTGGTTCAGTGATATAAAGTTCATTATGTAAGAATTGCCATATACTGAGAACTCAAAAATTATATTAGACCTTTTTCTATTTCCAGTTTCACCAGAACTAACTCTTAATGATCTTATTTTAAATGTAATACCTAATATATATTTACACTTATGAATAATTCTCATTAACAACTTTTCAAAAAGTACCCACACTAGATACTTCTCTACAAATTTATTGTTGCTTTATGAAGAAAACAAAAATGTGTAGCAAATAATTAAATGCTCTTTCCAATGACAAAAACAAAACAAAGCTAGCTCAACGTCAAATTCTGTGTTCATACTGGTAGCCCTCAACTGCTTGACAATGTGTCAGTCAAACATTGAAACTGTTTGAAGGATGACTTAACCTGGCTTTAGGAATGTCTTGTACCATTTCCATTATTCTATACTCCAGATCTTTTAAATTGCTTGGTCTTTTTTGATATACTTCTGACTTCAAATGGCTCCAGAAAAAGAAGTCCAAAGGAGGAAAATGTGGGAAACTTGCTGGAGACTCTATGTGACCTCTATTATCAATCCATTATTGTGGCAAAACCTGTCTAAGCGATGACGAACATTCTGTTCATAGTGAGCTGGAGCTCCATCTTACTGGAAATATATGGCATCTCTGGGTAGCCCATGGCTCACTAAATGTGGAAACAAATTTGAGATAGCAGGCACTATGTGATTTCAAAGCAAATATTTATTAGAGTTAAGCATTTCTTTAATGAAGAAAGGACAATGATATGATCAGCAACAATACCAACACAAACATTAAGTTTTTGTGTATACTACATGTGATTCTCCTCCAACCATTATCGATTTACATCTTACCTCATCGGCTGTTGCATCTGCTGACAAATCCATCAGATGGAATGCGACTTCATCAGAGAATATAAATTTTATAAGAAAAACTGGATTGTTGTTAATGTGCTCCATCATTAATTCACAAAACTGAATTCTTCTATCAGTATCATCCTGTGAAAGTTCCTGCAAATATTCAATTTTATAAAAATGTTGCTTTGCACTTTTAAGGATTTTCATTGTGGAACTTTGGCTTATATTTCATTCTAATGACAAATTTGTAGTAGAAACATTTGGACTTTCTTGCACAAGGAGAAGAATATCCAATGAATTATCCTCATCAGTTACACCTTTTTGTGCGACCTGATCTAGGTATTCCCTTTACACTTCCAGTTTGAGTAAATTTCTTTACGGTCCTTGTCACTATTGTATGTGGAATTGTATTATAATCTGGATGCATATCATTAAATAAATCTGCCGCTTCTGAATGAAACAGCCTGGTTGGCTATCAACCATAATTAAAATTGGAATTTTTTCCCTTTCACTCAACATCAGATAGAATTATTTAACATAATAACTGTCAGGATTAATCTCTTTGCTACATCATTTCAATACTGAGAGCAAACACCAAAGCCCTGTGTCCATTATCACCAACATCAAAAAAAGCAAAAATGTTGTTTCTGCTGGAAAACAATGTTCAAAGAAGGTTTATCATCAGCATGTTAAAACTATAGCTCATCAATGCTACTAAATGTCCTGAAAATTCTGCAAAGTCATGTCACACACTTGCAAAAGGCTGCACTTTTATGTAATAAGTGGATGGATGCACAATAGTTGTTGCTGAATGTCTCAATAAAATTAATTTTAAGTGTGTCCCTCATCCTCCCTACAGTTCAAATTCTCCACATGACTTATTCTTTTTTCCTCAGATTGAAGAAGCACCTTTGTGGGGGGCATTTGCCATCATTAGAAGCAGTGCTGAAGGCTGCAGAGGCGATTCTGAAAACCCCATCACACAATGGTTTCCAGTATGTTTGAAGACTGGCAGAAACACTATGCACAGTATCAAACTGAATGCTTTGAGAAAGAATCATCAAAATTATAGGACAAGTAAAGATATGTTGCCCACAAAAATTATGATCATTCTTTACTGAACAGCCTTCATATTCAGAGCAATACTGATAATGTATTGATATTCTGATGTCTTTGTTCAGTATGAGTTAATCTACTTATGATTGCATGATGGTGAGGGCTAGGGTTGAAATTATATAATTGTCTGTATGTGTGGATTTTGTCATGAATGTGTGGATTTTGTCATGAATATTTATGGAAAAGTGACTTTTGCGCCTTTAATGTTCTCCCATCCCAAGAAAAAAATTAGAGGCCTAGAACTTGGATTTAACTTTGTGATTGACATTCATGTATAATGTATAAATTTTTTTTTGATCTACAATTTCTTTTTGTACTAACTTGTCCTTTTTGAAGTTTGTCAACTGATGCGACATCTATTTCCTTCAGTATATCTGATGTCACTATTTCCTCCAATGGAGCAGTCCACCAAATATCCATTCCATGCTGGTCCATGAGGCTGCATAGTTGATTCACAATGGATCTACACCAGAAACAGAAAAATGTTGATCCTGAATTCTCTGCCATTGCTTTCAAATACTAGAGAACTGATAATGGAGTTATCTATTCTCTTGCAATGCAATGTTTCTTTGTAGATAAAGTACTTACAAGGTACATGTAATTTATTTCTTTATTTAACACAGTGATGACAGATGATACAAGTTTGCATCTCTAAGTTTGAAGCATGGCAGATGGATGATAAAAATGTACATTTTTAATGCATGCTTGGTTTCCACTTGTAATGCACCATAGGTCTCTCCTTACTTAATATAAAATATCATGTAGCACCCTCCCATTTATGCCTACGCATGCAATTTTAGAAAATAAACTAAGAAAGGCACCCTAAATGTGGCTGGGAAAGATAACTCCATTTACTGGAGAAGAATTGTACAAAACCTGCATTTATTTTAACCAAAGAGGCAAGCATATATACAATGTCCCCAAAAGTGCATATAATATTACTTTTAGTATTTATAATGATGAAATTTGATGGCAAAGCATAATAAAATCAAGTTGCAAAACATTAACATTACCATGTGCTTGCCTTCAATTTCCAATTTAAAAAAATCCAATGGCAAAGCTCTATAAAACATGAATATTACCATATGTACTTGCCTTAAATTTGCACATCAAAGAAATCTAATGGCCAAGCACAATAAGCAAAGTAACACAAAATATAAATATTAGTATGTTACCTTCAATATACACATTAAAGAATTCAGTAGCAAAGTGATATAAAACAATATTACAACATAATTAAAAATTTTAAAAAGTTGTCCTTTTTTTTATAAATTATATATGGAACTAACACAGTGAAGTTCATATTATAAAATCATTTGAATATGTCATCTACACATTCTTTATGTTTCACTTACTTTTTGAAGTACAGAACCGGTTTCAAATACACATCATCTTCATCCTAGGCCAACTTAATGACTCATGATGTGTCTTGGAAACTGGTTCCGTACTTCAAAATGTAAGTGAAGCATAAAGAGTGTGTAGACGACACATTCAAATGGTTTTATAATATTATAACATGTTTGTATTCAATTTACACATATTGAAAAGACGAAAATTTTACAAACTATAATAAAGAAAACCTCTGAAATTAAACATAATTACAAAAAATTAAACATAACTTACACTTTTTATATTATAAAAAAAGACTGGTAAAGATTACTCAAAAGGTGAAATAAAAGAAATTACCATAAAAGATCTGCAACAATTAATAACCTTGTTTTGAATATTTCATTCAGGTAACAGAAAATTTACTTCACAATTTACAACACAAGAAAATATATTAAGATCAATGTGTGATTAAGCCAAACTAACACTCTTTTGCTCCACTATTTGTTAGTTCGACTCAATCACACAATGATCTTAATATATGATTAGCTTCACTGTGCAATGTTCCAATTAACAACTATTTTAGTTAATACAAGAAAAACCAAATTTCATACCTAAATGAAATGCAATTGGAAAAGTTTATTTATATAGAGTTAGAACCCCATAAATGAAAATAGAATAAGAAGATCAAAAGCAAGCATTTATCTGGATATGATGAAATAATTACAAAAATATTAAAAATATTAGCAATACCCTAAGTCATATATATAAAACTGCTCTTAACAGGGGTATTTCCAGTCAGGTTAAAGCATTCTATTGTTAAACCATTACACAAGAAAGGGCAAAAATCTCTAATGTCAAACTAAAGACCAGTATCATTACTAATTGCTTTCTTCAAATATTTGAAAAACTAATGTTCAACAGAATATATCATCTTCATAAAAATAATATTTTAGCAAAGGAATAGTTTGCATTTAGGAAAAGCATGCCAATCAATGATGCCACTTTCAAGTTAACTAATGAAGTTCTCAAATCCCTTGATAATAAATTTTATGCTCTAGAAATATTCTGTGATCCATCAAAAACTTTCATAACATACTCTAATGAAAATTATTCTCTTGTGGAATTAAAGGCAAGGGTTACCAATGGATTGCATCATACTTATTAAAAGAAAGCAAAAAGTTATAATAAATTCTGCAGATAATTACAACACACACTCGGGATGGTGAGCAATTCTATAGACCGCTCCATCTCAATCGAGCTGTTGACATCAGTATGTGGACGACACTACGGTGGACACAAGGGGATCCTGCTCTTTACGATTTCCTGTACCACCTGAACAACATCAACTCATGAATACAGTTTACAATGGAGATGGAGACAGATGTTAAACTTCCTTTCCTGGGCATTTTGGTCAGCAAGAAGACTGATGGTACCCTCGTGCATACACATTACCATAAGCCCACATATACATATATATCTTCTTAAGGCTTCCAATCACCATCCAAGGCAAAAATGCTCTATGATTAAAACTCTTCTAGATTGAACATCCCGAATCTGTGAACCAAAGCTCCTGGGAAGTGAGAAGAAACACCTGGAACAGGAGCCAAGGAAGTGAGAAGAGCCTTACATCCTAAAAAGAACATCAAATAGACTGACACACTATCCAAGAAGGAAACAGTCTTTTTTCTATTTCTGAAAAAGTCACTGACTGCATCTCCAAGTTACTTAAATGACACAATGTACAGACAGCTGTTAAACCTACAAAACAGTTAAGAAATACATTCTGCCTTACAAAGGACACAATGAAACCAATTGCCTCAGCTGGTGTCTACAGAATACTATGCTGGTGTGGTGCAGTTTACATTGGCACCACACAGCAGAGCATTATTACATGTTTTTCAGAACATGAGAGATACTGCCACCTAGGTCAGACGGATAAATCAGCCATGTAATTGATTGTAATTGATTTTCCAGATACTGACATACTAGTCTCAATATCATCCTCACTTGTATTGAGAGGCAAGTGAAATTTACAAGCATAGTAACAACTTTAACAGGAAAGAAAAAGCTCAGAAACTGCACTAAGCGTGGTATACAGCTTTACAAAATACCAATATGCAAATCAATCAATAACATCCTACTAGAAACACCCACTTTGATCCAAGCCCCTTTGCCCAGCAAACCAATCAGAGCTTAGTTTCACAGATAACCACACTATATATTCTGTCACAATTTCCATTAACGAGTCAGCCACTGCCTTCACTTCAAGAAGATTACGTTGAGCACACCACTGATGATGTCCACTGCAGTCATGGATGAAACATTGAGAGGAATCCCGTTGGACCATTGCCTTAAAGCCCAAACACTCAGTTTGCATAGTTGATAATTGCCGTGAAAGTTTGCATTTAATTATGTCACATGAAACGTAAATATGTGTAAAATTTTCAAAGTATTTTCATTGTCCTGGACTGTTGGGTGTTAAGTTCAATTGTAGTTAATAAATATATGATACTGTTACATAATTTCAATTTTAATATGTTTAGGAATCAACACATTGAAAAAGAATATAAGATCTCCAATAATTAAATACATTTCTGTGGCTTCACTTCCAATGAACAAGGAAGTAGTATCTGAGTTAAAATTTAAAATATTGATACAACAATGAAACATTCTTAACGTGAACATGTTTCATGAGACCTTTGCTCACATTGTCAATTGTTAAATGACTGGTGCATGGTGGATCATACCAGGCTTGAAATAGGCAATTGTGGTGACTCTGGTGCTCTGTAGATTAACTAGTACAAAATATTGTCTGCTTCTGGAATGTCGAAATTCATGAGTTTATGTTCATATTTCTTTATGAAAATCTTTTCTCATATGTCAAGTTCCTTGGAATGTTGAACGGCTTTTAATTAAGACATCCTTTTTCTATTTCATGATTTTCTTCTTTGGGTTTGGAATCTGCTTTATTTAACTTCAATAATTTGCCAACACTGTACCTGTTCTGAGATACTAATGTAATGTTATAAAGAAGAAAAATCAGGTATATACCAAATCAACTGTAAAGACTGTGAAAAAATATACATACGCAAGACCAAGAGAAATACATGCATCAGATTGAAGGAACACTGGAGAAATATCCATTACAAACAGATAGAAAAATCAGTTGTAGCAGCACATTTCTGGAATGAAAATCATGAAATAGAAAAAGACATCTTTTATTAAAAGCTGTTCAACATTCCAAGGAACTTGATATATGGGAAAAGATTTTCATAAAGAAATAAAAACATAATCTCACGAATTTCGACATTTCGGAAGCAGACAATATTTTGTACAAGTTCATCAACAGATCACCAGATTCACCACAATCGTCTACCTTTCTAACTTAATATGATCCACCATGCACCAGTAGTTTAAGAGTTGACAATGTGAACAAAGGTCTCACAAAACATGTTCTGATTTTTTTAATTTTGAGAGTGAAACGTTAAGAGTGTTTTACAACATATCAATATTTTAAATGTTTTTAAATCAGACTGCTTCTATGTTCATTGGAAGTGAAGCCACAGAAATGTTTTTAGCATTTTAAAATAGTTTATCTATTGAACTCTTACATATTTTACAGGTGAAATATGTAAACATCTGTAATTAGAACCAATAAATAGGTTCAATTTAATTTTATATGTAGATAAATGAATCTGGCGGTTCCTACCCTACATAAACCACTTCTTTCTTCACATCTTCACCATAATCTTATTTTGATTTACAGTAAAAGTTTGGTGGTACACCTACCTGGTGATAATTGGCTTTCCTGTAGCTTGATCATACAAAGCTGGTATGGGAACACCCCAAACTCTCTGACGAGAAATGCACCAAAATGGTCTTGATTCCAGCTGTGTAACAAATCCTTTACTGGATTGGCCATTATGTTCTGGATACATCTTCACATCTTTCAATAGGTCCTGCACACAACATAACTGCTCAAACATTTCCAACATTCACTCAGAGAGTATGTGCTGAACAGCTGACTACTTACAATGGCTTTCTGCTTGATGGAGCTGGTATTAATGAACCACTGGTGGCTTGCTCGAAGAATGACAGGTTGCTTGGTGCGCCAGTCATATGGATAGCTATGCTTTAACTGTTCTGAGTGTACAATATCATGTTCTAACATAGCAAGCACTGCTGATGATCCCTTGTCAAGCACAGGAAGGCCTACGAGAGAGGGACAGCCTACCAGGGAGGTGTAGCACCCTGATTCATCCACACAACTTTCCTGAAAGAAACAAGTGACCATTTTATTATGTGCTTTGATTTATGACACAAACATTGATGGTTCAAACAGTTATAAAACTAATGATCTCTGGACAAACTGCATACTGTTTGATATTCTATTTGGCCACCTTAGACCTTTCAACAGTTCTTCCATCATTTATAGTTAGTTTTGTTATAATTAGGCATTGGATTTTGAGGTTCGGAACCAATCTCATTTCTCTCTATCAAATTAACCAAATTTTCTTATGTCATGTAGCTAAATGCACATACATCCCTTAAATTTATTTCTTTGTTATAAATGTTTTTCCAGTTGGTTAGGAAAACAAGCTTATCCAGTGATACTGAAAATTAAAAACTTGTGATATTCAATGACATATTAGCTTACATTAATTCCATTATTATTGGATTATCACAACTGAACTAAAACTTTTTCCTTGTAATTGAAGAATTAAGTAAAAACTTTTTGAAGCATTATATGTGTTAATATTTTTATTTTTTCCACTCTTGGATTTAACCACCATACATAGGCAGGCTGGGGTCACTGCAATAACCTCTTGTACATTATATTTTAGTCTTTTGTAAATGTTTTTAATTTAGGAGTTCATTTCACTGTCAAGCATTATATCATTCATTAATAATCCAGTAAAAAGTAGGTTCTGGGTTTATAGGCCATGGTCCAAATATCTGATGTTTCACCTATGACTTCATCTTCATAGGCAGTGACTCCTGGTTGGTTACAACTCCAGTGGTGTTCAGTGGAATGCCCATCATATTTATAGGCAGGAGGGACTGCCCCCTTGTCTCCTATTGGTCACTCATCTGCCAATCCCTGAGCAGCTGAAGATATATCATATGATTTTTCCGGCTGATTTATAAGGTTTAGTTTTTGCATTTCTCAGCACAAGCAATATGTATATACTGAAAGCTAAAATTTAAGTTATCAACCTGTCCATATTCAATCTCCCCAGGATGTCAGCTCTGCTTTTTACATCATTGAGTAGTCAAACTTTTTCCATCATACCTACACCACCCACTAAATGCAATATACACCCTAATAAATCCAAATTCTTTCTTTGTTGGGAACATGGCAACATTACACATAGTAATACAGTCCACCATCAATTGCTTGCTATTTCTTTTTTTCTTTTGAAATTATTTTTGTGTTTGTGAATCTCAATAGTAAAGCCATGCATGACTTCAATCTCATCAAACTTGATGTCGTGACCCATTAGCAACAAGTACTCGGCTACTGCTGATTTTTCATTGTGTCCCAGCCTGCAGTTACTATTGTGTTCTTTGAAGCAGGTTTTTATGCTAAACTTGGCCGCAGCCTCATTGTATGCGATAGATCCCTTGCATTGAGAGTGGATCCCAGTTCTTTGCCAATCTCAATTGATGATTTAGTTTTCTAGTAGATCTGAAGATCTACTCTAAGCATGTATATTCCTTAAGATTAGTAGTTGGTAGCAACACTATTGTGCTTCACGTTTAAAACGCAGGACAAGTATCAAGAGCATACACTTCCTTAGCTGTAGATCCAATAACTTCCTCTGGTGATGACAGAATAAGTTTACTTAAACAGTCCAGTGGTGACATTTCAAAGTTCTTGACATCTTTATTTTTTAAAATAAAATATTTTTTCCAAGTCACTAGCTCTCTGCTGGACTCTTTGGGGTCTTTCAACAATGTTGGCTTCTTTTTAATGTCATGATTTTTAAAACCAATTGCCAATTTTTTCATTTGTTTACATTTAAAACGGTTTAAATATTACTTAGTTCAAATTTCTAAATCCCTATCATATCACAAATTATGAGGAAGTCGCTCAAATTTCACTAGTTATTTTCAACTTACTTGGACATGTTTCAAAGGCCTTTGAAACATGTCCAAGTGGAAAAAAACTAGTGAAATTTGAGAATCCCTCTTCATTTTCCCTATATATTAGGTGCGGAAAAACAATGTACACAAATATAAACAATGTATACAGTTTTTTTCACACTAACTCCATTCACTTACATAAATTTGGAACATATGTTTCGGGAGCGATCCCTCCCATATTATATGTTCCATATGTTCCAAATTTATGTAAGTGAATGGAGTTAGTGTGAAAAAAACTGTATACATTGTTTATATATATACCACTCCATTGTCAACAGCTTCGTAAGTACACTTATTGAATGTACACAAAATTGTAGAGTAGAAAGGGAGTACCAAACTACACATTTGGACATTAGAAATATGGGGTCACAGATAATAACAGACACACTGCATGAACATAATTGAAATATGTCTAAATGAAATATCTTCATTTGTCAGTCAAAATAAAATTTAACTCATATGACAAATGTGTACATATTATTTCAACTGAGACTTGGAACATAATGATAAAGTAAACATTACATGTATCCTAAACCTAGATATTAATTTTTTACACTAAACTCCATTTACTTGCATAAAATAAGACACGTTTTGGGAGAATCTCTTCCATCTTCAGTTGCTCACTGAACCGCCATTACTCGAAACAATGGCTAGACTCTCGGATGTTCCTGTGTTGACATCTGTTGACTGAAGTAGGAAATGGCTGAGTTCATCCATAGGAGGAAACTCAAAGTTCATTAGGTATTCTTTATTTTTTATATGAAAATTTTTTGTCAAGTGGATAACTCCATTGGATTGTGAAGATGTTTCAGCAGTTAATTTCCGATTTATTTTATGGTTTTTGGTCCAAAAGTGAGCTGCTACCGCTGATTTATCCACCTGCTTAAGCCGAATATTCTTAAAGTGTTCTTTCTTCCGAATTTCTAAATTTCTCTTTGTTTTGCCTATGTAACTCTGCTCACAAACTGCGCATTTTATTACATAAATTCCTGATTTCTGTTCTGTTGGTATGGAGTCTTTTACTGTGCAACCTAATAAATTCTTGATATTATACCTGTTCTTTGGGGCTAACATTATCCCATGTTCTTTGAAAATTTTCTTAAACTTGTTGTGACAAATTGGATAGTGGGCGAAACTTTTGAATTTGTATCCTTCTTTTGTGTTTTTCATTGTGGAAACTTCATTTATTCCTTTTTGTTTTTTAGATTTATTGATAATTTTTATCACTGTCTTTGTTGAAATCATTGATTATAGCTGTCTTTATTATTTGTTGGTATTCTTTTTTGCACTCTGCTTCTGTGAGTGGAATATTCATCCATCTGTGTGCGAAACTGTGAAACACTGTATATTTATGTGGAATGGGGTTATAGCTCTCATTTTGATGTAATTTTCTGTGTGTGTTTCTTTTCTGTAAATTCCAAAATTCAAACAATCTCCATTTTTTATAACCATTTCTAGATTTAACAATTTTGATTTTGTTTATATGGCTGTTGAAAATAGACACGTTGTATGTGCTTCATTCAAATGGAGAAACTGGAATACTGTGCCATCACTTTGGTTTGGATGGTTTATCACCAATTGAAATTCATTCAAAGTTGGTGAAGTGTACTCCATTTTCAACTGTTAGGAAATGGGTGGCAGAATTTAAATGCAGCCAAACTTCTCTTGAAGATGATCCAAGTGAAGAACGTCTCAAAACTGCAACCGCAGAGGAAAACATTGAGAAAATGCATAATGCGATATTGCACAATCGGCAATTAAAGATGCATAAAACAGCTGATGCCACGAACATATCAGAAGAACGTGTACAGTACATTCTACATGAAAAGCTTAAGATGAAAAAGCTTTGTGTAATATGGTGCCACATTTGTTGAATGCTGACCAAAGCAAATGTGACAACAAATTTCACAGAAATATTTGGATCATTTTAAAAAGAATCCAAATGATTTTGTGGACAGATTTGTTACTGCGGATGAAACGTGGGTTCACCACTTTACTCCAAAAATGAAACAGCAATCAAAGCAGTGGGTGCAAGCAAAATGTGAAGTCAATGTCATCTACCAGAAAGGTTATTGCATGTTGTTTGGGATGCAAAAGGGATTCTTCTTATTTATTACCTTGCAAAGGCTAAAACAATAACTGGTGAATACTACACAAATCTTCTGGATGAAATCTTTCACCATGACAATGCACTTGTCCACAAAGACACTTTGGCAATGGCAGAACTGAAAAATTTGATGTATGAATTGGAACATCCCCCCTATTCACCAGATATGACACCCTCTGACTTCCATCTATTCCCAAATCTAAAGAAGATTTTTCTGGAGAGAGTTTTGCATCCAATGAAGAGTTATTGGAGGTGTTGATGGATATTTTGCAGACCTTTCAGCATCGCACTTCAGGGTTGGACTCTACTCACTCGAAAATGTTGGACAATGTGCATTAACCTCAAAAAGTAGAAAAATAAGTGCATTTTGATATTGAAAACACAGTTTTTCACTGCCAGGCCGAGAACTTTTAATTTCACTCTCGTATATCTATCCCACATATTATGCATTGAAGCAATGGATGGCATATATTAAAAAACCAAAGCAACCAATAGCAGTGCGCAGAACTGTTTCATCCATAGGTAGGTTGTGCAAGTTGGTGGTACAGTTGCTTCCATAATAAAGAACAAATTAACATAAAAAACCTGAAAATTCTCCTATTGAACACATACCACAGTTAGAGAATTTTTCAGTGCCACAACGAAATCCTCAGGTCCATGTGCTGGGGCTGTATGAACCAATCCTGTGCCTTTACTGATAGTAACATGATCTGCTGGCAAGAAAGGCTGCTTTCTACCCAATATGAAAGGGTGATAATATTCAGCACTTCCAAGGGATACTCCTAAAAAAAAAAGTTTGATTAAATTTAGTCATATGTTTCTGCATACAGAAACACAACAATATGTACAATATAAATAAATTAATCACAAAGTAAGACACTCAACTTACAAGAGTTGTTTAAATATTCCAATAAATTTCTCTGAAATGGTGCAAAAATTCAATTAGTGACATGCTAATTCTATTATGAAGGCTGCTCAATAAGTCTGGTAAATTTAGATGAAATGGCAGGAAATTTTGTTAAATGGCATGAGTGTTAGTAAGCATGACTCTTGTATCAGTTTTGTTCAAATTTTTAAACAGATTCAATGCTTAGTTTTTAATTGGCAGCTATCTTAAGTGATTGGTATAAAACTTTTTGTAGAAATATAAAAAGATGAAAATTATGCACTGATAAAACATTTTTAATTAAAAAAGTGCATTGTGGCTCAGGAACAAAACTGAGATGAATGAAGTTTGTGAGTACTTTGTATCAGCTCTTAAAACTATTTATTTCTGGATTAATTAATTTAAACAAGACCATATGAGCACTGCAGATGCTGCACATTTTGGATGCCCAACTGAAGTTCCTTCTGAAGAAACAGTCAATAAAATTTATGGTATCCTGATAGAAGACCATCATATTAAGATTTGTGAGATTGTGGAAATGGAAGGCATCTTATATGAATAGCCACATAATATCCTGCATCAAGTTCTGCATATGAAGAAGTTCAGTGCATGATGGTGCAGGGTTTGTTGACTTCAGACCAAAAATGCAATTGGCTTCTGATGTCATTTTATTACTGCACACAAAAACTTGGACCTACCACAATATCCCATATACAAAACAGTGGGTTGGTGAAGGTGAAAGGGCACTGAAATGGGCTAAAACTGTTTTGTGGAGGGAAAAAGATAGCAACCTTTTTGGGACTCACAGGGTATCAACATGATTGAATATTTTGAAAAGGGTAAAACAGTAACTGTCTCTTATTATGCAACATAATCAAATCATTTGCACAGTGAATTGAAGCAAAAGCAACCAAGACTGGCTCACAAAAAACTGCTCCCCCACCAGGTCAACATACCTGCTCACCAATGGCAAAACTGGGCTTTTAATTAGTCCCCCCACCCTATTCTCCAAATATTTGGTTCCATGTTACCTTCTTCTCTTTCCTAACCTCAAATATTGGTTTGGGGAAAGAAATTTTTGTCAAATGAAGAGGTTATCAGGCTGTAAATAAGTATTATGCACAGTTTGAAAGAATTTATTTTCTGAGGGAATAAAAAAGAATTGGAAGCTTGTTGGACTAAATATATTGAGCTCAAAGGAGATTATATTGAAAAATAAATATTTGTTTCACAAAAAATGTTACTTATCATGCTTTTACCAGACTTACCAATCTGCACTCATGTGGTCTTTGAAACCATTTTAGTGAAATGCAATGTGTAGTTAACATCTGACTGCAAAATGATCACTATTATGTTCGCCATAAAAATGGAAAATATGTTTTAGGCAGTAATTAAAGATTTTAATTTGAAGTGTTCAAATGAGAACTCTGCATCAGCATTCACAACTATTTATTTTTGATAAGTGAGTTTAAATATGGTATTACATGTATGGAAAATGAAGTATGCTCCAGATGCCCAACTAAGCTTACTACAAAGGCATCTGAAGACTGCAAGGTTGAAGCTTGTATAAGATCAGTGCAAGAAGGGTGCTGTGAATTCCTTTAATAGTTCTAATACAAGTGCACTTGGAATATTGTCAGATAATTTTAAACCTTGGGCAACATTCAAATCCATCATCACAGGGGACAAATATATGGTGCCCTCTTAAGACCTTCCTTCAAATAAGAAAACCAATGGAGTAGTGGAAGGATGAAGCATCTGCTACAAAGGCCAAATCACATAGTCTAAGAAGATCATGGTAACTAATTTTTTGTGACTGCAGAGGAATTCGGACGATAGACTTCAAAGAAAGGAACATAACAGTGACTGGGAAGCACGTGCTGAGCTACTGCAAAAATTACACAGTGCTGTCAAGGAAAAGAGGCATGGAGTGTTTTCAAAGAGCACCCACCACACACACATGTGGCATCCAGAAGCTGGATTATCTGTACAACCCAAACCTTGTCCTCAGCGACTATGAACTTTTTCAACTGAAATCTGACCTTTGGGAATGGAGATTCATCAGTTGAAGGATGCTGTTTCGCACCATTTTGCAGACAAAACTTCACACTATTTTCTAGGGTGGATTCAAATATTAATCTAGAGATGTAATAATGTATTGAAGTAAAGGGAGATGACACTGAAAAATGATATCTGTATTTTTATTCTATCACCTATCTAAAGGTCAGGTTAGATTACACCTGATATGCTTAGTTTGACATATTGTATACAAACTAAACTAAAAGAGGTTAATGGGCCAGCCTGCACAATTCCTTAAATTAAAAAAAATGCATGTACTTTGTGCACCTGAATTTAAGACTATCTGAATATGGCTTTTGAAAAGACTTCTCTACAACAATAGCAATATCAGAATTTATACATAAAGTTCTACTAAATTTAGAAACAAAAAAAAAAAAAAAGTTCATCATGCAGAAGCTGGATAAATTAAGTGAATTTCTCAGCAAGTCAAATTTGTGAAGGTATTACAGAGAGCTAAGTTTACACAAATAAGAAGCAGTGACTAATTTGTTCACTACCAGGAAATTAGTATAATGGTCCAATTTTTCTGATTTAGAGAAAATATTTTTTTTATTTAAATTGTTTACACCCAGTTTTGTTTCAAAAAAACAATATTGTGCTGCCTGAATGATTTTTAAATTTTGGATTTCAGGTAAAACCCTCCTAATAGTCTGATTTTACTGATTTTCAGAAATTATTTTTCTTATTTTATTTAAATAATATATATCAAATTTCATTGAGAAAATACAAAAATTGCAGCCACTAGAGCAAATTTCAATTTACTAACTGCGTGTAGCCTTTTGTGACATTTTCATTATTGAAAAACTGTTCACACATGTAAATTGAACCAAACATGCCTAATATATATATCAGCAACTAGCCTGTAATTGTGAAAATGGAAAATAGTATAACTTTAAGTAAAAATCTTGCAGACTTCTTTTGTTTTGGAATGCATTATTCAATAGGATTGCAACTTTTTCCATATTCTGGGATATTTAATCCAATTGATTACAATTTGCCTCATATCAAGGTATATTCTTCCAAACCACTAATTTCTTGACAATGAGAAACTGATGTTAGGTTATGAACTTAAGTTGTGTCATTATCGCTTAAAATAATTTCCACAATAACAGTTTTTATATGAATGCTCTTATATAGTCATACAGCAATGATATGATTTGTTCTTTCCACTGAAGAGAAAGATTAAGGAAGTTCAGGTATATCATTAGGGAAAGTAGATTAAAAAATCTATTTTTCATTTTGATATTCAGAAGTATGCACACAAATGACAAAATTCATCTATTAAATAAAATATCCTTCCAAAAGTTTACCATGACTAACTTCACAGTAATAAGGAAGATCACCATGTCCAGAAAAACTTTAAATTGATTATGAGGCATTCCTTTTGAAAGAACTAAATTTGTGGTTTTGTTGGAGACACATGACATTTTTAAACTTAATGATTTTGGCAAATAAATTCTTCTCTGCTGCAGAAATTATGTACTGTTTTGCAAATTTCGCATCGTTAAATGTTATGAGTTATATTTTAAAATAATAAAAGACATATGGCATACACTACATTTTAATCTTGCCCATGTTCATTCATAGTGTTTTACAGCTGTTCTAGTCGGTCCTGGCGGTGTAGTGGTTACCATACTTGCCTCCTAAACCCAAGATCACAGGTTCGAACCTGGCTAGGACCGATGGATTTTTTTGGGGCATAAAAATCCTAAGTATGGCTTCCTTCGGAAGGGAAGTAAAACCGTGGGTCTCGTGTCGTACATTTACGGCACGATAAAGAACCTCAAGCATGAAAGAGAGGCCTCTGGCCAAAATTAGTTGGCCGTTTCATGCCTCGGGTTGAATGGGATGCTGATGACCTGAGATGTTAAAGAGCATCCATAAATAAATCAATCAAAAAAAAAAAAAAACAGCTGTTCTACCAAACAGTTCTCCTCATTCCTGTATATTTTTCATATTCATTACTATGAATGGCATTGTATCTCTGTAAATTATATTTCTTAAGTGTTAACAACTTTGCAGCACACTAAACACTTAGCCAAACCACAAGGTTCTTCCCAAATATAAAGCAAAGTACAAAGAGAAAATGGTTTAATATTAATTTTAGAATTAGATCTTTTAAACTAGCCACTTGACTTCAACTGCAACATACGCACTGCTTGCTGTAGCACCCTATCATGTTAAGATCGCCCACAGCCCAATTTTGTAAAAGTTGATAACTGTATATAAAAGGGAGGCAATTGAGAAAAGCAGTGCTACAAAATGTGGAAACATCTATTAGATACCACAAATAAACCAATCTTAAAACTACGATAGTTATAATATGCTAACATGCATACAGAAAATTAATTTCAAGCAATAATGACTGAAAAATTTATTTAGGAATTCTTCACTTGCTGATTGTAAAAAATGATTTTAATAATAATTCAATTTGGAATCAAATACACCCACATCTCTTCTGAGTGGAATGAAAAAAATGTGGTATTTACCAGATTAATTATAAGGATTGTGAAAAAAAATTTACGTAGAGAAGACAAAGAGAAATATAGGCATTAGGTTGAAGAAACATTGAAGAAACATCAGTTACAAACAAACAGATAAATCAGCTATGGCAGCACATTTTTGGAATGAAAACCATGAATTAGAAAAGGGCATCAAGTTATTAAAAACTATTCAACAACCAAAAGAACTAAACATATGGGAAAGAATTTATACAAAAAACATGAGCATAATCTTATGAATTTTACATTCTGGAAGCTGACAGCACTTTAGATAAGTTTATTACTACACCACAGAGTCAACCCAGATACCTACCTACCCAGCTCCTACGAATGATCCTACAGATGATGTGGACGACAGTTCCACAAAACATATGTCCTGAGTAAATCTCATTTAAGTGAAACCATAAAAAGCATTTAAACTTCCAACTCAAAAGAGATTAGTAAAAATGATATTGATTATCACAGTGTATTTCAGTACAAATGTTACCCTTTTTGGTCAAACTATATCCTTGTACTTTGTCACATTTTTTGCTTCTATGAAGTTACAATGGTACGGGAGGCACCACAATTGACAAATAAAAACATTCACTGGACTGACTTTTATATTTTTTAATATGCAAATTTAAAACTACTCCCAGTTTTCATCTTATAGTTGGATAAATATGGAATTTTTATTGCTGTTGTCACCTGGGAATGTGTGCAGAACCTCCAATGCACTGCCCAGTTTGTTATGAAGTGTTGGTACATTTTCTGCAGCCAGCAAATAGCACTCAGAATCCTTGGTGGCCACCACACTATAAGAAACTTCTGGGTTGTAACAAATTGCGGCATTCATGGGAAGAGTCCATGCTGTTGTTGTCCAGACAAGAGCATGTACCTCAGAACCATGTGGGACGTGTGTTCTAATTGTTTCAGGAACTTCTGCAAGTCTTAACTTTACCATCACTGATGTACTAACATGTTCAGCATTATACTCCAGTTCCGCTTCAGCAAGTGCTGTCCTGAAACAAATTTATATGTTTTATTATATTTCTTATTTTTCTGCAATAGAATAGAATTATTGCCTCTTTGACTGACTACTTAAGTTTACTGTTCATTATAGGACATAGGCTTTTATGACCAGTATCAACTATGCAAACAGTCTTCCAGGCTGTAAGGCCATGGTACAATGGGATTCTTCTCCATCTTCCCAAACATTTTGTCCTTGACTGTGGTGGACATAATCAGTGGTGAGCTTAAAGTAAACTTCTTGAAGACGAGGCAGTAACTGACTTGTTAATGTGGTAATATATATATATAGTGGGGTTGCCTGTGAAATTGAGCTGATGGTTTGCTTGACTGAGAGAGCTCAATCTAATCT
This sequence comes from Metallyticus violacea, assembly GCA_030762175.1. Taxonomy (NCBI): domain Eukaryota; kingdom Metazoa; phylum Arthropoda; class Insecta; order Mantodea; family Metallyticidae; genus Metallyticus; species Metallyticus violacea. Next base: position 3,868,443 of record CM060830.1, read on the forward strand.
GGAGCTATTTATGTTTCTAAATTTCAATTGCCTTCCTACATAAGCAAGGATGATAATGAAATATTAAGGCTAGTACTTCAGCAACTTGAAAACCAATTACATGCTCTCCATCAGTTAGGATCGCATGCTCAGTGATGGCTGACCTAGGCAGCAGTGTCTCTTATGTTCTGAAAGATATGTATTAATGCTGCATTGTATGGTACCAATGTAAACAATGCCATATGAGCATGGTATTCTACAGACACCAGCTGAGGCAAATGATTTCATTGTGTCCATTGTGGAAAGGAATGTATTTCTTAACTGTTTTGTAACTTTTTCACCTAAGTAACTTGAAGATGCAGTCAGTGACATCAGTGATATTATCCAATAAAAAGGGCACAGCCTTTCTTCTGAAAGATGTCACTTACCACATCTCCAAGTTACTTAAACGACACAATATAGAGGCAGTTTTTAAACCTACAAAACAGTAAAGAAATACATTTCGCTCCACAGTTGATACAAGGAAACTACCTGCCTCAGTCAGGTGCAGTTTTCACATTGGTATCACAGAGTGCACCATTACTATACCCTTTCAGAACATAAGAGACACTGCCACCTAGATGGATGAATCAGCAGTTGCTGAACATGTCCTCCTAGCTGACAGAGAACATGTAATTAGTTTTCAAGAAATTTACATATTAGCATCAACATTTCATTATCATCCTTGCTAATACCTAGAGACAAATGAAAATAATAAGCATAGTAACAACTTAAACAGTAAAGAAGCTCAGAAACTGTAATCAGATGGTATCCATTTTTACAAAATACAAAATAAAGAAATTACGCAAACCAATTAATAACAAACATCCCACTAAAAACAAGCTCCAGCTTAGATCCAGTCCCCTCAGGCAAGCCAACCAATCAGAGCTCAGTTCCACAGGCAACCCCAGTATGTATACCACTACAATTTCCATTAATGAGTCAGTCACTGACTTGTCTTTAAGAAGATTATGTCGAACACATCACTAATGATGTCCATTGCAATTGAGGAGAGGAAGATGGAGAAGAATCCCATCAAACCACGGCCTTACAGCACAGAAAATTCTTTACTGTTCATGGTATGCAATTTTATTTTAGTAAGGTTTATGTCATAAAAAGAATTACATCTTATAATCAAACTGTTCAACTTTAACTCGTGTATGGTAAGTGAGTAATACATTGTCATATGATCAGTTTGGTGTATAGTTAATCAGAAATATTTCTTCCTTTATTACAGTACAATAAATTATTATTAATTTTATACTTTAGCTGACTTGAGCACAACTTTGCAATTCTCAGAGAACGTATAAGTCAGTCACTTCCTATGGATTTTACAATGAGACCATTCTTCTAATTAGTAAGCTGAACCTCAAGATGGGCTTTAAGATGTAGTGAGTCTCTGAGGATGAGCCTGGCACCTCTATCGTTTGGCTATCATTGGCTGTTATAATTCAAAACTAGGGCATGGCCCACCATATATAATAAACTTTACATCATAATACACACACCCTCCCTAAGACATGACATTAAGGATGAATATATTCTGTGGGGGAACATTTTTGTTTGTCTTCTTGGTTGAGATAGGAAGTGCTAGGCTCAGTATGAGTGTAGTGCAATTTAGAGTTAGAACAGTTGTCAATGAGAAGAGGAGATGTCAACAAATTACTCTAACTGCACATGCAACATTTCTCAAGCATTTCCCTTTATGAGGAAAGTCTGGTCATTATTTGTAGCCTCTGTGTAATTCCTGATGTAAGGATTTATTTACCTGTAACGTAATAAATCTTTGTGTGGAAAACTGCACTTGGTGTTCTAAAAGATCTTGGCCTGACTCAAAGATGTCGTGAAGATGGCCACATTACTATGATAGTTGTTAAGTATCATCCTTTAGCTGGGGAGCTGTACAGTTTCATAGGCTTAAGTGTAATCACTTGTTTTCTACAAAAATAATAAAACTGAAATATAGCTGTGATAAAGTACTTCATTTTGAAGGGTTTAGTTCCAACAGAAATATAAAAGAGTTAAGATTTCAAATTAAAGAATTGTCCCACTCTTCATTATTGACAGTTAAAAAGTGGGCTGCTGAATTTAAGCATGGTTGTACATCTATTCAGGATTATGGGTGCTCTGGGCATTAAAACTACTATGACGGACAAGATTATGACAAAATTTGCTGTGATGAATGATCACCTATTCAAGGTATGCAAGTTGGCTGACATTCAACGACCTCCACAGGATATGTTCACTACATTTTACGTGAAGTTTTGCATATGAGAAAGCTTTCCACTCTATGGGTGCTGCATTTGTTAACAATGGACCAAAAATGCATTCGAATGAACATTGCTCAAGAGCATTTAGATTTGTTTAAATGCAATTCCAGTGAGCTTCTCTGATGTTTCTTGACAATATAAGACACATCTATTCATTCAATTAAGTGTACTTACGAAGCTGTTGACAATGGAGTGGTATATATATAAACAATGTAATACCGTTTTTTTCCACTAACTCCATTCACTTACATAAAATTTGGAACATATGTTTCGGGAGCAATCCCTCCCATCTTAAGCCTGTTGACAAATCTTTGTCAGTTTGTAGTTTATCAACAGGCTGAAGATGGGAGGGATCGCTCCCGAAACATATGTTCCAAATTTTATGTAAGTGAATGGAGTTAGTGTGAAAAAAACGGTATTACATTGTTTATATCTATTCATTACTACATGCCAGAGATGAAGGAGCATCCAAAAGTGGATTGCATCAGGTGAAAGTGCACCCAAGAAAGCAAAAATGGTTTTACTTGCAGGAAAAGTCATGACTATGGTTATCTAGGATTCTCAGGTGTGGTGCTCATAAAACTACTTCCAGGAGGGCAGAATCATCACTGGGGATTATTAAGCTTCACCATAGGACCAACTGAAATATACTATTTAGGCTAAATGTCCACATCTTGCAAAAAAGAAAGTTCTCTTTCATTAAAATAATGCGCTTTCACATACATATGGGGTTGTTGCTGCAAAACTGCATGGCCTTCACTTCCAAGTGATTTTATATTCACTATATTTGCCAGATTTGACTTTTAGCGATTTCTTTTTGTTCCCCAACCTGAAGAAATGGCTGGGTGCCAAAAATTCACATTAAATGATGAGGTTGAAGCTGAGAAAGAGGCTTATGTTTCACAGTTAGACAAATCTTATATTAATGAGGGCATTAAAAATTTGGAAAGTCATTGGATTAAATGTATTAATTTACGAGGTAACTATGTTGAAAAATAAAAAAACACATTTCTCTTAAATCTTGTGTTTTCTTGTTTAGACAGAATTTTTAGAAGCCTCTCAGTTATTTTCCCCATTTGTAACAATAGCTACTCCACAAACGAATGCAGATACAAGCATTGTAGGGGCATCACATCAGAGTGAAATTTATTCAAAATGTTTACCAAATTCCAATGGTCTGTCCATCATAAGTTTATGGAGTGGCAAGTATTTGTGACATAGGGAAAGGGAGTGAGAAGGAGGATGATGATGCAATAGCTGAAGCCATGCAGTTGTTTGCCAACACTCTAAGAGCATGTGAAACTGTGCAAGCATATATCTATTCTCATGACAGTAGTGAACAATAGAATGTGTTAAATGTGGAAAATTCATTGTTTTGCATGAAAAGAAAACAGGCAAAGAAGCAAATGTTAATTAATAATCTTTTTCAAAGAAAATGACAAACATGTATAATGTGTACATGGCAACATGTAAAATTGATGCAAAATATAGTATTTGCTTATATACTTTGCTTTATTTTAGAACATGATTTATACACTTTCTATATCATTTTCTCACATCAATTGTTTTTTTAACCAGGTCCCTCCAACCAGGTTCTAGTTAAAATTTTTTAAAAATTGTAAATCTTTAAAAAAAAAAAAAATTGAAAATATGCTGCCTTTTTTGGATATTAAAATTATAAAAAATAAAGAAAACTTTAAATTTGGAATATATATAGAAAGGACACACATGCAGATAATTATATCAAAGAAAATGGTTTTAATCCTATGGCCCACAAACATGCAATTTTTAATAGTCTGATATGCAGATTGATCAATTTGCCAATCAGTAAAGAAGAATATAACATGGAATATAAAAAAATTAAAGAAATAGCAATTTTAAATGATTTTAATGAAGACTTAATACGTAATAAGATTAAAAAATTCAAGAAGAAGAAAAGAATTGAAAATTGCACTACATTATCAACAGTTAAAGGCAAAATGTCCTTTAAAAATTTACATATAACCCAACAGTGATGTATAAATTTCAAAAAATATTTAAAGATGTTAATATAAAATTGGCTCTCACTAATAGATTTAGTCTAAACAATGTTTTGAAAGACAATACTACAGATAATACTGCAAAGGAGAAAAAAGCAGGAATTTACAAGATTTCATGTGCTGAATGTGATAAGATCTACACAGGAAAAACTAAGAGGAATGTGGGGATACGTCTAAAAGAACATATGAGGAATTTAAAATAAAAACAAATAGAAAAATCAGTGGTGGCATATCACTTTTGGATCGAAAATCATGATATAAAGAAAGAAGTTGAATTATTGAGAGCTGTACAGGGACCAGTAGAATTGGATATTTGGGAAAAGATTTACATCTACAAACATAAGGATCATTGGATGAATTTTGACATTCCGAAAGAAGAAAATATAAATTTAAGTTCATAAAATTTCACCAGAGTGGAACATTGCTTCTGATATAAACAATGTATACAGTTTTTTTCACACTAACTCCATTCACTTACATAAAATTTGGAACATATGTTTCGGGAGCGATCCCTCCCATCTTCAGCCTGTTGACAAACTGTTGTTAAACGTGGCGGTTGGGTCTCTTGATGTTCTTGTGGCGGCATCTGTTGGTTCTATTAGGAATTTGCTGGGTTCATCCAATGGAGGGATATCGAAATTCATCAAATTATCCTTATTTTTTGTAATGAAAATGTTTTCCCAAGTGGAAAGTTCTATTGCATTATGAAGTTGTTTAAGTAGTTTTATCTCTGGTTTAATTTCATGATTTTTATTCCAAAAGTGCGCTGCTATTGCTGATTTATCAATTTGTTTTAAGCGAATATTTCCAAAGTGTTCTTTTTTCCGGATTCCCAAAAAAGAACACTTCAGAAATATTCGCTTAAAACAAATTGATAAATCAGCAATAGCAGCGCACTTTTGGAATAAAAATCATGAAATTAAACCAGAGATAAAACTACTTAAACAACTTCATAATGCAATAGAACTTTCCACTTGGGAAAACATTTTCATTACAAAAAATAAGGATAATTTGATGAATTTCGATATCCCTCCATTGGATGAACCCAGCAAATTCCTAATAGAACCAACAGATGCCGCCACAAGAACATCAAGAGACCCAACCGCCACGTTTAACAACAGTTTGTCAACAGGCTGAAGATGGGAGGGATCGCTCCCGAAACATATGTTCCAAATTTTATGTAAGTGAATGGAGTTAGTGTGAAAAAAACTGTATACATTGTTTATATATATACCACTCCATTGTCAACAGTTTCGTAAGTACACTTATTTGAATTGCTTCTGATATTACGTAACAAGTTTTCACACCAGTCTTCCATGGCCGAAGATGGAAATAACATATCTTAGAAACCGGTTCCGTATATTTTTAAGGTTAGTGAAGCATGAAGAGTGTTAAGACGACAGATTCAATTCAGGTTCTAGTTTATTAAGTCAGACACAGTGCACAGCTGCTATACTTGAAGAATGGTTTATATGGTCCTGATCACTAATGCCAGATATTACCTGAGAGTTCTGTTCTGTTGCACTATGCCACAATGAAACTGTCATAAGGTAAACATAATATATTTCCTACTAAAAAGTGATGCATATTAACATAAAGCATTACAGCTGCCTCACCTTGAGGATGGAGACCAAAAGACTGGTTTGAAGTCACGATATATTAAACCCTGAAAAAAAAATTAACATAACATAAATCACTGTAATTTAGCTCTGAAGTTAGTAACCGTGAAGTACCAATTATTAAAAAATCATTGGTAAATAGTAACATTATACTTCACTTTGCATTTTTATACAGTAGTTGCTTCAAGAGCCATTGCTTCTATTATGATAGGCAGCCCAACTAGCACTGTTAGTAGATAATCTGAGGCATATGAATGAGAAACCAACTATTGATGCATTAAAGTATTCAACTTATAACAAAATAGTCTGAATTCATCTTTGGAATTATTGTTCCTATAAGTTTATTCTAATTGATTTTATTATCATATTAGCCCTATAAATTTTGTGAAAGAGAGTCCTCTATTGAATTATTTAAATATTTGATGCTCAAGTTTTGAAAAATTTCGTTCTTAGTTTTGAATACATTTTGTTCTATCATAATTTTACATTACTTTTAATAATCTCTTCTGAGTCAAAATATTTAGAATACTATTTATGCTTTTACTTATTGGAGATTTACTGAGAAAATTTCCAATCTGAGTAAATCTCCCATTAGTGAAACCATAAAGAGTGTTCTAAATATTTTGATTCAGAAGAGATTATTAATGTGTGTTTCACTGTGCTAGATTCCCAATTGAATTAATATTATAATTATTAGCTTGTTAGCTTCAAGCCAGGCATTTAGTTCTTTAAAAGTCTTAATGGCTATGCTTACCAGATGCCTGAATGTTTCCCAGATACAAATAAACTAGTATCATCTGGAGACAAATGCTTTAGCCATTTATAAATTATATAGTAAGCCATTAATGAAAATCAAGCAGAGTAAGTGGCCTAAATTAAATAAAATTTGAATTTATTTTATTGCCTGTAGGCTCATTAATGCAAGTATTAATCATAGTCAATATAATCTAAAACTATATCATATATGCACATTTAAGAGATTAAAAATACAATTCAGCTACAATACTTCTTTCAGTAATTCTTTTTTTGCTTAAGTACCAACAATCTCATTCTCCTTCAATCTCACATGGCTCGGGACTCATTATAAAACTATTTCTATATTTCTGATCTGAACAAATGGCCAAGGCCAGTTTCAGTGGGTATCCTAATGCTCTATAATTATTTAGTACTTAAATTACTATTATTATTTACAACAGCACCAGTCAGACTACGACTGACAAGAGAAATAATGTTCTGTATAAAAATGCATATTGAAGTATATTGTTACTACTTATCAACAATTTATATCTTTTAATAAAACATCCCTGAATTTTGTGTTCAGATTTGAAAAAAACTACACTATGGAACCAGCCATTAGGCTGGCAAAATGATCAAAGTTCTGTCTTTCTCATTTTCACATATTGAAGAAGAGGCATACCTTCTCGTAAAGTTTCCAAAAGAGTTGTAGCTGATTCTTTACATATTCCTTGTCAAAGGTGAAGTAGCAGCTGCTGTCCCAGTTTGCCATTATGCCCCATTCTCTGAAAACTGTCTTCTGGTGTGCAATGGCTTCCTCTGCAAATGCACAAGCTGCAACATATTTTACTTACAATTACAGATTAGCCTTAGGCAAAGAAAAGGGGGCAAACATAAAATGTAGCTCAGCAGTTTTGTTGCTCCCAAGGGCTGGCAGACTTTAATAGAACTGATATTTTACTCATAAAATTTAGCGTATTTTTATGTCAACAAAGCTTTAAAATGACTTTGCCTGTTCCATAAAAATGTTATTTATTAATGTTTTATATTCCAATCATTGTGAATAAAAGTGTGCAGGGTTGCTAGTCCGAGGTCTATCTGACATTCTAATTCATCAAAGGTTATGAACTTATCATCCATTATCAATTCAGATGTAATTTCAATGCTCCTGGGAAATCACCTTCAGTAAATTATGTAATGATTGGGGGATCTGAAAATTAGTGTATGAACCCAAAACTGAAATCTACAGAGCCATTCTGATGGGAAAACTGAATACACAGGCATGAGGCTATAGGTTATTGTACATAGTGCAGAAAATAAGGAATTAACATTAGCAGAAGACACATAAATAAGGAGTATAAGATGAGTGCAGTTATAGTTAACAAGCACAGTGTATCACCATAAGAAAATAGGGAAAAAAACCATTGGGATTTGCTGGTGTAATAATGAAATGATTTATACATATAAATTATTTCATTACTACATTTATTTATATTTATATCATTTGTACTCACAAATGCAATGTATGATTTATGAAAATGACCATCATCTCACCAACTACTGACCTTTTCTACGAATTTCTACAGCAGATAAATTAACAGTATTTCCTCCAAGCACTTTGTGTTCAATAGGAAGTCCATGGCAGTCCCAACCTGGAACGTAATGAATGCAGTGCCCTTGAAGAAGCTTATGCCGAATTATGGTATCTTTAAGAATCTGCAAACCAGACAATTCATAAAACTAACATTCTTTTACTGCTATACTCCTTTAGCTTCCTCTCTGTAAGTTTTAGTAAACTGATACTCAAATAATCCTTAGTACAGTGCATTACATTCTTACCTTATTAATTGCATGGCCCATATGAGGTTTACCATTGGCATAAGGGGGACCATCATGCAGTACAAATTTTGAGCCATGTACATTTTCCTTCTGCCAATTATACAGTTCAGAGAAGCCACATTTCTACAACATAATTTCATTAAAATTTTACTTCAATGAAATCTCCTGTATAAACCAATGTTTAAATATAGGACATTTACATTATACTTTTTATTCTTGCAGGTACTCTAAAACATTATATATAAAGTCATACATGCACTGAAAACTTCACATAGAGTATATCCGGTATTTCTTCCAGACACTTTTACCTGGTTAGACAAAAACAACAGTTGCGTGCAAAGAAATTTTAATTTTAACTATTGAGCAGGTATGATAATTTGTTATAATGTAAATTTTATTGGTTCAAAAACCAAATAAAAGATGTATTCAAAAATGTGAAATATTTGTGAAGAAATATATAGCAAAAGGCTGGAAAATTGCAAGAGAAAAATAGGCATTAATCATCCTTCACCTTGGTGTGCGAAGAGTAGCACTGTTTCACTAGTTAGGTTGCTGTATTACAACCAACTTTACTATATGAGGCAACAAAGGCCTAATTTTTTATTTTTCTTCCGGAAGGGACGGGCAGCAGCCTCCTAGAAAGTATATCTGAAAGAAACACTGACTGTATCACTATTTTAGGTTATATTTCATGCTGTTCAGTTGGATAATATAATCATTAGCAGTACCTTGGATATGTACGTATCTCTTTCGATGCTTTTTTGCGAATCTAGGCGTAAGGGAAAGTCTGTTTTCGGTAGCGCAACTGTGTTTGTGTATTTCTTTTTCTTTCCTTCTAAATCTCCTTGTGATAATCTCCTAGTTACTACGAGCAAACCAGGATCCCACAAACCATATAGCTGGAGTAACAGTTTACTTGATTTCAGTTCATAGCAATTAATGCGAGAAGCCATTTCCCGCGAATTCAAGTTCTAAATAGTCGGACTACCACTTCGGTTATGAACATTTAAAGAGTGCGCCATTACTTTTGGAACTGATCAAATATGGGTAATCTAAAATAACATGATGCAATTAAATTCTTATCCTTATTTGTATGCCGGCACCAATTCAGTTATGCGCTTTCGCCTTCGAACAAAAAAGGGTTTGGAGGTTCTTATGAACAAACTGCACAACGCAACTTTAAGAATTCATTCTTTTAATTATTAGCAATGCTGAAATAATAATTTTAGGTTATGATGAACTGCGCGTTTCGTCCCTTCCCTGCTAGTTCGGCTAATGCGACATTCGACATAGCCTTCGGTCGTCTTCGGTTTTGGCTTACGGTAGAGCCATGGAGAAAGGTACACTGTTAGATGTTAATATGTGAAAATTTTCTTTCATAATTGCCGTTTGTAGAACATAAGTAGAAATTGATGAATTATAATTGAAAATTCGGGACACAATTGGAATTCGAACCTCTCTTAGGAAGGTCTCCGAGGTATATAGAATCCTTCGCGGCACGTTACTGATAAAGTTACGACGAACATGAAATAACGGCGGCTTTTTCTTTAATTTAGTTTATCTAGGGCCAATCCTCTCAATGTTATTAACTGATGACTTGCATCGAGCGGCAATTTTTGTATCATCCCGTCGGATCGCGGTGGGCGAGTCAATATTGCAGCCATGAGAGGTCGGTAATGCAAGGCTTACTAGATTTATTTCTTTGTTTATTCATTCCTCCTATTTATTTGTTTCCTTTCTTTTTCGGAGAAAATAAGACATAAAATTTCACCGAACTGCAGACACCAGCGACAAAATCACCGACAGCCTAAATAGTTAAATACAACACGTAAAAATCTGACTAGCATTTTTAAGTTGCTGTTACAGTATGAATTTTTGTCTTGTAGTGCACTCTTCAGGCTATTGGCGGTTCTGTAGCTGGTTGTTTTATGTTGGGTGAAAGCTTAACAATGACTTAGTTTCGTCCGAAAAAGAAAGGAAATTACAAGTAAAACAAATTATATAAATAGTGAGATAACCTGTTAAGTATCCACAGAGATTTCTTATGCTGCCCATCCATTATATGACGTTGCACCAGAAAGTTAATTTTTAAAATCAAACAGTAACTCCTTCTTAGCCCAGTTCTAAGCAGATAGAAAATTAGGATGGGTATATGAAGCTATATGTAATGTTATTTTATTTAAAGCACATAGAGGTACCATTATAAATGTTATATTGAAGGTTATAGTGTACAATAATAACATCCATTCTCCAGACAGCATTTACATTGTAAAGACCTAATGTTGTCTATAGTTTTAAAATTGAGGCTCTTTAAACACTTCCTTGTTGTCTCCCCTAGTGTCGCATCCCACCTTGGCGCACTTCTGTTTTAATAAATAATGGTACATTTTTTTCCTTTGTCCACTTTGCCACTTAATTATGAACATGAAACACACATGAAATCGTGCGACTGTGATTTCCAGGCATCCCAACAATCACCGCGATATGTACACATGACGTAACAACATTTGTTTTGGAACTGCAAATAACCTCTTTCAAAAATATTCCGCATAAAATTACTCAGTCTTCCTTCTATTTGCCAACCCCAAAGCACATATTAATGAAAAGTATGTTTATGTTAGGTGAAATAGGTTTGTACACGGTTTAAATTTGCAGCTCGAAAATGAGAGAGAGTTTCGTTCAAGATTGGTGACCTAGTAATTGGGGTTCCAAGCAGCTTAGAACATGCTAGTCAGATTTTTACGTTTCGTATATGACTTTAGACTGTCGGTGATGCTGTCATTGGTGTCTGGAGTTCGGTGAAAGTTTAACAATAACTTATTTTCTCCGAAAAAGAAAGTAAACAAGTAAAACACGAGGAATAAATAAACAATGTAATAAATCTAGTGAGACTTGCATTGCCGACTTGTAATGGCTGCGGTATTGACTCGCATACCGCGATCTTTAGTTCGCGTATCCGGCGGGATGATACAAAAATTGGCGCTCGATTGGGTCACCGGTTATTAACATTGAGTTGCATATCTGTAATCTGTGCGCTAGCAACACGAATGTAGTGTTTTCAGCCCTGCTTGTAATGACAATACTGTGCTGTACGTGTTTCACAGATTGTCTATGTAATGTGTATGTAACAGGCCGGTGTCAACAATATAGCATAAAACTGAAGTTATTTATTTACCTAATGCACTTTGCAGTTCATCAAGAATAATGACTGCCATATCCCCTCATTTGTTTGATTCCTGCCGATTATGCTTATCAATTACAGAAAAGAAGATCTTCATTTTTAAACAGGAGAATGGTGATGAGTTTGATGAAAAGCTATCAGTGAAGATATATTTGTGTTTATCAATAGAAGTAAGTAATTTTTATAGTGACAGTTTTATTGACTAGAAACAAATGGTTTTGTAATACATATGAGCATTTGTGGTTTCTAAATAAAAACTAATGGAATAACCTCACTTATCCTGTCTTACCTAACTCAACAGGTACAAAAAGATGATAGCCTTCCGATGTGGATATGCCAGAGATGCAAGTCAAAAATAGAAGATATTTACGAGTACAGGAAACTTTGCTTATCGTCGGATGCCATGCTAAGAGCAGCATTAAATGAGCCATTGGTGAAGGTTTGTGTGATATTTTGCAAAAATTAAATGCTTAATAAATTTATTTTTAAAAGATGTAATGCCTGTGCATTAACAATAATCATTTCTCTTATTTGAAGGTAAAAGAAGAGCTGCCAGAAGAGCATGATATTGTCATAAAAGAAGAATCCCTGGATGAATATGGAGAGTATTGTTTGATGCCCGTGTGTGAGGAAGAAAAGGTATCAGACATTAGTGAGAGTGAACTACCTTGCTCACAGGATGAAGAGGTTGCCAAATCAACTACATTAGAGAATGATATTACCATTCAACCTGTGCAAGTAACATATCAAGATACAAATGAACGTCTTCTTTGGACTAGTAAAGAAAATTTTAAAAGGCAAGTATTGTGATAAAATTAATATACCTAAGAACTGAAAGTTTAACTTATGCATATGGGCCACACATTGAATTCATTTGCAAACAGCAACACAGCTCTCGACTCACAGCTGATGATGTAGGCAAAGGCCTGCGAAACATGTTCTGAATAATACAATGGCAAATGTAACATAAGAGTATTAAATCAACTCACTAGCTAATTAAGTATATAACCTTTGGCTTTCAGTTGTTTCACAGGATATAACAAACATAAGTTTAATAATCTCTTCTGAGTCCAACTATTTACACTCTTTTTGGGTTCACTTACTGGAGATTTACTCAGGACATATTTTGTGAACCCTCTTCCATAACTCAGCTGTTAGACTGTTTGATCATTTGTAAAAGTTGGCTTGTAGGTATCTGAGTTGTCTTCGATGGTCTTGCAATAAACTTAAGTAAATAGATGTTCGCTTCTGGGATGTCGAAATTCAGTAAGTTTTGCTCAATTTTTTAAATTCAGAAATCCTTTCCCATGTATTTAATTTCTGTAGTTATTAACTGTTTTTAATAACTTGATGGTTTTTATCCCACAGCTGCCACTGCTGTTTTTCCTTTATAGATTTTTTACAATCCTGACAATTTATATGGTAAATTCCAGATTTTTTCTCTTTGGGCTTGGAATTTACCAGAATGTCAGGATTCTGAAAAAATCTACATTGGAAAAATAAAGAGAAATATAGGCATTAGGTTCGAGAAACATTGGAGAAACATATATTACAAGTAAATAGAAAAATCAGCAATGGCAGCACATTTTTGGGATAAAAACCATAAGATAAAAAGGACAACAATCTCCTCATAAAACTTACAATATTAAACTATATTTTACTGTGAAAATTTCCGCTATTTAAAAACTACTTATATAGGAAAGGATCCATATAAAAATAAACATGAGCAAAACTCAATGAATTTTGACATCCCAGAAGCAGACAGCTCTTTACTCAAGTTTATCGAAAGAGCACCAGAGTCAACCCCAGAACATCTACCATGTAACTTCTATGAATTATCCAACTGTTGTTTAGCAACTGAAGATGTGGAAGAGGGCCCACGAAGAGTAAATGTCTAGTAAATGAAACCAAAAAATGTTTAAATAGTTTGACTCAGAAGAGATTGTTAATGCATGTTTCACTGTGTTAGATTCCAAATTTAATTAATATTGAAATCATAGGTTTGTTTTTGTCACAATAAGTACAAAATAGATATTGTACAGGGAGTCAGGAATTATCAAAATGCAATTATTGTGAGATTTAACTCTAAGTATGCACAATACAGTGTCAATAATTTATGGTGTGTGACTGAGACATTTAATGCTAAAATTAACTTATGGCAGGCACATGGTGGTGGAAATGGGCAAAAAATGCTACACAAAAGATGGGGTTGTTTATTTGTATTTTGAAGCAGTGTTAAAATATTTTAAGCCTCCTTGGGGAGGTTATTAAAGGTAGATCATGTGAAAACAGCTGACTATTAATATCCTCCTTCCAGATATTGTTGCAAGACAAGAATGAATCTTCAATGTCCATGGTGCAGTCGCCAGTATTCTTATCAGGCTGCATACGACAAGCATACTACTGAATGCTGCAGCAAAACACAGGAGAAGTTTGATCGCTTTGTGCGCAGTGGAGGCCATCCTTGCAGGATCTGCAGCCTCGTGTTTGAAAAGCCTGCAGCACGCGATTATCATGAGCGTACTACACACAGCACAGTTGGCAGGAGTCGTCTCAACACCACCTTTCCGTGTCCAGACTGCAGTGAGGTTTTCACAAAAAAGGGGGAACTGATCTGTCACCAAGCTAAGCATCACAGAGCAAAAATAAACCAAAATATCAATCGTCTGCAGTTGTGGACTTGTGAAAAGTGTGGCTTGCGATTTCTTCATAAAAGGGAATATGCTGTGCACAAGGAATTCTGTATTGATGCAGCAGTGCCCCTTTATGTTCCTGCATGCATATATCTCAGCAAGCCTGGCAGAAAGGGCAGTGTAAAAAAAAGTACAATCTTGGCAGGTAGCTCAAGGAAAAAGTTGTAGAAACATTCCATCTTGTTGTGTCTTCCTTTCTAGATATTGATATCTGATTGCTGTGCTTCCTCATGGTGTAACTTACAGTTTACAATATAGTTGCATGCTAATCACATTCAATGAATTTCTGAGAGACAAATTTTCATTGGAGAATGTTTATTTCAATTAAGAACATGTTCTGTTTTGTTATCACTGAGCTAAGTTTAATTTTGTATTATGATTTTTGGTATAATTGCATTTTCACACATACATTTATCTCTTAATTGTAAATTATTCTTCTTTTAAGTTTCTATGCCATTTATTAAACAAGAATAGCTTATACATTTGCAATAGTAATTATGGAGGGTAACCCCAGTTAAGCTCAGATGATTTTGAATCATTTTCCCACTTTTTCCAGTGGGACTTGCATGACCCATTGCATCAGCTCATCAGTATGTGCCTGCAGTCTGCTGGTACAGTCTGATGTAAATATTAGTATCTAATGGCTTCAAACTCACTTATTTGTGGCAGGGGTATTGTTGGACTATCTGATGCCGATCAACAAAATCTGATTTGAGCTCGATACATATCCAATTTTTTTATTCCTTCAGAAAAAAATATTTATTATGTTTGAGAACATTATTGTCACTTTATTAAATTTGTTTTTATTGCCCAAAAAGGCATTTTGCAAGAGGGTTTGAGGAACAAAATTGCAGAAGTCAAAACACAGTTTATGTTCATTTAAGTGTATATTCAAAAGAGGCGTGAAATGATTGTATGAGCAATAAGAACACTAATAAACTTTCATGCATCACCAATAATGTCTGCAACATTAACTGCTTGTGTTGTCTTACAATAATTTTCATAATTATGCTGCAATTTTGAAATGTCCTTTCTAAGTGTTTTTTGGTCTGGAGTCAACAAATGCTGCACATATTTATATATGCGCCTACCATTTTAGCAATTTAATGAGTCTTAATGCAACAGTTTTCTATAACGATATACTGTTAATTTATCGACAATTTCTTCAAAAGAAACCTCGATCAGGCATTCAGGGCATGCAGCATCTACAGTGCTCATATTGCCACATTTAAATTCACTTATCCAGTAATAAATGGTCTTGAGTGCTGATGCAGAGTCCCATTAACTTCCTTCAACTCAGTTTTGTATCTGAGCCATAGTTCTTTTTTTTTTTAAATAAAAATGCTCTATCACTGCACATTATTCATCTTTATCTCTTTCTATGAAATGTGTTACACCGATCACTGATAGCGACCAACAAAGAACTGCATTATGCATCAGTTTGAACAAAACTGTTACAAGAATCATTCTTACCAACAGTCATGTCACTTAACAGAGTTTCCCATCATTTTGTTGAAATTTACCCGATTTATCAATACACCCTTGTATCGACAGTAGCACATCAGTTCACTGATAGCCTGAGAGAAGTTATTTAAATTAAAACTTTTGGTCTCTGTTAGAATGTTTTTCAAATCTCTTCACTAATAATGATCAATTAAACAAAAGTTGTTGACAGTGAAGCATTAAATCATTTGATAGTAGCAGCCAGTGGTAATAATACTATTATATTTCCTTGTTACAATAGCAGTTGCTCTCATCATCTAGCGATAGAAGAATAAACTTTTCCAAACAACCAATCCATTGGCAGAATCTGAAAGTTGATGAAAGTCTTTTTATTTTAGAGTAAACATATTTCCCAATTGATAACTGCTGGACTCTTGAGTGTCTTTAATAATTTTTAGATACTTTTAATATCCTAATGTTATACCTAAGCAAATATGGAGATGTGCTTTAATATAGAGGTTTTAATGCCAGACCCATGGGCCAGTGGTGGCCAGCAGAGTTCTTTGCCATGATCTGCACCCTTTTTAAGAATTAAATACTTAACTATCAAAACCCATATCACCATATGTATTAGCCAAAAAAATAAGTAGAATAGAAAATGCTACAAAAACTAGAAAATGAAATGCAGAAAATGATCAATAGTATGGAAATATGGGCATTCACCAACAATATGAAATAAACATTAAAAAGACAGTTTTCCAGCTTTTTAGTCTCCAACACACTACAGATGACTTAGAGCTTAACATCAGTAATGAACAAGAGAAAGAATGTACTAAATATCGTGGTATAACACTTAACAAAAATCTTTCCTTCTCTGAACATATCGACAATATAACTAAGAAAGTAAACAAGAAGACTAGCAAGAGCCAAATTGAGAGGATCCTGAGGTCTCCTAAATGACACGTACAAAAGCTATATAAAGTTCAATTTGCTCTTTGGAAGTCAGATAATGCCCACAATAAACAACTTAAAACTTAATTGGATACAATACAATCTAGGTCCTTAAGAATAATAACAGGAGCCATTAAAACAACACCAATTGCTACAATGCAGAGCATAATTAACCTGCCAATTAAAATAAGAGCTAGATATTAAAACGGCTATACTGGGACAGAAATTAAAAAGTAATCAACACAGGAATAAATGGTTTCAAATTCCTGACAGCACACGATGACTAAAAACACAATAGACTTTCAAAAATTACATACGGAAAGAACATTCAGGCATATTTTTAAAAATAAGCACTAAACCTGTCATTACACCAACTGATCCTTTACAATATATAGATATTAGTGTGAAAATAAATCTGGACACAATGGTCTCGAAGAAGAACGACCCACCTGAGTATAATTGATAGCACTTAGTACACTAAACAACTATTATCCAACTAATACATAGTGTAGAATGTATACAGATGGATCTCTTAAAAATGGAGAAGCGGGCTTTGGAATATACTGTGAAGAATTCTCTCAATATATAACCTTTGGGACAGAACGCTAACAATTTTGATGGTGAAATAAAGGCCATTAGAGCAGCTTTAGAAAATATATTGCATAGACCTAAAATAAATAAAAGAATTGTTATCTTAAGTGACAGTAAAGCAGCACTACAAGTATAATGAATTATAGTTACCCACCAACATACATTATAAATGAAATAAGAAAACTATATCATACAATCAAGAACAGAAATACAGAAATAGTTTTATAATGAATCCCAAGCATGAGGGATTGAAGAAAAATGAGATTGCCGATACTTCAGCAAAAATAGGAGCCACCATTTGAACTAGAACTTCTCTTTAAATTGAATCTCATAAAAAGATTATAACTGAACAAGAACAGCAAAATATCAAACAAAAACTTAAGGAAAACTATATGAAGATCTAAACACTTTCAAACATCTTTTATTGAAACTAAGAAAAATTGGAGTTGTCCACTTCCACTTAATTGTTGGTCATGATTGCCCATCAGAATATATCTTTAGGATGAAATTAATCAAGGACAGCTACTGCCCACTGTGTAAGGACGTGAATAGTATCTTAAATAAAGAACACCTACTAAAATGTAGCCAATTAGATAGCAACAAACAAATGAAAAATAATTTGGAAGCTAGGAAAAAATGATAATATCACCATTCCCAATGGCCACTAGCAAGCAACCAACTCCACTGCTCTAAATGCAGTGTGTTTGCTATTCAGTATCTCCTTGCTTATAAAGCAATATAGAACCGTATCTGATCTTCCTACCCTTTCCATGAGAGTAGATCACATACATATAATTTATTTGTGGTGCCATAATTGTAGTTAAGTTTTCTTAGTTTAAGACTTCAGTACAACGCAATATTACAATGCATAAAGTAAAAGCAACATCAAATAGCAATATGTTGCAGGATTTAAGGATAATTTTAGTTCAAATGGATGTATCATTTACTACCAAGCATGTGGGAAAGCAATAAAGGCTGAACAGCAATATCAAATTACACAACACCTAGAGGACAAAAAACATATCACTGCAGTTTTGTATATGATGAAGAAACAACCTCTAATTAGTGATGCAATTCATGGTTCTTCTATACAGGACTTTCTACAATTTTCAGTTAAGATTTATGTAGGGTATTTGTATCATACCTCTTTCTAAGGTAAATAATCCCATGTTAAGGAAATTTCTCTCCAAATATTAAAAAATTGACAATCCTAAAGAGTCAACTTTGAGGAAAAAAAATCTTCCAAAGTGTTACCTACAAACTTACAACAGAGTCTTTGAACTTGCGAAAATGAAAAAAAAATCTGGTTAGCTTAGATGAGACTTCATACTCTACTGGTAGAAAAGTTGGGAATGTCATTGTTGGGGTATTGATTTTGAAGAAATGTTTTCTGCTAACAAGCCAAGAAATAAATACTGTGAACCACTTGAATGTTGCAAGATTGTTTAATGAAACAATGCAAATTTTGTGGTTAGGTGGTGTAAAGTACGACAATATTTCACTATTGTTGACAGATACTGCAGCATACATAAAGAAGACAGCAGCGGCAGGTTTTCTTGTCAGTTATTCTAAAATGATCCATGTTACATGCACTGTGCATGTTTATACAGATTATGTGAAGAAATTAGAGCAGTATATTCTAATGTGGATTAAATTGATTTTTAATATACAAAAGTCCTCAAGAAGAATTGAAGAATATATCTCTGCCACCCACCCCAGTAGTAAGGCAGTGAGGAACATGGCTCACTGCAGTTCAGTACTATGCAGAAAATGTTTATGGTTTTGTCTCAGTAGTTGATGTACTGGACAAAGAGGAAGCAATTTTAACAGGAAATGTTAAGTGACATAGTGTTAAAAAAACGACATGGCATATATCTGTTAACTTGTGTTCCCTCTGTAACACAATACAGACTTGAAAAGGGAAGGATCGTTCTGTCAGAAACAGTTCAGCATGACCATGATGTCAAAAAAAACTTAACAGTCTTAGTGTGTGTACAGCACAAATGTTACAAAATAAATTCAGCCATGGGTTTGAAACTATGCATAAATTTTTAAGTGTGTTACAAGAAAATCAAGAAGAGGATATTGATGAATGTTTTTTTTAATACTGTTTAATGCCCATTTTTACTACTGGGGCACCACAGGCAGTGGACACTGATGATATATGAGATGAAATTATTTTGGGAAAGGATTTCTTTTTTTTCTTTTTTTTTTTTTTTCTTTTTTAAAGGAAGGAAATAATCCAGGCTTAAGTTTAGGTACTTCCCCATCATTTGCCATTTATGGGGACTGAGGAAAACCTGGAATAAACCTTAGTCAGGGAGGACAGTCCTGGCAGGATTCAAATCCCTAGACCTCCCAATCACAAGTCTGCACCTTAACGACCTCGGCCACTGTGGCAATTTGATGTAAATATGACGCCATGCTATAAATTTGACAGACTGATATCTTGTGCCGTGAAGCATTCATTTTCCCAGTATAAGTCAGTGTGTCATTTGTTATGGACAATTTAAGGATGAATCTCATTGAGTATTGCAATTCTTTAGCATTCAGCAGGGCATAGCATAAATTGTACTGGTGAGTATGGCATAATTTATATTTCAAATGTTTTTAGTACATAAAAAAATCAATATTTTCCAGATTTTAGCACCTAAAATGTGAACCCCACTTATAAGTTAGAAAACTGTATAAACTATACGTAATTTAAAAGAGTAGAGTTCATAGATTTTTAATACTTATAAAAATAATAATCTCATCATTTTCTGAGCTCTTTAATGATTATAATTGATGATGCATTGAGTGGCATGTATTAAGTTATTGCTGAATAAAAATATGATCTTTATTCCTTCTTCATTTATAAAATGTAACTTACAGAAATCTTAGTTGAGAATGATGGATGATAGTAAATTTAATGTGACCAGCTGTATAATCTAGTGGTCAGAGATTCTCATTTCTATTCTTGGGGTCCCCAGTTTGATTCCAGGATTTGCCATGGGAATTTTTCTCTGAATAAGATAATCCCTATGAAGACCAATAAGTACTACCCATAAGCTTTGATTGGATGCCTGCATGAACACTCAATCCTTCTTTTCATTCAAGGGCAAATTCTATAAACAAGAATCAGGAATTACTATGTGCAGCCCCTTATCTCCATTTCTAGCTAATCTTCATGAGCAGATTTGAAATACGCATCAACTCAGCATTCCCATACTATTTAAAATATGGTACAGGTATGTCAACAATATATTTGCCATAGTTAACAAAAACCTTATTGATGATGCCATACAACTTTTAAATATATAGAAACATATCATTCACATACGAAACAGAAACAGATAACAAATACCCATGAGTTTAAGGATCCCTCGGTATATATTACATCATAATCTCCACTTGGACAACATAACAGTGCTCCCTGGGCATCCATTACACTAGTGTCACACCACAGGGAACGCCCATGTGTTATTGAGAACAAAGGGGCTGGCATTGGGGGAGAGGAAGTAATTTTAATGTTCATAAATCTTTTATTATGGTAGTATCTGGATCATCAAAGAAATAGGAAGGTTCTTACATATAGAGTCTTACTATTTTGGAAGCAGGTTATAAAAATAAATAAAAGAGGGTTTAATGTGCAAATAAATACTACATGTATGAGGGGTGTTTGGCAATTATTTATAACAGTAGTTTTTTGTACCTTATTTATCATGCAACATTGCAGTCTTCTTTGTAACTTCATTGTGGTGTAATAAAATCATTATTCTGGAATACTATGCACTCACTACTTGTGAACAGCTACCTAAATTTCCTCATTGTTGTCAAATTTTTTACCTCGCAGCAGCTAGTCCTTCATGTTATCAAATAAGGCATTAGACGGAGCGAGATCCAGTAAATATGGAGGGTGCAAACAACAATGAACCCCCAGCATTGCTAACTTTGCAGCTATAGTGTTGCTGGGGCTGCACATTATCATGATGGAGCAGTGCTTTTGCCAGTGCTGCATCCTGCACCTAAGCCTTGTAAGGGATTTGTGGTACAGCTTACTGTTGACAGTCATTTCTTGAGGAGGCCAGTCCATTAGCAGTATCCCTCAAATGTCCCTAAAGATTGTGTTGATCTGCTTGCCCATAGGTTGAGCAGCACAAAATATCTTGAATAGGGACTCTTTGGATGGCATTTCTAGGAGCAAAACAGACTTCTCTTTTGTTCTTGACCAATGAAACCCAATATACATACATCTTTTTCATAATCAAATCGTCATAATTAATGGTGTATAGGTTCCATGGCTAAGCCCTGTCTGCCATACAGTTCACCAAAGGTTATGTGCCTGCCAATCATAATCAATCAGACAAAACCTCAATGTCCCTGGGAGACTACGGTGTTGACATACAACTAGTAGTCACATTGAGTGCAAATTTGTTGCTGCTGATAAACCCAATGTCCCAGTTGCAAATTATCTTCTGTGCAGGAGCTTCTTTACCACATACCGAGTTAAATGTCTATAAATTTCTGCAGTTTTGTTGTCTTCCTTCCACAAACAAACATTGTCCTTTCACTACAAACTCTGTTTATAACTGCCATCTAGCATCTGCATGGCAAACTACTATCAGGCCATCACCCTACAAATGAATTTGCCCATAGATTGCATGGTATCATAAACACTGCTATTGTAAATCATTTCCAAACGCCCCTCATACTTGTATCAGTGAATCATTTTGATCTGTTTACTTCCACTTCAACCTTTGGTTGAAAGGCTTTCCATGATACAACTTTCACAACAAATTGTACTTGAGCATATAAACCGAAAAATAAAAACAATTGTATTCTGCTTATACATCTAACAAGTACTTTCTCAGAACCAGTATTCATCAGAAGAAATACAAAATATCGCTCTGTAGTATGATTGCAAGGTAAGACTTTGTAGTAAACTGTAGTCATCAATAAATAACCATCATGCAACACACGTAAACCTTGGGCAGCACTTTGTCCAATACAATCAACTGATGTTTATAAAACACTTGAGAGATCCGACTTCATTTTATGTAGCATCTAACTTAGAAAATGCTGAGTTACCCAAACTGTTCATTGTTTCAATGGGCATCCATCTTTTGTCTAAAATATCTTCTCTGAAAGGATCTGTTGTTTGCAGGCACAAACATTCCACACTATTGGGCAGCACTAACCTGTGAACAGTGAGGCTCAAATCAGTGCTCTCTGTGGTTATGAAACAGTGGATGACATGCTTTAGTAACACATTTTGAATTTTAAAAAAATTATGCAATTATATAATTAACAGTAGGAAAATATATTCATAAACAAAAACAAAGAAAATTTAATTAAATTTGAGCTTCCAAACAATAGTAACCTCATCAATAAATTTTTAAAATCTAAAGCAACAATTGAATATCAAGCTGGGAAGCTGCTGACAGTGAAACCATGCTGATGAAGAAGGCAACAGACTTTGAAACATGGCCAAGTGGAACAAAATTAGTGACATCTGAATGATTTCCTAATGAAAAATTTGCATAATTAATGCTATGTTTACTGTGAAAATTACCGCTATTTAAAACTGCACTTATTTTAAAAATATAATTAATTAGGTGGCTTATACTAACTCTCTTAAAATTACCTTTACCAATATTAATATAGTGTACAAGAAAACTTCAATCCATAATTTGTGGAAGCATAAATTTTCCCTGTTATATCATTACATTTATATTCCAACACATAATTAGTTGGTCCTGGTGGTCTAGTGGTATCCATACTTGCCTCACAGACCCAGATCATGAGTCTAATCCTGGCCAGGGTGGATAGATTTTTTCAGATGTAAAAATTAAGTATGGCTTTCTTCAGAAGGAATGTAAAGCCTGGGTCCCATGTTGTAGTTTTACGGCATGTAAAAGAACCTCAAGCCTGAAAGAAGCCTCTGAGCAAAATTTATCGCCTTTTCACATTCTGATTTGAATGGGACACTGATGACTTGAGATATTAAAGAGCATTCATAAATAAATATGAGGACAATTCCAAAAGTAAGTTTCATTAATTGTTTTAAGGAATACTACTTTATTTTGGAACTTTGATTACACACAAGTGAAAAATACAGCATTCAATTTCTTTTTACATAATTTCCATTTATATTTAGGCATTTGTCATATTGCTTCAAAAACATTGAAATTCCCTCTGCACAGAACCAGTGATTGTAGCCACCCTGTGAAACTGAATTTTCAACCACCACTGAGCATAAAACCTGCAATAGCCTAACCTTTATGTCACCACTTTATACAGATCAGTAGAAAATGCTTATGGAGTTCTGATGTGAAACAGTGAATTTGTATGACCACATCATCCACATTTGTAACAATTTGTCTTTCTTTCACAACAGATGGTTGCCCACTTCATTCTTCATTACGGATTAGTGCATGCATCTTGGAATTGATGACAAACTGTATCACTGCAAGTACCTGCCACGTGACAGGAGTTTCTATTGCTGCACACATTTTTTAAGCCTGTCTTGGTGAGAGAAACAGTCGAATGCAACTTCATACTGACACTACCAGAAGCGTACTGAACCAAGCTACACAGCAATTCAAGAATAGCGCAGATACTACCCCTCTTGCTTGTGTATGACGAGATTGGAACTTACTTTCCAACTTGTCCTTGTAATAATTTCATCCTAAACAGGAATACATGGATTGTTCCTCAAAATATCAATTTCCTGCATCAATCCAATATATTATTTTGTTTTATATAACTTGTATCCTTGATTGATCATCATGAAATCATTGATGAATTGCAACAGGTGCAGTATAATGTTTTTGAAACTACTGTAGCAAGGTACACATTGTTTTCCCATGCTTGCTGAACAGAGCATACAAAGACAAATTATGTATTATAGCGGCATGTGTTTGCAGTGGAGCGGAAGTGCAAATAGAAATGCAGAGGCAAAAGACAGATAACAGACAAAGCTGCAAATGCACTCTAAGGAATTTCATCTGTCCATTAAGCTCTTGCAGTATGCTCATGGCATGAAAAGGAAACTAAAATTTTATGGAGGTTGTCCAGTTAAGCTTGGATAATTTTGAATCGCTCCTCCTTCCAGTGGGATATGCTTATGTAAGCTGTCTCATTGGTTCATCAGTATATGCTTGCAGTTTACTGTTAGTCTGATGCAAATGTTATTCCATAATAGCTTTAAAACTTGCTGACTTGTGTCAGGAGTACACTGTTGGGCTTTCAAATGCTGCTTATAGCCTTTCAATGTAGTAGAAATGTGTAAAGAGAAAGGTCTTACCATAAATACGTTGTATGTGGGCCCTTTAACATAGCTGCACAAAATGGATTCCTATCTAAGGCCCAATCTGCAAAAAAATGACAAAAAAGGGGTACACAACCTAAAGGCCTAGTAGCCAAGGAGAGGGCACATTGACACAAGAAAACCCTCCAACACAAAAAGAATTGCTAGCTGCATTTGAAAATCTGAAGGGACCAATTATAGAACAGTCCACTACATTTAGGCCTAGAATAGTGACATAAAGCATGCAGGCACATCAGAGAACACTTCATTAATGCAAGAAAGCTGTATGAACTCAACCTGGCAGGTGAAAAGGGGCAATGGGTGGTTTCTTTGGACAAAGCAAGGATTTATCTAGATGACAGACAAACCCTGTGCTGTTTACTACCAACAAGTGGGCCAAAAGAGGCACTCCAACTTCATTTGGGAAAAAAGGTAAAGTTTTTCAAGGAGTTCATGGTGGTTGCAGGTTACTGAGCTCGGGAGAAACTCAACATTCACAAAGTTGCCAAAAATGTAACAATTAATGCAGCCTACTCCAAACCAATGACAGGATCCAATTTTTGATGAGGGTATTCCCTGGTTGTAAGGAAAGAATGTCCCAAATGTTTGGACCTGCATGGATAAAGCATCCAGCCACACTTCTTAATTATCCCACGACTATTAACACCAGAAAGCTGTGGAATCATGTGTCAACATGATGCTGTTTAAAAGGATTCTTGTGAAGTCACCAAATGTCTCATCAATGAATTTTTGCAGATTTGGTCTGCTGAAACAGCACGTTGCTTCTCATCATCAACATAATTAAGGGTCTCTGGAAAGTCTGCCAGGAGTAGTGGGCTAACATCCCCTTTCTGTTCTACAACAGTCTTGTACAATGGAAATTGCCTTGCAGAGCATAATTTAAGTCCGAAAAAAATGTACGTAAAAACTTCTGAGCTTAAGTGGGGCAACCTTCCTTATTGTTGCCAAAGTCATGGTGCACCATATGAAGCATATTAGAATACTCAGTGAAAGACCTAAAGGTTATTTTAGACCATGAGCATCTCTGACAGGGAGATGCCAATTGCCCTTCCTGCATTCTGCAGCCTTTCATTATAGTCAATAGCTATCTCCTAATTTTAACAAGCCAGAGATGCTCAAGTTTTAGACCCCTTCCCCTATCCAGCTTTTTCTCACATTTATCATTTTCTTTGCTACACTGCATTAAACAATGGATCAAGGTTTCATTATACACACCTTGAGGTTGCCCTTGTAGAACATACAGTATTTACTTCCAACCTAAAATTTGGCCTCCTGATAGTTGTATGAGATAACAATAAGCAGTGACACTTCTTGTAAACACAACAAAAATACTCTTAATTATTCTTTCATTCTATTCCAGCATCTCAGCCAAAGGGTCACATTGCACATGTAAAATAAAGTGAATGAAACAGCAGTTAGATCAGAGGTGTATTTTGCAATCATGGGATTGATGTCATACATACCTAAGGGGTTGGATTCCTATGCACTTAAAACTAGGGTATATGTCGTGCACTATTTGTAATTTATTTAGAAGTTAATAATAATCAAATAAAAAAATAATACAAAATAAAAATGGTTGGTAAATAATAACTACTTTGTATTTTCATGTTGAATATGTTTCAAGAATTGTCGCTCCCATCATCAGCTGTAACCAAACTTGCATTGTTGGTGGATGATCTGGAGACTAATGGTTCCAATAAGAGTCAACACAAATTGTCCATATGGAAAATTTACAAGTCATTACTAAATTTTTATTATCCAGAATAAAAACCCATTCTCAAACTGTTAACTCAAATGAATTTCTTATGGGTTTTAATAATTTTTTTGTCTAGTAAGATTGTTATTTTTTACCCAAATATAACACAACTGTCAATTTATCTATCTGTTTATAATTAATATTCCTATAATTTCTTTTGCTCTAGTTTCTAATTAATTTTTATTTTGGCTACATAAATTGCTCATTATTTTGACGTTGTTTTGGTAGATATTTGCATTTTTAGTAAGTTTTATAACAGTTCTCAGCCTGACCAAGAAAACACATGATTAAGACAAATGTTTTTTTTTTTTTTTTTAATTTTATTTTTCAACAATGTCACCTTGTAAATCAATATATTTTGTCCAATGACTTTCCAACTTTTTAATACCCTCAATAAAATAAGATTTGTCCAACTATGAAAAATATGCATCTTCTCAGCTCCATTTGATGTGAATCTTCATACACCCAGCCATTCAGGTTTGGATACAAAAAGTAATCGCTGGGAGCTAAATCTGGCAATTATGGTGGATGTAGAAGCATTTGAAAGCGAAGTTCATGTAGTTTTGCACCAACAATCCCGGAGTGAAAGTGCATTGTCATGATGAAAGATAGCTTAGTTTGAATAGCATCCTTCAGTTGGTCCAGCAGTAAAGCAAAATAATCCCCAATGTTGATCTTGGCCTTCTGACCCTCTACAAGCACCATACCATGAGAATCCCAGAATACTATAGCCATGACTTTTCCTGCAGATGGAACCATTTTAGCTTTTTATGGTGCACTTTCATCTGTTGCCACCAAATGTTTGGATTGCCCCTTCATCTGTGGGCACATAATGATGAATCTATATTTTATGTATTGTTATGAAATGTTTCAGAAGCTCAGTGGAATTGATCTAAACACTTGAGCAATGTTCATTTAAAAGTGTTTTTGATCCCTGTAAAAAACGTTCATTGAGCCAAAAGCTTTCTCATACCCAAAAACCACCACCATGGGTGACCGAAGTCATTAATGTTTGGACTCACGAGCGGGAGGTCAGGGGTTCGATTCCCACGAGGACCCTCCTCCTTGGCTGGGTTTTTTTCCAGGTTTTCCTCAGTTCTCATAAATGGCATGCCGGGAAGGTACCTTACACTTAGGTCTGGAACATTTGCTTCCTTAAAAAATACCCTTTCCCAATTTATCATTTCATTTCACATATATATCATCAGTGTCCACTGCCTGCAGTGCCTCAGTAGTAAAAATGGACATTAAACACTATTTAAAAAAAAATTGTCTTTGCAATGTCAGCCAAATTGCATACCTTCAACCCAGTGTCACTGAGTACAGCATTGAGAATTTTTGCCATAATCCTTAGCAGTTTTGGAACACCCTGAGCACCCATCATCTTGAGTGGATATATAACCATGTTTATATTCAACAGCTCACTTTTTAACTATCGAAAACGAAGGAAAAGAATCATTTAATGTGGAATCTAACTCCTTTTGAATTTTTGTTGGGGTTAAATGCTTGGGAAAAGATTTTTATTATAAAAAATACAAAAACACCATCATGAGCTAAAGATTCCAATATTGCATTGTTTATACAAATTTTTCTACTGTCATCAGAGGTTGATGATTGGTTTCCAGCTGATGCTGAGAGCAAGTATTCTTGAAACATGTTTTGGATTTTAAACAAGTAAGAAGGTATAATTGTGTTGCTATGCTGACTGCTATGATCAAAAAAAGATAGAAAGAAAAAAAAAAGTTGCTTGTGTCAATATAGAATGCATTTTGATTTGATATAGCTTTCTAAGCAACGAATCAATCAGTGCTGTGTACGATTTCAAGAATGATTTTGAATTCATTCACTCGACAGATCTAGTTTATAAAATAGTGCTTAAATTCAAGGTAATGGGATCATTGTTGGACAAGAAAATAGGATGCATACATCATGTGTAAACAGGGGAAATATTGAATGAATAATAGCAGTGCTCGATTAGAAAAATCACTGAAAAAAATCCATTGCAAAGTTCGTACAAGTAAGAACTAGCCGTATATAAACACATTTTGCATTTTGCTATAAGATTACTGCAATTTCATTTGTACAATGTTGCTAAAGTGTCTTACAGCCTACCAACTTAAGAAGGTAAGCAAGCATTCAGTACTATGCCAATCATGTGATGGGCTGTGTACAGGCAGCTGTATAATTTAAGAAATAAGGATGACTACTTTAGGCCGGTAATTAGAGGAACATTAAGCAGACGCTGTGTAAAAAATATGGGAAAAGAACTTTATAACAAATTACCTGATAAAATAAAAGTAATTAACTACCTGGTAAAATAAAAGTAATTAAAAATGCTGATTTAATTATGAAAGTGATAAAGAGGTACCTGATGGTAAATGCATTTTATAGTCTTGAGGAATTTAACCGTGGGGCTATAAAGCAAGAATGGTAAATAAATAGTACTTGTAAAAATTGTATTTGACGAATGCACAACTTGTATTAGTTTTCATGGATGAAATAAATTGAAATTAAAACTGTGCTGTGCTGTGTGCCTTTGGCTACCACCCAGTGCATGTGCAAGAAAAAATAAAATAAAGAGCTGATATTTCTTCTGCAAGGACAAAACTGTAATGTACAGGGTTTTTGCATCTTGGCAGTTGGACATGCCACAGCAATTCTAATTTTCTAACATAAAGAAGGGGAGTTCTTGTAAACAATTTGCATTTTCAGAATACCTATTGCAAGTGTTGTGAGTGTTCATATGATCATTTTGGTGGAACCGCATTTCACCTGAAAAGAACACAAGCTTCAGTCATAATTAAAGAAACCACTCACAATAATGCACATACATTAAGGGATCACCTTGTCACACACAATGAACTTTTGTACACTTGTAAGGTTAGAGTTTTAACAATTTAGTGTTGTATGTGCAGAAGAAGCTGAAGCCCAATTTGTGTTAATTTCCATAGTGATTTTGTTCGCAAATGTCTAAGATTTGCACCACTTTCATTTAATTTGTTCTCATGTGTGTTTATTGCTTTGCATTGAACCAGTAGTATTAAATTTGTTTACGGAATTTGGGAATCCACACAGTGAAACTTTTGTTAATCTTATTTTGATTTAAAGTAAAACACTAAAAATCATGTCGTCACATTAAA
Organism: Metallyticus violacea; assembly: GCA_030762175.1. Lineage (NCBI taxonomy): Eukaryota > Metazoa > Arthropoda > Insecta > Mantodea > Metallyticidae > Metallyticus > Metallyticus violacea. The sequence goes on from CM060830.1 coordinate 3,898,030, forward strand.
ACTCTCTTTAAGTTTCACAAACACACTTATAAAAGTATTTTGGTACATGTTTCGTGAGGTACATTCCTCACATTGTCAACCAAAACGACGACTCCAAAATTACTTTTATAAGTGTGTTTGTGAAACTTAAAGAGAGTTTTAATGTGACGACATGATTTTTAGTGTTTTACTTTAAATCAAAATAAGAGTATTAAATTTATTTGCAAGATCATGAATTTCAGCTCTGGAAGGAGGCAATAGCCCAGAGACCTTCCAAATAAATTCCTCACAAACGTGTTGAGCTGATTCATGTTTGTAATAACATTTATACACAAAAATATGTTGCTTTAAAATCAGCTGTCTTTTCACCTTCACAAATGAACGTAGACTGGTGACTGCTTGGAAGTTCAAGGGCAGGCAAGTAAGCATCCATAAGTGAGAGGAAACTGGCCTTGGGCCAAAATGCAAAACCCATTGTGAGCAATGATGATATATTCTGGAAGCCTGGTTTTGTAAGTGTTTATTCTTTTGTAATGGAAGTACTGATCTGTCCTTGCTGATCTCCTAATTTACTAGTTTGTGATCAAAACCACTGTTGTGTGCAATACTGATGATTACTGGTATTCTAGTAAATTCTTTCTATCCTACTAGAAGCTGACCAGAGAATGGGCAAAGTCTAGGGACCTAGCTCTCACCGAGGACACAGATACTATAAAATTGCCCTTTGTTTGCAAATAACATTAATAAATGTATTTATACATTGGTAAAATATACTTGGAACTAATTAATAAAACATACAAATATGCTAAAATCTGTCCTATCATAAAGCTCTTTTTAACCATTATCAAAAAAGTTGAGCAGGGAACTTTGTGCTATCAGATGAAGCAGATAACAGAGAAAATGCTCCTACTAACAGCTGTTCATAAAACTGAACATTTTGACATCAGCACTAATTTCATCCAGATTATTGTAAGTGTTGCTCAAACTGGGAAGGGTTACTGTGATGCTCTGAAGTGTGTTTTCGTACCATGAAGTGCACTTATTCTTAGGATTGGCTGTTACTTTAAACCCCACATTCTGAGAAACAAATGCTGCCTTTAGACAACGTCTTCTACAAGACAACTGCTATGAGCATGGGGCTGTGCTGTGTCTGCATAACATCTGTTTGAAAATCTATGCCAAAAGTTTGAAAAAATGAAATGATATTTATGAATTAAACGAACAATGCACCTTTCGGTAAAAATGTTTTTACCGAAAGGCATGAAGGAACATCCTCTGAGGAGCAGTATCTTGTCGATTGCTGTACGTATAGTCCCCAACTATAGTATGTCCTATGTGTGCACAGTGAACACGCAGCTGGTGTCTCCTTCCCGTGATTGGCCGCAACAGAACCTGGAACAAAGTGTCATTCTTCAAAATTAGTGCACATTACTGTGTACAGTTTACATGTTTCATGAACATAATGCTGTACCTTGGTTGCAGGATAGCAATCATAGAGTCCACGCTGCAAGATCAATATGCGAGTGTGTGCAGAACGTGGGGCTACGCAGTGTGGATTTGATGCAATGCACATTCGATGATTCCCTTCTGTTTCACCACCATATTCACCCACAGCCTCCTGCACGTCAAGCAGCTCATTTGCAACATGTCCACGCACTAACGCTATGTAATACTTTCCAGCACGATGTTTAGCAAATGCCACCGAAGCAGCAGAGCATGCCTTCTTGTGCAATGCAATGCAGATAATGCCACTTGTGGCATAGTCCAAGCGATGCACAAAATAAAATTCATGCTTCAGGTTGGAGTTTACAAGCTCTGGGTGCTGTCTTCGCAACTGCAGCTGCAATGTCACCTGCAAATTACAATGTAGATAATGCGCAAGTTTGGATTATGTGGCCAACATATGCCCTGAACATGAATTTTTTGTATGCATCTATATGCCCAACATTTAAACCAAAAGCAGAATAATCCATACATTTCTGTTATTGGTAACTTCCTTTACAGCTTTAAAGTTTCCACCAAGCTCAGCTATTATAATGTAATATACTTAATTGTTACCCTAGGAAAAGAATAAGGTTTTAGGCTGACAGCACCAGCAGCTGGTTAAGATTCCAGTTTAAAATGCATCAGTGCCAAGCGCCTGTGATGCCTTAGTAGTAAAAACGGATGTTACATATTAAGAAACTGAGAGAGAGGGGGGAGGGGAGTGAATTTCAACAATTCTGAAACAGACTTATGAAATTCTTCCAAAAAAAATCAATCATTCATTCAACTGGCATTTTCACGTATATGTAAATCATACAGTTAATGTGCTAATACAAGACACTTAGTAAAAGAATTTTATCTTCCTATGAATATGTTGCAGAGACTGCTGTCTTACTTTAAACTTACTTTTACGGTCGGATCGTCACTGTTTATTAACAAATCATGTTGTTTATTAATTACCAGAAAGTTATCACTTTTGTGCAATATTTCAACCTCATTAAATATAGTTTCATTTTTAGTTTCAATCCTGCAACACTGTACGCTGGAAAAGACCCAATCCCACAAAACGTAGTAAAATTTTTGATATAATGTTCTTAAGAAAATCTCTAGTACAAGTTCCATCGATGTGTTGTAACATATACCTATTGAAAATGGCCTAGAACTGACATGACTTTCGTGTCAATTTATTCACAGTAATATATAAATTTGATCACACATTTTCTCTATTGCGAAACATAACCTATATCAACCACTTGCACGCTGTTCATGCACTTCACATTTCGTTTGTTTACGTAGATAGCATCACCATCGGATAGCGCTCAACTTTTTCATAAAACCAATTACAAAATTTTCTATTATTATAAATTTGGTGGGAGACGAATTTGTACATTTAGAATTAAATATATATCAAAGTACATAGTCTTAATATGATAACTACTCTTTCTAAATTCAACAATATGATGACAAAATAACATTTCAAGGAAAAGATAAAGGATTGTTTGCTATTGAGTTTCCTACCCTTTTCTTTGTGACTGCGCATTGTTTGAAACGATACGAAAATAGTGTTTTACGTTTATTGTACATTTTAAAATTAAATTTCTCCCATGGATTTATCTCCATTTATTTGAAATACTTTTATATAAACCTTTTCTTATATAAATTATTTAACTTGTTAGCAATTACAAAATCTCAAATTTTTGTAAGAACATTCAATATGTTCAGGCTAAGATAATTAAATTTCTCTAGGGAGGCAATAAGCATCTGCTTAATTTATGTCCTTAGTTCGATTTCAGACACAGATAAATGATCTGATTTGAGTATTTCTGAAAATTTTGCCAACTGTAAAGTCAAATGCTTGATAACTTTATTTGAATACACTTCAGATTTTGCCCCATAATTTAATTCTTTGTAAAACTGAAGAGCAATATCTAGTAAATGCAGCCATTAAAGAATTTTTAATTTATTATTAATAATACAAGAAAAACTATTAAAATAAGATTTTAAAAAGTATGCAATTAAAATGTGCAGTTCAAGGTTTTCTCTTATTTTACATCACCATTTCTATACAGGAAGTTAAAAGAATTAATCAGCATTGAAGATTTGAAGAGTCTAATATAAAAAAGTAAATGACCTGGCAGGGAATGAACTAATAGATCTTGTCTTGTTATAAAGATCTCTGATCATCAAGACAGCATTTCCTATTGTCACAACCAGAACTTCTCTGTTTTGCATGTATACACCACAAACCGTTATGTCATTGTATTCATTGTTGATGAAATGTATGATTTTTATGCCTAACCTGCACAATCCTAAAATGTCCTGCTGCAACAAAATGACCAGGAATTTACCACTTGAGAGCATTTACAGCATTGCCTTTCTCACTGATTTAGGGATAGATGGGATGGAGGTAAAAAAAAAAACTATAAACTACGATTTATTTTAATAATTACATATTTACATTAGTTAATTAGTACCTGTCACTCTTTCCTTGAACATGGCACCTCTGTGCAAGTTTCATTTATAAAGGAGATTTTATGCATTTTCCAAGGGAGCAGAGGAACATGTGGTATACCCATTGCCTCTTATGCCATCTGACAGGGAACTAAGGTATTACTTGGACTTGAAATTGCTGATGATTTTGTCCAAGTATCTGTTTTCAAGTAAGGAGTTTTATAAAATACTGTAAATGTATGATATGTGACCCATGGCTTCATGCACCTCCCCAAAGAATTGCCCTCCAGTTTTTTACATCCTGAAAAACATATCTACCTCAGTCAGGTTTGAATCTACAAATCTTGGTTGCAGTGGAGAGTGTCCTAACCCTATTCTGCTGTGATCAATTGATATGTAAACATTTTAGCAGCAGATAAATTACTAATTTGTTTGCCAATGCTAAGTCATTATTTTTTAGTTTTCTGAAACAAATTTAGGAGCAAACCAAAAGAAATGATCTTGCCTAAGACTATAAGGGGATTATAAGGGCGTTAATATTTTCCTGCTGGAAAAAGTCTCATCACATCTACTACATTTAACAACTAAAGGAAATGCAGCATTCATAAGGGAAACATCATCAAAACCATGTTAAAACAATTATTGTTTTATTATTATTCTTTAATTCATTATAGGGATCTAATTCCTTATTCATTCACGTATAGCCCCCCTCGAGTATAATTTACTGACAACCTTACACCTTAATTGAGTGGGACAGTAATGATCAGAGGTGTTAAAAAGTGTCTTTAAATAAAATAAAAATTAAACCTAAATCCTATGCACATTTTCTCTATTCTTTGAATGTTTGCAGACTTTCAGATGATTTAATTAAGCAGCTTTTGGAGCTAGCACACCCCAATGGAGGAAATTAGGCTTCATCTGTAAAACATGGTCAATACCATGGCAATCAGTAAGTTTTTGAAACCATTCATAACAATTAATATGCTTCCGATTGCCATAACTGGATACCATTTCTTTAAAGTTAGCTTTGCAACACTTATGGGTGGCATGTAATTATATTCAAGTCTTCTGATGTACTAGTTCTATACAATTGAATAGATGTACTTCAGGATCTGCCTAATGGCCCTCCAGAAAGTTGGCTAACCTGTCATTTAATAACCGATACAAGCATGCTTCATACTCACACACATGAAAAGGAACCTTCGTAATCAAAGAAAAATAAGAATACAATGCAAGTTTCATCATGGCAGCAATGAAAAGAGTGTATTCTTATTGGTAAATAATGGCACATGGCTCTAACTGTTGCAGCTGCAATAAATTGTATTTTATCATTCTCTACTTGCTGGCTGTTATTTTACCATGGCAATGACTGGAACACCTGCAGAAAGAGACTCTGTCGCACTATGAACGCAGATGTACATCTGGCTGGTCTGTATTACTATGACCAATAAAAATTTGGTAGCTTTTGAGAACTTATGAAGGTAATTTGAAAAGTTCTTGACTTGACACAAGAGATAGCACTAGCAGAGGAAATAGCAATCAGAGCCCTGAAGTATAATGCTTTAGATGGCGCATACATGTTTTCACTTGTTTGGTTGCTACAGTCCAGCAAAGTAAACAGGTTGAGGCTTTTTCAGGAAAATGAACAAAATTTAATGTTGCACAGTGATAAAATACTTTGTTTTAAAAAGTTTAATGCCAACCAAGAAATATTGGAATTGGATTTCACTTTGAAAGACTCATCATTATTTCCTACAGTAAAGAAATAAGCCACTGAATTTTAATGCAGTCATTCTTCCATTTTTATGTTCAGGATGCCCAATTATCACAATGGTCGAAGAAAACATTGCAAAAAATCCAAAATGCTGTGTAAGAATAAATGAATCAAGGTGCATGAGACTGCAAAGATCTCGATAGATCTTGGACATGTCAAAGCTTGCAACACAATGGGTGCCATGTGTGCTAACCATTGATCACAAGCTCGTCTAAATGAACTTTTCTCAGGAGTACTTGGACATGCTTAGATGCAACTTGATGGTCTTTTGGTGATGGTTTCACTATCACATGCCAGAGACAAAGCAGCAGTCCAAAAAAAAAACTATGCGTTCAAGGGGGTGAAAGTGCTCCAAAGAAGGCCAAGGGTGTTCCTTTAACAGGAAAGATGATGGCCATTGATATCTGAGATGCTCAGGGTGTAGTGTTGGTAGACTACCTGGAAAAGGGCAAAACCATCAACAGAAAGTTTTAGGCAGCATTCTGAAGCAGTTGAACGATGCTATTATATGTTCACATTTGTTAAGAAAAAATTTCTTTTCTACTAGCACCATATTCACCAGATTTGGCTGCCAGTGACTTTTTTCCCCTCCCAAATCTGAAGAAATGGCTTGCTAGGCAGAGATTTACTTCAGATACAAAGATCTTAGCTCAAACAAACACTTTTGGAAAAATAATTTTATGCTAAAGGTGTAAAGAAGTTAGAATATTATTGACATAGAGCTAAAAGTTGACTATATTAAATGTTAAAAATTTTGTGTTTTGTTTCCCAGGCCAAGAACTTTCCAAACTGCCCTGTTTTTTTGCTTCAATTTATGAATGACATACCACCATATAGAGCAAAATCATGACTTTGCCCAAGGGATATTTCAATGTAACCAATGGGGTCATTTTAATTAATAGTTACAGTTGGGATGATACTTAAGTGCAATTGTTTTTAGACAAATGCACAGCAAAGCGAGTTTAGTTATACTATCATGTGACTTACTGACTCAATTGAATATCCAATGGATGTGAAGACTGAAATTTGTGGTGTGATTTAATTCTTTTTTTCTTGAAAGGATAACAGCAAAAGAAATTCATGACAGGGTTTTGCCTACTTTGGGGTTTCACATGCCTTACCTATGAAACTGTCAAATTTAGGGTAAATGAGTTCAAGTGTGGCAGAACAAGCATCAAAGATGCACCATATCAGGGAGCTCCAAAATCAACTGTGAAATCATTGATTAACTCCATGATGTTTTAGCTGAAAGATGAGTGAAAGTGCATAAATTAGTAGATGCCATGGGTGTTTCAGATGAGTGAGCTTTTTTTTTTTTTTTTTTTGGTGCACGATGGATGCCAAGTTTGCCTACTCAAGAGTTAAAAGTAAAATCACATGCAAACATTGGTCAACTGTTTGGAAATGTTATGTTTAAGGATCCAACAAAATTTTTTTACTTATTTTGTGATTATAGACAAACTGTGGATTCATTACCATACACCATAAACAAAACAGCAATCTGAATAGTGGACTGTACAAGCCAAAAGGCTCTGAATAAGGCGAAATGCATTTCATCCACTGGAAAAGTGATGGCTTCAGTTTTTTCAGATACTAACAGAATTGTGTGTTTGTGAAACTTAAAGAGAGTTTTAATGTGACGACATGATTTTTAGTGTTTTACTTTAAATCAAAATAAGATTAACAAAAGTTTCACTGTGTGGATTCCAAAATTCCGTTAACATACTAAAAGAATTCTCTTGATTGACACTTGGAGAAAGGGAAAACTATTAATGGAGAATACTAACAATTACTTTTAGAGAGACTGAAGACAGCAATTGCTTAAGGAACAAATGAGAAATATAAAATATAAACACATGGAAAAATCAGCAATAGCATACCATGAATTCCAAAAGGGACCAAAACTCTTAAAAGCTCTTTAAAAATCCACAGAATTAACAGGGAAAATATATTCATAAACAAAAACAAGGAAAATTTGGTTAATTTGGATCTCTCAAACAACAGTAACCTCAACACTAAGTTCATAAAATCCAGTGTGAAATTTTAATACCATGCTGGGAAGCTGATAGTGGAACATACTGATGATGAACGCAACAGTCTTTGTTGCCTTCGAAATATTTTCAAATGAGAAGAAGAAGAGGAAAACAAAATAATAATATTAATAATAGTAATTAGTGAAATTTGAGTGATTTCCTCATAAATAATTTGCTATATTAAAACCAATATCAGTTTCATTGTGAAAAAACAAATATTGGTGCTGCTAGAACAGTTTTTAAATTTTGGGTTTCAGGTAACACCACTCCTGATAGTCTGATCTTGCTGATTTTCAGGAAATATTTTTCATATTTCATTTTAATGGCACATACATAGTTTTGTTGAAAAAAAAAACAAAAATTATGTCTGCTAGAGTGATTTTTAAATTTGCTTTATGCTAACCCTCAAAGGTCTAATTTTGCTGGTAATTCCTTTGTTAAATGATCATTATATGTTGTTATATATTTTCATTGTCATGTAAGCAGAATCGATGGAGATTTGAAGAAAATTTTCAAAAATCTTCATGGGTACAACCGCAATAGCTACATTCCTTCAGAATTTACTAAAACAACACTATGTTATGCTTCAGTAATGTTTTAACCAGTTATCCATCTTAGTATGAAAATGAAACTTGATGGTGAACTCACTTCATATAGTTTCACTGAGAACTACAAACCTGTATGGTTTGCAAGAAAAGGCACCTAACATTGAAAGTCTCAAGAGGTCCTTAGCATCACCAGTGGCAGATTTCTTATTGGAGGTAGTGTGTGTTGCTAGAAATGAATGGCTATAGAAACTTGTGAGGGAAAGGGGGGGGGGGGCATATTGAGAACTGACTGATGCTAAATTTTTGGAATATATGAGAAAACAATAAATCAAAAGTAGATGAAAAAATATTAAAATGTATTAACAATTAAAATCTCATAACAGTATCTATGGCATAAATGGATAATCTGATATTATAGTGGAACCTCGATCTATCGTTCTCTGACGTATCGTTCAATTTATGCAGTCCCAAACATTTTACATTATAAACTTATGTAAATAAATCTGCATTTCTTTCCTCAAAGTACTACTTTCTCGCATAATTTGTTCAAAAAGTTCAGTCCCAAAGAAATTCTATCCTCTTTTCCCAAATATCCAATTCTACTGGTCCCAATTATATCCAACTGAGAGCTGTACAGGGACCAGTAGAATTGGATATTTGGGAAAAGATTTACATCTACAAACATACAGATCATTTGATAAATTTTGACATTCCAAAAGAAGAAAATATAAATATTAAGTTCACAAAAGTTTCATCAGAGCGGAACATTGCTTCTGATACTACGCAACAACAACCTTTCACACCAGTTGTCCACGGCCGAAGATGGAGATAACATATCTTTGAAACCAGTTCCGTATATTTTTAAGGTTAGTGAAGCATGAAGAGTATTAAGATGACAGATTCAATGTTGTTAACAGATCTGTTCCAACAGCTTTGAGAGTGTTTACTATATTAATAATCACAATGAAAGTAAAGCAATTAAACATGCAGAGAAAAACCTTGGATTATTTTTTATTACCCATCCTGTATTACATGGCAAAGCTGGTAAATACCTAAAACTTCCATTTTTCTTTCGTCACTTAAAGAAAGTATAGCTAAAAATTAATATTTTATTTTAAATAGTACATTTATTTACAAGTAATAACATGTAAAGTCAAAATCACAATATAGTAGCAAAAAATGCAGTCTGGATGCAATTCCACTGCTAGGAATGTTGAAGTTTTGCTCTGTAAAAGAAGGAAGCAGATACAACTAAATTAAACAACAAATTTGGCAGCAGTGTTTGGGTGGTTTAAGAAAATCATTGAGTTCATGCTGATGTTATCTGTTCAAATAAAGAACATGCTGAAGTCTACATACATTGGAAACTTTGTAGTACATTGAAATCTCAAACCATTGTTTCTGGAAGTAACAACTGATTTATATAGTCTCAGACATAATTTAATTAAAAATAAAAGGAATAAAACCTAGAATAATCATTCTTCAAAGCATCATTTGGCTGTATCACACACATTTTTTGTTTTATATAACTTGTATCCTAGATGGATAATTTTTTTAATCACAAATCATTTATAAATTGCAATGAGAACAGTATAATATTTTGAAACATAATGTAACAAGGTGCACATTATTTTCTCCTGTGTGAAGTGGCATGGCATTGCTGAACAGAGTGAACAACAAAAAATATCATGAGGTATATAATTAGAAATGTTAATTGGAACTTATGTAGTGAAGTAAATCCTACATTTTATTCAGTTGAACCACACACTATTATTGCTCCATTTACTTGTTTATAATGTGTAGTACTAGTTTCAAGAACCATAGTTTGCATCTTCAGCTAACCGTCGACTGCTGGATAATTCATTATGCTGTCAGAATGTGTATTCTGCTCTGGTGGAGGTGTAATGAATTTAAAGGTTATGTTTTCATCACACCTCCACCATACCGCTATGGGTGGCTGAGGTCATTAAGGCACAGACCTGTGAGCGGAAGATCTGGGGTTCCAATCCTACCAGGACCATCATCCCTGACTGAAGTTTGTTGCACGTTTTCCTCAGTCTTCATAAATGGCAAATAGCGGGAATGTACCCTAAACTTAGGCCTGGAATGTTTCCTTCCTTAAAAACAAATTCTTTCCCAATATATAATTTCGTTTCAGTATCATAAGCGTCCACTGCCTGTGGTGCCTCAGTAGTAAACACAGGCATTGGGGGGAGGGGGGGGAGAACACACACACCTCACAGCATAATGAATTATCCTGCAGTTGACAGTTACCTGAGGATGTGAACAATGGTTTGTGAAACCAATACTACATATTATAAATAAGTGGGTGGAGCAATAACAGTAGTTCAACTCAATCAAACAATGCTCTTAATTATAGAGGTATGTGTCTACAGTGAAGAAAGCGCAAATAGAAACTAAAATGACAGACAAAGCCACGAATAAATTCTTGTAACAAGCAAAGGGCAGCAAGGAATCTGCAGTACATACATGGTGTGAAAAGGAATCTGAAGTTTTACTGTTAATGAAGGCATATGTCTCTTGAAGCACACGAGGACACTTAAGTGTTGTTAATTTAAATCATTAGCATCTCTGACCAGGGTAGGATGTGACCCCCTTCAATATTTTGATATTTAAATGAATATTTCAATGATCTGCAAGCTTTCTTTAATTTCTCTCCATAATTTTCATATAACAAGAGATGCCCATGTTTTAAACCCTTCCCATCTATTGTTTTCTCACATTTATCATTTTCCTTTGCTTAGCCCAAGGGAAAAGATGCATTAAGTTTTCACTGCACATACTTACTTCTTCTGAAAACCAAACATAGCGAGCAGTGTCATTTGCTTCTTGGTTTTACTCAGACCTGGTCTTCTGCAGGTGTTTGGACTGCTACATTCTTTGTCTTTCTCCTTGCTCATCTGCTAAACATGAGAAATGTGATACAAATTCTCTACAAGTGTTTTATTAAATTTGCCTGAAATGAAATAAAGTCAACAATAAAATTCTTAAGCATTATGTTTAAGGAAGGTCGGAAACCACATAATGAAACTATCATGAATCTTATTTTGATTAAAGTAAAACACTAAATCACTTGAGTTGTCGATTGGTTCACAATGTGAGTAATTTGCCTCATGAAACATGTTCCAAAATTACTTTTTATAAGTGTGTTTGTGAAACTTCAGGAGAGTTTTAACATGATGACATGATTTTTAGTGTTTTACTTTAAATCAAAATAAGATTGTTAGGTATTTTTCTTCTTATTTTGCTAGTTTCCAGAGAAAACCTGTATAACATGGGGGTAAGTCACAAATGGATATAGAACTTAAAGAGATAAGAATACTGATTTGAAATATGCTTTTATATTGCAAAATATTCTCCCTGTATTTTGAGGTACTTTCCAATTATTTCACAAGTCTCTGAAATCTGGCAGCATAGTTTTCTTTTTGTTACTCTCAGAACATATGGACTTCTCTTTCTATAGCTTCATAGACATGAAAATTTTCACTCAAAAGATTATGTTTAAGAGGGCAGAACAAATGGAAGTCACTTGGAGCAATGTTAGGGCTACATAGAGGATGATTGAAGACTTCCCATTTGAAATTCAGCAGTTTCTCATTTGTCTTGTTCGCAGCATGAGGAGTGTTTTCAAAAGCAACAGCCTTTGGTGAGGAGTCGAGGTCCCTTCCAATGAATGGCCTTCGTTTCCTGAGGCATTCAGCATTTGCATTTTGTCCATAGGCTGGAATGCATTGAGCAGTATGCCTTCATGATCCTAGAAGACTGTGAGCATCACTTTCCTGGCAGATGATGATGTTTTAAGCTTGTTTTTCACAGCCACACAGGATTTTCCTCTGCATTGATGCATGCTTTGACTTGAGCTGGTAATGGTGAATGCAAGACTCATCACCTGCAACAACTTGGGCTAGCATATCATGTCCTTCATCATGGTAGCAATTGAAATGCTGTAACACCAGACACATTCTTTGCATTTTAAGTTGTGAGATATGCTTGCATGGCACCCATCGCACGTAGACTTTGTAAAAACCTAACCTCTCATAGATTGAGATGGGTTATGCCAAGTGAACAACCAACAGCAGCAGCTTCTATAGTCACCCTTCTGTCTGCTTAGATTAAGTCTTAAGCTCATTGCAAATTTACCCTTGAGGCAATTTCAGTTGGCGGGATAACAAGGTGTTCGTCATCAATATTATCTGCCCTTCACAGAACTTCTGCACCCAATGGTAAACAGCTTGACATGACAGGCACTTCTAACAGTAGATAAGAAGAATTTCTTTATGAATATTCTTTCATTCCATACCTTTTAACCACAAAAATTATATAAGGGAGGGATGCTCGAGGGATGTACACCTACTCATTGGTACTGCAACTGCTGTTTTGCTATTGTAAGCATTGAATGTCTCATGTCAAATGTCACCAGACTAATGTTTGCATCTAGCAGGAATAATTTCAGGTGCCTCATTCAAACATGTAGCACCCCATATCAATTTGTAACTTAATGACTTGCTCTCATAACATACTTGTGTGAAATTAGTTTATTATACAATTATTACAATAGGAACATAGTGTATTTACTTATATCAGATGTAGATTACCTTTGTGGTACTGAAAAAGTTACAACCCATTAAGAGAAATAATGCAGAACACAATAAAGAAACATCAAAATAAATAACAGAATTTTATTCTTTGTTCACTTAATTTCCACAAGTGTGTACTGTTATTTTTTTCTGAAAGCCAAATGTCAAACATCATGATAATGAAAATCAACTGATTACTAATACAAACCTCCATGTGCACGATATTAACATCATCTTCTGCACCCTCTACATCAGTTTTTGAAGTCATTTCTATTCCACTATCAGGTGAAAGCGTTTCAGCTTCTTCATTCTTCTCAGTGTACATTTCCCCGTTTGACGGACAGGTGTCTCCCTGAATTTCCTTTACTGGATTTTTGAACTCTCTCTTCACATCAGTAGCATATGAGGCATCTTCTTGTTCTGAAGGAGCTAGTTCATGGTTCCATTCAAAAGACTGCAGTGAGGAAGTAAAGGTAGAACTTTTCTTCTTTGGTTTTTCATTCACTGAAGGCAACACAGTGGGTGGCTTGCTCTCACTACCCTGCTCTTTGTTTTCTGTGTTCAGTCTATTGCAGAAGAACCTGAAACATATGAAACATTCTCCAATAACATCACAAGCTGTCTGCAGTGGCTTTGTAACTCTTTTGTGTATGCTGGGGTATGAAATTTTTCTGAAATGATTACCAGATCACCTGAACAAGTTCTCATGACACAAACCTGCTCTGTACTATCACAGACTTGTTTATTTCCGTGCGTCGAATTCGACAAAACTTGTTCAATGCGCCAGGTGTAGTTCTTACACTATTAGACATCTGCTGTTTCTCTTTTGGCTGCTGCTGTTTCAGAAATGGTATGTGATGCCTTTTCTTGTCTGATGACAAAACTGGTGATGTGACTTTGCTCTCAGCATTTGGTGATTTCTGTGGACTGAGCAAAAAATTCATTTTTACAAAATTAACTCTTATATACACTGATTAGTTTAGTTTTAATAACAATTTATTAAGCTGAGGCTGGGTCATATTTCATAAAGACAAATAATTTGACAGGTGAGAGGCAATAGATTTACAAATCAAAAGCTTGACAATTTTCTGTTTCATAAAACTTTTAGTGTGATTGATAAAAGGTGACAATTTGTTCAGAAATATTTTAACATATTTATTTCATAAAATATAATATTATCATATACAATAATGACAAGCTGAAATATTTATAAAATTATCAAATATAATAGAATGTTTACCTGTCATTTCTTGTGCAGAAGCAATAATCTATTGCAATATAAATGATAATTTTAGCTTTAATAAGGTATACAATAAAACCTAAGTAATAATGAATATTAGTTTCTATTTCAAAATTTACAATAGAAAGCAGCAAGTAGTATATTTTCTTCAATGTTCCCATATTTTATTTATTTGATCCTTATACATTTTATATTATACTGTCAAGTAACTGATTTAGAATATTTTATCTTGTAGCTAACTTCTCATTTGTGATTCTTGTAAGTTTATTGTAAAATGGCTTGGATCATCCTTAATATAAATTATTACAGATAATAATGTGCCAATAACAGTAATTGCATTAGTTGATAAGTGTTATCAAATACATTGCATTTGGGGAAAAAAACCCAAATATAAGAAGTTTGACATATGACAACCATTTCTTTATAAGCAATTAGGCCAGTTGCTTGCATGAGCATGAAGAGGATGAACGTGTAGGGTGAACACTTGTGAGTATGGGAAAGAAGGGTATTGCATTTCAGTTGTATTTTTTTGAATTTGAATTTATTTCCAATTAATAATACAAGTTTACTCCTTTACAACAACAGTACTCTTTTACAATCGTTCAATCATGCAAATACAAACTATAAGGGACCTCCATCTATTTTCGATGTACCCCTCTCAATTACACTATTTACTATTTCGTGATATACTACCTTTATCTTTAAACATAACAATTAGAAACAGTGCCTTCGGCACTGACTCCATTCAAAATTTATTTCAAATTGATTGGCTCAGCCCCTCAGTCCCCGGTTCATCAGCAGCTACCTGCTGGAATATCCAGGGGACCGGGCTTCGATCCAACCAAAACAAAACACAACATTAAAAGTAACTCATACATTCAGTGCGATATTAAATTATATTTTTGCTATACTAAACCTTCCTTCTTCTTTTATTGCTTATACTCATTTGGCCATATTTATATCCTTAGAGTTGCTTATTCCTTTGGTCCTTCTAAACACTAACATCTGGTTATTGGTGTATAAGGATCCATTTCAGTTGTATAGAGCAAGTATCAGGCAGTTCAATAGATGAAAATTCAAAAGTCTAGACAAGGAAACAGGCTGACAGATGATAAGTTTCTGGAAGGTGCTAGTGTTGGCAGTTCTGTTAGTAATCTAAGGAGTGGAACAAAACTCAGAACCAATAATGGAGGTAGTGAAGGATATGTTTAAGTCAATAGCGGAAGATATAAAGGAAATTAAAATCAGGGAGGTGAAAATAGAAGAGAAAATGGAGAAGAGCAAGGGAAATATAAAACAGAAGATTAAACTGCTTGAAGAAAAATTAGGGAGAATGTTAGCTGAATACAGGAGTAGAATAGTTAAATTGGAGAAATTGGTGGACGTGAGCAGGAAGCTGAATGCAGTGATTTTTGGAGTGGAAGAAATAAGAGGAAAAAAGATATGAAGAAGAGGAAGAAATTATTAAAGTAAAATTGGGCTTATAGACACCTGGAGAAAATGATATAAGGGTGGGAGATCAAGACCAATATTAGTTAATTAGTTAAATTTTAAATGGTGGCGGGGGAAGGGGAGGCACAGAAATTGAAGTTGTCAAGAAAATTGATTATTTTGGTGTTGCATTGTCTAACAATGGGAAATGGAGCAATCAAAAAGGAAATCAGTAGCAGAAGGAAAAACTAGCCATGAGTGTAATCAGATCTTGTGTAAACAAAATACCAAAAATGCAAGTAAAATGATAAGAGAGAATTTTTGGCTCAATTGTGGATAGCAGAATGATGTATGGAATAGAAATCTGGGGGCCAGATGAAGGATGGAAAGGGATAAATGTGATAAATAGATTATTTTGTAGAATTGTCTTAGGCTTACCTAGATCTTTATCTAACAAGGTTACCCTAATGGAACTAGAAAGATTGGGCTATAAAAGCAAGGTCATAGAAAGAGTATTGAAATATTGGTATAGAATAGGGAGACTAGAGGAGGAGAATATCGTTAATCAGTGTTTGGTAGCACAAGGAAACATTAAGGGGAGAGAAACTTGGATATCTAAAATATCCTACAAGTAGCGGGCATGGGACTAGTAAGGTACGAGGGAGAAAGATTGGGTAAAGGATTTTGGAAAGAAATAACAATAAGAATTGAGGATATTAAAAAACAGGAAATATGAGCAAATCTTAACACCAAAAAATCTCTGAAATGATATAGCATGGAGATAAAGATATATTGAAATTTGTGATAAGGTACGAAGGGAAGGGTTGGCATGGTTTAGAACAGGAGTAAAATATTTAAGTGGATTAAAAAATAGACACACTAAGGATAATGAACTAAGTGTGCAGAACCAGACAGTACATGGCATTGTATACTAGGTAAGCAAACTAAGTTTTGGAGGGAACAGTTCATATTAAGAAAATGGGAAAATTTACCAGATGAAATGAGAGGTAGAAGAATTTTAAATTTAAAATCAGATGAAAACATTAATAAACTGGGAAAATACATAGACAAGGTAAGACAAAAACGGTTATGGGTTAAAATACTTAGGAAAGGTGCTTGAGAAATTGTATACAATTGTCAGATAGTGAAAGGAGGATGAAATGAGTGGGGAAGGGCATGGGGTTAGTTATCTAATATTAGTTAAACAGGATCCTTATACACCAATAACCAGGGTGTTAGTGTTTATAAGGCCATAAGGAATAAGCAACTCTCAAGTATAGAAATTTGGCCAAATGGGTTTAATTTAAAAAAGAAGGAAGGTTTAGTAATGTAGGATATACATATATTATTATATATATTTTTTTGTATTTTTCCAAATGTTTTTGCCCCACTATATTGAATTTAAACATAGTGCATAATTAAGTGAATAAATTGTGCTTACGAAACTGCAGACAATGGAGTGGTAATGTATCCCACACTAGTATTCAACATGTTCACACTAACTCCACTTACTAACATAATACTAGGACATATTTCAGAAACCCTCGCTTCTATGAAAAATAGAAAAGAAATCAGGAATATACACCATAGAATGTTTAGACTGTAATTTGAAATACATAGGAAAAACCAAGAGAAATCTGACAATCCAGAAGAAAGAACATTTTAGAAACATCAAATTTAAACAGATAGAAAAATCGGCAGTGGCACATCATTATTGGAGCCAAAATCATGAAATAAACCCAGAGATAAAACTTCTAAAAGAAATAAAGAATCCATTTGAATTGGCCGCCTGGGAGAATATTTTCATCTTAAAATATCATAAAATCGCTATGAATTTTACCTTCTGCTGTGGGATCACCTTTCTAGACTCATTTCAGATCCACCAGAGTTCACACAACAACTTGCAAGGGACACACACAAGCATCAGAAATCACTGGGTCAATGGCTGAGGATGGGAACGCTGGTTCGTGAAACACTGTTTAAACTTAGGAAAATATAATATGTGAAGTGTGTAAATAAATTACCCATGTGTATCATTTTAAATAAAAATAATACCTACCTGTTTTCCTTTTCTGCTGTTTCTATGCACTGTATCTTGCTGGAATACATGGACTCCATATCAGCCTCAGTGTAGTCTTCTTTGGTCTCTGCAAGGAACAGAAACATTCATGATACTAACTACACTGTGTCCAATGCTCTGGGACTCCAGAGTTCACACATTGATAATACTTACAGTCACAGTGGTAATTCCCAGCAAAGCAGATATACTACAGCTGTTCAATAAAGAATGATCATAACTTTTTTTGCCAACATACCTTTACTTATCCTCATAATTTTGATGATCTTTCTTCTCCAAGTAGTCCCAGTTGGATGTAATGCATCTGTTCCAGCATTTCTGCCAGTCTTTGGAAACCATTATTTGATGCGTTCTTCTGAATCACCTCTGCTTCTGATCATGGGAAATGCTTCCCACAAAGGTATTTCTTCAGTTTGGGGTAAAGGAAAAAGTTATACAGGGCTAGATCTAACTACTGGGAGGGTAAGGGACACACTTCAGCAACACATTTGCGATGTGCAGTCATGGAAGATTGTGGTGCAGTATCCATCTTGTTGCATGGAAATGTGGTGTGTGATGACTTTACAGTTTTGATGACATTTTTGTAGTATTGCACAGTTACAGTTATGTGTGTGCATGTATGACATGCTTGTAAACAATTCCTGAATGTCGAAAAATGAAATGATCACAACTTTCCCAGCAGAAACAACCAAGTTTGTATCGCTGATGGTAATTTCCACACAAAGCTTTGCAGTTTGTTTTCAGGACTGAGATGATGTATCCAAGTTTCGTCAGCCATGATTTACTTTTGATGTAACATCTTGAATGGCATTCAAATCTGAACACCAATGTCCTTTTGCTTGGTAACCCACAATGCACAATACGTCTCATGTGCAACTTTTCAGTTACTAATTGGTGGAACCCAGTGAAATTTTCAGCATTTCAGAAAATGTTCTTAATGTTATTTGACAATCCTCTCTCACAATGACAACAGTGATGTTAATGTTTTCTTCTGTTAAGAGCCAAGTCCATCCTCCTTTTGAACTTGATTGCCTCCCCTCTTCGAACATTTTAACCCAACTTTCAGCTGTTCTTTAGGGAAGAACAAACTCTCCATATGGCTCATGTAATACTTCATAGGCCTCAGCTGAAGATTTGTTTATTTGAAAGCAGAATTTGAGCAGTACATTGCTCATTATATGCCAGCTCCATTCTGCTGTAGGTGGAACTGAATATGTTGCAACTTGCAAACCAGCACTAAAAACAATTAAACTAGGATCACATGTATATTACACATTAAGCTAACAAAATATTAAGTTAAATTTTAGCATGAAAAATTAGGCTGTAAAAATTATGATCATTCTTTATTAATACTCTCTCATAATATCACAAGTTCTCACAATTTTAATTACAACAAAAATAAGCACACCTTATAACAAGAACCATTGGAAAGGTTTTATATTGCATCCACATATTTAGGTATCTTTTATGAAAATTGTAATTCATATGTTCAGTTCATCTTCTGAAATTGAATCAATTTCTTGCCTGATTTTTTTTTTCAGTTCTTCTAATGCTGTGAGACCAGCATGTCACACAGCCAGCTTTAGTACACCTAATAGGCAAAATCCACAGGAGAATGTGTGGTCACTTATTTCATACATATTATTTTTCAATTTTCTCCCTAAAATAAATCACATACTGTCAGCATGTCATTTCTGTATATTTATGCATTTATGGTATTCTCAAAAAAAGACAGGCCTTTGGACTCTGTATTTACCACCAATTTTCTTGACACACAAAGAGGTCTTATGTATTAAATAGGGTTCTACTGTATTCCAGTGACTTGTTATTTTCTACTGAAACATAGCCACATAAATAGAACCTTTCTTCATTGGTATAAAATATTAGTTTATTAGTCTATAATTAATGTTCTGTAAGATTTCATGTGGCTCAATTTCAGAAGATGAACTTATGTGTGAATGACAATTTTCTAAAAAGATGCCAGAAATATGTACATGTAGCAGGACATTTGCAACATTTACTGTCATAAGGTAGCTGTAATTATGAGAAGTATTGGTATTTGTTTATCAGAAGATGTGTATACATTGTGGTGGTGGCGGTGGTGGTAGAAATAATAATAATAAATAACTGAATAGTAATATAATAATAATAATAATAATAATCATCATCATCATCATCAAAGCTAGCCCACAGCAGTGCCAAGATTATAAGGAATGCCCATTGCAAAACATAGGCATTAGAGCCCAATGATCTTGTATGATTAACTTTGCCAGGACCAAAAGACCAGGATGTGAGCATGTCATTGGAACTCAGATTGTTCAAAACAGGTTCAAGGACCAACTCATGAGTCTATTATTGGTTGTTACTCTTCTTGGATACAAATTTGAACTTTTCTACATTTTCTGGTGAGTGACAATGATGAAGCAAACATTATTTCATTAATAATAAATATTTCACATAAGAAAATAAATTTCAATTTTCTAGTTTACATAAATATGTATCAGAAATATTGAAATAGTGTACTGTATATGTAGTACTTACAGATACAAGATCTCTTTGGGATTATTATGTTATTAATGTTCACTTTCATAAAGTAACATTATTATTTAAGGATTTTTTTAAAATATGATTAAGAATAGAGCGAGAAATGGACAATCAATGTAAGCAATTATTACATTATAAAAGTTTTCTTGTGATTCCCTATCTTCATAATAATTGTGAAAAAAGTTGTTTAAGTAGAATACACTCGCATGTGATGATTATAATAATATAACCAATTTAACTGCTTTTATGACAAATGGGATTATTATGTTATTAATGTTCACTTTCATAAAGTAACATTATTATTTAAGGAATTTTTTAAAATATGATTAAGAATAGAATGAGAAATGGACAATCAATGTAAGCAATTATTACATTATAAAAGTTTTCTTGTGATTCTATCTTCATAATAATTGTGAAAAAAGTTGTTTCAGTAGAATATACTCCCATGTGATGAAGATAATAATATAACCAATTTAACTGCTTTTATGACAAAACTTTGAACTAGATCATAATAATTACATGGGTAATAACTGAAGTAAAAATATTATATTACAATTAAACATTTCATAAACAGTAGAACCTGAATTCATCGTTTTTAGGAGGCACAGGTTAAAAAAACAATTGATGCAGAGAAACGATGGATACAGAAAGTGCATAAATCACATACAAAAATAAATAAGTCAGTGTATAAGCAAACACTATATTTTATCTACTGAAGATTTTATACTCGTTTTCACTGTGTTGATTCCTGAATTGAAACTATATTTTGCATCAATTTTATATGTTACCATGTACACATTTGTCACTTCCTTTGAAAAGGTCCTTAATTAACATTTGCTTCTTTTCTTTTCATCATGCAAAAGAACAAACTTTCCACATTCTAAAATTGCTAATTGGTTTTTTGCACAGTGAAACTGATCATATGTTAAGATCATTATGCAATTGAGTTGAACTAACACTCTTTCGCTCCACTTACTTCTTTAAATATATAGGACAGGTTTCACAAAAACTTTGTTCATATCGTATGCCCCATTGTTGACAGGAGGATAAACTGTTATGCTGTGGGATGTGTATTCTGTTCTAGTGCATGTGTATTCTGTTCTAGACAGTGCAACTGCTCACACAACCAAACATCCACAACAGTCTTATGAACAATGTTTCCAGAGCACCTTGTTTATCGGTTTGATTATGGTCACTGGCCATTCCATTCTTCCGATTTATCAGCATGTGTTTTTTTTCTATGGGGATTTTTGGTATCTTAAGTGTGTGCTAACAGGCCAGCAAATATCCAGGAATTGAAAAACTACATTTACACCATGGTGGGGATCATAACAAGTGACACTCTTCGTAAGGTTATGGAAAGTGTGCATGCTCATGCCAAAGATTGCATTCCAACAATGGTACCTGAAGAACATAATTTACAAAATGTGACATGTGTAAGAAATAGTATGAACTATTCTTTCAAGGAGTATATGTCAATAATATGTAGTTATAATTCTTCATGCTTAAATGTAATGTTTAAAATCATTATTTCTGCTGCATCCTGTTTTTACAATAAAACTTTCCTATTAGTGCCTGTAGAGAATATTTTTTATATCTCATGTTTTGCAATGTCATTAATTGTCTGCATTTCATGCATACCCAGTGATATGCTATAGTATAGACAGATATGCTACTATATAGCTGCAATCAGAACATCTAAAACACTATAAATAAAACAATACAGGTGAAGTATTCTGTTATAGTGGAGCATACCACACCTTCCAGATTTCTCTTTTTTGGAGTGAGCAAACATTTGGATGACAGTTCTACCACTTTGCCCTTGGTGGAAGGTTGATGCATCTCAAACGCTGGTGCAACACGACGCAAATTGGTAGGGGGCTTGTAGCCCCCATCCTTGGCCCAGATACTTGAATGTGGAACTCCTGCTCCCTGTAAAAAACATTTACATCACTATGCTAAAGATAAGATAAGTTGCATCTGCATTCTTATTTTCATGTGCTGGTATAGGATATTTCATGTTTGTGAACCATAGGATTAAAACCATTGCTCACAAACATGCAATTTTTAATAGTCTGATATGCAGAATGATCAATTTGCCAATCAGTAAAGAAGAGTATAACATGGAATATAAAAAAATTAAAGAAATAGCAATTTTAAAAGGTTTTAATGAAGACTTAATATGCAATAAGATTAAAAAATTCCAGAAGAAGAAAAGAACTGAAAATTGCACTACATTTTCATGTGCTGAATGTGATAAGATCTACACAGGAAAAACCAAGAGGAATGTGGGGATACGTCTTAAAGAACATATGAGGGATTTAAAATACAAACAAATAGAAAAATCAGCAGTGGCATATCACTTTTAGATCGAAAATCATGATATAAAAGAAAAAAGTTGAATTATTGAGAGCTGTAGAGGGACCAGTAGAATTGGATATTTGGGAAAAGATTTACATCTACAAACATAAGGATCATTTGATGAATTTTGACATTCCGAAAGAAGAAAATGTAAATTTTAAGTTCATAAAAGTTTCACCAGAGCAGAACATTGCTTCTGATACTACGCAACAACAACCTTTCATACCAGTCGTCCACGGCTGAAGATGGAGATAACATATCTTTGAACCGGTTCCGTATAATTTTAAGGTTAGTGAAGCATGAAGAGTGTTAAGACAACAGATTCAATTCACATGAGCTTCACTGTGTTAGTTCCATATGAAAACTTTTTTTAAAGATTTACAATTTTTAAAAAATTTTAATTTAAATAATAATTATTATTATTTATACTGAACCTCCAAACTAACGTGTCTGCAGATTATATTTTAAAATTAAATAGTAATAATCCATGATGAATTTTAACACTTTCTACATTCATGAAAAAAATTAATCTGAATTTTCAGGATTCATAATTTAATTTGACATCTTATATTAACATATGGATTTCCAATGTAGTTGTAAGGGAGGAGGATGTAAGTAAATTAAAGAAAAATAAATAAAACTATATCACTAATAAAAGAGAAATAGTTGCTTTTCTTAAAAAATGTGCATCTATTGAGATTTGGAAAAAAAAAAAACTCCTTAATTGTATCAAACAACTAACCTCTGCATTAGTGTTGTCTGGATCATAGTTATCAACTTTATTCAGTGTGAAAGGGTCGAGATTGCCGAGTGCCAGCTGATAAGCTGTATCTGGAGGTAGCATCTTGCCAACATAGTCCCCGAGATTTAGTGGATCTTCTGGCTCAGTAAGATGTACTAATTGTCGTTTCTGTGGGTCGAATACCAACTGGTACTGGAATGCCGAGTCAGCCTTCAAGAAGTCATTCTTGTAGCTTTCTGGTACTATCAGATTCTTCATATTCAGACTGGTTGGCAGCCTCACTAATGCCTACAACCAACCAACATGATACAACAGATTTATGATGAACAAACACCGCTCTATAAACTTTGTAACATAGCCTGTTTCTTAGGTACAAAGTGGTCTTAAAATTTCTTGACCTTGGCTGCAACAAATTTTACCTACTAATTTGTTACATCTGTTGTAAGCATTCTTGAAAAATTGCAAACTATTATATCGCATTGTTTAATGTATACAGTTACTTGAAGGAAGAGATTTGTTTCTATTTATTGACATGGATAATATCTAATACAATTCTCCATATAAGAGTGATGCCTAACAAAATTTATGCAAAGTTCAATTAAGTACTTAGATTTAACAGGAATAAAACAGAATTTGTGTACCAGTGGATGAAATTTGGATTCATCATTACACATCTGAATCCAAACAGTTGAGAGAAGCAAATTGTTTAGCGTCAAAGAAGACAGAGACAGTTCCATTAGCAGAAAAGATCATAGCATTGCTGTTTTGGAATGATAAATGCATTTAGCTCATTGATTATCTTGAAAAGAGCAAAACAATAACTGGGGAGTATTACTCTTATCTTTAACTAGAGTAGATACCAATATTTGTGAGAAAAGACCTATCTGCAGACAAAAGAGATCATCTTTAGAACATTGCAACTCCTACAAAAGTGTTCTGGCAATGGCAAAACTAAAGGATTTGCCCTACTCCCTGAATATGACTACCTCTTCTCGAAGCTCAAGTTTTTCCTCGCAGGACAGCTTTTCTTCAAACCAGGAGGCAATTGCAGGTGTAGGACAATAGGTTTATAAGTTTCCGGACTCACCAATAAGGATTATTGCCTTCACAAAAACTTATTGGTGTCATATCTTAACTGTTAAGTAAATAATTGCAGCTGTAACTTCCACTCTGCTGTTTTCAGTTGTTCAGATATAGTTGCATAAAGAAGGCTGTGTGTAGAAGATTGTGACATGTTCAAAATGGAGTTTTGAGCTGTTATTAGGTTCTTCATATAAGAAGAACTTACTCCAAATGAAATTAAACAGCGAATGGACAGTGTATATGGGGAAGCATCCCCTCATATTCTACCATATAAGAACTGGCCAAACTTTGCATGCAAGTCGGCCCTTGGGAGATGCCCACTCCTGAAAACAATGCTCTTGTGGAAGGAGAAATTATGAAAAAAGCACTAAGGTTGGGCCTTGCTAAAACAACAGTCCCTTGAATTATTCATGAACATTTAAACATGAATAAGGTTAGTGTCTAGACTTCTTTCCTCAGTCCAAAAGCAGCTACGAGTCATCTGTAGTCAGTCATTTTTGGAGCTCTGCCCTGGCAACAAGAGAGAAGTTCTGCAAACTATTGTTACAGGAGATGAAACTATGGTCCTCTACTATGATCCCTTGTGTGAAAGAATCAATGGAATGGCCGCAAACCTGGCAAAGCACCGCCTCTAAAGGCCAAGGTCACTCAGTCAACCAAGAAGATCATGGCCACAATCTTTTGGCACTGTGAAGGAATACTCTTCATTGACTTCAAGGAGAGGAACACCACAGTAAATGGGGAGCCTACCTCACAGACTAGGTGCTTCCATCAAAGAGAAAAGACGAGAAAAGCTGAATGGTGGTGTGCTCCTTCTTCGTGACAACGTGCCTGTGCACACAGCTTTTGTTGCAAAGGAAGCAGCGAGGAAATGTGGCTTTAAGGCGATCGACCATCCACCCTATAGCCCAGATCTAGCTCCCAGTGACTATTTGCTCTTCTCAAAACTCAAGCAGGACCTTTCAGTAAGGAAATTTAGGTGTGACAAAGAAGTGATGGATGCTGTTTATGCCCATTTTGCAGACAAGACTTCTGACTATATTTTTTTTTGGGGGGGGGGGAGGGATTGAAATGTTAATTCAAAGATTTGAGAAGTGTATTGCAATAAAGGGTAACTATATTGAAAAGTGAAATATAGTTTTTGTATTTATCATACCTAGAAAATGGTTATGCCGGAAACTTATGGACCTACCCTCGTAAATGCCCCATTGGAGGTTGAAAAAAATAGCCCTCATAGAATGTAATATCTATCTGTTTATATCCTCAAACCTCCCTCCAAATCACTTCTTCTTAATCATACATCACCTGTTCGATTCCTTGTTAACTCTTCCCCAACTTTGTTTCCCCCAATAGAAATCCCAGATTACTGACATTTTAAACATTCATTTAACAGAGAAACTTCCGACATCTGTTGTATCTAAACCAATACTTTAAAACTCTCACACCAACCCTCCCTATTTCCAACAGTGCCCTTGCATTTGCAGCATTTTGTGGAATTCTCAACACAATCTTACAAAAGTATCCTATCCGTCAATTTTTAACTTTCTTCTATTCCCCATATTTCAATGCCTTATGCCCATCATGACTTCACCAGTGCGCTATAAATTCCTTCTAAGCAATTTACCTGCAGCTCTGGTGCAACAAATATATATAGCATAATTAGCTTCAAATCTAATAAGCCCATGTTGATGCTGATTTCTTTTGCTTCTCCCATTGTCCAGAGGAGCTCAGAACTATTCCTAATAATGAAAATATTTTCACAATCTGTATCACCCTCCCCAACATAAACCACTTCTCATCCCTCCTCAGCTTATTTCCCTTTTTAAATATCATTATTATGGTCTTCCTGATTCACTTTAAGCTCTCATTCTGTACAGTATATCATAATTTGTAATAACACATATCTTAATCCTATCACAGAAATAGATGCTGGCATTAAATCATTAGAACAAAATACTGCGGAATTTCCAATTTGTTTATAATTAGTTTGTGTATGTTAACTAGCTGTAAACCTACCATTATATCTATAAACAAATTGAAAATAATATGACTCAAGCCCGGATCTTGGGTACTTCCTCAGTCATATAACCTTCCCCACATTTAGCACAAATCATATTATCTTATAAAATTCCTTAAATAAAACAATCATCTCCTTACCCATCACCTTATGCAATGTTCTGTACCATAAGACATCTCTGTTACTTCTATCATATGCCATCTCTAAATCAACAAATACTACATACAACCTACCACATTTATTTTACTTTTGACTTAGATTATGTGCACTGCTTAGTAGTAAATTTGTTTTAATGTACAGAATGGATGGATTATCATTACTTCTCCTATATGATTCTGATATTTTTCTCAGAAATAATGACATTTAAATACTTTATTATGTAATTGATATTGTATGATTCAGTTGAACTACACACTCTTAATGCTTCACTTACTCGTCATAATGTAATGGAACCGATTTTGAGAACATTTAGTTCTCATTTAGTTGTCTACATTATGACAAGTAAATGAAGCATTTAGAAAGTGTAGTTCAATTGAATCATACAATTATATGATTAGTTTCACTCTGCAAGTTACAATTTACATTTTAACTTTATTACGTATTTGAAAATATCCAAGCATAATACTCCACTTTGAGGTAATGGTCATGTATTTTAATGCACATGACATGTTGCAGTATCAATTTCAGTAAAGAAATGGCAGAAGAATCAAGCTTCCCTATTGCACTGGAACATTTATTTTATTAGTCCATTTCATCATATATATATGTATTTACATAAATATTTTTCATTAACCTGTCATCATACCAACTGGTAATTTAAAATACATAGATACAGTGCGAAACTATATCTGGATACAAGAAGAACAATCTATCTGAAGTATTAAGATTGACTGCACTTAGTACACAAAACAACTAATACATGGTGTAGAGATGAATCTCTTAAAAACAGAGAGGCAGTATGATGAATTCCCTCAATATACATCTTTGAGATAGTATGCTAACAATGGGAAATAATGGCCTTAGGGCAGTTTTTATAAAATCTACTATACAGACCTAACATATAAAAGAAAATGACTCTAAAAAGCACTACACGGATAATAAATTACAGTTACCCACAACATATATTACAAATGAAATAAGAAAACTATATCATACAATTCAAATCAGAAATAGTTTTACAATAGGTCTCCCAGCCATGTGGGATTAAAGGGGAACAAAACTGCTGATACTTAGCAAAAAACCAGATAACATCAAATTAAAACTAACTTTTGAACTAAATTGAAACTCATAAAAAGATTAATATCTGAACAAGAACAACAAAATAATCAACAAAAACTTAAAAGATAAAAACCATATGGAGAACTAAAGACGTTCAATTTTTTTTATTGAAGCCAAAAAAATTGGGATTTCCCAATTCTGCTTAACTGTTGGGCATGATTGCCTATCAGAACATCTCTTCAGGAGATGAAATTGATCAAGAACAGTTACTGCCCATTGTGTAGGGACGTGAAAACTATTCTAAAAAAGGAACACCTAATGAAATGTTGAATAAAAAAATATTTGGAAGCTAGAGAAAAAAGTTATCAGAAACCCCAATGGCCACCCCAATAGCAACCATCCAAACACCATTTTTTTCACATTGTTTGGCAATCACGTTTTCATTATAAGTAAAAAAAAAAAAAAATGTGAAAGTGATTTATACATTTTCATAGAGTATAGAGAACCTTTCACAAATTTGACTACATAATATGCAAAAATTGTATAAAAACTTAATTATTAAAATTTAAAGGGAAGAATACTTTAATATAGAATCTAACTCCTTTGTATTTCTTTGGGGTTAAATCCTTCAAAATGAAGTAGTTTATCACAATTCATATTACCGTCATGGGTGGCCCAGGTCATTAAGGTGCAGACTCATGAGCGGGAGGCCTGGGGTTTGAATCCTGCCAATTCTCCTTGACAGGTTTTTCACAGGTTTTCCTCATCCTCATAAATGGCAAATGCCAGAGAGGTACCCTGAACATAGGCCTGGAACATTTCCATCCTTAAAAAATCCTTTCCCAATATATCATTTCATCTCAAAAATCATCAGTGTTCACTGCCTGTGGTGCCTCAGTAATAAAAAGGGGCATTAAACACTGTTCCAAAATAAATAAACAAAAAAACTCGTATTTCATTTTGTAGAAATGTTAACACTGGCTTGTTACGTGTTCATCACAATCAAGTGAGTACACTTACATGCCTGAAACTTTACTCCATCTAAAGGGTGATACTTACAAACTATCATAGTAATTTGGTCACCTTCACTACATCTCTGAGTACGGCCAAGAACTTTTAGAACACCCCTCATACTGTGGTGCCACTTATTTAAAGGGTGAGAAAAAAAATAGTAGCCATGACTTATATCCAACAAAAAACAAAATATTATTGCTTAAAACCTTGTGTTACCTTACAAATGTCATCATCCAGCAAACGTGCAACAAACTTGCAAGCCTTCCCGAGACCAATGCCAGGAAGAGACTGCAGGTAATCACAACCAGATAGGATACACATGTAGCGAAACTTTTCAAATGTAAACTGCTCTGGTCGCATGTTCATGGTTAAACACAGTTTTTCCTTCTCAACAAGCAGCCCATTGCCTGCTATGTCCATTTTAAACAGGATCTGTTAACAAAAGAAGCTGATTTGTCCCTTCAAGACATTTGAACAAATGAATTTCAATTTAAAGTCCCTTTAATGGCATACTTAAGCTCTCATCATCAGATACCAAATACAAAGATATGGAATGCCAAGTTCATTTGCATTGTTAGCCAACAATGGGGCTGACTATGTGAATGAAGGGTTCATGAAACTGGTTTAAACAAGTGGAGCAAAAGAGTGTTAGTTCAACTCATTCACACAATGATCTTAATATGGTGTTAAACTGTTGCTTTTGTTAATCACAATTATGCCTGGCAACATTCCACAAATGACTAAGTGATATATTACACAAGATCAAATAACTTCCCACTTGAAAAAAAAACTTGTTGCAACTGTGCTGTCACTGCTATGACATCAAGTTTTGGAATGTTGCATTATCCTATTATGCCTATCATTTACTGTAATTTGGCATTCCACATTATAAATTCTTAGATTAAAAAAATAACTTTAAGCTAATGTATTGCACTGATTAAATCAATCTGTTGGTGAGTAAAGATTTCATTTAATTTCCAATGTTAGCCAAGAGTGTTTATACATGAGCAAATTTTAATTCAAATACCCTAATGCCATCTCAGTTTAGCTTCAAATGTGTCAGTTGACAATGCTACATCTAAATTAAATGCTCAGAATAATAGAAAACTAGCACTGGGGATATTTTGTGACTTATCCAAAGAATTTGGCAGTGTGAACCATGAAATACTACTGCAAAAATTAGACTTTTAAGACCTAGACAAACTTTTACTCAATTGGTTTAGCTATTATATAACAAACAGACTTAAAATATAATAAATTGCCATGATCAATATTAAATGTCATACAACCTGTGATCAATAAATATAGCGAATAAACTGCTGGTGTGCAGTGTAATTAATACTACTGGTTGACTGTCACGTCAGCAAAGCCCAAAGTCAGTCAATCATTGTTTGCAAAGGCATGTGATTGTCCAGACATGCAGTTTGTGTGGTATGTAAGGTACATTTCAGAATTGCAGTTAAGGGTAAAATGGAGCAATGTACAAACAAGAAACTCTGCTTCAAACTTAGGAAAATGCCAAGAGAATGTCACCAGGTGTATGAAACCAGTTCCCGTAAGGGGGGGGGGCGGTAGAACGTTGCCCTACAGATGCTCCAGGTGCGGGCTCTGCGGACCCTGAGTGCCCGTGGTACCTCTGACGTACTAGAGGGAGCCGGGCCGGACTTGATTTTCGAGCCCCTCCCTGAAGGGAGTTGTCCGGATTGGGTTGGACTCGGCTTGGCAGTGGACCCGTCACTCACGGGGAATTGAGGACCTACGATGGCGGCGTGTCCCAGGGGAGTGCCGCAGGCGTGTACCCTGGGGGCCCGTGCGCCGGAATCGCCGTTGTTTGTAGGGAGGGTGGTGGCTACCTTAATGCTGGGGTGACTCACCTCTTAAATACCAGGAGGTCTAAGCTAGTATGACCTATCCACCAGTGAGAATCTGGAAGCTAAGGGAACTTAGCGCGCCTGGGGGACGCAATCGTCTGCAGCCGAATGGCGGGTCGGTTTAGAGTTACAAGGTACCGTCCTAACGCAAAATACCACGGGTGGCACAGACCTCTGTGTTACACCCCTGGACCTAGAGCCTGGTAGTACTCGAAATCACACACATGTATGAAACCAGTGCTTTATTGAAAAAGTTTGTGTATGAGTGGTACAAGCACTTCCGTGATGGTCAGTACAGTGTGAAATACATGCAACAGCCAGGTAGCCCAAAATCTGTGCACCAACAAAACCATTCACAAAATTTGCCAACTCTTGACCGAAAACCGTCTACTGATGGTTCAAATGTTGATAAGAGGCCAAGAGTGCTTTATGGAAGTGCTTATGCAATTGTAAGCAAAAAGTTGGGTAAGCATAAGCTCTTTACTCCACCTAAGTGAACATCTTGGACTGCCTCCTGAAGAGGATCAGATGTGTGAGCTCCCAGCATAGCGAAAATGAATTCTGGTGTATACTGCATGATAATGCACATACCAATGTGCCATAACTGTGCAGCATTTCCTGGCATGTATGGGGGTGTTGTGCTCCACCACCTCCCTTATCCACCAGATCTGACCCCTGGCAATTATTTCCTTTTCCCCCACTTAAAGAAGCACTTAAAAGGACAAAAGTTTTCAGACATTGCCAATATCGAACTCAACTGCATCCCACAGGTGCCCTCACCCATAGTATGCGAGACCTTTAAATGCACTCTCAGAAGTGCATATACCATCAGAGGGGGTTATTTTGATTGGCAATTAGCAGATTACTGCATCCATATACCATCTTTCCTGCAAATAAATAAGTCATGAAATTAATCATTCAGAGTATTTATTGATCACATTATGTAAAACAGTGAGATCAATATTGGCCCTTTGCTTTTCCACATTTTCATCAGATTTACCATATAGTCTTAGCAATGATTATTTTCACATATAGTACTAGTTTATATATTAGTAAAACATATGAGCAATTGGCAAGCATAGCCACTAAGAATTTGAAAAACTAAATGGATAACTTGAAGCTAATACACTGTTAAGATTATGATGAAACCAAATTTATTCAACTCAAAATAGAGAACAAAATTGTTCTACACTTAGGCATTAAATATTTTAATAATTCAGTAGAGGAGGTGCCTCACACAGTTAATGAACCATGTTGAAATTAACAGTAAGAAACACAGGAACTATAATTCCAAAGCTGAATTCAGCCTGTTTTGCTTTACAGAAAGAATCTTATATATCTTGAAACATTAATAATACTTTGTTAATTTTCACTCCATAATGGGATATGTGATAATCTTCTGGGGAAATTCAGCACACTGTAATTGTATATTCATTCTGCAGAAGAGAGCCCTAGGAATTATACGTTTTGCTGGAACCCAGCATTCTTGTATGACCTTATTTAACAATCGTAATATTCCCATCTTTACAGGAAAATATATATAGATATTAGCTTTTGTGTCGTCTAGTTGATAATTATGATAGCTTCAAGGCAAAGGCATATTGCATGATGATGCTATTAGACACAGAACTAATTTATATAAATCAGCAAACTTATTAAAACTCTTCCAGAAGGTATATCATGTTAGAATGTATTAAATATGTTCACACTAATTAATTCGGACATCCTAATGTTGTACTACACATTACCTATACAACATCAGGATGTCCCAATTAGTTAGTGTTAACATATTTAATACATTCTAATAGGATATATTACCATTCCATTGTCTATAGCTTCATAAGTACAATTTAATCTTCCAGAAGAATTGCTATTATTCCGCAGTGCAAATATAGAATAGACTTCCAGCGTATATAAAATTGCTAGATGACCAACGGAAGCTCATTGTGTTTAAAAACCATACATAAAAATGCCTTATCATTCACCCATTTCATGATATGATGGGTTACTTAAATATCAATGCAGAATAAGCTTCAGTGCATATTCTATTGCTTTATATATTCATAAATTCCTTTTGTTGTATGACACATTCTAATCCTGGAGCTTTGCTCAATAGGGATTAACAGAACAAGCTTTTATCACTTTTCACAAATGTCTGCACCTTTGAACATCCAAAGAGAACCAGGTCTGAATCTTCTGTAATTACAATTTGTGCAATGTTTTTCATACTGAGAAATGCAAGCTGTGCATCTGCCTCATATGGGGCCACAATGCAGTCCACATTTTTACTCCTGCACTCCTGGATCAGCGCGAGAGCCATGTCGTGGGTCACATCAATGCACCGTCGTAGGTGGTTGCGTGCCTCATTTACTCTACCAGCACGAAGTAACTCAGCTGCCTTCTTTCTACTGAATTCACGAGACCTGCAAACAGTACATTATATATATATATATATATATATATATATATATATATATATATATATATAAATTAACACTAATAATAAAAGTAGATAAAGATAAAACACAGAGAAAGAGTCACACTTGAAATTGCCATTGAAGAACTCGCAGTAGTATAGCAATTTCAAGTGTGACTCTTTCTCTGTGTTTTATCTTTATCTACTTTTATTATTAGTGTTAATTTGTTACATTGTTAATAGTGTTTATTTTTATTTTTCATATATATAGCCTTGTTAATTTTATTTAAATTCACATTCATATCAATTCTATGAGCTTACTCGCGTCTCTTCTTCTCCGTTGCTGCTTTTGCTGGCAAATGCCGTCCGTCAAACACCAATATTGGCTTGATGTTATGGGCAAGCAGCATGTTTACAAACTTCATACAATACTGTACATATCTGTAACAATCAATTAATTTGATATCAATGTAAGAGCTGGCTCTTAAATCAATTAATACACACAGAATTAACCAATAGTACTTACGCATTACACTTTTCCCCTCTTGCTAGTTTTTCCACACATGAAAAGGTACCTTTATGTAGCCAGCAGTAGGCATCAATTGCTACACAACAGCCGGAATATTCTGCTATATTAACTCTTCGTGAAGCTTTTTCTAAAAACGGAATCAAACCCTGAATACCCATTTTAAGTTTCCAGAACAACAATGCTCCAAATGTTAAATGTTACATGACTTCTATGTCAACTTGTTATCTATTGTAATTGGCGCCTAACTTCACAGTAGGTAACCTATAAACACAATCACAGGTGTAATTATGCCGTTTAAACCGAAGTAATTATAACAACGTACTCGGTATAATTAAAATTAAATTATATCTGTATTAATTAATTTGTGAAATGCGCAAGATATATCAAATATATAAAAATAAATATTGACTATATATTTTCTAAGTTGGGGCAACTGGAAACTTTCTATTTTGATGCGATAGACAGTGCTGCTGCATGTGGCTTATTTTTAAGTAGAGAAAAACAAACGTGAGAAGTGAGTCATTGTTTTATCTATAACACGAAAATTGGATCTTCACCTTAATTTGGCGAAAGGAGTGGATTTGTGAACTTTTCTCAAAACGGAGGGAAACAATATATTCGAACAATGGCTGTCAGACGTGCTTCGCATGCGGGTAGTTGGTACTCGGATTCAGGTTGGGCCAGACCAGCTGATTGCTGGCAATGTTTTCTGTGCATTGTTTGTGTACCGAAATGCTGGTATGGGGTCAGTGACCCTCCAAAATTTTACATGGGTTTTCAACATACTTTGCCCAAATGCGAGATATATTTAATTGTATAACTCCCAGCATTCTTGTACTCTAGTTAGTTACGTTATATTTATAATATACATGCGTTGGGGAAAATAATGCTTTTATGACATATATTATTTTTTCCGTGAACATTAAATGTATATTACTATGCCACTTATTCCAGTTAGTAGATAATTATAAAAGGAAATTTGTACCGTTATTTTTCTTTTTGCTTTCAGCCAAGGAGCTGGGAAAACAATTAGAAACTTGGCTCAATACTGCAGATTTAACCCACGGACCTGCTCGGGCAATCATTGCACCGTAAGAAATTTAATGATATATAATTTCGTAGTCTTAAATGCTTTCCTTATGTATAACACAATTAAACTGCTATGCGCTATTATAAAAGAAACATACACTCAAAAAGAAAATGACTGGGTGCTATGTTACTTTTGTGTTCACAGGCATGCAGGTTACCAGTATTGCGGTGCCTGTAGTGGTTTTGCATATCGACAAGTTAGTCCTGTAGTAGTGTAAGTATATCTGTAAAATTTGACAAAGCTGATTGTGCAAGCGAGAAAAGATGTTTTCTTATCAAAGTGCTTGTCTACAGGAGGCGAGTGTTTATCTTGGGGCCTTCGCACCATGTGCGTCTCGGTGGCTGTGCTCTCTCCACCGCTTCCAAGTATCGCACCCCTCTCTACGATCTGCGAATAGACTCTCAGGGTGCGTCACGATATTTAGTACTTTTTGATCCTATTTTGTTTAACTTGTCACCAAACAGCATGCAGTGATTGCATATGTATGAAGAACAGAAAAAGGTGAAGACATGGTTTTTGTTTTCAAGATTTGGTGAGTAATATGGTTGATTGCAGCAAGGGGAAGATTCAGAAAATTTGTTCTCATATTTATATTACTGTTTTCTGCCAGAACAAAATAATTATATTGTTATAAACAAGTGATTTAAGAGGGTTGCTCAGAATGGGTTAAAGTATGTTGATGCAAGTGGGCAGGTTTTTAGGATCACCTCCAGGTTTATTAAAATGTTACAGGCACTAATAAGGGCCCAGTAAAGCAAGTGCAAGTTAAATGAGCAATCTCCTTATATTGCTTAGCAAATTTGCTGGGAAGGTTAACTCATGTTGCTGTATGTCATGTTGTGACAGTGTATGCAGATCTGGAGGCAACGGGGCAGTTTGAGTGGATGAATATGTCTGTCGACGAGGACGAGCATAGCATAGAGATGCATTTGCCGTACATAGCCAAGGTCATGGAGGAGTAAGTATCAAGGGGCACAGGGCATTGCTATGATAAATTCCAGCTTTGCATTGGGATGCAGATCTTGAAGTGTTTACTTAAATGTCATTAATAGTGGGGATATTGGTGTAGTAAAAATAATTTTTATGGGGAAAAAATTAATAAAATTTAAAGCAGAAGTTATAAAAGTCCAATTATAAACCCAACCAATCGATTTTATCAGACATTTGACAACTTTCCCTTGATATACATATCATTCAGATTTTGGTGTTATGTTGATATAGTTTTCATTTTTATTTGCCTGGTTTGCCAAACATGACTAAGATTCTTGCTGCAAAACTGCACATTTCAGAGTAGTCTATTGGCAAGTATAAGTAAAATTGTAGTACTGTGACAATAAGTTGGTTTTTTAATATTTTCTGCCTTTGAAGAAGAACACAAGCATTTAGTGAAAATCATGTGACTATTTAAGCATTTTATATATTTCTGCATATCTAGTTATTGTTATTTTAGTTACATTGTTCCAAAGTTACTTTATTTATATATAGTAGCTATAATCTTTGAATGTCAATTGCGGTCCATTTCAAATCTGCTGGTGTTCTATTGGTTCACATGGCATGCGTTTAATAGGGGGAGCTGAGTGCACCCTAATGGGAAAGGGTAGTTTTGGAATGGATTACCTGTATAAAACTGGGTGTTAACAAATGCATGTAGCAGCAGAAATAATTTTGATTGGATGACAGCCTCGTTGCTCCCAAAGTAGTAACACTTATTAAATGAATGTATTTGATTATTTGTACACCTTTTTTTTCTTCTTTCTTTTTATACTTATAGCATGAAGAAAGCATTTTATTATATAGGGCAGGGCGATGTTCATCTCATTTTTATATCTTTAGAACTTTTTAACAACAAAAAATTAATAACATATGGTTGCTAGGTATGCTCCTCAAGCAATACCTTTTCATAAATTACATAGAATGGTGGTCAACTGCAAATCATATTTAGAGACTTTTTTTAAAAAATGCTAATTTTGCAGTTGTGATGCAGCAAAAGTTTAGACAACATTTTAATATTGGAAGGTATGGGCATGTTCTGAACCAGCACTGCATGCACAAATTTCAAACTAGAATGTCTACAACAGAGAGAAGCCTAGAGGCAAGCGAAGGTCTATATGGAAGCCGGAAAACAATTTGCATGAAGATTGCTTTTCAACAAAGTCCCAAGCAATGACATGCACAAACATTTCAGCTTGCTCTTTCATATCTCAGGTCATCAGCATCCCATTCAATTCAGGACATGAAATGGCTGACAAATTTTGCTCAGAGGCCTCTTCTTTCAGGTTTGAGGTTCTTTTTCTTGCCCTAAATGTACAACACAGGACCCACAGTTTTACTTCCCTTTCAAAGGAAGCCATATTTAGGGTTTTTACACCTGAAAAAAAATATATTGATCCTGGCAGGGTTTGAACCTGCGATCTGGGGTTTAGAAGGCAAGTATGGTTACTACTACACTACCAGGCCAACTTCAGGAAGCTGGTTGGAGGTTATACAAAGACATAAATTTCCTCCCAAGTGGTACATAAACTTTCAGGCCATGACTGTGATGCAAGGAGAACATTCTATTAGCACTTTATTCAGTTGGTAACACAGCAGGATTGTCGAGTGATAATGTCCAATGAAGAAAATTTTGAGTTCTGTGGCAATGTTAACAAATAGAGCATGAGATACTGGAGTGATGCGAATCCTCAGGAACTCCAACAGAAACTTTTCTCCTTAGTCAAAAAATATGAAATAACGTTAAAGCAGCACTACAAAGCTAATTACAGTTACCCACCAACAAACACTATAAATGAAATAAAACTATATCACACAATCCAGATCAGAAATACAGAAATAGTCTTACAATGCATCCAGAGCCATGTGGGATTGAAGAAGAATGAGATTGCGGATACTTTAGAAAATAAAGGAGCAAACATAAACTTAAAACCATCTTTTGAACTAGAACTTCCTTCTAAACTGAAACTCAAAAAAAAAAAAAAAAAAAAAAAAAAA
Organism: Metallyticus violacea; assembly: GCA_030762175.1. Taxonomy (NCBI): domain Eukaryota; kingdom Metazoa; phylum Arthropoda; class Insecta; order Mantodea; family Metallyticidae; genus Metallyticus; species Metallyticus violacea. The sequence goes on from CM060830.1 coordinate 3,935,519, forward strand.
ACACACACACACACAATAACTGAACAAGAACAACAAAAATTTCAAACATCATTTATTGAAACTAAGAAAAATTGGAGTTGCCCAACTCGGCTTAATCATGATTGCCTGTTAGAACATCTCTTTAGGATGAAATTAGTCAAGAGCAGTCACTGCCCACTGTGTAAGGAAATGAATAATATCCTAAACAAAGAACTTCTTAGCAACAAGCAAGTGAAAAATAATATAACAAATTATTTATGAGGAAATCACTCAAATGTCACTAGTTTTGTTCCACTTACTTGGAAATGTTTCATCATCAGCACGATTCCACTATTTGACTGTGAAAATCCCTGCCGTTTAAATAGATGAAAAATAATTTGTAAGCTTTTTATTGGGAAGCTCGAGAGAAAATTATATATATCAGCATTCCCAGTGGCCACTAGCAACTATCCAACAAATCAATAATGTAAATAAAGTTTGTGTACACTTAAAAACACAGTACAAGTTTTAAAATGGTAGATGAACATTGCCACACCTTGTATATTAAGAGATTTTAGTTTGAATTTCTGACTAGAACAAAAATATTTTTATGAAAGAAATGAAGATGAAATGAAATGAAATTGGGAAAATAATGAATTTACAGGAATATCTATATGGCAGTAAATTCGAGACTCACTAACAACAAACAGCAGGGCAAAGCTGGAAATATAGAGTAATATTTTACTTTAAAGTTATGAAGACAAATGATAGTTCTATTTAAATTCATAATGTATATTGATAATTCATTATAAAAGCAGATTGTAGCATTGAGAAGTAAAACCCTTAAATTACCTTGACATTTAGAAGCTTAGAAAATAGTTCTTTTATGCGGAAAAAATAGAAAGATGAAGTATTATGTACTTTTGACTCAGCTTTGGTCTGTCCAAACTTATTTTGTTTGAAAAGTCATCAATATCAACAAGTGGTCATGCAAAATGCGAAAGATGCACAAAATTCAGTTGCCAGTTTTAACTTCAGACTGTAAAATGGAACCCTGAACACAACAAAGCAGAACTTAGTGACACAGCTTCAAAGAGTAAAACAAGTGACATGAGGTTAGCAGCTTGCTAACTTGGCACATAACTGATCCGAGTGGTAATAGAACCTGGCCCCACTACATAGAAAGCACATATGTTACCATTAGACTACAGCAGTGGTAGAGATCAAAACCTTCATTCCAATTTTTGCCAGAGTCATTAAATAATAAATTGGGCACTTTTTTCTCCACGAGACCCTTCCTAAATGATGCTATTTTAATCGTGGAAGTAGATGTTGTTTCTCTTTTTTACAATTGCTTAGTGCTGCAGTCTAGTGTAATTCTGTGATAACTAAAATATTGGCTACTTAAAGGGGTACAAGAAGTGAATTTTAAAGTATCACTACAAGCATAACAGGCTGGAAAGTGTTAATGATTTCTGCATTACAGAAAGATGTAAAGTTCTGATATAACCTGGTTCAGAAATGAAAATTTTTCTCATCTGAGCTAGAAGATAATATTTTTAAAATTTAAAGCTTTCTTAGCATTGATCATTAACGATGGCTTCACAGGATTGCAGTTGAGGGATGTTTATGTTAAAACCCAAGCTTTTGGCCATCTTTGCTCTATGGCTATTAAGGGTACTGTTATGGATGAGCATCTGGGTTAACATTTATAATAAACTTTAATATTTGTGATTGGTTTGTTTGATTTGGGTTATTTATGAATGCTCTTTAACATCTAAAGTTATCAGCATCTCATTCAATTTAGGGCATGAAACGGCCGACAAATTTTGCTCAGAGACCTGCTCTTTCAGGTTTGAGGTTCTTTATCTTGCTGTTAATCTAAGACATGGGACCCTTCCAAAGGAAGCCATACTTAGGATTTTCATGCCCGAAAAAATCCATTGATCCTGGCCGGGTTTGAACCCATGATCTATGGTTTAGAAGGCAAGGCAAGTATGGTTACCACTACACCAGGACCGACATTTGTGATTGGCTCAGAACAATTAACCCATTATGCATCTATATTACTTATCCTAACATAATGGGTCAATCTGGTGGTCTAATGGTAACCGTACTTGTCTCTTAGACCCAAGATCGTGGGTTCAATTCTGGCCATGGTTGATGGATGAATCCTTACTTAGATTTTTTGGGGCATAAAAATCTGAAGTATGGCTTCCTTTGGAAGGAAAGTAAAGCTGTGGATCCCATATCATAGATTTACAGCAAGTAAAATAACCTCAAGCCTGAAAGAATATGCCTTTGAGCAAAATGTATCAGCCATTTCACGCCCTGAATTAAATGGGATTCTGACGACCTGAGATGTTTTAAGAGAATTCATAAATAAATAAAAATAAAGTAACACAATGCCTTGTCATTGGCCCACCTCAAGCAGAAAGAAGGCTGCCTTGTTTCCATGGGGATATGTGCCAGACTTCATGTAGCTTGCAATGTGCGTCACCACTTAGCCATCATTACAATTAAATGGATATAATGAGAGGATATAAGGAGAGCTTTAAGAACAGTTAAAAATAAAAGGACCAAAGCTGAAAGGAACTTAACAAAAGATAAAGAAAAGAAAGGGAAAAAAGCATTTATCCCTTATTGCGGTAATCTTTCTAATAAGATCAGAAGAATACTCCAAACGTAATAACATATAGACAGTCTAAGGGGAGTGTATGCGAAACACTGCATATGTGGAATGGTTTATGTTGGACAGACATGCTAAACAATAAAGACAGAAGCAAGGAGCACCAATACCGTATTAAGTTTCTTCAACCTGATAAGTCTGCAATAGCTGAATATTGTATACATTGATAGTAAAGATTTTCTTTGACCATAAATAAAAGTTCCGATTACTGGATCACCATAATTAGGAAGCTATTGAGATAAAGCAATTAATTGAGGCTTGAAAACTGGCAATTGCTTTTTAAAATACAAGGGCAAAAGAAATTGTAATGAGAGATGGGAACTGGCGGCTGAGAGGCTACTAACCCAGTGTTAAGTGGTGAAGGCACATCGGAAGCTACATGCAATACAGCATGGACTTCCAAGGAAACAAGCCAGCCCCCGGCTTTCAACAGACCAATAGGTTAATAATTCTGAATCATTCATCAGTATTAAAGTCTGATCACTATGTTAATGTTCTGAATCAATCATAAGTACTAAAGCTAGTCATTAGGTTAATAGTTCTGAATCAATCACAAGTATTAAAGTTCAGTAAATGATCACCCAGGTACTCATCCATAACATTACCCTGAAAAAGACCATAGAACAAAGGTGACTGAAAGCTAGGGTTTTAACGTAAAACATTTGGCTGCAATCCTATGAGTCATCAAAAATATTTTTAAAATGTAAATAAAATAAATTTTAGAGTTGTAATTATTAGTGATGCAGCCTGTACGTCATTAATTTAATGTGATACTAACCTGCTTGGCACTGTTTTCAGCTATAAGGATTCATTCACCATTGTGCCAGTATTGGTGGGTTCCCTGACTCCCGAGAAGGAGGCTATGTATGGGCGTATCTTTTCACGTTATCTGGCAGATCCCCAGAATCTCTTCATTATATCATCTGACTTCTGCCACTGGGGACATCGTTTCCGTTATACATTTTATGACCGCAACTGGGGTGAAATCTATCAGTCTATACAGACACTAGATCGCACGGTGAGTACCTACTTTTTGGGTGACCCAGTGGACTAAGTACAGGGTGGTTTACATATAAAAAATATATAATTTTTTTCCCAAGTAATACCCCCATTTTCCTCTACAAATAGAGAGGATCTTATGTGCTTTGGGATTTATAAGAGTGTCAAAATTAGCAAAGTGCTATGTAGTGTGAAAAACGCATTATAAAACTTTCTGTTGGAGGAACCCATCTACCCATCAAACTTTTTTCAAATGCTGGAAACAAGCGTCCCTCTTGAACCTACATGTTTTAGGAGTTGTTAAGTTAGAACATCTGCTTGAAAGAAGTATGGGGTATCTTTCAGTAGACTCTTTGCTGATTGCCATCAATAGAAACTGTTCTAAATGCAGGCATGTGCCAAACATTTGTTTACGATATCCTATAAGAACGTATTAAATGTGTTCACACTAACTTCATTATGCAAAATTAGGACATGTTTTGGAGATAATCGCTCCCAACATCAGCTGTTGACAAGACTACTAGATTTGATGGCTGGATCCCAAGGTGCTTCTGTGGTAGTCTCTGATGGTTCAAGTAAGAATTTGCTGAGGTCATTTATAAAATTTTTCTTTTTATGATGAAAATTTTTTCCCAAGTAGATAGCTCTATTTCATTATGAAGTTCTTTCAGAACCTTAGCCTCTGGTTTAATTTCATGGTTTTGGCCCAAAAGTAAGCTGCCACTGCTGATTTATCAATTTGTTAAAAACGAATATTCCTAAAAGTGTTCCTTTCTCCACATTTCTAAATTCTTTGTTTTTCTGGTGTTCTTTGGTTACAATATGCACATTTAATTTCATAAATGTCTGATTTCTGTTCTGTTGGTATAGTGTCTTTATTGTGCTACCTAATATATTTTTGGTATTATACTTGTTCTTTGGGATTAACCTTATGCCATTGTTCTTTGCACATTCTATTGGTTTGTTGTGGTAAGTTGAATACATTGAATTTGTATCTTTCCTTGATTTTCTTCAGTGGGGAAACCTTAGAATTTCTGTCTTAAATTTATTGATAATTTTTGTTACTGTGCCTTTGTTAAAACTATTGATTATTGCTGTATTAATTATCCATTGGTATTCCATTTTGTACTCTGTTTCTGTGAGTGTTAATTATTCTTTATGCCAAACTTTAGAAAACTGCATATTTACATAGGGTGGGGTTATAAGCACTTTTATTTACGTAATTTTCTGTGTGTCTGTTTTCTATGGATTCCGAAGTTCAGTCTGTCTGCATTTCTTATAATTTTTAAATATATGAATGGGAGCCAGCCATTTTTCTTGGTAAGCTGTATAGATTTATGTTATAAATTAAGAAGTTTCAGAAAATATATTAAGAGTTTTTTCGGTATTATAGCAAATTACTCATCCACATACCTATACCATGTCTTGAAAATTAACGGAAAAGCTTTGGTGATAATGCATTTCAAAGGAGCTCGTGAATAAATCTGCTAGATACTTGCTGGTAAAATTTTGCTTAAAACTAGAATTTTTGCTGAATACATGTTATAAGTTTTAGTAAGTCCTTTATTTCTTCTGTTTGTAAATTTAAGGAGGCTGACAATTTCCTTAAACTTGATAAGATTTTCTATTGGTATGCTTGGGAATAAGGCTTTTGCATCAAAAGACAGCATTGTTATAATGTTATAATTTTGTTATAATTTTGATATTTTGGAGTTTTTCAAATAAATCAAATGATTTGTGAACATATTTAATACATTCTTATAGGATATATTATCTCTCCATTTTCTACAGCTTCGTAAATGCAATTTAATTTTACGAATATTGTTTATATCGAGACCGACTATATTTACCAAACCCCAATATGGAAAAAAAAAAATGATGGCCAAAGTGGTCCTATTGCTGTCAATACCGAAATTTTATGGAGTATTATGTTTACAAGATAACTTTATTATAAAATATTTCAGTGGTTTTATAAAATCTGAAATTGTTTACAAACAATATCTCTCATATGTTAACGAAATATAAAATAATATGAATTAAAACTTCTCTACAGGTAAGCGCAACTCTTTATAAAGTACAAGAACTTCCAAATAACTGGACACATTAAAACTAATCGACATAATAGGGATAGCATCATATTTATCATCCTTTATTTTAAGTAAAAGGACATGTCTTCCTTGAATGTAGTTATAAATGATAGGCGCACTATCTTAACTTCACTTATAAAGGAGTCAAAACATAATATCCTGCTCACACCATTTAATAAAACTTTCTTCATCTAACTCTCTAAAACCCATTTCATAAGTACTTTAGGATCTTTCCTTTTCATTAACCCTCACTATCACATAAGATAGTAGATTAAGCCTTTATTAAGAATACAAGAAAGACCCATGAAAGATACTAAACACTCTCTAGTACACAAGTGCTTAGTGTGATTTCAGTAAATCAATTTTAACTTAATAAAAAACTAAAGAACATGCTGTAATAAACCAGATAACTGCAATTGCAAATTAATAACATGATATAACACATGGACCACATATTCCACTATCAATACCTATCTTGGGATCTGGTAAATATAGTGGGGTTGTGGTTTGTATACACAAGTTTTTCCCTGAAATAAACAGGAAAAACAATTTCTTTAAGGTGTGTTGTACTTACATGATAAACAGGGAGTGATTGATGGCTGTATTGTAACAAGTAATGTTATATAAAAATATCTCATTCTGTTTGTGTTTGAAGCACTCTTGTACAAAGATAAGTGTTAATAAATTGAAATTATGCATCATATATTGTGTCTGCAGGGTATGGATATCATTGAAACTCTGAATCCTGCTGCGTTCACAGACTATCTGAAGAAGTTTGGCAACACTATATGTGGGCGTCATCCTATAGGAGTTTTACTGCAGGTAGATCTTCAGTTAATTTTTTTTTCTTTTCTTTTTTTCTCCTCTATGTTGGACTCCAGCTAACATGATGTTTCTCTTTGAACAGGCTGTTCATAGTCTGCAGAAATCTGGCAGCAATGGCCACAAGATGAGTCTGAAATTCCTTAAGTATGCGCAGTCCAGCCAATGTTGCAGCATGAATGACTCATCAGTGAGTTATGCAGCAGCTGCTCTGACATTTGAATAACGCGCGGCTTATCCTAGCACCTTTCTACAACAAGGCTGTCACCCAGAGAACATGCCCCATCTGTCTGCCTGTCTACCCAGGTGACTGCTGTGGGAATAATGTGACTCAAGGAGCAGTGCACTGATGCAGCTTGGCTTATGGCAAAAACTATTTAAAAAGAATAAATCAATAAAAAAGAGTGCTGCTTATATGTTCAGTTTACATGGGGGAGGGATGTATGTACAATAACAAGGGGTGGCTGCCCCAGCCTTAAATGCATGTATCCAGTGTGAACAGACTTAGCTCTCCCCCAACCTTGTCCTACATGCTTATCTTGTGTATTGTAATGTAATTTGATGTATGTAATTCATTTATTAATTTACCATTAGTATCATGGCATCAGGTCACTATATTATGTTATGATGAAAATATTTGTTAAGGAATCAGCTCACACTGCAGAAGGTGCTGACATATGTCAATCAAAACTTGCTGACAATAAAACATCTTTTAAATCAAAGTGCAAGAATAGCAAGTAGTTTCTGGTATGTGCTGGTTCTTTTAACAGGACAGTTACAGTAGAGACTCTCTTCTGGGCCTATCCTCCCAGCAGGTGCTTCCACTTAAGAAGTAAAGGATTTTGTTTAAACATCCCAAGTTGTCATCTGATGTGAAAATGTTTATCAATGAATGATCTTTGTTTTTAATAAAGGAGCAACTATATAGACCTGTGATAAAAGAACAAGTATTCATTTTGTGGACCCTGAAATATTCCTCTGCATTCAACTAAAAGAAGGTTATCATTACAGCCAGAAACTACATATATTCATCAATCTGGCATGTTGCTTACTGTTGTGACATATAGTAGAAGAAAGCAAGAAAAAAAATTCAGTTTATTCAATGAGGGAATATTTGTGCACTATGTATTTTTACTGCAATACGTTACCATAACAGTCCTGGTGGTGTAATGGTAACCATACTTGCCTTCTAAACCCAAAATCGCGGGTTCTAACCTGGCCAGGATCAATGGACTTTTTTGGGCTTAAAAATCCTAAGTATGGCTTCCTTCGGAAGGGAAGTAAAATCGTAGGTCCCGTGTCGTACATTTACAGCACAATAAAGAACCTCAAGCCTGAAAGAAGAGGCCTCTGAGCAAAATTTGTCGACCGTTTCACGCCCTGATTTGAATGGGACACTGATGACGTATGTTAAAGAGTGTCCATAAATAAATAAAAAAAAAAGTTACTATAGCCAATATACTTGTTACTATTATCAAGAATGAATTGCTAAATAGAATTTTCGGTGATTATCAATCAAAATCAATTTTGTATTAGAATATTGTATACAATGTTCCTGTTTTAGATATAAACTATTTGAAACAATGGCTTGATATTTTGAATGAATGCTTAAGCCAGATTTACCAATGTTAAAAATAATTATCTTGTCAATTAAATGCATGGTCACTTGTGGCTGAAGCTCAGAAATGTTTGGACTGCCCTTGTACTATCAAATGTTATTTTCAGTATTTAAAAGACTGAGTGGAATTTGTAACACTACTCATTTGTAATGTTCTCTCTCAGTCTATCATCATCTATCATCCGAGGGTTGTTAGCATACACTTTGCTTTTCAAAACTCTCCATAAGTAAAAATCACAAAATGTTAAGTCTGGCAATCGCACAGGCCACAGGTATTTGCTGACAAGCCCATTTTCAAGAAACACTTCTCTGATTCAGGCCATACTCTGGATATGTGAGAGGTGGCACCATCTCACCATATTCCTTTTCATTTTCCGATAACTGTGAATAGAAAAATCTGAAGGTATCTTGTGCTGTTGATCATCTCATTTAAAAATGGGGCCAATAATGTGCATTCCTGACACTGACACCACATGCCTTATCTTCTCTGAGTGAAAAGGTTTATCTTGCACAATATGCAGGTTATCCTGTATCTGCAATTCTGTGAGTTAACATAACAACTGTAACAGTACAATATTAAATAAGTGTACTTACGAAGCTGTTGACAATGGAGTGGTATATATATATAAACAATGTATACAGTTTTTTTCACACTAACTCCATTCACTTACATAAATTTGGAACATATGTTTCGGGAGCGATATGTTTCGGGAGGGATCGCTCCAGAAACATATGTTCCAAATTTATGTAAGTGAATGGAGTTAGTGTGAAAAAAACTGTATACATTGTTTATATAAGTACAATATTATCTTAGCACCTCAAAATAGATACAGTGTAAAAAATTTATTGAAATGAAAGAGAATCAATTCCAGGCCCAAAGAGGAAAAATCTGGTATTTACCAAATTAATTGTAAGGATTGTGAAAAGATATATGTAAGAAAGACAAAGAGAAATATAGGCATTAGGTTGAAAGAACATTAGGGAAACATCCATTACAAACAAACAGGTAAATCAGCTGTGGCAGCACATTTCTGGATAGAAAACTATGAAATAGAAAATGGCATAAATTTATGAAAAACTACTTAAATGTAAATTGGAACTTGCACAGTGAAGCCAATCATATTAATTGATATCATTGTATGATTCAGTTGAACTACACACTCTTAAACCTTCACTTACTTTTCATAAATGTATGGAACCGGTTTCGAGAACATTTATGAAAAGTAAGTGAAGCTTTAAGAGCGTGTAGTTCAACTGAATCATACAATGATATCAATTAATTATTAAAAACTGTTCAGCAACCAAAAGAACTAATAAATATATGGGAAAGAATTTATATAGACAACACTTTATTTAACTTCATCACAAGACCACAAGAGTCTGCCTGGATTCCTACCTACCCAACTTCTACGAATGATCCATTAGTCGTGAACAGCTGATGATGTGGAAAACATTTCACATATGTCCTGAGTAAAATCTCATTTAAGTGAAACCAAAAAGAGTGTTTTAATATTCCGACTCACAGAGATTATAATATACAACTACTTCTGTCATAAAGAAGAGCATGTTCATACGAAATGCTTGGAATTTGAGTTTTTAGAACATAACAGTTCAATGAAGTCTGACTTTGCTAATGTATACTATGGATGATGGATGAGGCATGTTTTTCAAGAGATGGCGTTTTTAATATACACAACAGCCACAATTGTAGTAACACTAATCCTAAAACTGTGGAGAATCTCCACATTCAATGGATGTTTTCTGTAAATATTTGGGTTGGATTTGTTGATAACTTTCTAGTGGGGCCATATGTTATGCCTGCATGATTGAAAAAACATGTTTATAGTATTTTTCTTGCAAAACTGCTTCTGGAGCTACTTGAAGATGTCCTGATTAATATTTGTAGAAACATTATCTTCCAACATGACCGTGAACCTGCACATTTCAGTTTAAATTGTTTAAATGTACATTTACTGAATCATTTGATAGGGAGAGCAAGTCCAGTTGCTTGGCTATGGCATCCCCAGATATCACCTCAGTTGATTTTTGTGTTTGGGGTTATATTAAATCAATTGTTTATGAAACACCACATACTTCAAAGGATTCACTGTTCATTCGTAGTGTTATACTTTGTGTGTCAGCATTGGCAGTTACAATTTTGAACAGTTCCTATAATTTGTCAATACCATTTTCTTAATATCTGATATTAGATAAAAAAAAAAAGTTACTGTGTAGTCATAGAAAGTAAATAAAGTGACTTTCCAAGTTGCAATTCATTAATTTTTTTCCTTCACATCACTATAACTTGAAAATGAAGCAGTTTTGGACAGTAGTTTATTTTCATGTCCTTCATCACATTAGAAAATTATTCTGAAACATTCTGTAGAATCGGATGAGAAATTTTTTGACTTGGTTTATTTATGGATGCTCTGGTCATCAGCATTCCATTCAAATCAGGGCATGAAGCAGCCGACAAATTTTGCTCAGAGGTCTCTTCTTTCAGGCTTGAGGTTCTTTATCATGTTATAAATATACAACATGGGACCCATGGCTTTACTTCCCTTCCAAAGGAAGACATACTTAGGATTTTTACACCTGATACATGTATGGAGGAGAACACAGTAGCCCAGTGAATAGTGTCAGCCTGAAAGGCTAAAGATCTGTGGGTCAAATCCCAGCCATTATCTGAATTTTTCAAGTCTTTTTATCATTTTTAAAATTTTATTGACCAAAGTCATGGCCATGCTCCATGAAGCATGTAAAGAAAGAGAAAGGTTATTTTAGACCATGCCCGGCCAGGATCGATGGATTTTTTCGGGCGTAAAAATCCTAAGTATGGCTTCCTTCGGAAGGGAAGTAAAGCCGTGGGTCCCGTGTCGTACATTTACGGCACGAAAAAGAACCTCAAGCCTGAAAGAGAGGCCTCTGAGCAAAATTTGTCGGCCGTTTCACGCCCTGAGTTGAATGGGACGCTGATGACCTGAGATGTTAAAGAGCGTCCATAAATAAATCAATAAAAAAAAAAAAAAAAAAAATTTTAGACCATGGACATATCTGATGGGGGCAATGTGATGTCTCTCAATAGTGTATTATTTTAAAATGAATGTAGCAGCACATTTCTGTGTTTGGCAGGCTATTTTTTCATTTTAGCCATCAGGCTCTCCCCTTAATTCTAACATGCCAGAGTTCTCATGGTATAGACCCCTTTCTCCTTCCATCATTATCTTCTGCTTACCCCTCTGGAAACAATGGATTGAGGTTTCACTCCATATAATAAGATGAAGGAAAAGAAATATAACAAAAGACAGAAATAATTTTAAAACCAATAATAAACTTTACTACAATATAAACAGTTGCTAAAGCAGTACATAAATATTTTATAATTATTTTCCTATAATCAGTGATAGGGGTTATACATTATTTTGCGCTAGGTACAGATAAGTTGACTTCCTTCCTTGCTGACACACCTGCAGAGGTAATAACAAAGCTGCATGTCTCATCACTTGGAAGATCTGGAGCAAACAAAGCTCGTATTAACCTTTGTGAACCATTACGAAACAATTGCAGACGAGTTGTCACCATGTTGGCCCAGGTAAGTCCCAATGCTGCCACAGGCTGGCGATTCTGCTCTTCACTCACAATATCTGTCACCTGCCCACAAAACAAAGTAATTTGTTAATTAATTAATTGGTTTAAAAGCTAATGATGGTGAAGCAATAGTATATTCAATTTGGATATATGACTGTGTTGATACAAACTTCACTTACAAGTTTTTTAATTCAGGACATGTTTTGGTAACCAATGTTTTCAAACTTAGCTGATGATCTATTGTTTGGTTAGTTTACTGGGGCCCTGTTTCACAAATGTTGGTTGGTCGCTAGTGGCCATTGGGGATGCTGATATTTATCATTTTTTCCTTAGCTTCCCAATAAAGAGCTTCCAAATTATTTGTTTGTTGTTATCTAGTTGGCTGCATTTCAGTAGATGTTTTTTTATTTAAGACAGTATTCACATCCTTATACAGTGGACAGTGGCTGTCCTTGATTAATTTCATCCTGAAGAGATTTTCTGACAGGCAATCATGCTCAACAATTCAATGGAATGGAGCAACTCCAATTTTTCTTGGTTTCAATAAAAGATGTTTGAAAGTATTTATCTTCATATAGTATTCCCCTTAAGTTTTTGTTTGATATTTTGTTGTTCTTGTTCAGTTATTAATATTTTTTTGAGTTTCAATTTAGAGGAAGGTTCTAGTTCAAAAGGTGGTTTTAATTTTATGGTGGCTCCTTTTTTTGCTACAGTACCAGCAATCTAATTTCCCTTCAATCCCACATGGCTCAGGATCCATTTTAAAACTATTTCTGTATTTGTGACCTGATCTAGATTGTATGTACCACAAATGTATGATCTAATAAATTACAACTTATAACTTGTAGTTATTAGTAAAATTCTGTTCCACAAAATTTCTGCTACACTTGTACTTTACAACTCCATACTTACAAATGTGCAAATGTTTTTTCATTGTTCTGTTTCACAAAAGCTTTGTATTAGTGGGGCACTGATAATTTGTACAAATTTCTCTACAAGTGCAGGAGTATTAGTAACTACAAATACTAATGTGCGTGTTAATATATTTTTAATAAGCTGGCAGTTGAACTAAATATGCTAAGTATTAGGAACATGATTTTTTTTGTTGATTTGATTTATTTACGGATGCACTTTAACATTTCGTGTCATCAACATCCCATTCAATTCAGAGCATGAAACGGCCAACAAATTTTGCTCAATTTTCAGGGTTGAGGTTTTTTCATGCCGTATATGTATGACACAAGACCCACGGCTCTATTTCCCTTCCAAAGGAACCCATACTCAGGATTTTTATGCCCGAAAAAATCCATTGATCCTGGTCTGGTTTGAGCCTGCGATCTTGGATTTAGAAGGCATGTATGGTTAACACTACACCACCAGGACCAACTATAGGAATGATGATAATGATGGGCGTAGGGATATGTATAAAGAAAGAATAACTCAGTATTTGTAAACCAAAAAAAAAAGTTAGTTTAAATGCAGTTAAAGTACAGCCAAAGCAAACAGCCCCCATCTTACTTTTATATGTCACTTATAACTTTTTGCTAATTCTTTACAAGAACTTGTACTAATAAACTTATAATGATTAGAACATACTTTTGTAGAATAGGTCCCTGTTATAGTTGATTTAGTCTCTTCTCTTATAATATCTGTTGTATGGTTTAGGAATTTGCTGAATACATTGTGAAATGTCAAAATTCATTAATTTATCATCGCTTTTTAAGATGAAAATCCTTTACCATGTAGACAATTCTATAAGAGCATATAATTCTTTTAACAATGTGGTTTCTTGTTTAATTTTATGGTTGTGCCATCACTAATTTTTCTACTTGTGTTAGACAAATGTTCCTAAATTTTTTTCTGGTTTCTAAAAATGCAAGAGGTATGTTGTCTTTCAGTTAAGTATATAATAAAATTTTGATGTTGTATCTATTTTGGGATGCTAGTTTAGTTTATCGCATAGACTAGTGAACACTTCACTTATAAAAGCTGAATTCAATAAAGAATTTCATTAAAGTGAAAGTTTGATCCATCAGTTACTGAGGAGTAAGCAAAAGAAAATAATAAATATGAGAAAACAGTGAATGGAGAAGGAGCCTAAAACATGTCCATCTTTGGCATGTTGAAACAGGGGCTAGGGTGTATTGACTAACATGAAAGTAAGCAGAAATATTATATTATATTCATTTTAAAATATAAAAATTCTGAGGAAGTAGTCAGAGATACCCAAGTTTAAAAAAGACCTTTAGATCTTCCATCAAGTGTTCTCACTTGCTTCACACGGTGTGCCATGACTTCGATAACAATAAAACTTTAGGTTCCTTTTTGCACTACAGCATACTGCAAGAGTTTATGATGGTCAATGAAAAAGGAAATTCCTTGCTGTGAAAGTTCATTTGCAGCTTTGTCTGCTTCTTTGATTCTATTTGCACTTCTCTTCCAATGCAAACACTAAACACTACAATACTCTTTTTCTTTGCCTGCTTTGTTCAGCCTTGCCTTGTTGCTTCACACATTATAAAACAATGCGTCTTGCTACAGTATACTTCAAATACATTATACTGAACTTATTGCAATTTATCAATGATTCCTTATTTAAAAAATAAATAGTCAAGCATACAAGTTACAGAAATGAAAGCCGAAATGTCCCATACAGGGTTACGGCCTTTTTTTACAAGAGTAGCTCATACTAAAGGGTACTCAAGTGGTGAGCTAGTCCACTTGAGTTAAGTTACACTCTGTGGTGATTGTCCAGTGTGAATCAATGATGACATAATTTTATTGATGTATCGTGATCTTAAGAATTTAAAATGATTGGAGTTGAATTTGTAACACTTACATCACTAATATTTTAAAAAAGGAAAACTAAGTTTCTGTAACTAATTGCTCCCATCTTCAGTTCCAGATTATGGGAGCCATTAGTTCCAGAAACTTAGTTTTTCTTTTTAAAAATATTAGTGATGTAAGTGTTACAAATTTGATTAAATCATTTTAAATTCTTAATATTAAACATTACCATTACAAAAGTCCATGATGATGATCTTTCTTACACTTCTGCACTGACACTGCACACTAAGCATTTATTCTTGATTCAATGTCTTCTGCATGTCTTTCCATGAATGTCAGTGCTTTGCTGACCCATTGGCTTTCATGAAGGAGTCTGCCATTTTTGTTCTGATCCCACATAGTGGGAATATGTGCCAATCTAAAGTACAGCAATCTTGCCACATGCCCCCCCCCCATTTCCATTTGAGTCTCCTTGCATCTACATCTGGTAGTCCTAATGTCTTCATTAGACTTGTATTGGATTTGTCCCTGAGCAATTTTTCCCATATTATTTGTTCTATCTTTCATTGCCATACTCGGATGTCGCTCTGTTCAGCTTCAGCTATGCTCCATGTTTGGCATCTGTAAAACAGCACTGGGAAGATGAAGATGTTTATCACTTCAAATCTCAGTCTTCAACTTAGTGACCTAAGTGGCCAAGTCACCCTTCTTATTTCTTTCTCCATATAAAACAAAAAGGTTCGATTGGTGTGTGAAAATTATACTTTGTGGAACAATCTATCCATTAGAATATTTCAACTCAGAACAGATTATCTATCCAGGTTTTATTTGCATTGCTTATAATGAAATGATGTCTGGAACTATATAAATTGAATACAAAATGATTGGGGAAAACAAAAAATTGAGGTTCACTGTATATTGAATGTATAACAATATTCATTGACTCTAGCACCAAAACAATAATATTAATACATGCAAAAGACAAAAATCAATTAATGACACTACCACAGTCAAAGAAATCGAGGATAATTTCAAATGCAGCAAGTTTTCTATCGCCCAGATTTTCTCCACAAATTTGGTAAGATTTTCAAAGAAAATGGCAAAAAAACTAGCACCATCACCAAAAATGATATTAGGTTCTTCATTTAAAAACAACATACCTCCAGAGGAAAAAAAAACAGGAATTTATGCAATAGAATGTTCAGATTGCAATTTAAAATATATAGAAAAAAACATGAGAAAAAAAATTTTAGAAGCATTCATCTAAAGCAACTAATTAAGAGATAGTAGTAAATTTTTGGAAACACAATCATGAAATCAAACAAGAAGTCATATTATATGCTACTTATAGAATTTCCCACATGGGAAAAATAAAATATCAGGATAAATTAATGAATTTCAGCATTCTACCACATGACCTATTCAGCAAATTCCTAATCCACTACAGATGTGGGAAAAGACTCGAAACCAGCAACAACCGAAACAGGCAACAGTAATTGTATAAAATATAGTGAACTTTTGTAACAGTGGTGTGTTTATTGAATTTTAGTGGTGTGTATGTTACAATTTTGACTCAATTTTTTAAAAAGGCAACGGTAAACTTATCAACCAGTCAATCAATAGCCGAGGATAGAAATAATCATTTCTGAAACATGTCCTGAAATGAAAAACTTGTAATGAAGTTTGTAATAACAGTCCTATATTCAAGCTTATAGAAATAAATACTAAAAAGACAGTGATTTGATTTGTTTTTATTTACGGACGCTCTTTAACATCTCAAGTCATCAACGTCCCATTCTATTCAGGGTGTGAAAGGGCCAACAAATTTTGCTCAGAAGCCTCTCTTTCAGGCTTGAAGTTCTTTTTCGTGCCGTAAATGTACGACACGGGTCCCACGGCTTTACTTCCCTTCCGAAGGAAACCATACCTAGGAGTTTTACGCCCAAAAAAATCCATTGATCCTGGCCGGGTTTGAACCTGCGATCTTGGGTTAGAAGGCAAGTATGGTTACCATAAAAAGGCAGTTTTTCAGTCTTCAACAAACTACAGATGATTGGAAATTTAAAATCAATAACCAACTACTACAAGAGAAAGAACATACTAAATATCTTAGTATAACACTTGACAAAAAACTTTCCTTCTCTGAACAGATCAACAATATAACTAAGAAAGTGAATAAGAAAAACAACACATTAAGAAGACTAGCAAGCATAAAATGGGGAGAATCCATAGTCTCCTTATGACAAGTATAAAAGCTGCATAAAGCCCAATTCGTTCTATGGAAGTGATAATATCCACAATAAACAACCAACTTAAAAATAAATTGGATACAGTAGAATCTCAGTCATTAAGAATAATGAAAGAAGTCATAAAAAACTTATTGCTGCAATGCAGATCAAAAAAGCAGAGTTAGATATTCAAACAGAAATACTGAGACAGAAAAAATAATTAACAGAGGAATAAATAGTTTCATATTCCTAACAATACACAACAATTAAATACACAGCAGACTTTAAAAAATTACATACAGAAAGAAGATTTAGACAAAATTTTAAAAATAAATACTAAACCTGTCATTACACCAACTGATTCTTTACAATATATAGATATCAACATTAAACACTGACCACCACAGGTGTCAGAAGTCGTTCAGGCATAGACTCATGAGTGGGAAGTTTGGGGTTCGCTTCCCATCAGGACTGTCCTCCCTGACCCAGGTTTTCCTCAATCCTCATAAATGGTTTTTGCCAGAGAAGTACCCTAAAACTTAGGTCTGGAATGCTACCTTCCTTAAAAAAATTCCTTTCCCTGTTTATCATTTCATCTCATGTATCATCAGTGTCCAACAATTGTGATGCCTAAAAAAAAAAAAACAAACAAAAAAAAAACAAACAAACAAACACGTTCTCTTAAAAATGGAGAAGCGGGCTTTGGAATATACTGTGAAGAATTTTCTCAATAAACACTTTTGGATTGGTATGCTAACAATTTTGATGGTAAAATAATGGCCATTAGAGCAGTTTTAGAAAATGTACTGTATAGACCTAAAATAAATAAAAGAATTATCTTAAGTGACTCTAAAGCAGTACTACAAAGTATAATGAATTATAGTTACCCACCAACATACACTATAAATGAAATAAGAAAACTATATCATACATTCCAGATCAGAAATACAGAAATAGTTTTATAATAAATCCCCAGCATGTGGGATTAAAGGAATGAGATTGCTGATATTTTAGGGGGAAAGTCATCATAAAATTAAAACCACCTCTTGAACTGGAACTTCCTTCTAAATGATTAATAACTGAACAAGAACAACAAAATATCCCCCCCCCCAAAAAAATAAATAAATAAAATAAAAAGGAAAACCATATGAAGATCTAAATACTTTCAAAAATCTTTTATTGA
Source organism: Metallyticus violacea (assembly GCA_030762175.1). NCBI lineage: Eukaryota > Metazoa > Arthropoda > Insecta > Mantodea > Metallyticidae > Metallyticus > Metallyticus violacea. The sequence goes on from CM060830.1 coordinate 3,953,478, forward strand.
AACTAAGAAAAAATGGAGTTGCTCAATTCCACTTGATTGTCGAGCATGACTGTCTGTTATAACATCTCTTCAGGATGAAATTAATCAAGGACACCCACTGCCCATTGGCTTAGGTTGTGAACATTATCCTAAACAAAGAACATCTACTGAAATGCAGTCAACTTGATAGCAATAAACAAAAAATAATTTGGAAGCTACAGAAAAAATGATAAATATCAGCATCCCCAATGGGCACTAGCAAACAACCAACCAAATAAATTGAAGTTTAAAGTCACATACTCTGTTTACTGTTGCATTCATGCGATCAATGTCTTGTTAATGTTACCTGGTTAACACACAGCACAGCAAGATGGTGACTTGTTGACAGCTTGTGAAGCTGCCCACCAACAGCACGGAGATCCTTTGCTCTGTTCACCGCATCACCTGGTTCATAGTCTGCTCTAAATACCCCAGCAATTGAGTCTAACACAATAAGCCCAATGTTCTGCTGAGACAACAGAAGGGGCAGTCTTACATTTAAACATCGTTGCAGCCCTTCCTGCAACAAGCAAGCAATTTCAAAGCATTAGCAGCAGTATTCACTCAAATTGCAACGACTGGTCCCTTATTTCCAGGTATGACAGTATCTCTACTTGTGTCTGAGATTAATATTAGGTTGATCAGAAATTTTTTTCCTGAAATGGTACAAAAAAAAAAAAAAAAACATGGTTCAAAATTTAGGCCACAATTTTCTATGTCATCCATTCCTCTGCCAATGCTTAGATATAGAGGCAAAAGTTTTGATCATGTGTTTTTGACACCTTCAAGATCACCAAACCGTTTTCCTTCAAGAAATGTTGCCATTTACCAGCACAAAACATAGGATAGACGAGTAGGCTTCTATGGCCTGTGTCGTTGGTGTATTCAGCTGAAGGCTATCTTTTCGTGATTTAGAACCTAAGTTTTGCCAACATGCTGTAAGCTTCTTCTGGGCTGCTATCCACTTTGTCCTGCACATTTATGAGAGCTGGGTGAAAGTACCACCTTCTTGCTTTGGTAATAGGCACATCCTTTTAGGTGTTTTCGAGATGCTGTGGAGCTGATGCCATCATCGCTTTATATTGTTTGCTTCTTCGAATACTTCTGCTTTTATGTATCACTCTTTGTGTAAAACCGTTGCAGGATCCCAGAAGTTTTGTACTGTCAAAGTCCATATAACATCCTGTTGATATGACATGTTAGCTTTAACTGACTTTTCCTTTTGATTTAGTTTCAGGCTATATATATATAGTAATTATAATAGTAGAAAAGGATGAAACACTAACAAAAGTCACAGTTGAGATTGCTATATTTCGAACTCGTGGAGTCCTCCTATGGCAAGAAGACATATATATATATATATATATGAGAGTGATTCAGAAAGTTCTTAACTTGAGAAAGAAAACTTTTTACCCCATTTTTTTTTCAACAGTCACCTTTTAACTCTACACTTAAACCAACAATATTCTAGCTTCTTTATACATTTGGTATAAAATTACTTTTCTAACTATGCACAATAAGCATTTGAGCTATTATCTCCATATCTGAAGTAAATCTCTGACCAGCTAGTCATTTATTCACATCTGGGTAAAGGAAAAGGTCACTGGGAGTCAAATCTGATGAATATGGTGTGTGTGAGATAGCTGTTCAAAGAATAAGACATCTAACTTAGTGATCTGAATTTAAGAAGTGTGCACCAATGAGTTATCTTGCTGGAAAACATTGTTTTTCTTAGCAAATTGGACATTTGGTCTTAATAGCATCTTTCAACTGCTTTAGCAATGCCACATAATACTTTCTGTTGATGATGGTTTTACTCTTTTCCAGGTAGTCTGCCAACACCATGCCCTGAGCATTCCAGAAAACATGGATATCACCTTTCCTGCTAAAGGTACAAACTTGGCCTTCTTTGGAGCGCTTTCAGCCTCTTTAACTCATTGTTTGGACACAGTGATGTAACGTCAAGTTGCATCTAAACATATCCAAGCACTCCTGATAATGGTACCCATTGTGCTAGCACATGCAAAGCATTCTAGACATTATCTTTTTCAGATCTTTGCAATCTCAGCAAGCTCGCACCTTGATTCATCTTTCCTTTAACACAGCAATGTGAATTTTTGTGATGTTTTCTACGTCCTGAATGTTCGTCATCAAAAATGGAAGGACAACTGTGTTTAAACTCAGAAGCTCATTTCTTTACCATGAAAAAATTGGTGAAGAGTCTTTAAAAATGGAATCCAATTCCCTTTTTATCTCGGTTGGCATTAAACCTTTTAAAAAGAGATACGCTGCGCAATGTTCAATTTTGTCCATTTGGTAAAAAAAGCCTCAACTTGTTTATTTTGCTGGAATATAGCAGCCAAGCAGATGAAAGAATGTGTATGAAAATGCATGGCGCAATCCTTGCTATTTGATTATGCCAACACCATCTCAGTGCCAGGCCAAGAACTTTTCAAATTGCCCTCGTATATGTTGTCTGTCTGATATATGCCTTGTCACTGTTACATTGAATTCACATACACTGCCAGTAGATAACAGGTATGCTCATATCTTTGATTAGGAAAGAAATTATAAGTTTTTTTAGAAAATATAATATCCTGATTTCTAACGATGGCTGATATTTTGTGTTACTCCTTGAAAACAAGATTGGCCCATTTAGGATCCTGCTTTTCAGGTGAGCCTTCAAATGTGTTATGGATGGCCTTTTAGCATTTTTTAGCAAATTCAGAAGGAATGTAGCTATTGCGGCTATACCCATGAAAAGATTTTGAAAAATATTTGCAAATCTCCATCGATTGTGCTTACTGTGCACGGATAATGACAGTGAATCATATGTATGTGTGTTAATGCTCTACCTCTTTTTACTGTATCCGGAATGAGGTCTGTAAATACACAGAACTGACTTTACGTGCTCGGTGCTGTGTCAAGCAATGAAGTGGATAACATAACAAGCGGACTATGTGGTACAGAAAGACCACAACAACAGTGAACCTAGGAACTAAGAGTATTCAAACATCCCCAACTCATTTAACCAGAGGTAAAAATAAATGTTTGCCTGCTCTATGTATTAAGCAACTGTTTTGTTTGGGGTTATTGCCACAGGACAATTATGATGGCATTCTAGCTTGCATATCATACTGTGTAAGTGGCATTGTAGACAAAGGGCTCTAACAAGGAAATAAATGATTTCCGGGTCCATGTTCATATTAACTTATTTGCACCCACTAAATACAAAGAATGTTTCCCCAAAGTTTTGACATACCTGTTGTTACACTCTGTAAAGGTGTGTGGGGGTGTGTGTGTGTGTGTGTGTGTGTGTGTGTGTGTGTGTAATATCCATTTAACTATTATATTAGGATATTAGAATGTCTCAAACCATTTTGTGTAAATTATTTGGAAACTTTGTGACTGTATTAATGGGGACTAGTTTTTTGTTGATGCTACCTTCTCTTCACAAATACACCAATATTGTATTCTAAAATATTTGCTTTTCTAAAATTTTTTCAAACTTGCCAATTCTCCGTCTTGTATGGTCCAATTGATATTACTTGTTGCCCACTTTAGTACTTTCTTAGCAATCTACAATAAAAGTGCTTCGACTTGAAATGTAGAATGTTTTAGTGTGTTTTGTCAGTGTGTATTTCCTTTAAAAGTGTTGAACAATTTGTTTATTATGGAGTTACGTGTCTAAATATATAAAATAAATTTTTGATATAGTTATTAAGAACAATAATGAATTAATATATTTGTCAAGGCTAATTAGTTATTTAATATATTAATGCATGTAATTGAATAAATCAGAGAGTGCTGTTTGGGAAAATTAATTTATATATATATATATATTTTCCTCACAAGTTCTTGTTCTAGGATTTTCCATGACCAAATTCTGGGGATTTTTAAAACACAAGCTTGCTAAAATAGGAAAAAAAAAAGAAAAGGAAGAAAGAAAGAAAAAGGAAAAAAAGGGGGGGGGGACTACAACTGTGCAGCACTATTGGGAAAAGTGCCAAGACTTGTTTAAATGCTAAAGTTACTTTGTTAAAGTCAATACTAACCACATCTGCTATATGCTCCACAAAGATACTGTCTCCAAATTTAATTTTGGCACACTGTCCATCAGTACATCTTTTAAATGTAGGAAGGAATGTTTGAAGCAGTTGCTGCAACCTCTTAGAAGGAAATGCATCTTCTGTACAGATATATACTGCTCCTAAATTAAAAGAAACCAATCATAAATTAAATTGACATCACATACCAGAGCCAAGGATTTGCTGCTAAGTATTGGGGTCTGCTGTCTTAATTTTCAATAATCCTTTTATAGAACAGAAATTTATTAGCCTAACGAATCACATAATTGACTGCTTTACTCCAAAGCAAACAAAAGATTTAAATAAAAAAATTTCAACTCCCTATTTTTTGCTACTGATAGCCTTTACGCATGAGCTTTCATGGCACTATACTATGCAGGTCAAATCACGTGTTGTCTCTCATTTCTTCTAATTTTGTTTTTCTAGCATTCATTCACACAAAGCTCATGTTGGTTTTTTTTTTTGTGTTTATAAGCATGAAATATACAGTAGGGACAGCTTGTATTGGTCCCTTTGATATTCTTGCTCGTTAGATGTACTTCTCAATGAATCTGTTAGATGACACTTTAGCACTGCAGCTAAATTATGTTTAGCAATCAACTGTAAATGTGGAAGCTATGGATTCATTAATTAAAACTAACTGTAATGAAAATGCACCTTTTCTTTTCAAAATATATATATAAAAATTACCATATTTGATATTGGAATGTAAAGTAATTAGTAAAACACCACTTAATTAAGGTGAGTAAATCTTGTTTTTTTTTAAATATGGTTTTAGGTTTTGATTAATAAATGGTGATTTCTGAATGACAATCAAGCATTTTTAAGCATTAATATTATTTCTTTTTCTCCTAAATTCCTACTATATTTAGCTGAGACGGTATAACAACATTTTTTAATTATAATTCTTCCGATATAAAAAAATTAAGTTAAAGTGCTGACAAACAACACTTAGTTTTACAGTTAGCATAAGTGACATATCTTTGAAAAGCTTATATTATATTTTCTTCACTTTACAGCAGCCTTAACATATGATGATTCAATAATCGAGTGGTGGAAGGAGAGAAGAATACTGTAAAGAGATATGAGTGATGTTCTGCAAAATTACTACATAAAATAAGACATTATCCAAGAGCAAATTTCTCAGCATAAATAACACCTCAGTTTGCTAATTTTTCTGCATTTATTTTCTTGGCAGCATTTTACCACATAAGAACTTACCATAACTTGAAGAAATAATGATAATGATGATGTTAATAATAATAATAATAATAATAATAATAATAATAATAATAATAATAATAATAATAATAATAATAAAGGGGGAAAATAATATAATTTGTTTTAATATCAGTAATAATTATTATTTGGCACACTTTTCAGTTTTTTTTTTATTTATTTTTTTTTTTTTTAAGATTTTGCTGTATTGAAAAAGTATTCATTTACAAATTCTAGGATCAATTGGTCAGAATTATTCAGAAAAATTAAATTCAACATCAAAATCTATATTATTGCCATAACGTGTGCAAGTGTACAATCAGAAAATTATCACAGGCTTTAATTCACAAGCGCCGCCAACATAATAGCCAACTGCCACCAACCTGGTAATATATAGTTTATTGCCAATAGTACACATTTCGGAATGCTTACATTTAGTAATAATTATTATGATTTCAACTATATGCCAGTTAGCTATTTAATTTATTAAAAAAGTAGTGGTAAATATTTTCAGTTTGGATTCAATTATGCCATCCTTTTATTTATACAGAACAATCAGCAGTAGCAGTGGCAGTAGTAGGAGGTAGTGAAATCAATTTTGTAACATGTGCTTTCAGAATTTGATCCAAAAAATACCCAAGCGATCACTACTGTATATACTGTGCTTAAAAGCATGTATATAAAAGTGTTTTAACTTGTGTTATTAGTCCTTTCATAATATCACAATAGAAGTACAGACTATAAGAACGGATTTGTGCATATAATAGATATGTTGTTACATATTCGTGCAGAAAGTTTAAAAGGCAGTTTTTAAACAGAACTCCCAAGTGTGCCTTCTCCTTCCATAGAAGCCAAATGGTTACTAAAAAACTTTAATCAAATCTGGGTCTAATCTGATAAGAAGTAAAGCTATAAACACTGTGTGGTTAATGAGGCACAGCTAGAAGAAAATGGAGGAAGATTTGAATGTAATCCTAAAAAAAATCTCGAACAGTTTACAGGAGAAAAACAAGTTTTGCAAACCACAGTTTGGAAAGCTAGTTACAATTGAAAGCATATAGGGTTATTTTCTACCAGTTGCAGCCACATGATGAGTGGCAATTAAATTTTTGTAATTGCATATTATTAAGTAGCTGATAAGTTGATTTAACACTCTTATGTTCCACTTACCATTAAATTATACAGAACATGTTTCACAGGCCATTGCCCACATCATCAGCTGTGAGTCAACTGCAATTGTGTCAGTCCTGGTGGTGTAATGGTAACCATATTTGCTTTCTAAACCCTTAGATCGCGGGTTCAAACCTGGCCAGAATCGATGGATTTTTTCGGACGTAAAAATCCTAGGTATGACTTCCTTCGGAAGAAAAGTAAAGCCATGGGTCCCGTGTCGTACATTTACGGCATGAAAAAGAACCTCAAGCTTGAAAGAAGAGGCCTCTGAGCAAAATTTGTCGGCCATTTCACGCCTGGAATTGAATGAGGCGCTGATGACCTGAGCTGTTAAAGAGCATCTTTAAATAAAAAACTAATCAATCAACTGCAATTGTATTATGCAAAATGTTACAGAGAAAATTAGCACATGCTGCAAATATGCCAAGGTACTATGAGTTATCCACAAGTTTCTGGCCTGACCGTGTTAGGTAGGTGATAGAATTTAAATACAGGAAGCATTTTTTCAACCTAACCTTTCTTTATTTCAATGCATTTCTCACATTTCTGGTTAGTTAGTCCAGGTGGTTTGGTGGTAAATATATTTGCAGGTTCTAACCTGGCCAGCATCAATGGATTTTTAGGGTCTAAAAATCCTAAGTATGGTTTCCTTTGAAATTTGTTTTATTCATCGCATGACAGTTCTTTAGTTGCAACTACTTTCAGTGTATGGTTTTCTCCAATTCTTGTACTATCACCTTAATACATGGAAAATCATTTGTTTTCAGTGTTTCAAGAGTTTTTATAGCTATATCAATTTCTGCTTTACTCTAAGAACTGAAACATTTCAATTTTGCATAAACAATGATAATTTAAAAATTAGGACGTCATAAAATACAACTAATTCCATTATAAGCAGCCATTTTGTGAGATATTTTACCAATCCTTCAAATTTAGATTTCTTGCAAGCTGATTGGAAACCATCAGAAAGCACTCAGCTTTTCAAAAAGATGGACTAGACAACTGTGAATTTCAAGATGAGCTCAAACAGCATTAAATGACAAAGCAACCCAATGTACGTCAAAAATGCAGCCTACCTTTCACAGTTCAGATTTGAGTTCTTGCAAAACATCCTGTAGCAGTCTCTGATTTTGGGACTGAGAAAACACAGATATTAAGGAATCTAAAAAAAGACTGCATAAGGTACACATCTGCCACATCATGCACAGCTAGTTCCATATTGTGGCTCATACAATGCGCAACAATTATGTCCTTATATAAATGTGTATGCAGCAAGCAGCTAACTCTTTGTAAGGTGCAAGCATTGTTGATGCACTATCTGTTGCAATATCTACAAGATTGTTTTTAGTACATCATATTTAATTCTACTTCTCAAAAGTGGCTACAAAAAAATTTCAGAATATTCTTAAAGATTTTAATATCAGGTTGGCACCAGTTAATACATTTAATGTTAAAAATTTACTGATACACAATGTTAATGACAGTATTCCACAAGAGAAAAAAATCAATATTTACAAAATAAGTTCTGCAGAATGTGAAAAAATCTACATTGGAAAAACAAAGAGAAACATAGGCACATGGTTAAAGATGATGATGATTATTGTTTAGGGGCGCAAAACTGCTATGGTCATTAGCGCCCAAACACAACAAGTACTGTGTCAGATATAAAAATAAATAAACAAAGAACGCAAATCCTGCGCATAATCAACGGACAGTTGTACTTTTGCAATAAAAATATACCCAAAAACAAATAACTAGGGTACAAGGCGCCACAAACAGTAAAGTGTTACTAAAACACAGCCGCAAGTGCGGAAAAACACAACAGTCCTGTAATGGACTAAAAACGTGCCAATAAAATCCCAAAGCAAACACAGGTCAATAAACAAAGACCGGTAGCAAAACTAATCAGCAAAAGCTGAAAACAAACCGGTCGTATAAAAGATTAAAATGGTAACAATAAAACCCCAAAACAAGTAACAAGGGTAATGTTCAAAACAACAATTAAAGACTAGTCAACATGATTCAGCAAAAGCTGAAAAAACAACAGTCTTAAAAGAGTCTAAAAATGCCGTCAATGGTAAAAGATAAAACCTCACACCTTGCTCCAAAAACCACAAACACGGATAAAACGGAGCACGCGCTCAACAGCAACCACATCATCTGCGAGTAGGTCCTCAATAGAGGAGGGCAAACCAAGGCTAATTCTAAAAGCTGTCAGATGAAGACAATCAATTAAAATGTGACGCACTGTAAAGGGGTGGTCACAGTGAGGGCAAGCTGGAGCGGGTTGACCATTAAAAAGGTGAGAATGACTAAAACGGCAATGGCCAATTCTAAGGCGAGCTAAAATTACTTCTTCGCGACGAACACCGCGAGAAGAAGTCGACCAGTTAAAAGGGGCGGATTTACATTCACGGAGCTTATTATTTGGGAGTAATTCCCACTCCTCGCGCCAGCGCGAAAAAATGGCTCTACGTAACGAATGTATAAAATCCCCGAAATAAAAACGCTGCTCGTACTCAGCAGGGTCTAAAAGAGCGGATTTTGCTGCAACATCTGCGGCCTCATTACCTGGGAGTCCGACGTGTCCAGGCACCCACATTAGTTTTACCCTGACGCCAGCGTCGAAAAGGGTTAAAACCACGTTCTGGACCATCTGTACAAGAGGGTGGTGATTGTACAGCTGTTTAAAACTTAAAATAGCACTCAAAGAGTCGGAACATATAACAGTGTTCCCCAGCCCGTGATCAGAAATAAATAAAACCGCCCGATAGATAGCATAAAGTTCCGCCATAAAAATAGATGTTGCAACGTTAAGACCATACGTAAAACTAGCCCCATTAAAAACAAAAGCACATCCTACACCTGTGTCAGATTTTGAGCCGTCGGTATAGATAAAATTCCAGCCATTAAAAGCGGATTTGATCTCGCTAAAAGAACAACGAATAATATGTGCTGCGGTCGAAGATTTCGGACAGGACGTGAGCCCGAGATGAACGGGGGCCTCTGCTAAAATCCAGGGGGGAGAAGAAGTTTCCCCGGCTAAGAAAAAAGCAGGTAACTCCATGTCCAACGTCCGTAAAAACTCCCTAAAACGAAAGCCAGCGGGCTTAGGAGTAAAAGACCGAGCAGCGTAAAAACGATCAAAAGACATGTTAAAAAATGGCCCATTCGTGGGATGACGAGGTTGCGCAGCTAAGCGACAACCGTACGCAGTCAGTAAAACATCCCTACGATAAAACAACGGAGGTTCTCCAGACTCCGCACACAAACTCAACACAGGACTGGTGGGGAATGCCCCAATGGCAACACGGATACCCCGGTGATGAATCGGGTTAAGGCGACGAAGGATAGAAGGTCGCGCTGATCCGTAGACCACACAGCCGTAATCCAGTTTCGAACGGACGAGTGAGCGATAAAAGCGTAAAAGAACAGTCCGGTCAGCTCCCCAAGATGTGCCACTTAAAACACGTAAAATACAAAGAGAACGTTCACACTTGCCTCTGAGTTGCGCTATATGCGATGACCAGCATAACTTCCTATCAAACACCAAGCCAAGGAACCGAACTTCGTCTGCGAAGGAGAGTGCATCTGGGCCAAGATGGAGCGAAGGTGGATGATACTCCTTGTGGCGCCAGAAGTTCATGCAGACGGTCTTCTCTGCGGAGAAACGGAACCCGTGAGAGACACTCCAAGCGTGAAGGCGGTCGAGACAGCATTGGAGGCGGCGTTCCAGGAGACAGGTCCTCCGAGAGGAAAGATATATGGCAAAATCGTCTACAAATAAGGACGATTGTATTCCTGGCGGTAAACACTGGGTGATAGAGTTAATAGCAATGGCAAAAAGTGTGCAACTTAGTACCGAGCCCTGAGGTACACCGTTCTCTTGAATAAAATTCGACGATAAAACTGATCCCACGCGAACATTAAAAACCCGGTCTTTCATAAATTCCTGAATAAAAACAGACATACGCCCACGTATGTTCCAATCGTGAAGCGTTTGGAGGATACCACCTCTCCAGCAAGTATCGTACGCTTTCTCCAGATCGAAAAATACAGCAACCGTTTGGCACTTGCGCACAAAACCGTCCATTATGTGGGTCGAAAGAGATAAGAGATGGTCGACAGAGGAGCGGTGACGACGGAAACCGCACTGAGCGTTCGTCAACAGATTTCTCGACTCCAAAAACCACATAAGCCGTCCGTTAATCATGCGTTCCAACACCTTGCAAACGCAGCTGGTGAGGGAAATCGGACGGTAGCTGGAAGGAAGATGTGGGTCCTTTCCAGGCTTAGGTATGGGAATGACGGTAGCCAATCGCCAAGCGCGAGGAAATGCGCCGTTACACCAAATAAAATTAAAAGTTCGTAATAAAAATGCTTTGCCTTCTGCTGGTAAATGCTGCAACATGGCAACATGAATGTCATCAGGTCCCGGTGCGCAATGTCGAGAGGTAGAAAGGGCATGCTCCAGTTCCCTGGCGGTAAATGGAACGTTGTAGCTCTCCTGATGGTCGGAGGCAAACGAGAAACCTTTCCTCTCAACCTGCTCCCTTAATGCGCGAAATGTAGCCGGGTAATTGGCAGAACTAGAAACATCAGCGAAGGTTCGCCCTAAAACGTTGGCGACGTCAATCGGAGTGGTGAGCACTCGATTTAAAATCCTAAGACCGGGTATAGGGGTAAACCTTGGTTTGCCAGCAACGCGGCGTAGCCGTTCCCAAACTACGGATGAAGGCGTTGTGCGGTTAAAAGAAGAGGTAAAAGAAATCCAAGAGGCCTTTTTGCTATCCTTAATGACTCGGCGGCATTTGGCGCGAAGTTGTTTGTAGCAGATCATATTTGCTGAAGTAGGGTGGCGACGAAAAACTCGGAGAGCACCTCGGCGTGCACGCAATGCATCCCGGCATTCATCGTTCCACCAAGGAACCGGTAAGCGTCTGGGGTGACAAGACGACCGGGGAATAGCCTTATCTGCGGCTGTTATGATGACAGTACGGAGGTGCTCGATCGCGACGTCGATAGATGGAAAGTCACACCCTGAAAATTCGGCCAAAGATCGATAGAGAGTCCAATTCGCCTTATCAATGAGCCATTTTGGCGTGCGCTGTGAATGTGCGTTCGGAGAGAGTACATGGATCTGACACGGAAAGTGGTCACTGGAATATGTGTCGGAGAGGACGTTCCAGGTGAAATGTACAGCAAGCGAGGCAGAACAAATGGATAAATCCAAGTGCGATAAGCTATGAGTGCTGTCAGAGAGAAAAGTAGGTTGACCAGTGTTGAGAAGTATAAGATTGTGATTCAGCAAAAGGTCAGCTAAGAGGTTACCTCTTGCACACTCCGTGGTGGAACCCCAAAGGGGGTGGTGTGCATTGAAATCCCCCAAAAGAAGAACAGGGGGTGGTAGTTGAGACAAAAGATCGTCCAGGTCAACTTTGGTGATGGTGCCGGACGGAGGTAAATAAACATTGCAGACAGAAAAACTAAGGCCAGAAAAGTGAACTGTAGCTGCAGCAGCTTGTAAAGGAGTCTGGAGCTGTAATGAGGTGCTGTACACGTCGTTTCGAATTAAAAGTAAAACTCCGCCGTGAGCGGGAGTGCCATCTTCGGGAGGGAGATCAAATCTCACCGAAGAGTAACGGCGTAAATTAAAAGAATCGCTTGGGCGAAGCTTGGTCTCTTGGAGACACACAAGCAAAGGGTCAGTAGAACGTAAAATTAATTCGAGGTCAGGTCTTCGACTACGGAGACCACGCACATTCCACGAAAGGATAGCCATTGTTAAAATTAGATAAAAGAAGCTAAAAATTTACCACCTTACTTTTTGGACGGTGCAGGGCGAAACAAACGTCCTTTTTTCAACCGCGTGGGACTCGGTGGTTTTGATGGAGCAGGCACATCCTGCTCCATGACCTCCTCAGAGGGAGGGCTCTCCCGCTGAGAAACATCCGCCGATTCCAAAGCCTGGAATCGGTTGGATGTGGGAATAGGCGGCGACGGCGACCGCCTAGCGGGTTTGCTCCCATCATGGGAGCGTGACCTCCGAGGAGGAGAAGGGCTCTTTTTCTGCTCTACCTGAGTTGACGACTTTAAAAAATCCGTACGGGTAAAACTCGTCCTGAACTTAATTTCAGGGGCATTAAAAACAACCGCTTTGGGCTTCACGGTAGAGCGCTTTGGAGAACTAGGAGTAGTTTGGACCCGTGTAAAAACAAGATCGCAGGTCTGCGTACTGCTATCGCACTTCTTGGGCGCAAAAGAAGCTGCTGCGCTGTAGGTGCCGGTCTTAGGCACGACAGGTTGGCGAGACTGGAATCGCTTCCGGGCTTCAGTAAAGGAGAGTTTTTCCTTCACCCGGATCTCCTGGATACAGCGCTCCTCTCGAAAACGAGGGCAATCGCGGGACGAGGCTGGATGTTCACCGCGGCAGTTGACGCAGACAGGAGCGGATGGGCATGCTCCCTCGTGACTTGCTTGACCGCAGGTTGCACAGATGGATACGGCAGTTTTACATGATATGCGAGTGTGTCCAAAACGCTGACACTGGAAACATCGCAACGGGCTCGGGATATACGGGCGCACTTCTATCACCTCGTAGCCCGCCTTGATCCTCTGCGGCAAATCGACCCTGTCGAATGTGAGGAAAAGAGTCCGGGTCGGCTGTAATTCCCCCTCTTTCCTTGCCTGCACACGATATACTGAGGTGACCCCTTGGTCTTCCAGGCAGCTCTGGATTTCCGGGTCGGACATTCCGTCTAGAACATTTGTGGTGACAACTCCTCGCGACGAATTCATGGTCTTATGTTTCTCGACACGGACGGGATATCCGTGGAGTAGCGTCGCCTTGAGCAACGAGTTGCTTTGAGACAGGCCTTGTGTCTCCACCAAAAGTGATCCGTTGCGTAGACGGGTACAGGACTTAACGGGTCCAGCTATGGCATCAATGCCCTTCTGAATTTTAAATGGATTTACGGTCGTAAACGACTGACTCTCTTCAGTTCGACTAATGACCAAGTATCGAGGGAAAGACTTCTCGTATACTTCTTTTACGTCAACTCTTTTACGTTTAAAATGTAAAGGATTATTTTCCAGTACCATAGCGATTTATTCCTCCACCATTGCAACCGTCTCCGATGGCGGGCTGCTTCCTGGGCGCCACCCCGGCTTAGGTTACTGGCTCTGGCCTGAACAAAGTAACCTCAGGGTCACACCTTCCTGTGGGCTGACGAAGGGACCCAATCGCCTGCAGGAAGACTACAGCTCATGCAATGGCCCTTCCCCGGGCCTGGCCTTTACCAGGGGATACGCTCCCGTCCTACATGATAACCCTGTGCTGGGAGTTACGCCGTTACCCAGTCACATTTTACCGCGTCAAACACGGGGGCACCCATCAGACAAAGAACAGGGAAGTAGGACTAATAAAACAATAAAAGAGGCGAAATAAAAAGGAGTCAAACGCGCTGAGCGCGGACCTGAGGGAGCAGCTCGGGTGCCTCGGGGTCGCTACGCCCCGTACCCAATAAATTGGGCCCCTGAGGGGACATGGTTAAAGGAACATTTCAGGAACATAAAGTTCAAACAAACAGAGAAATCAGCAGTAACATATCATTTTTGGATACAAAATCATGACATAGTGAATAAAACAAAATTATTAAAATCAGCACAAGGACCTACGGAACTAGCAACCTGGGAGAAAATCTACATCTACAAATATAAAGACAGTCTAATGAACTTTGACACTGCCAGGGATGAAAACATAAACTAAAAGTTTATCACACCACCACCACAGCAGAATATACATTCCCACAGCTCAACGAATGATCCGACAGTGGAATTTTACCTGATGATGAGAACCAAATGTTCTCGAAGCCAGTTCTATATGTTATGACAAGTAAGTGAAATATTAAGAGTGTATTTCTACTAAATCATACAACAAAACCTTCTTATTGTTATATTTTTCTCCCTGACCATTTTATTTTTGGCAACAATTTTTTATGCAAAATAAATGTAGTAAAAAATGTCTTCACAATGATTTTTTGTGTAATAAGTTAAATGCTAACACAGATGGGTAATTTTTTTGCTTACCCTGTAAAATTTATAAAATGGCACATTGAACATTTCGACTCTTCAACTCCATTATAATTATGTCTGGCTCTAACATTCTGCAGATGCAACAATATTTCATTGTAAGGCTGAGAACTGTTACATGTCTTTCAGAGATAAAAGATCACAGTATTGTCACTGAAAGGAACTATTATAATAAATTGCAAACTTTCATCCAAGGAAGCTCTTAAGCATCAGCGTAAATGTAAGCACATAGCATTTCTGAAAAAGAGTGCAAACTGGTTCACAGTACAAATAAACCAATTAATCTTATTTTTCTTTGATTACATGTCTTATAGTACCATGAATATGGAATAAGTTAAATCGTACACAATGGTAATAAATAGAAGGCATAAAACAGTGCTATTTTTCAATGGGAATGTGGCTGCATTATTATGATAATTGTATAATTAATATGATACTAGCGGTTTACCTAGCTATAACCAAATACATGGGAATATTTACTCATCTGTACAATAATTACTATTTATGCTAAAATAATGTAGTTTTTAGTCATGCAAAAATGAATGAATGAATGGTGTTTAACGCCCATTTTTGCTACAGAGGCACCACAGGCGATGGACACTGGTGATACATGAAATGATATATTGGGAAAGGATTTATTTTTTAAGGAAGGAAACGTTCCAGGCCTAAGTTTAGGGTACCCGGCATTTGCCATTTATGAGAAATGAGGAAAACCTGGAAAAAACCTGTTAGGAGGATGGTGCTGGTGGGATTTGAACCCCAGACCTCCTGCTCATGAGTCCGCAATTTAACGATCTCGGCCACCCGTGGCGGTATCATGCAAAAATGGCTTTCTACCATATTCAAAGGTGAATTAATTGCAAATCTAGAACACTTTCTCCTAGGGTAAACAGTATTTGCAAGAGAGAAATTAACTGAGCTGGAAAATGTAGGATCTCAGTGGGAACACAATATGGCAACATTGCAAGACACCAGAGAATGCACATGTGCTGTTCATCCCATTTGAAAGTCACTGTAGAAGTGCAGTAGCTAGAGGTAGACCAGCATGGCCAAAAGGCAGCAAAAACATCAATCATAGGGTAATTTCACTTCCCTATACGTTAGGTTTAGCTGTCAATGTTTGTGTTTTCTACCTGCCAAAAATCATTATGCGCATATTATATGCAGCATGCCAGAGCAATATATAGTATAAGTAACACCCAATTACTGCATGGTTTTTAACAGTTACACACAAACCAAGTCTATACTCACCTGCACCAAGACCTCCACAAGCAGATGGACACTGTACCGTAATTGACATCTGCAGACAGAACTGTGTCTTTCCAAGGCCACTTTCACCAACAATTTCTGTTATCCCTCTCACAGGAACTCCTCCATGAAGAAATTTATCAATCTCAGGGCATCCAGTGCAAAGTCTAGCAACCTCACAGATTTCTGCAGCTATATGTTTTAAAATAAATTCATTTAAGTTCCAGAGACTTTTCTATATCTTTGAACATGAGTACTTAAAAAGCATAGGCTTACCTATCAGAAATCTTGAGGTCAACACACTCTTCCTAGCCCTGTGTTTCACCAGTTCACATTCTTCTCTTGTTAGATTGGCAAACCTACGTAGTTCATGTTCAGATGATACCAGTACTGACTGTGCTGAGGATAATCCAGCTGAAAATGGAATACATATTTAACACTCAAGGGTTTCGCCTCACAAGTAACTTTAGGCTATTATAATAATAATAATAATAATAATAATAATAATAATAATAATAATAATAATAATAATAATGAAATTATGTAAGTTTTTAATATCTGTTTTACCTTAAAATTGTAATAAAATGAAACGATTACATAAAACACATACTGCTCTTTCCTATATGTTGGAAGTACATTTTTCATGCAAATACATCACTGATTTGCAATATTTTAAATGCTCCAGAACAACGTTGTGCTTTCTTTTTGCTCAAAAGTGCACATTTTTCTGTTTGTATCCACCATTTTCCTACATGCTACTTTCTATCATGCCAATGCATCCAAGTGTTTACGGTTTATGCCACAAGATAGCACTATGTGTGGTTTCTAGATGCTGCAGTAGTAAAAGGAGTTTTGCCACTATTACAATGATTTACCCCATACCATAACAGCATGCAATTTGCTACAATATAAATCTTTATTTATCCTTTGCTAAATTCTGTTCCTTTCTTTTTCTGCAAAATGCATCATTGTGTCTACATATTGAATTATTTGCATCAGGGCAGCTCTGTACACAATTTCCTTATTATTCACCATTTTACAAAGTTACATAATATTATTATTATAGTGAGAAATAAGATGATTCCTTTGCGCCAACCTATTCAAGGAAGGAATACCAATCATTTGCATAATGAAACTTGTTAACTTAAACTTAGCTCAGGAGTTAGGTTTTTAAGAATATTGTTGGTACACTTACCTGCTTGTAAACTTTACAATCTTAAAATGTAGCCCCTATGTTAGGTGTACGTTTTATGAGGATCTGTGTAATAACATCTGCTTACATTAAGTTAAGTGTTTGCTTCAACAAGCTACCTTAAATCTATATTTAAGAAGTATCTGACATAAAATCTAGTGCATTTCTTGCTGTTCTCAATGACACTTATGTCACTACCATGCCCACCATTCACTCACCAATTTTCCTTTCAGCTGCCAAAATATGCTATAAATTAAATCACTTTTCTGGGGTTGAATGGGTGGGTTAATAGCTTGCGACCAACTCATGTCTTCTCTTGATGACTATTTCTTCAATTTCATTACATTTTGCCATGTTGCAACCACTTTTTCCTACCATTGGGTGGCTTTGGGTCTTACCCAAAATACATTAATTTACATATTGCAACTATCATGCTTAGGCATGTGTGTAACATCTTATGAAAAAGTTGAACACTGTCATGAGAAAAGTAATAGCTTGCTATAGCAAGATGACTATAACCATTTACCATTTTATTTTCACAAATCATTATAGACAGACATAAAGTGTTTCAAAGTGTCCGATCTACAATCTCTATCTTTATTTTTTTGTTCCAAAACTTCCAAAATAAGAAGCAAAGGTAATGATTACTTAAATTTGTGATACAACAATTCTGCAGCCTACCAAAGACTACTTCTTATGTTAACTAATAATTTAACAAATTTGTGCATTAAAAGAAACTTACTCAATCTTCTGCGCAATTCCCTTAGTCATTCATATGCTGGCTTTAGCACCATATTCGACAATTCTGCATTAAATGGAGCTAATGCCAGTAACATTTCACTGTGCACATCCCACAAGTAAAGCTTTTCAAACTTACTTTGAATAATTGGATCGCCTCATTTGCACCAAATAAATATAAGTCGATAAAAATAAATTCCTAATCAATTAATATACACACCATATGTTCGGATGAATCCTAGAAACCGAGGACGCTGTGGTTCATTATTTTTATATCTTCATCTACTCCCTGCTATATAATACATGATTAAAACTAGCTCATATATACGGAATGGAAATTTTAAAATAGGATGCATATATTGAAGTTTCAATGGTAAAGCCTAATTACAATCGTTACACAAAACAAGATGTTGAAATGCTAATGTTAAAGTTAGCTGCTCTCTTATACCTTTCTCCAGTGATTCTTCTACTCTTCGTGGTAAATCGTGAAATGCCATTACGCTACGCTTTTAATCAACTGCTTGCTACATTGTTTTCGTGCAAAAGAATTACCAAAGTTAATCTTTCACATTTCCATAACATAATTTCATCTATCATAATGGGTTAATGCTAAATGTCAATTGAAATTTTATTTATTCTCACTCTTGAAAATATTATATTACATTCCAATAATCCACATTTAAACAGAATTCTAAACCGCAAACCTACAATACTAATTCAAACTTCCCCGAATCGGCGCCATATCATTCATCGCCCTCGAATGCCATACTGCCAACCAGAAAATACATAAAATCAGGCTACCAACTACAAGCAATGAATATACAGATTAATTTAGTTATGTACCAGATCGATATTAGATTACTTAAATTAAATAGTTATAGCAAGGTTATAATCGTTGGTTGAACATACAGCAGTAGTTAGTAGTTAAGGTTCATGTTATTACGCTGGTGATATGACTACGTATAGTATTGGTTTATGTATTATTATTGTTATCATTTTTGCACCTGCATTATTTTTGTAATATGAGATGAATTAAGAACTGCCAAAATATGCATCCAAATAATCTCTACCAATGGGCCAAATATGAATTTAGATGCTTCGACATTGATGCTAATTCGGGATTGTCTGTTGAAAAATAACCTTACTTTTTAAATGTTTTTAAGTTGGTTTCGTCTTCATCTTATTGTTAGACCTTACTGTGCTTTGTCTACCTCGAAGTAATCTCCCCCTCTATTGATACATCTCTTCCAAGGCGTTTGAGCTACTTATTACCCGCAGGGCTACAAGCAATGAATTGCTGCTGGTGGTGATCAGTGCTCTGGACTTGCTCTTGAGTGACAGCGGAAAAAGCGGAACTTATCCACACGCACTTTACCATAGTTAACCCCACTTTACTTTGTAAATATAAATGGATAAGGACCGGTAAATCATGTAATGAGGGCATTTTTAGGCGGGTAAAATATTGTAACGTGGAAAAAGTGCTCTTATTCCAATTCGCAATTAATTCATATGTACACACACTAATCTGATCTGTCGGTTGATCTCGGGCATATCCTGAAAGCCGGTGGACTCAGTGGTTTAGCGAGTAAATCATGGTAATTGCGGCAAATCTTTAACTCCGGCAGAAAAAAAAATCATATAATAGTATTCAAACCCACTATTCTATCTTCACAAATGTATCATGCTGCTCTATCCGCCTGCGCACCATTCATTTTACAGCGTTATTATTTAGCTTAGGCTGTGCCAATCACTACCTACCTTTGGCTCACTCCGCTGTTGCTCACTTCTGGTTAGCCGCTCGGGTACAAGAGCAAATCAAGAGCCCTTACCGCCATCATCAGTAGCAATTGAGTGTTTTCAGCCCGGCGGGTAAAGTCAAGTGTTGAGCCTCTGAAAGCAGTTCTAATACGGGATTTTCGAACTTGCGCTAAGCTGTCTGTAAATAATGAACCGAGTCTTCATCCTTTCTTCGTGATTTGCTTTGGGAATAAAAAGAAAACGTTCGCAGGGATTAAGTCAGGAGAGTATGGATGTTGAGGAAGAACAGCCCTCTGTTATAGTATAACACGATGAATACCAAACTTTTGTGTCAGGATTTCATGACACAATCCCACAAAAATGTTACACTCTTCGGCAATTTCTCAAACAGGTAGGCGCTGATTTTCATTAGGTTATTCTGTGATGTTGATAATTCCGAGCTTGTTCAGTTGATATCGATGTACGCCGGGACACTCGTCTGCCATCAACTACGCACTCCGGACCATTTTAAACCACTATACCAATCATAGCACTGAGTGTCACTTAAATAATTATTTTCATCAGCTTATCATCTCATAAGTCTCGGAAAAGGGTTTACGAAGTTTTACAGAACATGTTATTGCACCCACCATCTGAATAATCGCAGAACACACACAACATTGTTGCAGAGAAAGTAGCGTGGAACTCCACTGAAATAGGATATCACTGATCGCCAAACGGTAGGCGTCTCGTTAAGGTCAGTACTGATCAAGACCACCAATCGTTTTTTGCTACGACTTTTTTGGCGCTGAATTTTTAAAGAGTAATTTCGTAAAACAGATAGCAGGATTTATCCAGATGAAACCAAAACAATTTTTTAAAATTACTTTAATCTAAGCAACTAAAGTTATCTTTTTTTCATTTAAAAAGTCACAGTAACTTAAACTCTACTGTTTATATTTTTTTTTTATTTTCGATATTAGTTGGCATGTTTATTACAGCACCATTTCACCGTACTTTTTTCTAAATTTTCTGCTTCTTAGTAGTGCCTCCTGTAAATGTAATAATTTAAGACGGAAGGTTCACAAGATGTTATACGACAGAACTAATGCATGAGAAACTGAAAGGGCTATATCTGTTGAAACATGTCCCCTTTAAATGTGCAGTTAACTGCAACAAACCATAATGTTTTAAAAAATAGGTCTGAACTTCTGCAGTACTTGCTGTATTAGTTCCTGAAAAACTTCCTTCTACCCTAGAGCATTTACTTCAGTGTTCAGAGGAAGAAGCTGTATCTTCACTGTTTTTATGGAACATGCAGTACATCTTTACAAACTTCAGATCGAGTTGCATTTGATCTAATGCCATCACTTGCTGCACTTGTGTTATTTGATAATCCCCCCTCCCCCAAAGATGAAAAAGCCCAAAATATGCATTTGTATGCACAAAATGTGCTCATCAGCCTAAAAGAACAAAGAGATTCTTCTCTGAGATAATGCAGCTGCTTTGACAATGAAATCCACTGAACAGCATACTCTCCCTATAGCCTTGCAATTAACATATATTTGCACCATTAAAATAAGCATTGGGAGATTGGCAATGCGGAAGTATTTGTGAGCAGAAAACCCAAACCACTCTTTTCGAAATAGAATTAAGAAGCATCATATCCCCTGGAGAAAATATATCCTTTTTATTAAATTGGGTTTTTATAAATTACACAAAAAATTAATAAAAGCTATTCAGATCATTGTGTGATTGAGTTGAAATAACACTTTTTTGCTCCCTTGTTTAAATATGTAGAACCGGTTTCATGGACACTTCGTTCGCATCATCAGCCCCCTCCTTGTTGACTGGAGGATAAACCAGTGGGGATGTGTAATCTGCTCTGTTGGAGGTGTGATGAAGTTTATGTTTTCATCACCGGAAGTGTCAAAGTTTATTAAACCGTCTTTGTACTAGTAAATGTAGATTTTCTCCGATATTGCTAATTCTGTAGGTTCTGGCACATTGATTTTAATAATTTTGTTTTTTTCAATATGTTGTGATTTTCTGTTCAGAAATGCAATGCTATTTCTCCAACTGCCTGTATTTTATGTTTCTGAAATGTTCTTTTAACCATGCTTCTCTTTGTTTTTCCAATGGAGATTGTTTTACATTCTGCACAACTTATTTTATAAATATCTGCTTTTTTTCTCTTGTGGAATACTGTCATTAACATTATCAATCAAGAGATTTTTAACATTTCTGTTTACAGATGCTAACCTGATATTAAAATCTTTAAGAATATTCTGAAATTTTAGTAGCCCATGGATGAAATGTGAATTTTTAAAAAATTAGCTTATCTATTAACTAAACATATGGGAAAGGATCTACATATAAAGAAAAACATGAGCAAAACTTTATAAATTTTGACATCCCGGAAGCAGACAGCACTTTATTTAAGTTTATCACTGGACCACCAGAGTCAACCAGGATACCTACCCAGCTTCTATAAATGATCCAACAGTCGTTTAACAGCTGACGATGTAAAAAAGTTCCATGAAACATAGGCAATCTTTAGGCAATTTGAAATTTTCACTCTTCCATGTGAATATATTTATATTATCCCCATGAAATTTTATTTAAGAAATAAAGAAAATGTTGTTCAAAATCAAAATATACATGACAAGAATACTAGACAAAAAGCAAATCAACATAGACGGTTTCAACACTTTCCTGCCATCAAAAAGGAATTTATTATCAAAGCATTTTAGTACAAAATGTTCATCCCTCTCACCTAAAAGCCTTAATAAACAAGGAAAATACTTCAAACTACTCATGGAAAATAGCTATGCATAAAAACCTATTATTCTGTAAAGGAATATATGAATGGTAATATATTAGAGTTAAAAACACTGCAATAATTTTATATCAAAGCATATGTTTATTTCTGCTTCTCTGGTTTTTGTTGTAATGGCCAAGTTGCTTTTTCATTATTGTAACAATTTATGCAGATGTGCACAATATGTTTTGTACATGTAGAATGTATGTTACTATGGTAATTGTAAGTGACAAATTCTATGTTTGTAAGTCTCTGTGACTGCTTTACAAACTCATTGAAGGCTCCAGGAACTAAATTAAGCTATTTGTTCTTTGGGAGTAACTTTATGCCATGTTCTTTAAATATCTTATGGTATTTGTTGTGGTGAGTTGAATGATGTATGATATATATTTACATAATATCAAAAATGTACTAAGTAAATGTAAAAAGATAAGATAATGAGGGGTTTAAGAGAGTTTTGACAGCCTCTGGTACATCAACCTATAGGGGTTATTAAGCTACCCAATTGGATGAAATGCCTTCATTGTTTCTCAAAATCTGTTCCTTGAACATTGCAGTATCTTGGTTCCAATAGCATCCGTTGTTACAACTTCTCTGGTTATAGAAAAAGTATCTTTCTTACCAGGAATGGGCACTTAAAACGGAATATGCAAAGCAGTGTTTACACATTATACAAATGGGTTCATCTTTTATAGTGTAAGGATGTATATATACAAGGATAGGTTAAAAAATAATGCATAGTTGGCAGTACTGCAGATTAGATGATGCAACACTAGCGAAAATTACTAGCCATTTGCTGTGGAAGGCTTAAGAATGAAGCAGGTGTGTTCATTTTGTCCATAACATATCCTGTATGTAGATAAAAAGACTAGAAATGGAGCCTGCAGGTATATCAGGTACTGTAACTGTTGAAGATTAAAGGTTCTACATTAAGATTGAAATAATGCGTGGTAAAAACCCAGCAGAAATGTGCATGCTTTTACTGAAGTTTATGGTGAGTTCATAATGGATTTAAGTATAGTTTCTCATCAGGCTAATTGTTTTTGAGTTGGTTATGTCAGGAAGTTTATGACCAGGAAGGCCAAAGATATCAATAGGTGAATGAAATGTGAAACTTGCAATGGATAATCTTAAAAAAGACCATCGTGTGACTTTAGGAACTTTCAGAAGCTAAAGGGATTTCACTTAGTGTCAGTATTCTGTATTTTGACAAATGATTTACAGAAGAGAAAAATTTATGCACAATGGGTTCCTCACTTTTTGTTTGCTGAACAGAAGCAGAAATGCAAGGACATTGCAAACTTGCTGAAACAAAGATTCGACATTGAAATGACTGTGATAGGTTCATCTTACCCACAACAAGCACGTCAAGTCAAGCAAATGATGATCTTTGCTTTTGATCACCAAGGAGTCATTATGAAAGAAACCGCCTGTTATGCCCCAGTAGTTAAAAGAGTGACCATTCAAAAAAAAAAAAAAAAAAAAAAAAAAAAAAAAAAAAAAGATAGATAGATAGTTATGCAAAAACTGCCCCAAAACTAATCTATTTCTTGAGGCTAGGCCACTTGTGACAATGCTCATCTGCTGGGAATGTTATGACCAATAAACAGCATAATTATGGATGGAAAGTATTACCTCATCCACCATACAGTCCAGACATGACTCTATCTGACTTCTTATTCCCAAAGTGGAAAAATCCATGCATGGACATCGTTTTCTTTTTCTGGAAGAGCTTTCTGTAGCCATTAACCAAACCATTTAACAGGTGAACAAAATGATGCTTTGAATTAGATAGCAAAGCTTTCTAAATGATGGGACTCAGCCATTGAGAAGCAGGGAGACTATATTGAGGGACTGAAAAGAAATATTGTCAAAAATATAAACATGTAAATAAAAACAAACACTGGATATTATTTATGGAATGACCCTCGTAAATTTGCATACCATCACTTAAAAACATACATTTTTATAGACAAGTTCTCTTGTCTCTAGTAAGATAATCACTCCTTACATGCTTTTACTCACTATAAATTAAATAGTTATGGCTAATAAAATAAAAAATTAAATTTTAATTTTGCAATTTTTTATGAGGAAATCATTCAAATTTCATAATGTTTTCCCACTTACTTCAACATGTGTATTCTTCTCTGGTGGCGGTGTGATAAACTTGTAGTTTATATGTCAAAGTTCATCAGACATCTTTGTATTTGTAGATATAGATTTTCTCTGGGTTGTTAGTTCTGTAGGTCCTTGTACTGATTTTAATAATTTTTCTTTATTTATTATGTTGTGATTTTGTGTCCAAAAATGATATGCTAATGCTGATTTCTCAATTTGCTGATTTTATGTTCCTGAAATGTTCCTTTAACCATGTGCCTATGTTTCTCTTTGTTTTTCCAATCAGACAGTTAGACTTTAGCCTGGCTGATGATGAGAACTAAATGTTCTCAAAACCGGCTTCATACATATGACAAGTAAGAATGTGTAGTTCAACTAAATCATACAATAATATCAATTAATACAATTAGCTTCACTGTGCAAGTTCCAATTTACATTTTAAAGTTTTCTTGTTTTCATTTATAAATACATGAATATATTTTCCCACATCATTATTCTAGGTTTCTGAAGAGCTTTTAAAGGTTTTGGTTCCCATAGAATAAACAGTGTGTAAAATATATTCATAAACAAAAACAAGGAAAATGTATACACATTAATCAACTTCACTGTTTCTATCTTCTATTAAGTTTACAATTTACAAAGAAATTTGGTTAATTTTGATCTTCCAAACCACAGTAACCTCATCACTAAATTTGTAAAATCTATAAAATCTAAATCATATTAATGTCATGCTGGGAAGCTGACATTGGAAATATGCTTTGGAAATAGCCTTCGAAACATGTCCAAGTAAGTGGAATAAAATTAGTGAGATTTGAGCAATTTCCTCATAAAACATAGGAAAATTGTTGATATTTCATTCTGAAAATTTCTGCTATTTAAAAATACAAAAATAAATTTTAGTTTGTATTTTATTTGCACTAGGTAAAATCCACTAATGTAGTTAAGGGAAAGACCTAGGTCCTATTTCATAAAAATTGACAATTCAACACAGGACAGACAATAGTTTTATGGTCAATAGCTTAACAATTTTCTGTTTCAAAGCCTGTGAAATTTACAAAATTGTCATGAGAATTGCCAAATTATCACAACAAATTTGTCATTATTATTTCATACAATTTTAGTGAGACTGATAAAAGGTGACATTCTGACATATTTGTTCTGACAATATTGCCAAGCTGACACATTTATAAAATTGTCACAAATATTTGAAAGGAGAATGTTTACATGCTATAACTTGTGTGCTAGCAATTATTTATTGCAATATATATATAATTTTAGCCTTGATGTGATAAATGCTTCCCTGGAAGTGTTGAAGTTCATTAGTCTATCTCATTTATAAATGTAGATATTCTCCCATGTTGCTAACGCTGTAGGTCCTTTTATTGATTTTAATAAATGTCATGATTTTCTGTCCAAAAATGAGATGTTACTGCTAATTCCTCCATTTGTACATATTTTATGTTCCTGAAATATTCTTTTTACTGTGTGTCTGTGTTTCTCTTTGTTTTTCCAATATATATTTTTTCACAGTCTGGATAACTTATTTAGTAAATACCTTTTTTCTCTGGTGGTATACTTTAATTAATATAGTAATTCAGGAGATTTTTTAGCATTAATTCTGTTTATAGATATCGATCTGATATTAAAATATATTTTAAGTATTTTGAAATTTTTGCATAGCCCATGGATATGTGAATTATGATTTTAATTATATGATTAGCATCACTATACAAGTTCCAATCAGCATTCCAAGTTAAATATGAAATATTTTGCACATCGTCAGATTTAATTTACAAATATAATATAAATGCACAGAAATAAAATATTAATGCTAGTAAAGAGCAAAGAGTCTTGAATGAATATAGTTACTGCTTCTATGATTCAACACAAGTCATTTGTTGACAATTTGTTTCTTTAATAATGAAATGGCAATTTGCCTTGTGATAAGTTATATTTTTGACCTATCATATGTGACATATTTGTAGGTTATATAAAAGAATTAGTTATCATATATACTGACAAATTGTTGGGCATGCCAAATTTTATGAAACAGGGCTCTGGTGTCATTTATTTAATTTCATTTTCCACAAATGCTGATTTTTGCTACTTAAGCATATTTAGGTGCAATATTTTAATATTAAAGTAAACTTCTTACATTTTTAATTTACTTTTCAATTATTATTTTAGAAGCAAAAAATTGCTCTATCCTGCCTTCATCAAAAATACCAATGAAGATAATCAAATAAATATTAATACAATTAACAAATAAAAAATTTATTTTTAATGTAGGACTAGAAATGGGGTACAATGTGAATGATTATATACAACATATATATAAGTAGTTCTGCCAACATATAAGACAGCTATTGAGTTTAACTTTCTCTTTTGGCAACACTTCCAAATAAAAATTAATTTTTAGTATTTTATTTCCACTAATATTTTAAAATTATTTAAGAATTGTAAGAGACCAAAAATATTTACAAAATATAAAATTAAAAAAGTGACTAATTCTTACCAAGTTAAGAACTTAATGTCTCAATTGCAGAGTGGGGTCATTTTAAATTTACAGATTCAAACAAAGGCTTATAGATGAGTAGTTAAGTGTTCCTTGTTGTCTTTCTTAACAATTTCACTGATGAGAGACTTTGCCAAATTAGCAGGAGTAACTTCCCGCCCCAGAAAGTGTGCCACTAGCTGTCGTGGAGGTTTGCCCCCACCATGTGCCAGACATTCATATCTATACCTCTCTCCAGCGCTTCTGGAGAATGGATCTGCTTCAAAATAGCTTTGCCAAATCCAGGATGCCAGTGCACGAGACAGTAGATATGAGTAATATTTTGCTCCATAGCCTACCAGGTGTGAAAACCGCAGCTGCCAGGCCTGTTAACAAAAACCATTTCTACAATGTTATTTGCTTTTTAACTCAAAAGAGCTGGCTTTAATTCTTGTTTATCTCAAGTAAGATAAGTTTTATATAAGTGTGGCCTAAGGTTTATGCCTCACATAGAAGGCCATGATTTATTGTTGTGATGATATTCACATGTTTCAAGGAGCTTAAACACTCCATTTTCTTTCTGTCCATACCATTCATTTACTTAAGAAGTTCATTACAGTCAGATGTATTGGATAATACAGCATGATATTCACAACTGAATCACTGCAATGATTAAATTTTTAACTACAGAAGTACTTTCACCCAGTGATATTAAACAATACCTTAATGGTGTGTATAGGGAATCTTCCCCTTCATATACACTTTGAAGGAGTGTTCAAAATTATTTTGTTTGGGCAAAAAAAACCTTGAATATGACCCATATAAGAACAAACTAATGGATGTGTGGGTAAAAGAAAACATCTCCCTTGTTGAGGAGAAAGATCTGAGTGAAAGGCCTCAGAAGACAAAATGAAATGGCTACAAGAATGGAGCTTTCTAAAACTACAAAACTTTCACATAAAAACTATCCCACATGTTTTGACTCCCATTGGCTGTGAACAGCACACCCCGCTCTTTCCCCTACAAGTCACTGAACGTCACTTTAAAGCAGTATAGTAGTTGAGCTAAGAGGGGACAGGTGACTCCAGATCTTTGTGTGTACAAGTTACACAAATATGATTCAGCTCGTTGTGTTCATGCAGAATTTTGCTTGCAGTTCCCTGGTCAAGAAAAGCAATTCATGATATTGTGAATAAATCTGATTCTAGTGGATCAAATACATGCAGAAACATACAGAGGATAAACTAGATGAAATGGTGCAAACCTTGAGTGTTTGCCACTCTCAAAATTAGTGCAACAAGTGAGATTTTCACATAAAGCAACAAGATTATTAAACCTGAAATCGCACAAGTGTACAAGTGTCCATTGTAAAAAACAAGCCAACCAGTAACAAGAATGATTGTGTACCCCCCATTTGTGAATGAAGGTTTAATGCACCCAATGCTTCTTCTTTTTAAATGAGGCCTGGTTTCACCTGAATGGCCATTTGAATAATCAAAATATGTGTTACTGGTATACTGAAAATGCACATCCTGTACAAGAAACTGTTCTTTATAATAGGAAAGTAGGAGTTTGGTGTGCTGTTAGTGCAAGTCATATTATCAGTCCATTTTTTACAAGACAAAAATGGATGAAAAAGGGTACAGAAGGGACATTTTCACCACATTTTTTCAGCAGCTTACAGAAGAGGGGAAATCATATGGGTGGTTTCAACAGAAGAGAAAACCATGTTCCTCTACTATGACCCTCTTTCAAAGGGTGACAGAAGAAGGGTGAAGTGCCAAGATCATGTATTCATGGACATAATTTTTTGACACTGTAGAGAAATTCTGATGATAAGAGTTCAAAGAAAAAGGCACAAGTGCCTGGGAAGTACTGTGCTGAGCTACTGCATCAAGGAAATGAGGCATGGAATGCTGACTTAAGTAGTTCCTCTGATGCATGACAATGTACCAGGCCACATGGCTGCTGTGAACACATGTAACTTCTAGGAGTTGGATCATCTGCCATATTGCCCATCACTCAACCCCAGTTACTATTACCTGTTATCAAAACTGAAATCTGACTTTCGAGAGAGAAGATTCATATGAACAAAAATGAATTGAAGGAAGCTTTTTGCCGGATTTTTGTATACAAATGCTTTGGATAATTTTTCTTTTACAGGAATTAAAACATTAATCCAGAGATGTGAGAACTGTATAGATAGCAACATGTACAAGTCTGAGCGCACTCCAACAATGTATGGTGACAGCACAGCTGTGTATGTACACACAGGTGTTGCCATGTCAGATGCTAGGATGGATCTCAAGCAACAGCATTTCTGTGCAATGATTTTCTACAACTTTAAAGTCAGTTTTGGAGAGAGAGAGGATGCCTTGAGACATTGCATCATGCATTTGGGGATCTTTGTCCTATGCAATCCACTATTTATTGATGTTTTGCAGATTTTAAAAGAGGAAGGGATTCCCTCGAAGATGAAGACTACGTAGGAAGGCCAGCTACAGCAACAGTCGATGAAAGCAGATCGCAGAGTGCATGTTGCACATATCAGATTCAAGAAGCCTTAAATATTAGATCTGCAGCAGTAAAAACAATCCTGAGAGAAAAACTTCATGTCAGGAAACTCTGCAATCATTGGATCCCACACATACCTCACAAATGAGATGAAAAAGCATATGTGCTTTGCTGCCAGGAATTGATAAAAAAAAGTTGATGGGGGAATATCCAAAAACATATTTAACATCATAACAAGTTATGCAAGCTGCACGTTGTATCTAAGTGGTTGTCTGGGCCTGAGTCTTCCCAGGAGAGAATATCCCCAACAAAAATGAGGCGAGTGAGAAGTGTTGGCAAGTTCCTTCTTCTTAGCTAAATTCCACTAGAGGGCCCAAAGACTATCACTGCCAGAAGGTGGCTCAAATTTTTAATGGACTGGGAACCAAGCATCCTAAGACATGTCTATGTGGAATGTTGTTGCACCACAACAATGCCTCTGCTCAAATGCACTAGAAACAACCCAATTTCTGCAGGAGTCAAGGTCAAATATTTGTCCCATCCTTCCTACATCCAGATCTGGCCTCATGCGACTTTTTTCCATCCCGCAAAATAAAAGAAAAACTTTGTTGCCAATGATCTGAATCATCCTGCATACAAAGAATGTATTTATACTATATCCAAAGCAGCATGGCATTCAGTATTTACAAAATGCTTGAATGGATGAAACATTGTTTAGAATGCAATGAAGAATACTTTGAAAGATCAGGTCTAAATTTTTAAAATTTTGTTGCATTTATTCTCAAAACTTTTAGAGTGGCCCTTGTATGCAAAAGAAAATGAAATATTTCAAAAAAACATATTTAATTTATATCCTATTAGAATTAATTAAATATGTTCATACTAACTCCACTTAGCTATACAACATTAGGACATGTTTCAGGGGCAATAGCTCTCATCATCAGCTGTTGACCGACTACTTAAAGTGGTGGCTGGATCCCAAGGTGCTTCTGTGGCAGACTCTGATGGTTTGAATTGGAACTTTCTGAGTTCATTCATGAGTAAAACATTGAAATTCATTAGTTTTTTCTACTTTTCAGGATGAAAAATTTTACTGAACTAGATAGTTATATTGGGTTGTGAAATTCTTCTAGCAGCTTAGCTGTGGTTTAATTTTTTGATTTTGGGTCCAAAATTCAGTTGCCACTGCTGATTTATCAATTTATTTAAAACAAATACTCCTAAAGTGTTCCTGTTTCTAAATTCCTCTCCATTTTTTGGATGCTTTGATTACAATCTGCACATTTGATTTTGAAAACTTCTGATTTTTGTTGTGTTGGTACTGTGTCTTTTACTGTAGAACATAATATATTTTTGATATTGCTTGTTCTATGTGGTTAACTTTATGCCATGTTCTTTGAATATCCTATTGAATTTGTTGTGGTAAGTTGGATAAAATATAAAACTTTTGAATTTGTATCTTTCTTTGAGGTTCTTCAGTTTAGAAACCTCTCCTATAGATTTTTGTATTTTAAATTTATTGATAATTTTTATAATTGTGTCTTTGTGAAAGCATTGATTATTACTGCATTAATTATCTATTTGTATTTTGTTTTGTACTGTGTTCCATGCAAGTTCAAGAAAGCCATTGAGATTTCACTGAGAGGGACAGGTGGCATTGTCACTTATTGCAAGCACATGGAGAGCACACTAGAATTATGTTTGTATAAAGGCAAATGTGTTGCACTAATGAAATAATTGCATTGTAAGCGGTGTCATCATTATTATTATGGTGGCGGAAACAATTATATCTGATGTACATGAAGACGATAGTATCTAGATGCAAAGACTGGAAATGAGCATGCAATTATGAACCTAAAGCATCATATTAACAATGCTGATGCCTATTACACTGGAAAAATGTCACTGATTTCTGAATCACTTTCATCACTATTAATGTTGCTGCTGCTAGCATGATGTCAGCATTTCCATTACCACCATTGTCATAACAAAAGAGCAGCTAGAATGTTCTATGGAAATGACCAGGTGTTCTACCATTTCTTACAAAACACTTGCATTTTCCCATGCTGTTCTTATTATGCCCTTTGTATGAGTCACCACTTTGTTCCAGTTTTCATCTTTTATTGTTGTTAACACCTTTTCTGTCAGCTTTACTACTGACAACATGGTAAAATCTTTGTTTCGCTCAACATAATCTTTTATTTCAGTCCAAATTAACTTGATTGGGTTAAAATGGCAATGATAAGGGAAAGTTAACTATTTTTTGGCCATGTTCTGCAGCAATGCCATTCACTACATAACTTGGAACCATGGTTTATTCACTTTCACAAGTTCCAGTAATTCAATTTCTTCTTCACTGGTGTTTCCAGTATGGAGAGGTATTTACCTAATGGCACATTCATTGTCCCTTTCAGCTTGTCATCCATCCAGCATTTGCTTTCAGAATGAATGTCATTTACTTAAGTCTCATCAAGTCAAACAATGTGTTTAAAATCATGGGTTTTTCCCAAAGGAACTTAAAGCATCATGCACAAATGCAAGCTTTTCAAATTAGCAATTTTTCCTGCCATTTATTTTTTGTAACGAAAAAATAAGTTCTTCGCTATTTTAAGCAATGATGTCTTGCTACATTGGTATAGCTTGGCTTCCTTTAAGGACACATATAATTTTAAGATAGTAGGATGTTACTTTCTCCTGTAATAAAAATAAATATGTATGCATATAGCATTCTGCTGGAAATGATCTAAGTTTGTGACACATTTACATACTTTTCTCCTTTTTCCAGGGGTTTCTAATCTAGGCACCAATGGCTGATTTTCCTCTTTATCATACTTTTCTTTCCCTATCTTAACCACGGTGTTCTTACCGATTTCTACAGCATATGAGGTCCTATCAAGTACATGGAAGATTGGAATAAGAGGCCCCCTGTTTAATTTCCCCTCTTTAAAACACTCTCTAACACAGCATATTATTTCCCACATTTGTTTTTAATTGGGGTATTTTTACCAAATACATATTTATTCGGTTTCCAAGCATGCTCAATTTTTCTTTTGGCTGCATAATCAATTCTTAGACATGATTAAAAATCCATTAAATGTGTTTATAACATTGTAAAAGCTCACAACACGCACAACGGAATGATGCAAAGCACTTCTCACTATACAAGAAACTTCTAAACTCTTAGGTAGATTAAAATTAAACTACTTAAAATCATGTTAACACATTAAAAACACTCTTGACATTCCACTCTTAAAACTTTTAAAATTAAAACTGGGACATATTTCGTGAGATCTTGGTCACATTGTCAAGAGTTGTTTCATGGTTGACAATGTGAGCAAGGTCTCACGAAACTTCAGTTTTAATTTTAAAAGTTTTAAGAGTGGAACATCAAGAATGTTTTAATGTGTTAACATGATTTTAAGTCATTTCACTTTTAATCTACTTATGATTTTATGATCATTTCACTGTGTGGATTCCTATGTTCATCATTATTCATAACTTCTAAACTGTTGCAAGAGCACAACAGATAAGTATTGTTGTTTATAATGCAGCACTAGCAGATATATAATAAGGTGTGAAGTCTGCACTTATGTAACTGACACAGCCAGGCACACGCTAATTATGTTTTACAAATTGGCAACACAATAGTGATGTATACAGTTACTATGGAAATATCCTACCTCTAATTGGTTTGTCTACATGTTGCTATTACAACAGATATGACACTTTGACCCCCTTCCATCATTTTAGAGCCCACATGTTCAACAAATATCAATCACCTTCTTAACAGGTTTCACAGTAAAAGACACCACATAAATAGAACAGCGATCAGGAATTAACAAAATTAAATGTACAGATAACAATCAAAAATATATTCAAAAACAAAGAGAAATTTAGAAATTAGGAGAAAGGAACACTTTAGGAATATTTGTTTTAAATAAATTGATAAATCATCAGTAGCAAAAATCAAGAAATTAAACCAGAGGCTAAGCTGCCTAAAGAATTTCTCAACCCAATAGATTCTTCTTAGATAGATTTCCCAATCTATCTAATTGGGAAAACATTTTCATCCTGAAAAATATGAAAAACTTAATAAATTTTGATATTCCATTCATGAATGAACTCAGCATGTTCCCATTCAGACTATCAAATACTGCCTCAAAAGCACCTTGGGATCTAGCCACCATATCTAATAATCAGTTAACTGCTGCAGATGGGAGCGATTACCCCTGAAATAGGTCCTAATATTGTATTAATAAGTGGAATTAGTGCAAACATATGTAATAAATTTTAATTGGATATATTACCACTCCATTGCTATAGCTTCCTAAGTACAATTTAAGTAATGTATACTTAATTTATTCACAAAATAGTGTGTGACAGTACTAATGGCTGGGCTAGGTATAAGACATGTTTATTACACCTTGTTGGAAAAGGAATTTTTGTGTTTAGTTTTGGTACAACTTACAGTGTTTGCAATAAAAGGAATTCCATAGTATTTCCCCTGTGTTTCTGCCAACACGTCTGTGGTAGAGCCAGGCAATGGATGGTATCCATGATAAACCTGATCCAGGGCTGAGTAGAACACCTGCACCTGCATTTCAGAAGCTACAAACAGGTGTTTCGATGCACAGAGCCTGGTGAGCATATCTTCTGGCATACTCTCCTGTGTTCGGTAGTGTCGTGCAAATGTGCGTAGAACCTACACAGATGCAATATAAACCATGTAACTGTGAAAGAATAAATCCTCTATAACTAGTAGACTGCATGTTTATATTTATAAACTAGCTCTGCTTAAAACGGTTTTTATAAAACTGATAATTCTTATTTATTATAAATAACATTGAAGTAGGAAATAACAAAGCAGTATTGTCGGTCAGTGGTTGTAACAGTATACTTTACTAATAGCAAAATGGGAGGCATAGGGAAACATTAACTAGAAAGAAAAATATCAGAAGGATTAGGAGTGTTTGTGATAGAGGGGAGTTTAAAACAGGATATTATAATGCAAACGATTTTAGATATTTTGGGAGGCAAGGGGAAATGTTAGCTAAGAAAAGAAGAATATCAGGAGTATGATTGAGTAGAATTACACACTCTTATTGCTCCACTTACTTGTTTATAATATGAAGAACCCATTACCTAGGATGCGAACAAAAAATTTCATGAAACTAGTTCTACATACTATAAATAAGTGGAGCAATAAGAGTATGTAGTTCAAGTGATCCTAATTATATGATTATCTCCACTGTACAAGTTCCAATTAACATTTTCTGTTAATATTAGGAGTGTTTGTAAAGAGGCAGTGAAAATTGAAGAATTTTGTGAATAAAATTCATTTGACATTTTAAATGATGAAAACATGGAGAGGATGAGTGTAGTGAATTTAGATTTATAAATAAAAATACTCAAAGTGTAATAGATTATATTTTATGACTTATTAGTATCAGTTACATAGTAAATGATTTATAAGTTTTAAATTTATGTTCAAATAGTGGCCACTTACAACCAGTAGTGAATACTAGGGCTAAAATTGATTGTTAAATATGCAACATTTAGAACAAAATGATTGTAAACATGAATATTAGAGATTTAAAGGTGAGCAGGAGTGTGGGCTAGTGTTTATTTAAATAAATACTGGTTAAAATTTTTGTAACTTTGGGGGCTACATCTAAAAATGGCCTGGGCCAGACAGGTGAAGGTCCCCTTGTATTTTGTATTTTTCTTGACATTTCAATAAATTTCTATTTCAATTAATAGTAAAATGGAGGTGACACATAATGAACAATATACTATTCTGAAATTCTGCTTTAGTCTCAACAAATTTTCAGCTGACACTTATGCAATGTTACAGGTGCCTAGAGAGAGTTTGTTCTTCCCTATAACATAGTTCAAAGATGATTCAGTCACACTACACACTCTTATTGGCTCCACTTACTTGTTTATATGCAGAACATTTTTGCAGACACACTGGATGCCACAAACATGTTTGTAACTGAAATGTTGCATATGAGATGTGTTTGTGCAGGTAGTTCCAAGACTGTTGATTCCCAAACAAAAGGACATTTGCATGCAGTTGAAAATGAAGAAACTTGGGTATATTATTTTGATTCTGAGAGCAAACAGCAAAGCTGAATATGGAAATCTCCACATCATCACAAACACCAATCCAAAGTGGTTGCTTCTGCTTTTAAATATAGGGTAATCCTTTTTCAAGGATTGGTTTGCCAATGTACCTGCACACATAATTTGTTGGTAGCTAGTGGCCATTGGGGATGCTGATATTATCAATTTTTCCCTAGCTTCCCAATAAAGAGCTTCCAAATTATTTTTCATTTGTTTGGTGCTATCTAGTTGGATACATTTCAGTAGATGTTCTTTATTTAAGACAGTATTCACATCCTTACACAATGGGCAGTGGCTGTCCTTGATTAATTTCACAGTGAAGAGAAGTTCTGACAGGCAATCATCCCAACAATTAAGTAGAATTGGGCAACTCCAATTTTTCTTGGTTCAATAAAAGATGTTTGAAAGTCTTTAGATCTTCATATGGTTTTATTAAGCTTTTGTTTGATATTTTGTTGTACTTGTTCAGATTTTTTAAGAGTTTCAATTTAGAGGGAAGTTCTATTTCAAAAGATGGTTTAAATTTTATGGTGGCTCCTTTTTTTGCTAAAGTATCGGCAATATTATTCCCCTTTAATCCCATATGGCTCGGGATCCATTGTAAAACTATTTCTGATCTGGATTGTATGATATAGTTTTCTTATTCATTTATAGTGTATGTTGATGGGTAACTGTAATTTATTATACTTTGTAGCACTGCTTTAGAGTCACTTAAGGTAGCAATTCTTAATATTAATTTGTCATATTAAACAATTCTTTTATTTATTTTAGGTCTATACAGTATATTTTGCAAAGTTGCTCTAATGGCCATTATTTCACTATCAAAATTGTTAGCATTCTGTCCCAAAGGTGTATATTGACAGAATTCTTCACAATATATTCCTGAAAACTGCAAGGTTACATTTCCACAAAACAAGCTGGATGCTGAACCATGATAATGCATAACTGCACATTGCAAATGTTTTGCTGATTATTTCACAGAAATCAGTGTGAAGAATATACCTCACTCTCCCTATAGTCCAGATTTAGCTCTGTGTGACTTTTTCCTTTTCCCCCAAAATGAATATACATCTTTGTGGGAGGCATTTTCCATCACCAGAAGCAGTGGTAAAGGCTGCAGAGACGATTTCAGGAACCTGTCAAAAAATGGTATCCAGCATGTTTTTGAAGATTGGCTGAAATGCTGAAACCAGTGCATTGCATCCAACGGGGATTACTTAGAGAAAGACTATCAAAATTATGAGAATGAGTAAAGGTATGTTGCTAAAAAAATTATGATCATTCTTTATTGAACAGCTCCCATATATACATCAAGGGCAGAATTCCAAGTAAAATTTCCAATGCAATTGTTGGAGTGCTGCAATGCACCAGTTATGCAAAGACAAGCAAGTCTAAGTAAAGTCCTAAGTTACTTATCATACTTACAACTCAGTGCATCATGAACAACAGCCAATTAAAAAATGAAAACCTATGCAATAGAACTAAAACATACAATGGCAATTCCCCAGCATTTACATTCATAGAATCTTGGCAGGTTTTGTTAACAAAACTGATTTGGAACTGCTACTGCAATCTGTGGGTCATTCCAAGAACTTTTCAATGACACTCATATGTTCATTTTTCTTTTGCACGAATGATCTGAGGGTATGGAAAGGGAAGTTTGGTTCTTTATTGCTGTATGGTTGTTCCTTTCTTTGCCATATAAAACTCTCTAACAGAGTTATACAATATCTCATCACAATTTAATTATGCTATAAGTTTTGCTCCAATTACCAAGTCCTCTTTGGCATACTGCTGTTTCTTCTTTTTCAATTTGACATTGGGAATTTACATAGAAGCAAACTGAAGAGAATGTGGCTTAGCAAACTCACCAATAGGTCACTTAAATACACAAACAACCTAATACTATTCAAACAGTAATGCTGCCATCTATATCCTACAAAGTTATTTGTAATGCCAGTGATTGTGCTAAACTGAAGTGATGATTTCATCCCCCATAGAGATGGTAGTTGGTGCACAGGTTTACATTTTTTTTTTCTTTCCAGAAGAATTGCTCTTTTGTTATAATAATTTTGCTCTTCTATGATAATTTCCACTTTGGGAGGGGGGGAGTTAGCAGTAATTATGGACAATTTGGAATAGTTGGCAGGTCTATACATTTTGTCACCCCATTTACTAAAGTTTCACACTAAAACTAAAATGATGAAACAATTTTCTCACCCTGGGATCTGCAGCAAAAAACTCCATCAGCACAGAAGGAACTTCTGCAAAGTCTGTGCTGCAGCGAGTGCCTGTAACATGCTGATACTTGGTACGAGCCAACATGGAGTGCATGGCATGCCCCATCTCATGGAACAGGTTATCTACCATACCAGGGGTCAGCAGACTTGGACTGGTCCATGTTGGTGATGGCAGGTTCAGCATCAATACCACAATAGGACTCTGCATGCAGACACAACAGAACAAAGTAAGGAAAATTTGAGGTTCACAGCCAGGATTGAATTACAGTCTTGTCTGACTGCAACCTTCCATCTGAGTCTACAGGATGATGCATAATTATATCCGTACTTTTTTTTTTATATAGTTCTATCAACAGTAATGTTAGATCAACGAATAGCCAAGATGATGGCAAGATTATCTATTTCTGACAATGTTCAGGTTGCAGTGATATGAGTAATAATAATACCACAATTGTATTACTGAGCTCCCAGATAGCACAGTTGAAAGATTGCATTCTTATCCCTCTCCACTAATTGTATAGTATGGAGTGGTGACACTCTTATTGTCCTATACATTTTTTTGATATGCTGAACTCAGCGAGGTGCATTCACATGCCAGTAATTTTTTTGTACTATTGTTGTAACTTGGGGCGATGCACTTCAAGCATGATAGGGAACCATTCTATTTTGAGTGATATTACAAACATGACTTGACATGCTTTATCTTGCAAATATTAAATATTGAATAGAATTGACTTAACCTCATTGGAATATTTTGTTCTCTGGGAGTATTTAAAATAGAAAGTATACCCCATAAAACCATATAATCTGGATATGCTGGAAACTACGATTACGGAGGTGTGTGCTCATGTGCCAGGAGAGGTGCTCATGTTTATGTAAAAAACTAATGATTTTTATTAAAAATATCAAAACCCAAAATTTTTTTTTCATTTTAATCAGATTTATGATTTAAATGAAACTTTTTTTTCTTCAGCTTTATATTTTTACTTATAAATTATTTAATATTACCTTCAGATTGATGTATGCTACCTTGTTTATTAACTATCTAAAATAAATAACAAATAATCAATCTGAATACTGAGTTCAAATAGTATTTTGAATTGGAGTTCATATATTACAAGATATTTTTAAATGTCTTTCCGTCTCAAGACTTATTCTTTAAGTCCTCAAAACAAACACAAACTAGAAGCTTTGCTTACACCAAGTTTGTTTCTAAACTAGTTCATCTTCAATCACATTTCACATTTATGGCTTACATATTTAAGTGCTTATATAAAAACAGCTTGGAAGTTTAGGCTAAACCAAATCTGTTTTTTAACTTTGAATGAATAACACCAAATGTAGAAAAAACACATTTACTTCAGCAGATGATGTTCTAGCTGTATAGAGTTGCAAAACTTTGTCTATTGACATTTTTTTGAGATTTCTACATCTTGCACCTTTCATCGATGAACATTGCTGGAATGAAGTATTATGCAACTTTGCTTGGTATTTCACAAAAGTTGTAGAAATGAAGTTTGTGCATTTTTTCCCTGGGATAACTGAAATGCACATTCACACACTCATATGGAAGTAAAACATATTCTGATATAATTAGAAATGTTAATTGGAACTTGTACAGTGAAAACTAATAATATAATTATAATCATTGTATGACTGTGTCAAATTACACACTCTTATTGCTCCATTTATTGTTTATAATATATAGTACTTGTTTCACAAGCCCATTGTTTGCATCCTCAGCTACCCATCGACTGCTGGATAATTCATTATACTATGGGAGTATGTATTCTGCTCTGGTGGAGGTGTGATGAACTTAAAAGTTTATGTTTTCACCCCGAGAAATGTTGAAGTTCATTAAACTGCATCTCTATTCGTATATGTTGATTTTCTCCCATGTTGCTGATTCTTTACGTCCTTATACTCATTTTAATAATTTTGCCTTATTCACTATGTCATGGTTTTCGTCCAGAAATGAGATGCTACTGCTGATTTCTCCAATTGCTTGTATTTTATGTTCCTGAAATGTGCTTTTTATCGTGTGCCTATGTTTTTCTAATGTAGATATTTTCACATTCTGCACAACTTATTTTGTCAATAACTATTTTTTTCTCCAGTGGAATGACGTCACTAACATTGCCAATCAGGAGATTTTAAACATTAAATCTGTTTACAGGTGCCAGCCTGATATTGAAATCTTTTAGTTTGAAATTTTTGTGTAACCCATGGATAATTTGTGAATTTTTAAAAATTAGCTTATCTTTTCCTGCTGAAAGTGTTGTGGTTTTTTTAAAAAGTTTTTGCCTCTTGAATTTCTGTACTATTTTGTGTATTAGTTCCTTTTTAAAACTATTTTAATCGCTGTTCTTTATATTTGTTTGTATTTTTTAAAGTATTCTTCTTTGCTAATTTGTAGGTGAAATAGCCTTTGTGTTAAGCTGTTGATCACTGCATGTTTCTGTGTTTTGGGGTCAAACCCATAATGATGTGATTGAATGTGTTCTTTCTGTATATTCCAAATTCCAGGTTTCCTGAGGTTTCATTATTTTAATATCCAAGAATGATAACATGTTATCAGTTTCTGTTTTGTATGTGAATAATATGTTTTTATTTTGAATATTCAGAAGTTTTACGAGTATTTTGTTAATTATGGCAAATATATCGCAACATATCTGTACCATATTTTATATATGTATGGGAATACTGAATTGATGTGTGTTTCAAATATGTTTATGAAGAGGTTAGCTAGAAATAGAGATAAGGGGCTGCCCATAGTAAGTTCTGATTGTTGTTTATAGAATTTGCTCTTAAAGGAAAAGTAGGATTGGTTTATGCAAATTTTGGTGAGTTTTATGTATTCTTTTGTGTGTGCATCATTAATTCCACTGGTTCTTAGCCAATTTTGCAGATAAATTAGGAGTTTATCTTTAGATATGCTTGGACACAGTGATTCTACATCAAAAGGTATTATGTCAGAAGGTTGTAATTTTATATCCTTAATATAGTTCGAAACAATCATACAAGGATTTTAATTATATTCTGAGTTGTTGTTTAATACCAGTGCA
Source organism: Metallyticus violacea (assembly GCA_030762175.1). Lineage (NCBI taxonomy): Eukaryota > Metazoa > Arthropoda > Insecta > Mantodea > Metallyticidae > Metallyticus > Metallyticus violacea. The sequence continues at coordinate 3,994,359 of CM060830.1, forward strand.
GCCAATGCTTGACTACAACATTTTTCAAACATTTTAGTTTTTGTGTTAAAAGTTTACGATTTCTTAAACATTCATAATTCCTCCAAGTCATTGTTTAATTTTCTCTACATTTTTACTGCTTGTTCAATGGTACAGTCATATCTCTGAATTAGATCAAGAGCCAGTGCTATTGGTTTTAACCTATTTAAAAGATCTTCAGCAATGCGCTTTATATGAAGGCCACTAACATTTCTACTAATCAAATCTTGAATATTCCCTCTATTTTCTTCATAAATGTTCATAAGTAGTGGCCAGTTTTTAACATAATATTCAAGGCAGTCAGACAAATATTCCATCAAACTTTTTAGGGCAGGATTAATGAATGCTCTCCTCCTTCACTCCTATATTTTGCATTGGCAAAATGATTATTTAGGAAATATTTCAAACTTTCTACTACATTTTTTTAAGAACTTTCGAAAAATAAGACATTTTTAAAAAATTCTGTTGGAACTCGCACAGTGAAGCTTGTTAAATGTAATTATAATTAATCTGTCGCCTAACACACTCTTATGCTTCACTTACTTTTAAATACAGTGGGACCGGTTTTGGAGACATCCTTTCCATCTTCAACCAACTTGACGACAGATTAATTATAATTACATTTCTATTACATGTTGCTTTATGTTTGAAGAGTTCTTGGTAACATCCTAGGAGAGAAGATTCAAAATATGAGCAGGACAGCCATATGTAATTACACCATTATCTTCACTTTCTTTGAGAGCACACCTCATTTTTGCCATATTACTTGCATTGTCTGTAACAAGCTTCTGACAGCACACTTTAATTCACTCTTTCAACTTTTCATTGAATTTATAACAAGTTCAATTAGGTAGTTGTGATGTGGGGATGCCCAGATGTATCAACTGTGTTGAAGAGATATACATCCCCACTGTAACACATACAATAAGCTCATTATGCTGCACATCTAAGCTCATACAAACTGTATTCTCCAATAAATTCTTGAAACACTTATCTCTTTCACTTTGATAAGCTTCTTCCAGAAGGGGTACAGTTACTGCAGCAGACAATGGAGCAGAATAGTCAGGTCACAACATACTTACAAGTCTCTTGAATTCTAGACGAATAATGCAGTGGAAGGAATGGTTTATAAAATAACAAAAATGTGCAAGTCCTCTTTCTGTTTTACGCTACTTTGGACAACAAAGGGAGTAAGCTGACTTTGTTTAATTTCTAGAGATGCTCCCTCAGTGGTCAGATTCGTAAATAATGATCTATTTTGTTTTGATGCTCAAGGTGAAGGTGGAACTATTAGATCTATCTGAATTTTTATTTTCATTGTTAGATGCTACAGTATCATTTTCTTCTTGATTATCCTTTATGCTGTTACATTTCTGAAAATGTAATTTCATTCTAGCAACTATCCCTGCATTTCTAATTCGCATTGTTTGCTTTTAGCTTACATGCCTTTTATGCTTAAAGTAGGAAATATTTTAAATTCTCCCCATACTGGATCAAGCTTTCAGTTCAGATTACCCATTTTCAGTTAACAGCAATTTTCCTACTACACTTTTACAAGTACAACACAACACTGAATAAAGGAACTTTTCTGTTAGAAAATTATATTATTATTATTGTTATAGGGCTACAACTACAACAGAACCCAGAAGGGGCAGGAAACAAACTAAACAAAAGCAGCAGTTCAAATTTTAGCAACAAGAGACTACAAGCAATAAGATAATAAGAAATCAAACTGATTTTAAGGATTTTTACATGAATTTGAACAACAATGGACTACAGTCTACAAGTAATAAGACAAGAATAAGAAAGTCAACTCAATTTAATCAGATTTATATTTTAAAAATCAACTGATTTAAATTAGCATCTCTAATTGATTTAAATCATTGCACTCTTGTGCATTCTACAAGTGGAAGGAACCTGGATACCTCTATTAAGGATATTTTAATACCTAAGAAACAATCTGAAACCTTTGAGTACTTTTTGTCCATGCTTCATAGTTAACCAGGGTATACAGACTCAGATGGAGGCAATATGCAATTGTGGCCGGATAGCTCAGATGGAAGAGTTTCTGCACAAAGAACCAAAGATCCATGGTTCAAGTCCAGCCATAACCTTGAGTTTTTCCTATCTGACTCTTGATTTTTTACCTTAGCTTAATGCACAGTTAAAAGAAATTACATTTAAAATAAATAGTCCTTAATCTAGTGGGGTACCTGATAGGAGCCATCTGGCATCTCTTTACCACCACGAATTGTGAAGTGACAGTCCTGGTTGGGTTTCCCTGATCTTTCATAAAAGTCACAGTAGATGTGGCCTAATAGACCTTCACTCTCATGTGTTACTGCAACAAATAAACACAACTCTTATAGCCATATTATGTTGGTAAATATGATTTTGGTTAATTGTTTAATTATACACACTTTAAGTATAGGGTATGCTTGAACCAAACTGGAGAACAGATATTGATTAAAGCTTTTTATTCACCAATTATGAACAGTTTGTACTTTGGCTTCATCAGTTTATATACAATTTTATTATACATATCTAACTCTTAACAATTTTGTTCCCAAGAATTCCTCTGCAGTATAAAAATTATGTTTTAACAATTGGTCTTTAACATATTTGTTAAGTTTGTGCTTGAAGTGTTTTTAAATGATTTTGGAATTTTATTATATAGAATTGCACCTTTATGTTTCACATAATCGATGCTTTTTGTATGGCAGTGATATTGTAAGTACATTAGTCCAGCTGATCTAGGTAATGCACATGATAAATCTTCAAAGCTGTTTATTATTATGAACAAGAGATACAGTTTCTAATATCTCTCTCCGTGCATGCATTCATGTGTGTAGACAGTAACAAAAAAACATTTAATTCCTTAAAAATTGGTTTACTGGGAGCAGGGATTATAATTGCTGCATTATTCTTAATATTTTCTTCTGCCAAATAAAAAACATAAATGATGAAATTGCTGCTTCCCAAAAGGGTATACCATAAGCTAATATACAATATACACAACCAAAATATACTATTCTCAAAATATCTTTACTATAGTTCCTACTTAATACATGCATTACATAAGGCAAAAATGTGTTCATTCCAAGATTATAACATTATGTGCTATTGTACTATTAAGGCTCCTTATAGGTGAATTTTCAATTCTATGTTGTATGAACCATTAAGAAAAGTAAGTTTATTAAAATTTATTTGTCTTGTTGATATATGATATTAATTTATTAGATTTAAACCAATTACTTAAATTCTGAATTGCAGCACTGCTATAGAATTGCAAAGTAACTTTACTTGGGTTCCTAAATATAAGATTGCATCACCAGCAAACAGACCATATTTATATGCAGCTAATGCTGGAAGATCATTAATATAGATTATAAATAAAACTGGTTCCAATATTGAGCCTCATGATACACAGAACTGGGTCACTGATAGAGTTAAGATATTTAAGAGGAAATCGCTCAAATGTCACTAAAATTTTCCCACTTACTTGAACATGATTTAAAAATGTTGCCTTCAACATCAGCATGGTTCCACTGTCAGCTTTCCAACGTGGTATTAAAATGTCATTATGGATTTTACGAATTTAATGATGAGGTTATTATTGTTTGGGAGATCAAAATTAACCAAATTTTCTTAGTTTTTGTTTATGAATATATTTTCCCACTCTGTTAGAAGAGCTTTTAAGAGTTTTGGTTCCTTTTGGAATTTGTGGTTCTTTTGCCAGAAATGGTATGCTATTGCTGATTTTTCCAAGTGTCCCTTAAACCATGTGGTGTTTCTTTTTGTTTTGCCTATGTATTTCATACTGCAGTCTTTGCAATTAATTCCATAAATGCCTGATTGTTTTCCTGGCAGAATTTTGTCTGTTGCGTTGGGTTTTAAGAAGTTTTTTAAACTGCATTTGTTCACTGGAGCCAAAATGAGGTTTGCCTATTTAGAAATCTTCTGGTTCACCAATTTTTCTATTTGCTTGTAATGGAGGTTTCTCCAATGCTCCCTCAACCTTAGCCTGTATTTCCCTATGTTTTTCCAATGTAGATTTTTTTTCACAGTCCTGACAATTAACCCATTGCATGATGGCCATTTAAACCCCATACTAGCTGTTCCCAGATAGCTAATAAACAGATCTGAACATTTAAATGGTCTGCAATTTAAATTTCTACACTATAGAACAAACCTTTATATTTTGCTTATTTTTTTATCATATATTAATGAAAAAAGGAAATGAATTAAAGGACATTAAATGCAGTATGAGCCAACTGTAATAAGTATTATGATATTTATTTGCAAAATTGGGAAAAAAAAATCAATTTTAGAGTGCATTTTATGTGTCAGATTGCTATTTGTAGAGCTAAACAAGTTCTCTACTTTTTTGTATCGAAGGCTACTACCATTCAACACTAGTGTTTATAAGCATTGAACCAGCACACACAGCAGAAATAAATATTGAAATGTTTCATGTTATGCAAATCAGCCTCGTACACACTTTTTTATCATTCCTAGAGAGTAGGTTTCTATTTATAGTCAGTATGTGGCTGTAGATGAAATGCTTGAATTATATGATTAAGTTTGCATGACACAATAAGCCTAGGTTGTATGTTCAGGTCAGCTATACAGCTTTCAGCTGCTGAGATAGATAAATTAGAAACATGATAATGGAATCTGTTCTTGGCACCATATGTTTGGGTTTGTTTATTGGGAATATTTTCATTTCAGCTAAATACCAATGAGACTAGGCTTACTTGACAAGAATTAGAAAGTTACAAACATGTTATTCCAGTTCAAATTTCATATAGCGAGACAGGATTATGGATTCTGAAAAACCAATGCGGCATAAAAAGACATTTTTCAGAGTATAACCTCATCACAGCTCACATGTTACAGTCAACCAGTTAATTTTTACTAAGTTTTTACTGTAGAGTTAGTAGCTCTCATAATTACTGAAGCAAATGCATATGATCACAAAGTGCACGAAGATCTCACCTCAAAAGGCAAATACGTTCAAATCGAATCGGATTGTCAAATACAGGCTCTAAAGAGAGGGGAAGTGACGGTGCATTAGTTTCCACTTTTGACTTCCATTGCTTGGCATAATATACGAGTAGTTATGCCATTATCAATTGCACTTTCAAAAATTTTATGCACGATACAGGGAAGCTAGAGCCAAAACTAAAATGACAATTTTCAAGTCTGATATTATACACGAATACAATATGTATATGGATGGTGTTGATTTAGTGGATCAGATATTGCAGGCATATCCCTCTTTACAAAAAACTGTAAAATGGTACAAAAAACTATGTTGGATATCGTCATATATAATTGCTTGGTAATTTGGAGAGCTCTAAACCCACAAAAAACAATGATATATCTGAATTTTTGCTTATCAATTGCTTGCAGCCTAATTGCAAGCTACCAAATTCAGAGGCCTGTACACAAAGGAGATAGAAATTCTAAAACCCGTGCCATCCTCAGATTGATGGAAAAACATTTTCCCAAAAGAATACTCTCTACAGGAAAAATGTGTATCTGTTTCGAAAATGTAAAGTATGGCGTAAAAGGAACATAAGCAAGAACACCAACATGATTTGTGGTGATTGCAGAGATGTGCCCTTATGTCACTACCCATGCTTCGAGGTGTATCATTCAAAACATAACTTTTAAAGGCAAGGTTGAACTATGTTTTAAATTTATTTCAGTTTATTATTTAAAGAAATATTAAAATAATTACAGGTTGAAAATCATTCAATCTGCAGTGCTTGCTGAACATGTATACATGTCCATATCACTTGGGCCCATTTTACTCTGGACGTCTATACATGTCCATATCCAGGAAGAGGTTAATGTGGTAAATTCAAGATTTTTTCTCTTTGGGCCTGGAACTTGTTTTGCTTAATTTCAATAAATTATTCACACTGTATCAGTTTTGAGGTGCGAAGATGATATTGTAACACTTCAAAATTGTTTGAAAGTTTTTATTGGTTACTGGGTGCTATGTGAACTTATTAAATATTTTTTTTCCCCCTTTTAAATCACTCAAAGTTGAGATTTGTTTCATTCTTTTCTGGTTTTATGGGTCAACAGGGGAGCAGATTGCATTCTATCTCTTCTACAAACTGGGTTCTAAATTTAAAATAAGTAGCAAACCATTCAATTACAATACCTGTTATACCACTACATCAAATGTTTTGCATTTTAAAATTTTTCTGTTAATTATCTCTTTGCTAAACCCATTTGACTTAGCGGTTTCTATTATGTGTAGATATTCATTCTTATGCTTTTTTTTTTTTTGTTCATACAGACATTTACTAGTCTGTATGTCATGCTGTTGAATGCTGCTTCTTATGTGATCTAGAATTAAAACAATGGACTTTAATATAATTGTCTGTATGCGTGTCTTTTCTGTAAATGCAAAATTCATGTTTATACAAATCTAAAAATGTCAATATATTTGCTAGTTAAAAGGTAACTTAAAATCTTAGCTTCCGGCTATTGCCCTGTCTAGAAAAGTTAAATTGGGCACAACATTTTGTGAAAACTTAGCTGCACTTTATCCAGTCAGTTGTCTGCTTGCTAAGTCGGTCACCTGACCTGACATTTTCTGTTTCAGTTTCGGCAGTGAATTTAACTGTAGACTCTTGCATGTTTAAAAGGGATCACAACACATATCTTGAGTAAATCTCCAGTATGTGAAGCCAAAAAAGAGTTTAAATAAGTATGACAGAAAAGATTATTAACTTCTGTTAGTTCATCATTACTCTCTTTGATGATTATTTTCTACTTTAGCTTTGAGCTGCTGTCACAGGCACCATATTCACCAGATTTGGCCCCCAGTGACCTTTTCCTCTTCCCAAATCTGAAGAAGTGGCTCGCTGACAGAGATTTACTTCAGAAATGGAGATCATAGCTCAAGCCATACTTATTTTGCAGAGGATGAAGAATCCTTTTACACTGAAGATAAAAAGAAGCTAGAATTTTGTTGGTCTAAGTATATTGAGTTACAAAGTGACTATGTTGAAAAATAAAGAAAAGTTGGGTCAAAATTCTTGTGTTTTCTTTCTCAGAAGACCTTTCTGAAAAGCCCTCATATAGTTTGTATTAGCTAATTAAGCCACTACACCATGAGCTAAAAAATTTAGTAAAGTTAAATTTTAGAGTAGAAAATGATATCTGTAAAACAATTATAATCATTCTATATTGAGCAGTCATTGTACATTGCTAGTACCTGCCAGTTTGTAGACATCAGGTGCCCAAACTTCTCCTGCAAACACTTCGTCATTCACCAAACTTATGCCATACAAACTGTTCATTATAATGTTAAGTCCTTCCATACATGCACCAAGAGAAAAGAATGGAGAAAACTCTGAGGCTGCAACTTTCAACCAATCTCGCTTTGCTTTCTGTGTAAAATAAGGTGTATCCCATGATGCCAGTTCCTGCACAGAAAAAAATGCAATAGTCAGATCAACACAAGATCATTTTTAGTTACATATTATATTAGATTAAATTACTTATTTATTTAAATTGGTAATGCTTAATACCATCCTGTCTTCTCTTTTGCACTATCAGTATACCACAAAAGTGATGTGAATACTTCTTAGCCTTGACCTCAGATGGCAGAAACAAATTTTTCCCGCTTAACTAGTATTAAGCATTGTTGTAAGGATTCTTGAAAAATTGCAAGTCATTCTACTGCATTGTTTGTTGTATACTGCTGCTTGAAGTAAGAGATTTGTCTCCATTTATTAATAAAGATAAAATTGAGTATCGTGTGATAATAAAATTTTTCATAAAAGGTTTGACACCAAACAAATTTTATGCAAAGTTCATTAAAGTTCTATGCCTTCAATTTTCAAGGATGAAAAATTGGTTGCAGAATTTAAACCTGGTCTCACCAAACATAAAGATGATCCACTGAAGGAGATCCAAAATGTGCAAACAACAGCAGAAATCATTGAAAAAAGTGCTTGATTGGTGGTGAACAATTGTCAAGTCAAGTGAGTGAAATAAATAAACCATCAACAAACAAATAAAGCCAAAAATCAGAGAAAAAAAAACCCACAATTTATTCACCTTAATTAATGTGATATTCCATATAGTTACCTTTTATTTCAGTGAAAAAATTAGAATTTAATGGCTATTTTGAAATGAATAAATACATTTTCATTACAGTTAATATTTCAATTAATAAATCTGCAACTACTAAACTGTTCGCTAAACAATTATGTTAGCTGTGGTGATAGCAACTACATCAGATGAATTCATTTAGAGGTAAACCCAACCTGGCGTCAAGCTTAATAGGGTGCTGATGTCTTCTTTTTGTTTTTATTTTTTAATTTATCTACTTTATCTACCATCTACTATGTAGCCATTTTTCTGTGCTATCTATGATTTTTTCCGTATTCAGATTTGTATTCTGTCTTGCTTATAATTAGATTTGTTAATCTGAATTACGAGTTTATGTTGTTTTGGATTGTGGCTGTTGTTTTTATGTAATTATCTGTATGGGTATCTTTTTTGAATATGCCAAATTGCAGTATAGTAACATTTTTATATCCAGGAAGGGAAGAACACTGTTTATATATAAACAATGTATACAGTTTTTTTCACACTAACTCCATTCACTTACATGTTAGTGTGAAAAAAACTGTATACATTGTTTATATATATATACCACTCCATTGTCAACAGCTTCGTAAGTACACTTATTTGAAGAACACTGTTGTTTTCAATTTCCATTGCTTTTGTTGCATCCTCTTTCATTTTCTATTTGTATATATGTGAAAGAGCATTAACTTATTTGGTTCCTAAGAAATTCATCTGCCAAGAATGGTGAGAATGGATTTCCCATTGCTAGATCCTTCTTTTGTGTTTATATGTTGCCTCTGAATGTGAAGTGGGTTTGTTTAATGCAAATTTTGGTGAGGTTTGAATATTGTTGTATTGCTTCTTCAGATAGGTTTAGTGAGGTTAGTCATTTCTTTATGATAATTATTAGTTTTCTTTGGGGGTGATGAGAAACAGCTAGCAAATCTCCGTTTTCTAGTTTAACATGTCTGATTCTTTCTATTAGTTCTGATGAGTTTTTTTATGCTTTGGCTTTTGTATTTCAGTAAAGTATTACATTTTTTAAAAAGGTAATTAACTAAACTGTATGTGGGTGAATTTATTGTGTTTACTCTAGGTATCATTTTATTATTAGGTTTATGTAATTTTTGGTAGTCATTAGAGTCTGGTGTGGTAGGGTTGTCTGGTATAATCTTCTTTTTTTCTTCCTCATTTAGAATGGTTACTTTTGTTAATAATTTACTAACTGAACTAATATATTTCTGGGAAGGAACAGTTTTCATTTGTTCATAATACTGGCTAGTTAGTAAATTCTATGTGCTGGTTTCATAATCTATCTCATTCATTATGGTTATTTTGTTTCCTTTGTCAGCCCTACTATAAATAATGCCTTTTTCTTTTAGAGATCTTACCCTGGGAATCTGACAGTGGAACCATGCTAGTGATGAAGATTGTCATATAAGAGGAACAAAATTAGTAAAATTTGAGTGATTTCCTCATAAAACTTTGCCTATTGAAAATGTATAGTATTTTCATTAATATATGACTGATGAACTCAAGACGAATTGAAACAAGAGTAGGAGTTTAAAAGAGAGCAATAATGAGGAATGTAAACAAGGAAAAGAATGGATAAATAACCCTCTGATGATTGGAAAGAATTATTTGAGGTGGTGGATGAACCTTTGTCTTCTGGAATTCCATAAGGTGACTAATAATGAACCAAAGACTGAGATTAGTAAGGTTTGTAAATGATAGCTAAGGGATATTTTAATTACATTATTATTATTATTATTATTATTATTATTATTATTATATTTATATTATATTTCATGAATTTGAATAAGAATAATTATATTCAATTAATAATTTAGAAAAGAAATTTATCATATTCTATTGCATTGTAAATTTAATAACATTTCAATTTCAATAAATATGTACTGTGATGCTAGTACAAACATAACCAAACAAGAAAATAATAGAAATTAGCCATTTATTATTTTCATGATGCAGAACCAATATTTACCTTACATTGTTGAGTACTTTCAGCTATTTTCATTAATTTCATGATTTCAAAATCCTTTGTGGCTTTATCTCTCAATTCCTCAGACAAAATTTCCAAGAACTCTGTCACCATTTCAGGAGATTCAGCAACACTAGCTTTCAGAGCCCTGGAAAAGTTGAAGTTACTCTTATCACTAATAGTTATTTATGGTATAAGGAATAAAGTTAGATTTTATCGGAAAGTTTACTGTCTGAAGCAAAGTTGAGGATACTGATTTTCAATGTGCATTTTTATCCTTAATATGCCATACAATATTTTCCATTCTGATATCTAAAGCAAAGCAATATAAACATTTCACATTAATGAAATAAACAAATTATATTATGGAATACAAGAAACATAAATTAATATGTATAAATAAGCAACAAAACTCAACAAATGAAAACCACATGTGTAAAGAATAAATATATGACAGTATTTTTCAGAGAGTTTCGTAGTAGAACATGGGATATGGGTTTATTTTAATCTATAGAGCAGTACTTATATTGTTAATGTGTAAAAGTAGTTTTTTTATTTATATAAGATTAGACTAATACAAGGGAAAGTAAAAAATTATCTGCACATGTTTTTCCAATTTATTTACCTACGGTTGAGCAAGTACATAATTTTTCTACATAATCTCCTTCCTTTTTGATGCACTTGGTCTAGTGGTCCAGATATTTGCATATTCCCTTCAAGAAGAAGATTTTTCTATTGGTCGCACAGTCATTTATGCCTCTTCCGCTCCATAGAAAATCAATGAACTTGTATCTTTGTTGAGGGGTCCAAAGAGAATATTAGGAGTGGTGAGGTCTGGACTATAGGCAGTGTTTCAGCACACTGAAACCCAAATGGTTAATGGTTTCAACAATCTGGCTAGCCATGTGCAGCAATGTATTGTCATATAACACTTTCTTCAACAATAGGCCTTGGCATTTGGTGCAAACTGTTGGTTTCAGATTTTTGCCCATGAAATCATTGTATCTTGTACCGTTCATCAGCAGGTATTTATAAAATAAGTTCTGCAGAATGTGAAAAAATCTACATTGGAAAAACAAGAGAAATATAGACACACAGATAAAAGAACATTTCAGGAACATAAAGTACAAGCAGTTGGAGAAATCAGCAATGGCATCTCATTTTTGGACAGAAAACCATGACATATTGAATAAAATAAAATTATTAAAATCAGTACAAGGACCCACAGAATTATGGAGAAAATCTACATTTACACTTACAAAGACAGTTTAATGAAATTCAACACTTCTGGTGATGGAAACATAAACTTCAAGTTCATCACACCTCCACCAGAGCAGATTACACATCCCCACAGCATAACAGTTTATCCTCCAGTCCACAATGAGCTGACAATGTGAACAAAGGCTTAGCAAAACTGGTCCTACATATTTAAACAAGTAAACGGAGCAAAAGAGTGTGTGTTCGACTCAATCACACAATGATCGTAATTTGTAATTAGCTTCATTGTGCAATGTTACAATTAACAATTTTAGTCCGAAGTAAGTTTGTAAAACTATCATTTCAACATGTTTCTTCCAGTTAAGATTTTGATCAATTTGTAACAAAAATTTTTTATATGATTGACTTCTTATAGGGTCCGATCTTGATAATTGACTGTGTGATCTAATAGATATTTCATTTATTCTTTGTTTTGAATTGAGTAAAAGTTGTTTTATCTATATTCAACGGCATCTTATTAAATTGAAACCATAAGTTTAATTTTCATACAAAACTTTTGTACCTGTATTTGACAAAGGTTCTTGTGATTTCCCTGTTACAAGCACACTCTATCATTTGCAAAAAGTAGCACTTTTGATTCATGACTTAAGCTATATAGTACATCATTTATAACAATTAAAAAAAGTAGAGGACCCAGTATTGATTCCTGTGGCACACCTTATTTTACAACCCCTCCCAAGCATTCATGGCAACTAGTTACAACTTTTTGCATTCTATTACACAAATAAAATTAACATTTCATTGTTATGTTATCTAACCCCAGAAATCCAACTTTTGTAATAATAATTCATGATTCATTGATTCAGGGAATCAAAAAGGGAAAGAAGTCTAATTAATGTCATTACCGGTGGCTGTAAGTTGGAAAGCCGCAGAGCAATGCTAGCTCATGTCTAGCCTTCAGAAGCTCATTCAAAAGATACTCTTGATGGACATCAGGATACAGAAAGATACGGTATGCTGCTTCTCTTGCAGACACATTGGGAGAATCTGCATAAAGTCCTGTCACCAAGATGTTATCTCCTTCTGTAATAAAACTAAACAAAACAAAACACTATAAGTAAAGGTTAATAAGGAATTTACTTCTGTAATTATACTACTAGCTTTATTATTTATAATGTATATAAAAAAACTATAGCATCAGTCAATTTATTATTATTAGTATATCTATCAACTGTCCAGTTATTGGAAAGACAGAAACATAGGGCTTACTAATTGCAGATGATTTAATGGTAGGTGCAAATACAGCAATTGGAATGCAATGAACTATAAATGAAATAAGTAGATTTTGTGCAAAATAAGGATTAAGAGTAAAAAGATATCAAAAATAGTAGTGTTTAAGTAAGGGGGTAAATTAAGAAGGAGTGAAAAATGGTTCTTGAACAGGGAGCTATTGGAAGTGGTTAAAGGATTTGATTATTTGGGGGTGAGGTTGTCAAGTAGCGAAGGGTGGGAACCAAAGGGAAGAATGTCATTATTAAAGGTAAGGTAGCCATGAGAGTAATTAGAACATGTTTAAAGAAAATTCCAAGTATTTCAATAAACTGGTGAAATTATATGAAGTGGTAGTGGAATTAAAATGTTATATGAAGTAGAAGTATGGGAAACTTCTAAAGGATAGGTGAAAATTGATTTGATTCATAGGATGTTTTGTAGAGAGGTGTTGCCTAAAGCTTCACCGAAAGGAGTAGCCTTAGCTGAGTTAGGGAGCGTTGGGAAGAAGGGTTTGGTTGTGCAGGGAACACAATGTTCTAAAAGAGTATATAAAATATCAAAGGGAACTAAGGAGAGGCAACAGCTGGATGGGAGAAATGGAGAAAATATTGCAAGAAACTGGGATAGAGAAACTTTGGAATTTGCAGATAAAATTAACAAGGGTTTTGGAAGGAAGAAAGGCAAAGAATTGAAGATATAGAGTGATAAGATATTTGGGCTATTTTGGAGATAAGTTCTTTAAAATTATATAAAATAATTAAAAAGGAATGCGGGATAGAGGAATATGGGAATGTTGCGATAAATTTGGGAGGGAAGGGCTGGCCTAAACCAGAACAAGAGCATTTTGATTTAAGTGTTCTCAGAGGATAAAATGGGGAAGAGTGTGTTATGTGTAGAGAGCCTGAAGGAATATTTCATTGTTAATTAGATATGAAGAGGTAAAGAGATGGAGGGAGGAATGTTTGGAAAGCTAAATGGAATAAATTACAGAAAGAAAGTATAGCACGTAGAATGTTGACTAATAAGGGGACAAAGAGAAATAAAATGATAGGGGAATACTTAGGTAAAGTAAGGGAGAAATGGATTAGAATAGTTAAGAAGGATGAGAGAATTGATAAAATAGTGCTAACAAGGGAAATATAAGAAGTGGAGGGTTTTATTATGCAAATAACCTGGGGATTGTATGTAATGAGGACTCATATAGATGGATGTTAGGTTTATAATAGTATAATTAGGTTAAATATGTTCATTTGTTAAATATTCATAAATGTTTACTAAAAATTGGTAAATAACAATAATTTATTTTGTTTGCATATATTTATGAGCACTGTACGTAGCTGAATCTTGAGTCATCAGGAAAGTCCAGTGAATAATCAATGATGAGTCGAAGACCAAGGTAAAGTGGGTAATGCATTGAAAAGCTTTAACTGTTTATGTAGAGTTATAAGTTGGTTGTTTATCATGGACATTATCTAACGTCCAGAGAGCAAATTGGGTTTTTTGTAGCTTTTGTATGTGCCATTAAAGAGATCTATGGATGTCCGTTGACAGAAAAAAAGTTTAAACACAAAAGCAAACAACATATGATGTTTTAATTGTAATATATTTAGGAATCAACATAGTGGAGAACATATGATGAATTTTGCAATTGCACCAACAGATTACCTCTACAGTTCATCTGGCAACTGCAAAAAAGAGTGATCGATGAGGAAACAACAGTTGAAGAAAGTAGAAGAGAATGAATGCACAAGCATTTAAAACAGTGCAGAATAAAGTTTCTGTGTCAAAAATCTAACCAAATGTAATAATTTAAAATAATTTCACTCTTAAAAGTCTTCCTAAATAATAAACTGGGTGCAAAATTTGCTTAAAATAATAATTAGTAAATAAGTAAAGATAATAATTAGTAGCTGCCATGTTCAGACCTCACATGTACCCATGAAAAGATCTTTAAAAAATTTCTTCAAAGCTTCACCAATTCTACTTACTAGGTACCAAAAATGGCGATGAAAAAAAAAATGTATGTGTGTCTGTTAATGCTCTAGTGGCTGCAATTTTTGTTTTTTCTCAACGAAACTATGCATATAACAATCAATTAACAAATGTTCATCAAGTTCATTAACCAGCAAAATTGAACCACTAAGAGTGGGGATTAACCTAAAGCTCTAGCGACTACAATTTTTGTTTTTCTCAAATAAACTCAGTATATCCTATTGAAATAAAATAAGAAAAATAGTTTTTGAAAATCAGTGAAATCAGATTATTATGAGTGAGGGTTTACCTAAAACCCAAAATTTAAAAATTGCTCTAGAAGCACCAATATTTTTTTTTCTGCAACAAAATGGATTTATCATTTAAATAAAATAAGAAAATAGTGTCTGAAAATCAGGAAAATTAGACCATTAGAAATAGGTGTATATCAGAAAACTTATATTTAGAGAATGGGGATTAACCTAAAGCAAAAATTTAAAAATTGCTCTATTGTTACTGTGTGAAGGGTGAATTTCACCTGGCTGGCCTTTCTGTGTTTTGAAAAATAATTCCCTATCACCAGACAAATCAACAGGTTCAAATTCAAACTTCTTTTAATGGAAAAAGGGCATAAATGTGAATCAAACTTAGAAAGAGGAACCAATTTTCCTAACCAAATGCGGTACAAAACCACACCAGTGTATAATAGAGGGCATCAAACTTTCAAGGAAAAATTCACAGTCATCCACAATGATATCATAAACTATATATACATACAGATGGCGCAAGTTTTGTGGTAGAGAGTTCTTGGGAACAGTCCGTGGTGCAGCAGTGCCTGCCATGAATCGCTGGCCATAATGAAGTATGTTATCATTCAACTGGACCACTTTCCTTCTGTCTGTTTCTGCCAAGTGGATACCACTCTGTTCAAAGTCAAACAGAAAAAGTCGTGCCACATGTTTGTCAACTGAAGTTGTCGGGAACCTATCACCAGCTTCAACAACACTTCGAAGAGCATTGTAAAGTTCCCTGTGAGTATTCAACCTGAAAACAGGAACAGATTAGCAAATAAAGAAATACAGAACTTGAAGGAACAAAATATTTATTTGCAATGATTATTCAAAATGCCTTTACAAGGGACACTCATAAACTTTCAGGATGATAACACGATTCCCCCACTCCCAAAAAAAATTTTTATGGTGCCTTGGCTTTCAGGCCTGTTCTCAAGAATATTTCGAGAATTGCACTGGATTAATTGTATCAACTCTAGTTTTTTTAATATAGTTAAATTTGTGTAATTTTTGTCAGTGTTTGAAAAGTTATCTTCTGCAGAATCAGGATTATCATAACGAGTTTCCATATTTAAAAGGAAAGGTTATACATGTAAATTCCTTACATTTTCTGTATGTAGAATGAACTTTATTTCAATTTATTTACTTGCTTCATTTTAACACATGCTGAAATAAAATAATATGCTCAAATAGCAAAACTGATTTTATTTTGTTACTTATTGTACATAGTAACATCTAATGGTTATTATCATTTTCATAGACTTCATGAATTTTGGTGTAAAACTTGAAGATCGAAATAAGCCATTAAATCCTCATATTGTATGCAAAACTTGTATGAACATTTGTGCCAGTGGAAAGAGAACAGTAATCAATCTAATATTACAGTAACTTGGAACTTCATAGATTAGTAAATATGAGGGTAAGTCATGAAGTAAGTTACAAATTGATGTGGGGTAGTGCAATGTTTGATAAATTTTTGTGAACAAACGTATGGAATCAAAGAATATTCATAACTAAATTACTCCCATCTACGGTGAGAAGTGTCTATCATGTTAAGCTATTTACAAATTTTGTGCAAAAGTTCTTTGAAGAACAGCCAAGCATCAAACATGAACAAGCATTGGCCGACCCAACTTTCCACAAAAGCAAATTTGCAAAATGTTGACTTAATATTAGCAGAGAGAAGGTAACTATAGACAGTATAGCCCTGCTATTGGTTGTTTACACGGCATAGCCTACGTCATAATGCCATGACATGATGGGTTAGGTTTTCACAAAGTCTGTGCCTGATGAGTGCCATGCATGCTAACCCCACAACACAAAATGCAAAGAATGGGTCTGACATTACAGCATCTCAATTGCTATTACAATGAAGGACATGATATACCCCAAAATGTCACAGTAACCAGCCAGAGATAAAGCAGTGGAAACATCCTATGTCCCCTGCAAAAAAAAAAATTATTATAATGACACTATCTGCCAGGAAAGTGATGCTCATAGTCTTCTGAGACTGCAAAGACATACTTCTCACCGCATTCCAGCATCAAAGACAAACCATAAATGTTGGCTCCTACTGTAATATCCTCAGGAAATTTTGTAAGGCCATTTTACAGAAGCAATCGCATTCCTCACCAAAGGCATGTTGTTCTTGCATGTTTAAACATGTGTTCTGATTCTACCAACAATACAGATGAGATGCTACGAAGCTTCAAAATGCCTTGACATCCTCTGTATAGCCCCAACCTTCCTCTATACGATTTCCATTTGTTCGGCCCTGTTAAAGGGAAGTGACCATGTAGTTACTATAAACCAAATAATTTTATGTTGCTGCATTTCAGAGGCTTAAGAAACGATGGGACAAGTATCTCAATGTACTGGGAGCTTATGTTGAGAAATAAAAGTATTTTTCAATCAGTACTCTTATTTATTCTATATCTGTTTCTAACTCAAATGACTTACCTTTATTCTAATAAAAGCAGTAGAGAGAGAATGTAAATTGTTGTCTACATGTACAATTAAGGCATCATTCTTATCACATATTTGACCAGAAGCACACAATTCTCCTTAATCTCTTTGAACCACTGAAGTGCCATTGATTGTGGTAGAATATCATCATCCTATGCTTGCTGTGACATAGCATATGCTTTCATACTGGTTTTCTGCAGATGGAAGCAAAATTTCACAGCAGGGTATTGCTAGTTACGAAGCAACTCGATTTTAAGCAGTCAACTGGCAAATACTACTCACTCTTTGATGGTATCTTGTATATACTAAGATCATGTGCATACGTGCTTCAATTTCTTCCACCAATCACATGAGATCTCTTCTTTTCATGAAAATAGTTTCAACACTATATCTCCACTATGCGATAAGAAAAAAAAATTATTCTCAATCTTTATTGACTAGTCCTTATATATGACAGTTCGACAGTTCACCTGGTACAAAGAAAATCATCAGAGGCAACCAAAGATGAATCTCTGAGGTCCTCTCCTCCACTATGACAATGTTCAGCATACACTACAATGCAGACAATTGAGATTAAGAGTGATGTATCCAATAGGTTATTCATCCTACCTGCAGCTCCAATAAAGTGCGACATAAGCTTCTTTACCTTCCCTAAAGTGAAATAGAAAAACTTAAGGGGTGATGGTTTAAACAAGCTTGAAGAATACTGGTGTGGGTGCTCCAGCCATGGTTTAGAAAGATGCAAAACCATGAAGAATAAAACATGATGGTAATTTGGAAATTCCTTCCTAGTTTTACTGCATCTGGAAATTAAACTAGAGACCCTCATACAAGGATCAATTGAAAACTTCTCAGGATGACCAATTGATTGTACCAACAGTTCTATTAACAAAACTTGCCAAAGAAATGTAGTAATACATGGATCAGTCAAGAATTATAGTAGTTATACTGTTTGTTACAGTGCAGATGCAGGATGCAAATGCAGATACAGGAAAAATGGTAAATATCAAACACCGTGTGATTATTAACTTTTGGTAAAGAAGGGTATGAATGCAACAGAAATTCATACATATATGACAAACACTCTAGAGGACTCTGCACCGTCATTTTCAACTATTTTCCAGTGTACCAAGGAGTTTAAAACCAGCCATGGAAGCTTGAAAGATGACCCATGCAGCAGACGATCAAAACTGCCTTATCAGAAATTATCAGTTAGGTGTACAACTTGGTTCTGGAGGATCGTCGATTAAAGGCACCCAAAATTGCTGAAGCTCTACACATTTTAGGAAGGTGTACTTCAGTTTGAGGAAAGAATGGTACTTGAAAAAGTTACCAACAAGATGGGTGCCATGTCTGCTGACTAAGTATTAAAAGCAAACCAGAGTGCAAATCTCTTAGCAAGGTTTGATCCATTTTCAAAGATATCTCGCCAACTTAATGCGTCAATTTGTGACAAATTATGACACATGGGTACACTTAGACACACCTGAAACAAAACAGCAGTCTAAACAATGAAGGCTCGTGTTCTCCACCATCAAAGAAGACAAAGTGTTTGAAATTGGCCTAGAAAATCATGGCATCTGTTTTCTGGAATGCTAAGGATGTACTGCTAATTGATTATTTCCCGATGGAGCATATTATGCTAACCTTTTGGGCCTATTGAAGACAAAAAAATGTGAGAAAAGGATGTGTTTATCAAGAAGAAAGTCATGCTCGCCTGCAAGCACGTGTCGTTTCAATAGCAAAAATCAATTAACTGGGGTTATGATTTTATACCATATCTACCTTATTCCCCTGATTTGGCTCCATTGGACTTTCATATGTTCTCTGAACTGAAAAAATTCTTAGTGGAAAGAAATTTGAAGAGCTACAATCATCAGTTGAGGTATTTTTTGCAGACCTGGAGAAATCAGATTTTCTTGATGGGATAAAGGCTTTGGAGTATTGCTGGACAAAGTGTATTAGTGTCAAGGGAGACTTATGTTGAAAAATAAGAATATTTTTGAAACAGCTATGCCGTCATTTTATGCTTCCTTTCAAGAACTTTTCAAATGACTCGAATAACAGGACTTCTGGTATGATGTCTGTACATTAAAAAAAAATTAAAAAAACACACACCAGAGCACTATATTAACACAGGATCAATGTTTACATACTTCTCAACAATGCTGCTGATACTGATGCATGCATCTTCAGCTGCCTGAGCAAAGGAGGCCCGTGGGTGTGCAATCCTTATGAACTCTGCCAAATCAGCAACTTTACACAATGTATCAGAAAGTTCATCAAATATTTCCACCATTCTGCGAGACCTGCGGAAAATAGAAGCATGGTCTTTAATTTTAATGATGAATCCCTTACCCACAGTTTCTTGATATAAAAATTAGCAATGCTTACCACTGCAATTGTATAACAAATTATTTTTCTTGCATTGAAAATGTATATTTTTCAATACTTTTGAATTTGTTAAAAGTCATTTCTATATATAAAAAGGCATTAAATTTGAACTTTCTACCTATAGACCCAATAGTAAAATTTCCACATTTTAGAAGATTATTTTAAATTTTGTTAAACAATCAAATTATTCATTATTTTTAAGCCAATAACCTTTTATTCCCATCATTATGGTTTTAGACACTCACTAGTACTATTAAAGCAATAACTACATTTGTGGAGAAACATCTGAATTTTTCATAAAATTTGTTAAACACAAAAGAAGTAAGGCTTTAAGTAGTGGTGAGAAAACATTAGTTATGTTTTAATATAAATTTTAATAGTTTGGGATTTTCACAGTGAAATATAGTATCATATAACAAATTATTTTTGAAGAAGTCACTCAAATTTCACTAGTTTTATTCCACTTACTTTGAAACATGTCCAAGTAAGTGGAATAAAACTAGTGAAATTTGAGTGACTTCTTCAAAAATAATTTGTTATTTGTTATGTGTTTAACATATTTGCTAAAAAGTATTCCACACTCAGAATAAATAACATTGCCAGTAAATTAAGAAGTGATTTTGACAATGAATAGATATAATGAAAACGGGGCTTTTGAGGGTTGCAAATATTGCTAATGTAGGACATTAATATATATCCATGTAACACATCATTGGCAAAACAAGTTGGACATACAGATAAGATTTCCTGCTTATCACTGTATGCCAAACTCCATAGAGATGATACAGAGTAAAGTGAAATGTTACATTGCCAAAAATAAAAAACATTCTAACTGTGGAATGTTTGGCCTTTGGTAGAGAAAGGTTTGGACCTGGTCATTGCTACATGAAAAAAATGCATTGAGGATGTTGTGATTATAGAGAAAAATAAATTTAGGGAAATGGATGACTTTGTAACACTATTATCAATCAACTATTGATCACATCTTCCAGTTGCAGTGAGAGTGATGAATGATAATTATTAGCTAGCTTCCATAAGGTAACCTTTTCAATTATTAAATTATCATCCTTTTATTCTCTCTTGTTGCTTATTTGGTTTATTTCATGCTATATAGGGTGATTCTAAAGTCTTTCCCTGGTTTAAGGGTGGATAGAACAATAATCATGACAGATATCATGGAAATGCTCATATCAGTGGATACTATATCTCTAATTATACATACCTTATAGGTGTTCCATATGTCCCTCCTTTCATGATGCAGCAGACATCAATCCTGTAGTCAAGCTCTTGCAACACATATCCCAATATCTGGCAGTTAATATCAGCAACTATATACATAATCCTTTCTCGCAGCTGTGTTAAAGCATGTGGCAAAGGTGGCCCAAACACACGATCTTTGACATAACTTAATAAGAAAAAAATCACATGAGGTTAAGTCAGGTAAACATGGAGGCCACAGAAGAAAAGGAGTCATCTCGAGCAGCACATCCAATTCAACAAGGAATTTCAGCACATACTCATGGCCATAGTGATGAAAATGAGGTGGAGCCCCATCTTGCTGATAAATAAAGTCCTGGCTATCTGCGTGTAATAGTGGCATTAGCCACTACTGATGCATGTACAGATATACTGGATTAATAACATTTTCCCCGCAAAGAAAAATGGGCTATTGGGCTATACACTTTTCTCGAAGAAACAACACAAAAAACCTTGACTTTAGGGGGATCATGGACTTGTTCTACCACAACACCAAGTTTTTCCGTGCCCCATATGCGTACAGTATGTATTGTTGTTAGTAATGAGTTTAATTTTGATTGTATTTGTTATAGTAGGAGTAGCTTTTTTACATTGTGATGGTTCACTTTGCTGGATGCATGAAACGTGGCCTTGTCACTAAAAATCAGTTTCTCAGCAAAACCATATCTTCTAGCCATTCTTGAAAATCAACATAGAATTGAAGATATTGACTATGATTCTCAGGACTCAGCGCCTGCAACAGACGGTATGGTTTCACTTTAAGTTGTCGATGTATATTACGCCAGACAGTTGACAACAGAATCTGCAATTTCTGGCTCGCGGGACGTGTCTACTTTTAGGGATCCTGACAAATGCTTCTCGCAAATGCTCAACAAATCAACCAACACACTTGGTCTGCCTGTTTTCGCTATGTTTGCCATGGTTTCTATTCTAATGATACCCGAAACTAGGGAAGGCCTTTAGATTCACCTTGTATAGTAATGTGTTTATAGTATACCATGAGTTCATTACATATTTTTGGTCTGTGTGTACAAAACTGCTTTTGACAAATGGATATAATTTGTTTTGTTTACATTAGGACCCTTTCTAAGAATGAATGAAATATATAATTCCATGGACTTACCTCTCGGGGCTACATGACTCTGTAATTAGTTTCTCTGTATGCCATTCTGCTCGCTCTTTCAAAGCATAGAATCCTTCATGTGTCTGTAACTCGGAGACACCAAAAAGCCCCTAAAAGACGAAGCATTCATAAGCATTATAACCTATGTTTACCTTTTCTATAGTCAAGTTTCACAAGTGAGCTACATCAAGATAAGGCTGCATGTATAAATAATATAACATCTTTGATTCTACCGCTGCTTCATTAAACTCTCCAACCAATTTACAGAATTTCTGGTATCTAATATAAACAACATACTCTCACTTCTTTCATTGCTGATTTTCCTTTGACAATAACTTTCTTACCAGCTGGCTCCATTACTACTCCTAAATAATAAAATTCTTTCACCATTTCCATCTCCTATCCATTAAAATGCCGTTTTTCATCTTTTCTTAATCTACTTCCTTTTAATAAATACCACTGTTTCAGATTTCCTTATGCCCTACTCTCTGTAAAATTTACTGATTTCATTAATTGCTCTCTGTAATCCTACAGCTCTTACTGCATCTACCATTAGAGCATATGCATAAAGTAATCTTTGTTTCCTATCACTGGACTATGTGAGTTACTTTTTACATTTAGTTCTGATTGAATTAAAATATTAATCTATATTATAAAAGGCATGAGTGTATATAATTTTTTCAGAAATACTGAACCTATACTTTATAATTAGCTAGTTCTCTCATTGCCCAAAACATAATCTAAAAAAATCCTTAACGAATTCAGTTATTCTCAAAAAAAGGTTTACTCACAGCATTATTTCGGCTGAGGCTTAGATTCAACTTAAGTCCGGGTTTGGAGTTGAATGCAGTGGTCAAAGGTGTCCATGTACTCACGGCCCTCCAGTGAGTGGTGTAAAACTGAGAAACTTGCGTGAGCACCCTCATGATTTAGAAATATAATTTCTAAACCCTATTTACATTTATAGCATTTTAGAAACAACAGAAAATTAAAACTCGTTTACTACGTCGAATTAAGGTTATGGATAACTTTTAATCTCACGTACAAATTCTAAAACTAGTATTTGCTTTTTAAAACAGTGGATACGAAACATATTGTGCATACTTAACACGCCTCACCATGCTCTAGTTGAATTATTTCCAAATGTGTTACCCATATTAATTAACATACATTCCGACCATGGCGCCATCTTTCTTCACATTCATTTATTTTTCAATTTATGCAGTGCGGTGTTGCCAAGCCATATAACCTAAAAACCCTTAAAATACCTCACATTTTTCACTAAATTCCAATAAAAACTCCTAAATAAAAATATATTTCAACTTAAGGTAGAACTCTAATCATTATTAAAATAATGTAAAATAACAAAAAGCACACATATTAATCACACTAAAGTTGTGTATCTGTACCCAAATTACCACATAAACTTACATAACAAAATTAGAAAAATGAGGAAAACCACAACTTTATTTTACACATTAATTTACATCTTACCTCACAATTTCTCTCCAGCACTTTTTCAGATGTTTTCTGTTCTTATCTCCATCAACTGTACTTTTTAAGAAGTCATAATTAATATTGACTAATTAAATAACTTGTTTCTTCTTGGCAACTTCTAAACTTAACTCTTTGTTTATATCTTTTTTGAATGCAATAAGTCCTTTGTTTGTATCTGTGGACAGCTTATTTCTTTGATCACTTTAATTATACAATTAGAAAGTTCTCTTAACAGTTATTGTTAAGTATGAAAGGCTAACGAAACTTTCTTACAAAAACATTCAATTTAGGGAACATTACAATATCACCCAATTTTATTTGCTTTGGCTCCCTCTCAGGTCAATTCCTACAGCATTCCATGAGTTTGCAAGACAGTCTTGTGAACAAAGAATCACATATGATCTTAATACAGAATCAGTCATTTACAATGATTACAATAGTGCACATTCTTCTATATTTATAAAAAATATTATACATCTACTTGCATGTTTACAATAAAAATAAAGTATCTACTACAACAATTTAGCTCAAATAACAAGAACCTGAGAAGCAGAAATTGACAAAACACTCAAATAGTCACACAAATTTTGCTTTATACAAATTTACATACACATTCACATTTACAAAATCAATAGCGTTTTACAGAATAATTAGCCCTATTACACAGATAATTTTAAGAATGATTTGTTAGGTTTATCATTGTTTTTAAGTATTTTAAGCTAGGGGAAAGAGCGTTTTGTATTAAAATACATTCGTAATAAGCTCCATTCTGACGGCAGGAAAGATTGAAGCCGGTTTATGTAGATTTACTTTTGTCAAGTATTTTTTCAAGTATATTTTGGTTTTGATACAAATGTTTTTTTATTTCTTATATAAAAGTCTATGAGGGATAACATACATATATTCACATGAAAGAGTTAACATTTCAAATTGCCTAAAGAGTAATTGATTCGGTTCCCTGTGCAAGTTCCAATTTGTATTTTAATTGGCTAAAGAGGTTTCTGCATGAATATCTGCTATGTGTACCAGAAATTATTTGTATGGCTTTTTTCTATAATAGGAACTTTTAAATGAGTTTTCCCAAAATATTAGACCATATTTTATTAATGAGTTGAAATAAGCATAATAAACTAATTTTAAAGTCTTAATTGAATCCAAAGTTAATAATGCACACATTGTATACAGCATACTGCTAAGTTTAGGTATGGTAAGATCAATGTGATCTTTCCAATTCAGACAGTTATCAATTCTTATATCTCTAGTTTGTAGAAGCACGCTGTTAGAATTTCCTTTTCATAATGGGGGGTTTGGAGAATTGTAATGATAAATTTTATTGCAATTTAGATTTAGAGAGAAATTGTTTGCTTTAAACCATACATACAAGGAGCTCAGAACTAGATATCGTTTAATGATGCAGTCATTATGGCTGTTTATGCTTGTATCATCTGCAAATAGAACGTATTACCTACATTTTGGACAAATAAGGACAGATAGTTTATATACATTAGAAAAAGAAGAGGGCCTAGAATAGATTCTTCAGCATTCCATGTTTAATTATTTCCCACTCTGATGCATTGTTTCAATTTTAAAGGGACAATGTATCTCCCTTGATATGTATCTACTTTTTGTTTCCTTTTATCAAGGTAGAATATAAACCATTTTAAATATTAATTCAACAGAAAGCTAATTATCTATATGAATTTTATGGTTGAAAATATATTATACTGATTTAAAAACACTGCAATAATTTTACATCAATGTATATGTAAACATGTATGTAGTAAAATTTGTAATCAAGTGATTTATCTGTTTCTGCTTCTCTGGTTTTTGTTGTTTTGGCTGAGTTGTTCTAGGTGCTACGTTTTCATTTTATTGTAACAATTTATGCAGATGTAAACAATATTTTTTTTAAATGTGATAATTATAAATGCAAATGACAAATTCTATGTTCGTAAGTCTCTGTGATTGCTTCTCAAATTAATGGAATGCTTCAGGAACTAAATCAAACTAAAGACACAATCGAAAGTTTTGCTAAATCACAAAATATTCCTCCTATATGTACCCATTCATTGAATGCAGTTAAAATTTCATTAGTAAACTTGAAGATTGCATTTTCTGTTGCCTTTCCTAAAACCAAATTGATCACTAACTTAAATATTGTTAAAACCTATCATACATTACAACACCTTAGGAAATGTAGGTGAAATACCTATGTCCATAATCAGAAACATTTACCTTTTCTCCATTTTTGTACCAAATATTTTAGCCTTTCAGGAAATACACCAGATGCTAAAGACTCATTACAAAATGACTATGGGGGGGGGGGGGGGTACCAATTTCCTTTGCACAGGCCTTTATGACTTTGCTGTTAATCTCATCATAGCTGGAGGAGTTGTTTGATTTTAGTTTTCTAATGATATTACTAATTTCTACTTGGTTTGAATTCATTATTTTGACTGGGAAATGAGGAGTGCAAAATTGTTAATGCATCTCTTTTATCATAAGAGTATATATTACATTTTTTTGTTACATTAAGAAAGTAATCATTAAACACATTTGCTACATCTGCAGAATGTTGTATCATTTGCTTCTGTTTCCATAGTTCAAACTCTTCCTCCCTGGTTAGCATTTTTCTTCAAATCAAGAGGCTGTAGAGCATTTTGCAGACCTTCTGGAAAACTATTTCAGAAATGGAATAATGTTATTGTGGCATCACTGGAATAGATAATTTGACCTTAAGGGAGATTATGTTGAGAAATAAATAAAATGTTCTGGTTAAAAATTAACTATAACAGAGAACTAATCAAACTGTGCGCACATTATTCATATGCAACCAAGAAATCAATTGTCTGCATTATTTACAAATGCACCTTTAAAAGTATATTAGGATACAATTTTAATTGTTCTGATTTATGTTTATGCCATTTTAGTGAAATTTACTGGCCTTGAACAAATTTTTAGAATACTATTAACTCCCTTTTAGGTATGAAAATGTCAAGTTATTGGTTATGAACATCTACAAAAACAGTGGGAATTTTCATAGTGAAATATAGTATAACTTTGCAATTTTTTATGAGATGGAAAATAATTTTTTGGGTGGATTAGAAAAACACCCACATAAAAAAAATGAGGAATTATAACAAAAACTAGAAATTCTTAGACAAAACAACAAATGGTTAGAATTAGGGAAGAAATCCCAACAGCCCATTAGGAAATGTCATAAACCTGTCAAACAAACATTTTTCAGAAAAAGAATTACATTTATTAAATGTAGATTTAAACTCTAGTATAGATTACCCGAAAATATAGCAGAATATATAGCAGACATTGAAATAGCAATTTTCAACAAACCAGATAAAGAAAACAATAGCATTAGATCACAATGTTGGGAAGTTTTACAGTGACTGATTAGTAAAGAAAATCAACAAAAAAGGCTATATCAGAGGAGAGTCAGACTTCTAAAAGAAAAAGGCATTTTTTATAGTGGGGCTGATAACTGAAACAAAATCAGTCTTAATGAATGAGTCAGATTATGAAAACAGCATGTACAAACTAGACAGGATTGAAAACTGATCCAACCCAAAAATATATTAATTCAGTAAGCAAATTAAAAAAATTAACCATTCTAAACAAGGAGCCAAAATAAAGATTATACCAGACAACACTACCACACCCAGAATCTATGGCCCAACAAAAATAATGGTTGTTATTTGGTTGCTTGATAGTGGCCATTAGGGGTGCTGATATTTTATCATTTTTTCCCTAGCTTCCCAATAAAGATCTTTCAAATTATTTTTCATTTGTTTGTTGCTACCAAGTTGGCTGCATTTCTGTAGATGTTCTTTGTTTATGATAGTATTCACATCCTTATACCATGGGCAGGGCTGTCCTTGATTAATTTTATCCTGAAGAGATGTTCTGACAGACAATCTGGGCAACAATTAAGCAGAATTGGGCAACTCCGGTTTTTCTTGATTTCAATAAAAGATGTTTGAAAGTATTTCGATCTTCATATGGTTTTTCCTTTAAGTTTTTGTTTGATACTTTGTTGTTCTTGTTCAGTTATTAATCTTTTTATGAGTTTCAATTTAGAGGGAAGTTCTAGTTCAAAAGGTGGTTTTAATTTTATGGTGGTTCCTCTTTTATAATAGTTTTACAATGGATCTCGAGCCATGTGGGATTGAAGGGGAAAGAGATTGCTGATACTACCAAAAATAATAAACATGTAATAAAATGAGACCTACAGTAAACACAATAAATTCATCACCCACATACAATTTAGCCAATTACCTGTACAAAAATTTAAGATTTTACCAAAATACAAAAGCCAAAGCATGAAAAAACTCATCAGAATTAATAGAAAGAAACAGACATGTGAACCTAGAACACAGGGATTTGCTGGTTTCTTATGATGTGTTCTGCTTCCCAGCATCCCCAAAGAAAAATACTAATTATCATAAAGAAATGACTAACCTCAATAAACCTTACTGGGGATGTATTAGACCGATATCTAAATCTCAACATGATTTGCATTAATCAAACCTACTACATATTCTGAGGCAATATTTATATACATGAGAAGTGTCTAGCAATGGGCAATCCACTCTGATAATTCTTAGCAGATATATACCTATATATATGAAAAATGAAAAGAAACATCATCCTACTGTTTAAGGAACATATGAGATATGTAAAATATAAAATTTCGTTGCCCAGAAAACAGATGCCACTGCTGATTTACCGCCTGTGGTGCCTAAGTAGTAAAAATGGGTGTTAAACACCACTCAAAAAAAAAAACTGCTTATTTCATTTTATGTTCTTGAAGTTTCTTTTAACCATGTGCCTACATTTCTCTTGTTTTTCCAATATAGCTTTTTTCACATTTGCCAGAGAATAAGGCAGGTATTTACCAAATAAAATGTGCAGAATGCAAATATATATATATTGGAAAAACAAATAAGAGAAATCAGCGATGGCATGAACTTTCTGGACAGGGAGCCATGACAGTGAAAAAAACAAAATTATTAAATTCATTTAATAACTTTCCTAAAATAAGACATTTTTAAAAAAATTCTGTTGGAACTCACATAGTGAAACTTGTTGTTATTATTACATTATTAAAGTCAGCACAGGGACCCACACAGCAGCATGGGAGAAAATCTACATTTATAAATACAGAGACAGATTAATGAACTTTTGACACTTTCGGACAGAAAAACAAACTATAAGTTCATCATATCTCTACCAGAGCAGAATATGCATTCCATAGAAACACCATGAATTATCCAGCAGTCAACAGTAAGCTGAGGATGCAGACGATGGTCTGTGAAACATGTTCCATATATAAATAAATGGAGCCAATAAGAGTGTGTAGTTTGATACAGTCATACAATAATCTTAAAAGAAAATTTAGTTGATTTTGATCTTCCAAACAAAGTAATATCATCACTAAATTTGTAAAATCTACAGAGTGACATCTTAATACCATGCTAGTAAACTGACAGTGGAACCATGCTGATGATGAAGGCAACAGCCTTGAAAACATGTCCAAGTAAGTGGAAATTTATAAGCGAAATTTGTGCGATTTCCTCATAAAAAATTGCAAAGATCTACAAGCATATATTTATCTAAATTAGCAATTTCTAAAAAGAAATATTTCTATCACTTAAATTCATTTACTTTAAATGTGTAAGGTATATTAAATTTCTAAATGCCTAAAACTCCTATTTCTATAATTCAGTTCTAAAAAATATAATATATGTTAACACACATCCTTAAAATATTCCAGATAGTTTGTTTTGTGTATATTTGTTTGAAAAAGTCTTTTTCACAAAGCTTTATTGGATTTTACAAGGTGTACACAAATGATTGTAGCACTTTTTTTTTTCTGTGGTATAAAATATAATTTTGAATAATAACTTAAATTGAAGAGTAACTGTGATAGTTTAAATTCTACATGTGCAGATTTTGTTTTTTAGTCATGGTAATGAAATAAACAAAATAAGATAACTCGCATGCAAAAATTTTTATGTCTTGGAAATCGCAAAACATAATCCAGTCCAGAGGGCTTATAGGCAAGGATTGTCTTAAGGCCCCTTCTGGTAAAAACATTCATATGTGATACAATCAGATCAAAATGACAGGGTGTCTCTGTAAAGAAAAGACACACAGGTGATCTTTTGTCAAATGAGAATGTGTAAAGAGCCAGAACAGTTTTCAAGTGCAGTTCTAAAACTCTGAGGGGCGAACAACTCGAAACTAACAATTGCAACAATGACAGCATGGAAGGTGTTAATAAAACATCTCCAACAGAGACCATATCGTCTGCAAGTGCTAAAGGTCTCTATATAACGGCAAAATTTTGCTAAAGGCCTAACAGAAAATTTCCCCATCGTTGGATTGGTTGTCATGGTTCGGATGACTTTGTTTTTCTCCATTGGCCTCCGAGGTCCCTAGATCTGACCCTCTAAATGAATTTTTCTTATAGGGATACATAAAGATTGCGTATACGTGCCACCACTTACTGCAGACCTACCTGATTTGAGATTTGAGGACTATTGCAGCAGTTACACTAAACATGCTAACATCAATGTGGCAAGAAATGGACTATCAGCTGGATTCACGCCATGTCATAAATGGATCCCATATTGAAGATTTGTAATTTGTGTTATGGTAGCTTTCACAGTTTTCTTCAATTTAAGTTATGATACAAAATTATATTGTTTACCACAGAGAAAAAAATATAAGTTTAAAACTGCTTTAATCATTTGTGTACATTCTGTATATAATAGGCATAACTTCAGTAAATTCTGCTCTGAACTAACATTACAATGTGTACCTAACTTCCCTTGACAATGCTCTTTCGTTAAATGTACACCTTAAGCACATTAAAGTATTATTGTTGTTGTATGGAATTTGAACATGATGTAGAGGAGAGTAGAGAACAAAATGAGTACAAAAATCACTTTACTTTATTTTAAAGACACAAGCAAAACACAGTCAACAATACAACATGCCTCAACATTAAGAATGATATTTTTTTAAAAATTGCATTACATATATTTTTTTTGGAACAGCGACTGTAGCAACAGGGTTGATCTTAACATTTCTTCCAAATCCTCTGCAGTTTCTTGTTGACTTTTCTTATAAAATATTTCTTAATATATGTGTTACACTAGTCTGCCTTACATTGGTGAATAACAATTAATACTGTGTTAATATAAAGGGAAATCCAGTACATGTCTACTGCAACTGCATTCTAACTGATAGATTTTAACATGCCTGGGTTATTCATTTGAATGCATGCTTTCCAATTGCTACACCTCATTAATCACATATTTCTTGATGCTTTAGTATGTATGTGGACAAAGCGACCTGGCTCAATTTAAATACTTCATATTTTCACAACAGATTCATTCTATATTTGATAAGGTTTGAAGTGACATTTCATATATTACAATTACAAAGTATTTAAAGATATGGCATACAGTCTTTAAGTCATCAGTCCGACATAGAAGGCAAGATTTATTCTTGAGAAGGAAATATTGACATTTTGTCTTTCAGAGAAGTAAACACCACCCTTCCTTTCTAGCTACCTCATCAGTTGAATACAAAAGCTCACTGGGCATGAATCAGCCAATACATTTTGCCAAAGGCCTCTTCTCTCAGGCTTAAGGTGCCTTTATGTGCTATAAATTTATAACATGGGATCAACAGCTTTATTTCCCTTTCGAATTAACCCATATTTAGGATTTTTATGCCCTAAAATAAAAAAATCCATTGACCTTGGTTAGTAGTAGTATTTGATTAATTTATAGACACTCTTTAACATCTCGGATTCATCAGCATCCCATTCAATTCTGGGCATGAAATGGCTAGTAATTTTTTTTCTGAGGCCTCTTCTTTTAGGTTGAGCCTCTCTTGTTTTTTAAATCTCTGACATGGGACCCTTGACTTTGCTTCCCCTCAGAAGGATGCCCCATACTCATGATTTTTATGCCTCAAAAAAATCCATTGACCCTGGCCAGGATTGAACCCGTGATCTTGGGTCTGTAATTGCCCTTGGCTGGGATTGAACTTGCAACCTTGGGATTATGAGGCAAGTGTGGTTACACAACAAAATAGACCCCTTGGTAACTTCACCTAATGGTTTTATAGATTACAGAGGTAGGACAAACTAAATCCTGTAGTATTTATGTTAATGAGACACATGAAAATATAATGCTTTCAGAAAAATTCAACATAAAAAATATATTAGACACATATGTTGAAGCGATGGCTTTATAACTTGGTTTAGAGTGCACTAAATGCTGTTGTTTCCTCAGTGATCGCAAGTCCCACTAGATTAAAAAATAATGACCCAAATGTGAATCACTTATTCTAAGACAAAAAATATGCCAAATACCCCCTTTAGTGCATCTTGAAAAAGTATATTTGACCTGTATATAAAAATGGGACTAATGACAAATCTTTTGTAAAAGAAATCGATAAATACTCTGCTGTATCTCTATATTTATAATTTAAGTTTCACAAAGTAATGGTGCAAAATTGAAATAGGGAAATTTATAGCATTAATGATTTATGAACATTTTGAGGAACTGTTAAATACACTGGAATGGTAATCATTCAAACATACCCGTTATAGTTTTCTTGGAAATTACAAAGCAGAAAACCACCATGATGTAGTGAGTGATTATGTAATTCACACAAAGCAATAGCATATTACATATCTTTAAAACTTCACTTCCTAGACTCTTCCCAGAAAATCATGGGGCTGTCAGAATCAACTTGGTGAGCATATTCATCAATAGATTTCTAAGCTGAAAAAGATGTACCAAGGTGATACATGAAATGATATATTGGGTAAGGAGTTTTTAAGGAAGGAAACATTCCTTTTAATTAATTTTGGGGTACCTCCCCGGCAATGGCCAGTTATGAGGACTGAGGAAAACCTGGAAAAAACCTCAGTCAGGGAGGACAGTCCTGGCGGGATTCATACCCTAGACCTCCCTCATGAGTCCTTGCCTTAATGACCTCAGCCACCCGTGGCGGTTTAACAACATACTTAATGTTATAAAGTTAAACAGTGAACATTTTTTAACTAATTTCTTTGTCCACAGCATCAATTCACTGTTAGTGTTCGAGGGAAAACTTTGTGTGGAGAGGTAACTTGATGTCACTACATGATACTGATTCATGAGATATGCTCTCCTTTGCCGCTCACCTGAATGAATCACTGTTGACTCAGGGATTTACAAAATGGTAACCTCAAAACACTGGTTGACTTTAGGTCAGTTGACAGTACAACTTTTATAAAACTTTAAATGTAAATCATAAAAAACCTGCTTGAGAGAAAAAATATTTGGAAGCATATTCAAATTCAGCATAAAAATACATTTAGATTTAGTTTATTTTACTTTTTTGAAATAAGAATCATTTTTTGTAGAGCAGTTTAAGCTGAAATACAAGTTAATACTTCATTAATGAGATGCAACAGTTGAAAGCAGTAGCCATGTGTCAGTGGACTGCAGTATGGATCTAAAGAGTGTTAACTTTAATCTAATGCCCTTACTTCCTGCTTTGAACATAGAATAAAGAATTATATCAAAAAGGAAAAATATTGATTTCAGTCATTTCATTTGTTCTTAACAAAAAGCAGTGTCAGCATTATTCTAAAACAATTACAGTACAACCTCAATGCATTGTTTCTAAAGAAGAAGATGCTATAGGGAAGCATTTAAGTTAAACTTAAGAGAAATTTAATGAATTTTATTTATAAAATGCAGTCAAATAAAAAGGTGATGTAGGCTGTAAATACGAGAGGTAACTCTAAAAATTCCAGAGCATTCAAAAAAGTAATGGCAACATATATTCTTAATTAGCTAGTGAGTCAATTTAATACTCTTATGCTCCACTTATCGTTGATTATACAGAACATGTTTCACAGGCTTTTGTCAGCATCAGCGGCTGTGACAGACTGACGGATTTGTTATTGGATGGATGAACTTGTTATAGCTTGGTATAGCTCTTTATGAACTTTTGGATTAAATTGTCTTTTATTTGGATCTCAAGTTCATAACCTCATCTTCATATTTTTTTATAAAAATTGTTTTCCCATATTCCCAGTTCAAATGGTCTATCTACAAATTTCAATAATTTGACTTCCATTTCTATATCATGTTATCTCCAAAAGTGATGTGCAACTGCTGATTTATCCATCTGATTGTACCTGATATTTCATCAGTGTTCCTTTAGCATTATTCCTGTGCTGCTTTTTGTTTTGCCAATATATACTTTGTTGCATTCTTGACAGTTGATTTTATATACTCCTGGTTTCTTCCCATCGGTTATTCTATCATTATCACCGGAGTTCAGTACATTATTTAGGATGAATTTGTTCACTGGAGAGAAAGTAATCCCAAACTCTCAGAGTATTTTATGGAATTTATTTGGTGGCAGAAGGATATAAGTAAATTTCTTGTGAATGGTAGTTTTCTTTTTTGCTGTCGATATTGTAACCTGTTTTAACCTCTTCTCTTGTTTGAATTTCTTAATTTTCTTATCTACAATTTCTTGGCCAAGCCCAACTTGACATTTTTTCCAGGTTTATCTCAGTCCTCATAAATGGCAAATGCCGGGTAGGTTCCTACAACTTAGGCCTGGAATGTTTCCTTCCTTTAAAAACAATTTCCTTTCCCAATTTATAATTTCATCTCATATATTATTACCAGTGTCCACATTCTGTGATGCATCAGCAGTAAAAACAGACATTAAACACTATTCAAAAACAAAAAAATCTCCGGCACATGATGGTTTTTTTATGGGCGCATTCTTTAACATCACAGGCCATCAGCATTCCATTCTATTCAGGGCGTGAAACGGCCAACAAATTTTGTTCAGAGGCCTCTTCTTTCAGGCTTGAGGTTCTTTATCGTGCCGTACATGTACGACATGGGACTCACGGCTTTACTTCCCTTCCGAAGGAAGCCATACTTACGATTTTTATGCCCAAAAAAATCCATCGATCCTGGACAGGTTTGAACCCACGATCTTGAGTTTAGGAGGCAAGTATGGTTACCACTACACCACTACACCAGGACTGAGCAGCATATGATGGTGAATCCCTGTTTCATTCACATTTATGTAACATCGAAACAGGTCTATCAAGTTACATGTAAACATGACCAAGGACTCTTTGAGAAATATTCATTTGGATACTCTTTTGACCAACAGTTAACAAAAGTGGCACCCATCGCAATGCAAATGTTACAAACATGATATCCTTGCAATGTGTTCTTCAGCCTTACTGTAACTGCACGTCCTGAGCATTCATAATAAAAACTGAAATAATGACTGTGTTTCAACTCAGCAGTCCATTTCTTTACCATTGAAAATTATGGTGAAGAATATTTCAAAGTAAAATCTTTTTATTTTGATTGACATTAAACCTTTTAAAATGAAGTATTTTATCACTGTGCAATGTTTGATTTTGTTCAGTTTGTTGAAAAAGACTATACTTCAATTAAATGTACTTATGAAACTGTTGACAATGGAGTGGTATATATATAAACAATGTAATTCAGTTTTTTTCACACTAACTCCATTCACTTACATAAAATTTTGGACATATGTTTCGGGAGCGATCCCTCCCATCTTCAGCCTGTTGACAAACTGTTGTTAAAACGAAACATATGTCCAAATTTTTATGTAAGTGAATGGAGTTAGTGTGAAAAAAACTGTATTACATTGTTTATATAAAGACTACTTGTTTGCTTTGCTGAACTATAGCAACCAAACAAATGAAAGTACATGTATGAAAATGCATGGTGTGCCATCTAAAGGATGATATTTGAGAGCTTTCCTTTTTATTTTCTATTGCCAGTGCCATCTCTGTTTTAGGCAGAGAACTTTTCAAACTACCTCAAAACAAGTTGCAAAATATCTATTTTTCTCCTCAGTTCGTTTCTGTGCTCAGGCAATGGTAAAAATTTTTATACACTTTGACATACTGATTATAATTTTTAAGAAAGTTAAGGTTAAGAGGCAACAGTCTGACTAACACAAAGGTGTTAACTGGAGATTGAATGAACACAGCCACTTTATTTCATGTGAATGAAAAGAAAAATGATCTGTGATTCTTTAAATGTATAAAATTAATAATGATAAGCTATTGCTTTAAACAAACTAATTTGTAAACAAAAAGTGATTCTGTGCCTACCTGCAAACGAGGAAAGAGAACATACTGTTGACATCTACAGTAAAGTTTGAGAAAAACAGAATGCCATGTACATGTGTGTTAAAGTAGTAACACTTGTCACTTTTTCATATGACCCATTTTATAAACACTTCAATAAAACTGATAAGTATTATAATGTTTCCTTTTCCTAAATTTAAAACAATTAATTATAACTGTGGCTATTTACAGCACAATTTACCTGCTTTGGCACATCTAAAGTGCATCCAGTCTAAACTCTGGTACGAGTGTCATTCAAATTTAAAAGAGACTTTTGTGATGAGAGAGGGGCAGGGCCATAGTGGTAGTTAGGTTAGAATTGTGGAGGAAGCTGGTTGTTCATTGCTATATCACTGTGTTTTAGCAAGAGGTGCAAACCCAAGTGTTAGGCTGGCTCAAAAAGTTTTTAACTACCATGATGAAGTGGAAAATGAAAGCCATGCACACCGTTTATGGACAAGAGGATAAAATTCAGGCTGTTTTTGATCTTATGGAAGGTGATTGATGCATAAGCGTGTTTGAAATAGCTTCAGAGGTGGGCTTAAGTTGTGGAAGTGCACACGCCATTCTTTCTGAAGAACTAGGATTTCAGAAAGTGTCAGTGAGGTGGATTCCATGTCTCCTCATTAATGAGCAGAAAAATATTAAAAAGGACATCAGTCAGAAGCTTCTGGATTGGTTTGAGAAAGCAATTGGTCAGTTTTGTGATGAGATATTGGTATACCACTACACTCCTGAAAACAAGAGAACAAGTATAAAGTAGAACAGAAGAGGTATTCTGGTCAAGGTCAAAACTTGCCTGTCAGCCTGAAAAGTTCTTGTGACCATGTTTGGAGCTCCAAAGGCATATTGCTCACCTATTTCCTTCAGGAACTAAGGACTGTGAATGTAGCATATTACTACAAACTGTTAGACAACATGAGAGCCCCCTATTGTAGTAGATGCAGGCATCCCATTATGATATCCAGCTTCTGCATGACAACACAAAGCCACATACATCAGCCATAAGCCAGGTTCAATTAAGAAAAATTCACTTGATACTCTTTATAACACCTTCCTTACAGAGTCCCAATTTACCGGTTAATGATTACCACAAGTTTGGGCCACTGAAGGGAAAATATTCGGCGACAATGCACAGGTTGAGCACTGGCTGTTGACATAGACACCTTCTTTCTTTGATGAGGGAATAAAGGAACTACCCATCCAGTGGAGAAAATGCATTTCTGTTGAAGGAAAGTATGTAGAAAAGTAATATAATATGTTTTGTAAATGTATACAGTAAGAATAAATTTATTTTTAAAGAATCTGGTTTATATTTGAATGACCCTCATAAAAAAGCAACCCACAAATGCCAGTTAGCCACCGAGACAATATATTCTCATTATAAACCTTATATTTTAAGGCAAGTTTCTCTCCCCTCTCCCTGTGTCACCATACCCAAAGCTGTCAGAAGTAAGCACTAGAGCAATGTACAGGTTAACACTGACAGCTGCTGTGAGAGTGGACAATGATGCAGCAACTACTCTCCATGAGCACTGCACTGCCATTCAGGCTGACCACACTCGCACATCTTGCTTGCTGATTTAACCTGAAACACTGTCACTATATGGGCAGAGTCATCAAATTTGCAGCTCACATGTAGGTTGCAGATAAGAAACGTGTAGAATTGGTTACCCCATCTCTCTCTAAGGTATACCGACCGTGGATCTTCCTGAAGGACACTGCGTATTGATACTTCCAGATTCTCTGACGACTCTGAATCCCTCTCAATACTGTCCAGCTGTGCTCTTGCTCTCTCACTAAAAGTGACTCTGAGTTTTGACATAGTTGGTTGTGAGACCCATGATGGAATTCTGATTTGGGGGCTTCCTGATGCCCTCTCATTACTGGTAGAGGGTGCTGCAGTTGGTCGAGCCCCCTCTTCACCATCAGGAGCCTCTCTTTCCCCAATGCGACTCTCTGAGCTCTGTATATTTGATGAAGTTGGAGATGAGTCAGGCATTCCTGAAAAATGAGCACAAATCCTTTACACTAAGAGAAAAGCCAGTAGCATATTTGCATTACTTGCTAAGTGCATAATGTGGCATGTCTATAAACTATCTTCATATCATAGCCTCCCAATTTTTGCTTATATTGCCAAGCAAATAAATATAAATGACCAAATGGGCTAATAAAATAAATGATCGAAAGCAAAGAGCAAGCTCAATTCTTATGCCATCTCTCTACGACTGGAACTGATGTTCCTAAATGTAACTGCATGAGATAGTCGTCTCAAAGTGGATTATTGCACTTGAATGTTAATGAATGCTTAATAAAGCATTTAAATTATTATATCTGAAAAAGAATACAAGATCAATTTAGCAACATTGGCAGTAATCTGTGCTGTACATTAAAAATAGCAATGGAATGGACATAACCTTATTCACAGGATGGCAACATGTGACAAACTGCTGTTCATTCATTTCACTTTTATATAATGTCACTTGTCACTTTTTACTAATACTTTACAAATGTTGTGCTTTATGGAACAGAAAATTACAAGACCATACTTTACAAGAACTTGTGCAATGGAACCTCAATCTATTGTACCCGGAACCATCATTTTCCTGAATGTATCATTCAATTTACATTTCACCTTAAATCTTATGTAAATAAAACTTGTATTCGTTCTTCCTCAAATATATTGTTTTTTCGCATTATTCATTCATAAAGTTCAGTCCCAAAGAAATTCTATCTCCAAACAATCGTTTTCAAATTGGAATAGTGAAGCAGTGATTGTTGCATGCACAGAGTTCGCATCACACTTGGTCTGAGAAAGCACGACTCGAAGTCCCCGTAGTTGGTGATACTTTTAGAACCGCAGGATGGATCAGGGATGGGACTGCATACTAACCGGTTTGGATGTCTGTCATAGAGTGCATATGCTTTCTGTGCTAGTCTCCTTATGGTGTCGTTAATGTACTCGAGGCCAGAAGTTTCATGGTGGAAAACTGTAGGGCACATAAAATCAGTACCAAAAATTCTCCTGAAGGCATCTTTTGCTAATAAGCAACTTAGGATGGAGCTGTGTAGCTCCAAACCTTGCTAGCATACAAATTTATTGCAGAGTAAAGGTCTTATAAATTCACAAACTGATGTGAATTAGAAGAGTTTAGTTTAAAAATTAGAGTCAATTTTGAAGTGGCCACTCAGGCCTTTGCAGCTTGTGCTTTCACATGGGCGTGAAAGGTAAGCCCCTGGTTCAGGATAACTCCAAGGTATTTGATCCGGTTCCTCCAGGAGATTGCCTGGCCCTGCAAACTCAAGAGCCCCCGGATTGGCTGGTTTTGAGTGCACGCGCCAGCTCTCACTCCATTCCTCTACCTGGATAAGGTGTCAATGGAGTTGAGTTAGTGCGATATGTAAGTTTCAGCTTTGAGCCAAAATAATGTCATCAGCATACAGGTAAGTGGACGTAATATGTCTTGTAGGAAAATCCGACATGTAAACAGAGAAGAGATTTGGTGACAACACACTCCTTTTGGTAATCCCATTGTGTCATTCATATGTACAATCTTGGACCGTCAACTTTGACACAAAATGCATGGTTTGAGAGAAAACTATCAATTAACTCTAGAACTGCATGTGGCAGCCCAGCTTGCATGAGCTTACAAATAAGCTCAGCATGCCAGGTGCTAGGGATGCTTTCTCAATTTCAAGCAGCACAGAGGTAGAGAACATGCACTGCCTGAAGTCAAATGCAACCTTCTCCACCACTCTTGGTAATTGCTGAGTGGTCGAGTGTTTCAGTTTGAAGCCAACTAGTGCTCTGGAATCAGTTGAGTAAATACATCAACTATGGCCAGAAGTGAACCTGTGACCCAGGGTCTAGGAGGCAAGTATGGTTATCACCAGACCACCAGGACTGATAACAAAATGTAAAATATGTACACAGCAACATGCAAAATTGACGCAAAATAAAGTTTTTGCTTATATACTGACTTTATATATTTTTGAGCATGACTTATGCACTTCCTGTATATATCATTTTCCTGCATCCATTGTTTGTTAAACCTGGTCCCTCCAAAAACAATAAACTGAGATTTTACTGTATTAATGCATTTATATGTATTAGACCATATTTTTGTGGAATTGGGTCCTGATCACATCTTACTAAAAATACTATTACCTCAAATAACTTTATATTATTCCTCTTTCAAAATTATTTATGCTCATCTTTGGAGCTTCTTACCTTGAAATATTATATACTGCCAGATCATTTCACAACTTAAAATTAAATAAAAAAAAAACATTAGTACTCATATCTTTTATTTTTATTTATTTCTACCATACTTAATTACCTATTTGACATGTCTTAGGTATATGTTTATAATTTTACTATGATGTATTAATTAATTCTTGAAACTTTGTTTTGTTTATTGTAATCACCAGTACTTTTGTAAGAAGTTAGGACACTTATTTTGTAATGAATTTACTTACAAATTGTTTGATTTAAAGTTTTATCAACATTGTATTATTTTGTGTGTAACATGTACTGTAAGTATACTGGCAGTGTGGAGGAGAAGACTTGATGATTTAGCATTACTGTTTAAATATATTAATAATTTAATCCATTTATACAAGAGACATACTGTTATTTCCTGGTGACAGCCCCAATTGGCTTTCTTCTGCTTCCCTCCCATCAAGAAGACGCAGTGCTGGAACACTGGTAGGGGATTCACAATGCAGAGGATTGTCGTACTGTGGTATGTATGGCTTGATGTCCAGTACAGGTGTCCCATCAACCATATCCACACCCGAAAAGTAAATGGTGTCTCCTATGGAAGAACAGTTGATGTTTTCAAGGAACTCAATTTGTTCATTTGTAAATAGCATTCTATTTAGAGCTGCTTTTGATCTCTGGGGATTATTAAAACATCTAAGACAGTTCCAAGTTTCAAACAGCCATAACTGCATCAATTTTTAGAATCTCCAAAGATAAAAACATAAATTTATTCATACGGAAATTAGACTTTATTATAACAAAAATAAGTAATACTATAAAAGAATAAAAAGGGAAAAGCTAAATATAAGCATTGCTACGTTATTCAATAGGAAATAGTCCTTTTTCTTTGCTATAAATAGCAATACTATGTCCATGTGTGCCAACATTGGTTTTCAGTATATTGCTGTTTAGTTATCACCTTTACACTGGTAAAGTAATATTTTGTGTGTGCCAAGCTCAGTTTCAGCTATGCTCACATTTATCACAGAAAAATGTTAACCATTTGTCAAGAGTGGTAAATTGAAAAAATCTCAGTTTTGTTTTCAAAATGGACTTAACTATTATAAGGTCATGTTATATCTATGATATTCACAAATAATTGAGCTTAATGAGAGAGTAGTATTTGACAACCAGGTTCCATAATGAAAACTGGTTGACAATCTTTCACAGAAGATAGCAACTGAAAAACAAAATTGTTCTATTTTAGAATTCTACATATTGGGGTACTATGGAAAAGATTATTTTTCATTAAATGTACAGGCAGTCAAATCTTATCCCAGGCTTTTTGCTTTTCCTTTAAACTCATTGAGTCTTTCTTTTTATTTTCCATAAGGCTTGTATGTTTGGTATCATATCTATAAGCATGAAACTCTACACTCACTAAAATTTGGTACCCTTTGATGTCTAATTGCTGTTATTACTAGAATGCAAACACACAACAAAAATATTTATAACCTTCTGAACATCATAAAACATGGGCTTTCACGGCCAGTGTCAATTATGTGAACTGGGTCTTCAGGGCTGTGGTCCAATGGGATTCTTCTCCTTATCTTCCCAGATGTTTCGTCCATTGGATCATGGCCTTATAGCCCACGAACTCAGTTCACACACAGAATCAATGATCATGCAGGTAGTGGGAGTGATGGACTGCTTCTAATAACAGCGTGATTTAGAACCTCTGCAACAAACTGTGAAATGATCAAAAAATTATCCTCTTTGTGAGTCCTATCATTTCACCAAGTTGTTGCA
Source organism: Metallyticus violacea (assembly GCA_030762175.1). Classification (NCBI taxonomy): domain Eukaryota; kingdom Metazoa; phylum Arthropoda; class Insecta; order Mantodea; family Metallyticidae; genus Metallyticus; species Metallyticus violacea. The sequence goes on from CM060830.1 coordinate 4,036,212, forward strand.
AGGATTCTGAATCACCATCACTCTTGCCTTTACTTGATTTTGAAAGGGCTGCTAAAAACCAGGGTTGGTGCACTCAGGCATAAGTACACTAGGGTGTCTGATATGGTCATGGCTGGTTCTGAACTGTTTCTCCATCTAAAGGCTAGATTAGGAATTCAATACAAGAAATTCAAATTCGGCCATGACTAAACCAGATATTCCTAAATTTATTAAGCAGTCAGTAAACAGCTAAGGATAAAAATGAAGAAGTTCCTAAATATGTTGTAATTAAAACATTTTATAAGTGAACTTTGTATAAACTTTTTAACATATTCATTTCTGACTTCTAATCATATGAATGAGCAACTTTGATGCTATTGTAATGCTATCATCAGCTGATTTGAATACAATAATACTTACCCTCAATCTTTCTAATGGCAACAAGGGAGAGACCAATAGGAGAAGGCCTATGAGGTGACCTTGTGCCAAAAACTCCGGTTCTAGCTCCATTTAAGCGTGGAGGAGATACCTTGGCTCTTATATGGCACGATGCATTTTTATGAAAGTGAAACAATACCCTGTAAAAATGAAAACTGGCACTCAAATAATTTGTATATATAATACATAAAAACTTATTTTATAGTTTATAAACCTATACAATTGTTTATAATTTATATTAATAATTTATGCTTAAATATCAAGCGAAAAGTATGATTATTTGCCAATGATTATATTGTTTAACAATAGTTCTGATATTAAGATTTTGCAAAGGAATCTTAATAGAATTATTAACTGAATGGTTAAACAGAGGATGGATATAAATGGTTCTAAAAATAAGGAAAAAGTAAAAGTGTACAAGAAATTAACCTAATAATAAACTTGATGAGGTAGAAATTCCCCATGAAACTGCTGTAGGTACTTAGGAGTTTGTAAAGTTCTAAAGTTACATGAAACGAAATAAAGTTACATGAAGTTTATATGGGAAACATTTTGTTATGAGAGTACTAAAAAAAGCAAATCCAAAAGTGAATGAAATAGTTTATTTATTATTAATTCAACTGTTAATGGAGTACGGAGCAACCTGCTGGGATCCATCAAATAAATATTCTAGAAAATATCCAGCATAGAACACCAAAATTTACAAAAAGTAAACATGGGGACAAAAGAGTAGAATTAGGATGGGAATCACTAGCAGGGAAACAAAAATGTGAGGCTAATGTCATGCATATACTTAACAAAATGCATGGAGAGATATCACAACTAGATTAACAAAACCAACACATGATGACAAGAAGAAGAAAAAAATTTAGTGAATGTGCAGAGAGAGGAAATGTTCCTCAGTTCATTTTCACTGCATCTACAATATTTCCTTACAGTAAACAGCTAGGGATTTTGTCCTTTTTAACACCAATAAATGTGATATTTTCCATACTCTTAACTGCACAATTTGCATTCATTATTAAATTCATGAAATACTTTAAATATGCATAATTTGTGATGAAAAACACGAACAGTCAGTACATGTCTCAACTTGTAGGTAACTTAGGTCCAACTACTACAAACACTTGAAAGAAAGACAGCAATTGCTGCTACATACATAAACTGCACTCTTAAATGCCTGCTTTAAACTACAGAAAATTCTGAGTCCCTAGAAGAGGTTGATACTGAAAGTCTTATGCATAGGTGACATCTCAAACCAGATTCCTCTTAAGGAATAGCCTTAGCAAATATGGCACTCAAAATATTTACCTTCATTCTCATCAATAAATTAACAGAACTAGTTGACTACAGACAGCTACCTTAAGAACAATTCAGCTTCCATAAAAACAGATGCACCTTACATGCAATTAAAAATTTGATGGATATTATCATGGGAGAAAAGAGAGGAAATTATTTACAGCATTTGTAAATTTCAGCAAAGCTTTAGATCTGTTAAGACAGAAACATTATCGTGCCAAACTAAAGAATTTCATAGGTCAAGAATACCCAATAAGTGTAACAGAACAAACTAGCAACCAACTATGTGATTGTTAATGAAAATATCACAATTTTAGAAGAGATAGCCAATGAATTTCAACTCTAAGCTCCCTCCTGTTTAATACATGGGTAAGTAATGAATTGATAAACTTAAGAAAATGGACATAGCCACCTGGAAGGTGAATAATGAAATACATAAACTGGTGCATTTTGCAGAAAATGAAGGAATTTAAATTAAAAGAAGAGAAATGAATATTTGCAATGTATGTAACAGGTGAAGAAAATTGAGTATGATTGTAGAGATACAAATACCATAGACCAGGTAATCACAGATCTTAGGCCTAAATAATAACTGCTGTAAACTAACCACATGTGAGAAAATCCTTCAAGCCCTTCCAGTGCATGTTGTGGGTTGGTGAAAACAGAACTAAGGATTGTAAGCTTTCCCTGGCTGTTGCTGCATACGCCTGTTTGTCGCGGCGTTCCCTTCTTTTCAGGAAACCACGTCGAAATGGTGCCTATGGGTCGCAGAAATATTCCTTGTTCTTCACTAGTGCTCGTTACATTTAAGGATCGACACGAGGTACACTGCCATGATTCCAGTGTATTATGAATTTTTTCAACTTCTTTTTGGTGATTATGTCCCAACGTTTTTATCTGCTGCCTGTTAATAAACAGCGAGGCTCATTTCAACAATCGTATTTTACATATTTTAACATTTATATGCCCAATACATTCTAACCTATAATTATTTGCTCACTTGTCAAAATTTAAAAAGTTTTACTTGCAATGCATTTTAAAATTTTCAAGTATAGCTGTACATACCTCAGATTATGTATTTCATTCCTAGCTACTGTAAGCTGAGTTTTTAGGAGCAAAATGCTACTTTCAATATCGTTTACTGCTTCAGCATCCATATTCATTTTCTTATAATAATGCTGGTAACATTCTCGTACCAATCTGTGATTTTTTATCGAGTGTCAAAGTGATGTCAAATCACCATGACCAGGGAGGCAAACTTAGCTACCAATAAAGTGTACAGATCTGTCGATGTGTATTTGATCAGCAACAATTATAAACTAACAGAAAGTGTGTGATGATATCGCCAATTGTTTTAATTGTTGTAATGAAGTTATTTTGTAACATTTCTACAGTGCATGATTTCTAACACTTAAGCGACAGTACCCCCCCCCTTGCTTTTGATACAGAATAGGTTGGCACTACTTGCTTTACGATCTTAAAAAGATCGAAGTTGGTGTACTTCGACCAAAAATGCATATTTATGTTGATAATCGAATATCGTCAAAATTATCGATCCATTCAAAATAAATTAAAAAAGAATCAACATAACCTTAAACGAAAATGTTATTTTGATAGCCGTATATTTCTTTCAATAACTAAGGATTGACGATGAGCGTATTGCAGAAAAGCGCGGAGGGCTTCGTAATATCACATGTGAAATTCATTAATCGAGTTTATGAAAATGTTAATTCTGACTCAGATTCACTCAGTAACTATGTATTACAACGCAGCCTATTCAAAATAAACACACCGTTTAGGATGAATTCACAAGTCGTAAATGTTTCTCAGGACATTCATAAACCAACTTTTCATTCGCTATCATCGAAGAGAAAAAGAAAACGTATCGTAATTGATGGTGAGGTACATGTATAAAATGCACTTATTCTTACAAGATTTGTCTGGCATACACCTGATATTACAGCTAAACAAAAATATTCAAAGCTAATTGAATAATAATAATAATAATAATAATAATAATAATAATAATATAAAAATTGTAGACATTATGATTGAAAACAATGTTAAATACAGCAACTCTTAGAATAGCATATTTTGCATTCCATATTTAGATATGATATAAGTGCATGAGATAACTTTCCTCCTCTGAAAACAGTTATTCATAATCCAGAAAAGACTAATATGAATGAATGACTTAGTCACTCAGATACAAGAACTTCCTACAAACCAATTCTTCCTCTTGGTTCCTATATACCTATGAGACATTAAGGCTATTAAAAAATGAACCCTCAAACAGTTTAAAAACAAATGACACAGTACACAATCATAACACAAAACAGAAAACAAATATGCATTTCCCCAGAACCAACGCAACAACTTTCCAAAATACTGCAATGCAATTGGGCATCAAATTATACATTAACTTACCAAATTACCTAAAAGCAATAGACAAGAAAACAAAATTTAAAACAGCACCAATGACTTTTCTGCTTTGTCACTGCTTCTACAGTGAATACTATGGTGAACACTTGAAATAGATTAACTGGAATGAGTTTGTACATATATGTATATAGAAGCAGGTATGTTTATATAATTGCACAGTTTTCAGTTCATTTTTTCCTTTAACATGTCCTACATCAGTACACATTTGTGTAATCAATGATTTATAGGATCAATAAGTATCTATTTATTTAATTTTGAACTTCACATTATTCAAATGTTAGATGTGTTATGCAACCCATATGACTTCAAATAGCTTCTCCAAGTACATGAATGGCATGGTATAGCTCACTACTTTATTCATGATGTTGATTGGTTGCTAGTGGCCATTAGGGATGCTGATATTTATCATTTTTTCCCTAGCTTCCCAATAAAGAGCTTCCAAATTATTTTTCAATTGTCTGTTGATATCTAGTTGACTGCATTTCAGTAGATGTTCTTTATTTAAGATTGTATTCATGTCCTTACACAATGGGCAGTGGCTGTCCTTGATTAATTTCATACTGAAGATGTTCTGACAGGCAGTCATGCCTAAGAATTGGGCAACTCCAGTTTTTCTTGGTTTCAATAAAAGATGTTTGAAAGTCTTTCGATCTTCATGTGGTTTTCCCTTAAGTTTTTGTTTGATATTTTGTTGTTCTTGTTCAGTTATTAATAATTTTATGAGTTTTAATTTATAGGGAAGTTCTAGTTCAAAAGATGGTTTTTATTTTATGGTGGCTCCTTTTTTTGCTAAAGTAGCGGCAATCTCATTACCCTTCAATCTCACATGGCTCAGGATCCATTGTAAAAGTATTTCTGTATTTCTGATCTGGATTGTATGATATAGTTTTCATATTTCATTTATAGCGAATGTTGGTGAGTAACTATAATTCATTATACTTGTAGTGCTGCTTTAGAGTCACTTAAGATAACAATTCTTTTATTTATTTTAGGTCTATACATTAGATTTTGTAAAGTTACTCTAATGGCCATTATTTCATCATCAAAATTGTTAGCATTCTGTCCCAAAGGTGTATAATGAGAGAACTCTTTACAGTATATTCCAAAGCCTGCTTCTCAATTTTTAAGAGATCCATCTGTATACACTCTACACTATGTATCAGTCAGATAATAGTTGTTTAGTGTACTAAGGTGTTATCAATCGTAATACCTCAGGTAGGTTGTTCTTCTTGCAGTACAACGTATCCAGATTTAGTTTCACACTAATATCTATATATTATAAAGGGTCAGTTGGTATAATGGCAGATTAGGGCTTATTTTTAAAAAAAATTGTCTAAATCTTCTTTCTGTATGTAATTTTTTTAAGTCTGTTGCATTTTTAATCGTTGTGTGCTGTCAGGAATTTGAAACCATTTATTCCTGTGTTCATTACTTTTTAATTTCTGTTCCAGTACAACCATTTTAATATCTGGCTTATTTTAATTGGCAGGTTGTTAGTTATGCTCTGCATTGTAACAATTGGTGTTGTTGTATCGACTCCTGTTATTATTCTTAAGGACCTAGATTGTATTGTATCCAATTAAGTTTTAAGTTGTAATTTATTGTGGGCATTATCTGACCTCCATAGAGCAAATTGGGCTTTATGTATCTTTTGTACATGTCATTTAGGAGCCTATGGATCCTCTCCATTTGACTCTTGCTAGTGTTCTTAATATCTTCTCCTTGTTATTCACTTTCTTAGTTATATTGTGACCTGTTCAGAGAAGGAAAGTTTTTTGTCAAGTGTTATACTAAGATATTTAGTGTGTTCTTTCTCTTGTAGTAGTTCATTATTGATTTTAAGCTCTAAGTCATCTCTAGTGTGTTGAAGACTGAAAAACTGGAAAGCTGTCTTTTTAGTGTTTATTTCACATTGTTGGTAATTTTCTGCATGTCATTTTTAGTTTTTTGTAGGTTGCCTATTCTGCTTATTTTTTTCGGCTAACCCATATGGTGATATCATCTGCAAACAATTCCATATTTGTCTTTGGGAAGTCAGCTAATATTTTGTTAATGTCATCTATGAAAATATTAAAAAGAATTCAACTGGAAACACCATCTTGAGGAAGGCCTACTTTAGTCGTATGCCATTTAGAGAGGATATTATTCCATTTTGCAGCTTTGTACCTTTGTGATAATAGGTCCATGTACCATTTCAACATGTTTTCTCTTATCCCAACATTACTCATCATATAAATGAGTTTCTCTCTCCATATTTTGTCAAAGGCAATTTTGAAGTCAACAAAGAGAGTAAGTGTTGTTTCCTTTTTGTTGCAGGCATTTTGAATATCTTATGTAAAATGTAAAACCTGATTGATTGTTGATCAGTGTGTTTTGAAACCTGCTGGATGGTCTGATATGAGATTTTGAAATTCCAGATAACAAGTTAATCTTGTAGTAACCATTTTCTCCATTGTTTTAACAAATACTGAGTTTAAGGATATAGGCCATAACTGTCTAACTGATCTGCTGGTTTGTCTTTCTTCTTAATTGGTATGATTATGTCTTTTTAGTATATGACAGGAATGCTATCTTTACTGTTCCAGATCTTGTTGAATATGTTCAGTAGTATCTTCTTGGCTCTGCACCCTAAATTCTTGATGTATTCACTATGAATTTTGTCTGGTTGAGAGCTCTTTTTATTCTTAAGAGATAATATTGCTTGGTTGAGTTGTTGAATTGTAAAGTCATCATAAAATAAATGTTGGCTTACAAGTTCCTCAGGCTTATGCCTTTTTAATATTTTATTTAATTTCCCATTGTCTCTATTCAATTTATGTGCAAGTTTGTAGTGAGTGGCAAATCTGTTGCTATGTCTCTATCATGATTGAAGACTTTGTTTTTAATAATAAGAGGTTCTTGTTTTGTATCTGGGACATTATTTAGTGTATTAATATATTTATATATTTTGCGTTATTACTTCTATAGTCAAGGTAACTCAGGAATTTATTAAATTACTCCTTAATATTTTTTATTTCCCTGTTTAGAAATGCAGTTTTCTTTCTCCAATCTCTCACTAAGTGAGGATATTTTGTTGCTTCTGCCATATTTCTAATATTATTTGTCTCTTTTTAATGCAGATAATATCTGATTGCAAAAAGGTTTGTACCTAATGCCCTTTCCTCTGGGTATTGTTATTTTTGCCGCATTAATCAGTTTTTTGCTAACTTCGTCGATTAGTTTCGGAGGACTTTTATCCACGTCAATATCTTCAAATTTTTTGTCAGTGAGTTTCCGAAAAGTTATCCAGTCTGCTTTTTGGAAGTTCCATCTCTTCAGTTGACTAACTTTTAAATGACTCATTTGTGGCTGGATGACTCTATGGCTACTACCTATGTCTTCCAATACTCTTCTAGTGGTGTGGTTTGCAATATCTGAAGAGGCAATAACCATATTAGGATTTGTTCAGTCCCCAGTATAGGAATAAAAGTTTTGGGGTCATTGTTTTTGTATATTAAATTGACTGCATTTGCTTCCAAAAACTCTTCAATCATTTTTCCTACTGCATTGGTGGAATTGTACCCCCACTGTTTTGAATGTCCATTCACATCTCCTATTATTAGGGTATTTTGTTTAACTTCCATTAAGTCAAGATTTAGTTGGTGGTTATTTGAGGGACTGTAAACACCAAAAATTGTATATTTTACATTCCTTAACCATACTTCTGATTGAATGATTTCAGCATTGTCTTTGGGGTTCATGGTTTTTAATGTAGATGTTTTACTTAAAAGGGAGTTTTTAACTCCTACTAGTATGCCAATTGTCGATATTTATGTAGATCTAGATGTTGTAGTTTTTAAAATTATAAAACTTTTTGTTGTCAATAACAATATTAGCTCCAAGAATTACAAAGATATCTATTTTATGTTTATGTAATAGTATTTCAACTTGTGACTTTTTGCTGTGTGCTAAGCCACCGGCATTCCAGAGCAGCTTTGAAAAGCACTTTTGTGTATAGCTTGTGTATCTTGTAAAACTTGCCATATCTATAACCCACTTAGCGTTACCCACATGCACCATGAGGAGTTGGGTTTACTGCGCACCCTAATTCATGATGTTGGGATACCAAAAAGGATCTGCATGATAGGTGTCGCATCAAATGACACCTAATCATGTAAGCAACAAATGGGTGCCAGTTTGCGACATCTGCTTCATTTTCACAGATTGGAAAACACTTTTCCCACTTGAATTGTATTCAGTAATGAAAGTTGATTGCACCATTACATTCCTGAAATGAAAGTGATGTCTGTAGAATGGAAACATGGCACTTTTGCAATAACAAATAAGTCTATGGTCATTTCCTCTTCAGGGAAGGTCATGTTAATGATGTTCTGGAATTCCAAAGGAGTTTTTCTTGTTGACTTTCACATACCATGATAAACAGTAAAGTGTTATTGTTACTGTGCAATCTTAAAACATCTCAAATTTGCAATATGTCACAAACACCCTGAACTCCTCATCCAAGGTACATCCTCTTCCTTGTAACAATGCTCAGCCGCATAATGCAAACTAAACCCAATACCAAATTGCACAGTCTGCTGGAAGCACATTGAACATCCACTGTACCACCCTGATTTGATACCTAGCAACTTTCATCTGTACCAACACTAAAGGAGTTGGAAGGTTGTTGTTTTCAGGACAATGGGCAGATCAAAACAGCAGTGCAGCATTCTTGTATTGAAATTTATTGAAAATGCTAAGAAAAATACAAACTACAAGGGGTCTCCACCTATCTGGCCCAGGCCATTTTAGGTGTACTTCTTCACCATTACAGAAATTGTAATATAGTAATGCTTTTATACTAACCTTTTATCTAAATTCTAGATAATTAAACGGAGTACAAAATTTCTACCTTGATTTCATCAGACCCCAATCCCTGGTCCATCAGCAGTAGCCTATTGGAATTTCAAGGGACCAGGCTCTGACCCAACCCAAGGGACTAAAATAAAATATTTCAATTACTCTACCTATACATTTAATTTATCAGCTAGCTACAATCTCTACAAACTACTAATTCTTTTATCTTCTTGAGCTCCAGATTTTTAATCTAAACCATGCCACTCCCTCTCCCTCCTGCTTATTACACTTACTAATAAATCTATCTGTTTTAACATCCTCTTTTATCTTCTGATAGGACACTAGTGACTTCTTCCCCCTCTTTTTAGAATGTAATATCTATCCATCTATATCCTTGAACCTTCTATAATTTGTTTCCAAAAATCTTCTTTAAAATCACTTCTTCTTAACCTACATCACCCATTCCATTCTTTTTTCACTATTTCCCAACTTTATTTATCTAATAAAAATCCCCTACTTCAAACTATTTAATTTTTAAACATTCATTTAACAAGAAAACCTCTGACATCCATTGCAGTCAAAACCAATACTTCAAAACTTTCTGCATTACCCACCCTCTCACACCAACCCTCCCCATTTCCAACATTGCTCTTGCATTTGCAGCATTTTATGAAATTCCCAACACAATGTTACAAAACCTGCTGAGTATCCTATCTACCATTTTTCAACTTTCCTGTATCACCCATATTTTAATGCCATGTTTCCCCCTCGACTACACCAGTGCTCTATAAATTCTTTCCAACCCAATTCATCTTCATCTCTGGTGCAACAAACATAAGTTTCTAAATTAACTTAAAAAATAATAACCTCCTGGTTTACGTTATTTTCTTTTGTTTCTCCCAATGACCAGAGCATTTTTAAGTATGAAAATTCCTTTACAATCTGTATCTCTCCCCCCAACATAAACAACTTCTCATTCCTTCTCAGTTTATTTCCCTTTTTAAATACCATTATTTTAGTCCTCTCCTGATTCACGTTAAGATTCTTAAAGAATGTATAAAGCATATGAGTGTAATTAATAATAAATTTCACAGGTATGGGAAACTACATATTGAACATCCATCATTCTGTTCAGATTTTTAAACATTCAACACAAACATCTCCTGGAATTTAAATAATGGGAATTTTCATATTGAAAAATAGTATTATTTTGTAATCTTTTATGAGAAATCACTCAAATTTCATTAATTTTGATTGATTTCCTTAGAAAAAATCGTGGAAAAAAAATCTCATGGATTAAGTTCAGTGAAGTAAATTTTGATCCTAGTCTTTTAGGTTCACAATTTGCTGAGAAATCATTACTGATGCTGAGATTTTGTGAAACATCTAAAAATCCCTTTATTAAATCTGTTAAACACATATTATTTTCCCTAGTCATTTAATTTATTTGATAAGGTTTCATCTTTTCTTGCAGGCTGCTGTTATACAAGTTCATATGGTTAAAATCTGTGATCAGGGAAAGGCGCAAGGAATTTTTACAGCTGCTCCTAGTGAAGAAGATTTGAAAAGCAACAATGTCGAGGCTCGAGAGATGGCCAAAAAGTTGTATCAGAGTGCAATGTTTCAGCCCACCTCTGCTTTATGTGGTGGGAACACTGCAGAGATGGGGCTTGTCACATGGCTTGAAAAGGAACCATATCTAATTCCACCTAGATGTAAATTCTTTTCCTATGATGTGAGAGATATGGCTCAGAAATTGAGTCTTCTGGAACCACCATATGACCTGGTTCTGTTAGACCCCCCATGGTGGAACAAGTACATTCGTCGCAAGAAAGCTCATTGCAAATCCTCCAGGTGAACATAGCACTCCAAAAGTTTGTTTAGTATATTTCCATTGTGTAGATGTACGAGAGTAAGTCATTAATTAAGTTACAAATGGATATAGAATTAGGCAAATAAATTCTGATTTGATTTCTCAACTTGTTCTCCCTGTACATTGAGGCATCTGTCTCATTGTTTCACAAGCCCCTGAATCCAGCAGCATCAAATTCTATGGGCTACTGTTGGAACCATTGGAACTTCTCTTTCTACACTTTCATCATCAAAACAATGTTCACCTGAAAGATGACATTTAAGAGGCCAAAAACTTGCAGCAAGGTCAAGCTATTTGAAGGATTCTTGAGGACTTTCAACTTGGAATTTATTTTGCAGTCTCGTATATCTAAGGGCAGTATGAAGACATGCAACAGCAACATGCCTTTGATAAGGAGTCCTGGTCACTCCCGTTGAATGATCTTACGAAATTTCCTGAGGGTATTTCAGTAGGTTTTGGCATTTATGGTTGTCCTTCAGGCCAAAATGCATGAGCAGTATGCCTTTGTGATCCTAAAAGTCTGTGAGCATCAGTTTCCTAGCAGATGGTACCACTTTAAACTTTTTTTTGCAGGTTATATAGGATGTTTCCACTGCATTGACATGTGCTTTATCTCGAGCTGGTAATGATGAACCCAAGGCTCATCATCTGTGACAATTTGGGTTAGCATATTGTGTCCTTCATGAGATGCTGTACAGCCAGACATATATTTAGCTTTGTGCGGTCAGTATGCGTGACACTCACAGTGCACTGATTTTGTAAACACCTAACCTGTCATGCATTGTGAGATAAGCCATGCAAAGTGAACAACCAATAGCAATGGCTATAATGTCTATAGTTACCCTTCTCTCTGCTTGGATTAAATCTTCAACTCATTGCAAATTTGCCTCTGTTTCAATCTCCTTTGACTGACCGACATGGTATTCGTCTTCGATATGTATCCACCCTTCAGAGAATTTGCACTCAATTGTTAACACTTGACATGACAGGCACTTTTCACTGTTGATAGAAAGCATTTCTTTATGAATATTCTTTGATTCTATACTTTTTACTCATAAAAATTGCACAATGATGCACTGTTACAGGGTTGTACATTCACTCAGAGACTTTGCCATCTTGTAACTACTGTTTTGCTATTGTAAATATTGATTGTCTCTTGTCATATGTCATCAGTTGCCACTGGACTACTGCTGCCACCTAGTGGCAATATCCTCGGGTATCGCATTCAAACATGTAGTACTCCAGATTAATTTGTAACTTAATGACTTACTTTCATACTTGAATGCTACTTGAGATAACATGCCAAGTTTTCTAGCCTTAGTACAAAATACGATGGTCATTTGAAAAGCTCTCAGAATGACTCACAGGTTGCAGTAGTAGTTCCAAACCTATTACCATATCATTTTGTAAGCTATTATAAAAGAAAGTGTTCCTATATAATTATGTTTATAAAGTTTCAGACATTTTTTGCAGTTATGAAATGATGTACAGCAATGAACTGGCAAGATTACCAATTAAAAAGCTAATTTCTGCAGATTCTCTAATTGTGGTGTGGTGTACGAACTGTGAGACACATCTGAATACTCTCTACAGTCAGATATTTCCTGCTTGGGGAGTTGAATATGTTGCTAAATGGTTCTGGGTCAAGGTTAGTATATCCGTAAAGCTGTACAAAATTCAGATTTCCAACATTTTGTATGTAAGTATATTAAATATCACTACAAATATTTTTTTTTCTAGACTTACAATATTGTAATCCATTTTCTACCTGCACTCCATAATATGGCTAACAATATTTATAGATGAAGTTGATCTGGATGAAGGTTGGAAAATGCCTAAAGAAATGTGCAAATGTCACTGCATAAATTCTGCTTATGGTTCAGGTAGCCTCAGTAGAAGGCAAGTAAAGGGTGACCATGATGCAGTTTTATTTTTAATACTACTCTATTTATAGATATTGTCTTATAAGTAATGTCAGTTTTAAGCAAAGATTTATTTGAATTGTACTCTGACAAACAATTTAAACTAATCTTCAAAGTAAAAGCAATTAGATTTTATAGTCTCGAGCCATCTTTCAGTGGGGTTTATTCTCAAGATGGTACCAGTTTCTGGATTTTGATGCGAAGAATTCAGCAATAATCACTTCCATGGCATCAATGTTTTCTAAATTTCTTCCACAAAGGAAATGGGCCCAGGATTGAAAAGATAGTAATCTGAAGGTGCAATATCAGGGCTGTTTGTTGGGATGTGGTAGCAGTTCATTCCCTTCCAAATTCTAGATTTTTTATGGTTGTTTGAGTAGTGTGGGGTCTAGCATAGTCATGCTCAAGGAACTTTATTTCATTTAAATAATGTTGGGTATTTCTGTCTTAAAACTTTACAGATTCATTCCAATTGTTGAGAATAAAGATTTGCATCAACTGTACACCTGTTTAGAACAAATAACCAGTGAAACACACGCCTTAAACTCCTCTAGATACATAACATTACTCCTGGATGGATCCGTTGTCTAACATGGATTGAGGCACTGTATAAAGGTGCCCAGGTTACAACAATAAACCGATTTTTATCACATATGACAATTTTCCAATGAATTTATTATCCATGGGACTTGCAATAAGCTGACAGATATGGACTCTACATTGGGCTATTCAAGTGCTAATTCATGAGGTACAGATATACAACTTGTGTATGATGTGCAATGCATGGTATCTTTGGATGCACCAACTTCTGACAGCCCAAGAGCACTTTTTGTGGATGTTTCTTCCCAATTCTGCATAAATTCTAAAATCCATAATTTAGGTCTTCCAGAATGTGGTGAATCTTTAGCGCTTTCTTCTTCATTGTTGAAAAGCTGGAACCATCACTAGTGATGCCCTTACTTCCACTTCTTTTTTCAAGCAACTTGCTTCCAGTAGTGCTTTAGAAGGACTCTAATCTCAAACTTTGTTACCTTCATTTTATGATGACTGACCCATGCTCGTGACATACTCTATAACCACCATTAAAATCTTACAAAATACTTCAAAAACAAATTTCTTATGAGACAACCTAATAATTTATAGATTCAGGCATATGGCAAATAAAAATATTATGCATTATAGGTCACTAGCAGTGGTGAACCAGTGTGCAAGTTTGCAAAGCCCCCCAGAAAGCAGCCATTTGAGCAGATAATATTTGCAAAGAGTCGGAAGAGATCTTCAAAACTTAAAGTACCTGAAGACAACAAAGTTATTGTTAGTGTACCAAGTGCGATTCACTCACACAAACCACCTTTAGCAGGTATGTAGCAAGAGTTAGAAGGATGGTTTTTAAATAAACTGCTTTATTCTGAGAATGTTTCTTACTCTTCTTGAGTGCTGGTTATTTAGGATGTTATACAATGAACACCCTGGCTATGTGCAATAGATCCTATTTTCTACATGTCAATATTGTCTCCATAATTATCTTCTTTCTTTAATTTAATCACTTTCTTCCACCACTTCTCACTTCTCTCTTACCTTCCCTCTATATTTACTATATTTTCTCAAAAACCCCTTACTGCCAATTCCAAAAATGTTCAGTATAAAAGTTTCTGTCTTTAATTTTCTAATCTATACTTCTTTTCTCCACTCATTAGTTTTTAAACATTCAACAATACAATATAGATTCTTTTCTTACATGCTGGACAGTTCCTTTTTCACTTTTAATCCACTTAACTCTACTATTCCTGTACTATCCCAAGCAAACCCCTCCCTTCCCCTTCTGTTATAAACATCTACATATTTTTCCTGCCCCCATTCTTTCTTAAATTTCCTATTAATATTTAAAGTACTCTTATCTTATAAACTACTCCTTATTTCTTGTTTTTCAATATCATTTGTTCTTTGTTTCACTTTATTCCATAATCCTTATCTATTGATTACCTGTTGTCTAAGTCCTTTATATTCCAAGCTGGGGCCTAAAACCATACATTAGCCATTAGCTATAAGTTGCAGTGGTCAGGTGCCAGAAATCTTACAGAGCTTCCATTTGTGGCAACAACATTAAAAACTACTATAGCAGGTAACGAGATTAGTGTATTTATGTGTTACAGGGACCTTCAGAAATACTCCAACCATTGCACTGTAGACTCTGATGGGTTTCTCTCCCATAGACATCTATTTACAAAGTGGAGGCTAGGTTTACTGCATATCACTTGGTGCATACAGAAAACTGGAGAAGCAGTTTTGTAACAACTGGATATATCTCCATTCTAAATTTCCTGGAAATTTCAGAACTGAGCACAAGGTCTGACCTAATGGATGCTCAATACTGTTCTCTTCCTCCATTTAAGATAAATCTGAAGATTGGATGGAAGGAATACAGTGCAAAAAAGAGAATGTGACCAACTTGTATGATTTACTGATGGATCTCTTATGGGGACATAATGGGGCACAGGCATATATGGCCTCTCTCCAAGGATAAACATTAGTGTAAGCCTTGGGAAACATTACATAGTTTTTCAGGCAGAAGTACTTGCTATCCTGAACTGTACTTTTAGAGGACTTGAGAAGGATTATCGTGGTAAATGAATTCTCATCCTCTCAGATAGTCAAATGCCTTAATAGCACTTTCCTCTGACCAGGTTAAATCTAAACTGGTATGGGAATGCCTAAATGCCCTGACTGCCCTAGGATCTTGCAACAGGCCTGAACTACAGTGGGTGCTGGGGCATCAGGGCATTTATGGAAATGAAAAAGGAGATTAGCTGGCCCAAAAGAGTTTTAAAACACCCTTTGTTGGTCCTGAACCCATGGTTGGAATCAGCATATGTATTGCTAAAACCACAATAAAACATAGGTAAGGGTAAAACACTAAGGTGGCAAACCTATCCTGGACAAAGACAAGTTAGGAAATTGGTGCTAGGTCCAAGTAACACTCTTTCCCCATCTCTCCTCAAATTGAGTAAAGAAATAGTTGCATTAATTACTGAACATGAACACTTCAGGAAACAGCAAAGTATCTCTGTGGCTGCCTCCCCCAAATCATTACTGAGGCAGGATGGTGGTTTCTCTAGACCTTCAGGACCCTTTCACAAGCTTCTTATGAAGTCAAGCTGTACACTTGTCATTTTAAGGGTTGTAGATTTTTTTTCAGTATTTAATACTTTCTCATCAGTATCAAGAATTTTCCAGTGGCTATTGTAAGTTTAACATTGTAGCAGTTATTGCAGTATTTTTAAGGAAATCACTCAAATTTCTCTGGAAGAGATTTCTATCACCATTTGCCCGATGGACCGAAATGGGACTTTGAATGGAATAGTACAGTTTTCCAAATGTTGGGACTCAATAATTAAGAAGCAGGGAGACTATATTTAAGGACTATAAAGAGATACTGTCATGAAATAAATGCATTAGTAAAAACATAAGTGTGCATTATTTATGTAATGACCCTTGTAAGCCCATAACTTTAGCTCAATATCTCTTTTGAGCAGAATATAAGAAAGTTTACCAACAAATCTATTCATGTATAATTTGCACAATTTAATGATTCTGACTGTTTGAATAAATAAAAAATGGTGAGTTTGTCTGTTGTTACTTACTGTGATACTTCATTACACTGTTACTACTACTACAGCTCAGTTTTTTTACAAACTGAGTTTCATTGCAGTTGTAGGAATTTTCTGAACTGAGAAACCATGGTCTGCCAGCACTTCACTATTTGGTGAACATCATTAGTGGTACGATCAACATCTTCTCAGTTTGGAAAATTCTTACGACTATAATTCTGGCCATGAAAGCCTACACTTATTGCCTTTCATATTGTTTGTTTGTTTCAGAAGTACTATCTGAATATCTTCCAAGCAATCCAGTCTGCCTTGAGCTCTTTGCAAGGTACCTCCTCCCAAACTGGACCAGTTGGGGTCTTGAAGTGCTCCTGTTGCAGCATCTTTCACTGTATGAAAAAGTAGCTAATGCACACACATCTTAGGCCTGGTTTCTGAAATGCCAGACATCTGTTAGATAGGCTATTGGATAGATAACTGTTTCTGAAATGTAAGATATCTATCCCAGAACTTTATCTGCTCTTAAGTGTTTTTGATACATTAGATATAGAATATCAAATAAATATCCTTTCGACAAAATATCGACAGATACCTCTTTGATATGTGTCAGTATGTAAGATGGCAGACTGTATTTTACATATGTACAGTTGCAACTCGCAAATTGGTAACAAAGAAAATTGAAATAAATCTACTTGGAAAGCACTGGTATTAACCTTAAATCTCCATGCATTTTATACCAGAGACAGAACTGGAAAAGAATTGAATTTCTAGTTTTGAATCTTCAGCTTAGTGTTTTATATATGAGCTCCATCAGTTCTTTTATTTTAATTATATATTTCTCTACAAACACCTCATGTAATACATTCTTTTAAAATTAATTAAACTTATCACTTTTAGCATTCATTTTGCCATTGAATTAATTAGTGTAGTTAATTGAATTTTATATAGTGTTTAATGTTGGTTTTTTATTAATCAGGCAACACAGGTGGTGGACACTGATCATACACTAGGTAAAACAATAAATTGATTTTTTTTCTTTTTAAAGAAAGGAAGCATTCTAGGCTTAAGTTTTGGGTACCACCCCAAGCACTTTCCATTTATGCTTAGGAAAATCTGGAAAAAGCCTCAGTCTGGGAGAATGGTCCTGGGGAGAATGGAACCCCAGACCTACTCACAAGCATTTTTTAATGGTATTTAACACCCGTATTTACTACTGAGGCATCACAGGCAGTGACACTGATAATACACAAGATGAAATGATAAATTGAGACAGGATGTTTTTTAAAGAAAGGAAGTATTCAGGCCTAAGTTTAGGGTACCTCCCAGCATTTGTCATTTATGAAGACTGAGGAAAACCTGGAAAAATACCTCAATCAGGGAGGATGGTCCTGGTGGGAATTGATCCCCAGACATCCCACTTATGCATCTGAGCCTTAAGGACCTTGGCCACCCATGGCGAGTAGTACAATTAAAGTATGACATTAGCCTTTAGTCTCAAGATTATATTTCAATTCAGCATCTTAGTTGTTTGTTTCTTTTAAGGTTATTGGTATATTCCACGAAAATAATTTCTTTCTTTGCTTTGTTTTCTTTTAAAATAATTTCTTTTGACATCCTTTTCATAATTTTTGCTTGTAATGAAAACGTGATTTCCAAATAATGTAAATAAATGCATATTACAATTAGTATGTATAATACATATGAATTATATGTACTAATAAAATAAAATTTGTTTGAACTCAATAGGGAAGCTTGATTCTTGCGTTATCTTTCCACTGAAATTGATGCTGTAACAGTCATATGCATGAAAATATGAGGGGTATTCTAAAGTTCTTGGCCTGACCAAGAAAACACATCATTTAAGAGAATTCCCCCCCCCCCCCTCGACATAGTCACTTTGTAAATCAATGCATTTGATCCAACTTTTTAATACTCTCAGGTAAAATAAGATTTGTCCAACTGTATAGAAAATAAGCATTTGTCTTAGCTTCAACCTCATTTGTTGTCAATCAGTTATTTCTTCAGGTTTGGGAACAAAAAGTAATCACTGGGAGCCAAACCTGACAAATATGGAAGCACTTCGAAGCAAAGGTCACACAATTTTGCAGCAAAAATCTCAGATGTATGTGAAGGCACATTATCGTGATGAAAGAGCTTTTTTTTCACAAGGTGTGAACATTTAGCCTGAATAGCATCCTTCAGTTGATCCAATAGTGACGCGTAATACTCCCCAGTGATGGTTCTGCCCTTCTGGAGGTAGTCTACAAGCACCACACCATGAGAATCCCAGAAGACCGTAGTCATGACTTTTACTGCATAAGGAACTGTTTTTGCTTTCCTTGGTACACTTTCACCTGTTACCACCCACTGTTTGGACTGCTCCTTCTCTGGTGTGTAGTGATGAATCCATGTTTCGTCTACTGTTATGAAACGTCAGAGAAACTCAATGGAACTGCATTTTAACAAGTCCAAACACACTTGCAAAATTTCATTTGAATGCATTTTTGGCCCATTGTTAACAAACATGGCACCCATCAAGTGGAAAACTTTCTCATACCCCAAACTTACATTGTGTAAAATGTAGTGGGCACAGCCTATCAAAGTCTTTGCAATGTGAGCTAACTTATGTACCTTCAATCAGAGATCACTGAGTACAGCATTGTGAACTTTCTCATTTGTCATAGCAGTTTTGGGATGCCCTGAGCTCATCATGTTGAATGGATGTATGACCATGCTTAAATTTAGATGCCCACTTTTTAACTGTCAAAAATGAAGGGGAAACACCTTTTGTATTTCTGTTGGGGTTAAACCCTTCAAAATGAAGTATTTTATCATACCTCATATTTCAGTTTTATCCATTTTGTAAAAAAATGATAACACATACAAGTGACTACACACATGTTCTGAAACTTTATAGCATGCCTTCTAAAGGATGATACTTAACAACTTTGATAGTAATTTGGCAATCTTCACAACATCCGAGTCAGACCGAGGAAACTTTTAGAACACCTCTCATATATGAATGAATATCTCAAGTGGAATATTATTCTTCATATTAACAAATACATAATAAAGTATTTAAATGGTCATTATTTCTTAGAAAAAATATAGCAGAATAATAATAGTAGTCTGTACTGAACATTTAAATGCACAAGTTTATTATAAGTGTGGATCTAATTTATGGTGGGAAACAGCTGTTCCTCAGTCTTGCTCTTGTACATCACTTGTAACTCTTTACTAATACATTAAATTCTTAATAGAACAAACTTACAACTTTATATTTTTCAAATACTTGTAGTAATACACTTAATGCATTAGGCCATACTTGTGGAATGCGACCCTTACATTCTATCTTTGATGCTCTATTGTTTCACAGTAATAATGGCACATATGCCTTTGGTGAAAGCTACAGTAACTACATGATAAAAAATACAAGTCGCCATCTATTGAACAGTTCTGAACTTCAGTATCAAACAGAGTTATGAAAGGTTAAATTCTGACTAGGAAATGGATGTAAGTTATCTGTCCAATAAAATTTATAGAACAGATAGTTATCAAGCAGATATCTACAGATTTATGCAACCAGGCATAAATATGTAAATAACTTGAAATATGTATCAATATTAATAAAAACACCAAGATAGTAAATCTACACTTTATTTCATTTAGTTAGAGCAATGTAACACTTGGAGTTACCTCTTATTAAACACAGCCTAGAAATTTGTGCATTACAATCACAGCTGGCCTTACACAAGTCTAAGACAGAAACATTTACAACTATATGACAGGAGTGCATGAGTAAAGCAAAAAGTTACAGATCCTTTATTCAGTCTTGCATATGGTTCACCATCTGCATGGATGTGATTATAGCTTACCTCCAAAAGAGAAAAAGCCAATATCTTTCTTTAAAAAGTATTACTTATGAGTATTGAATATTTACCTTTCTCAAATCAATGTTATGATAATAAAACACAGTTACTTCAAAAACATTTTAAAATACTCTACATTTAAAAACATCCATTTAAATGCAAAAGATATTCAGACTAGATGGAAAAAAAAGTTCTGCTTTAGTAATGACTTAACTGGATTTTAAACTCAGGTCCTAGATATTATAAAGTACATTGAAAATTCTTTCTTACACACACATTTAATTTTCAGAGATAACTAAAAACATTGAACACTTCTGGAGTGATGGAACAAACTTACACACTAAGTAAAACATTCCTTAGATGACATCTAATAAAAGGCAGTTTTCCCATTTGTTGGAAAAGATAAGCTTATTAAAGACAATTATAAATGTTTAAACATTTATTCAGAAAATATTGGACTGTATATTTCTTAAACATTTAACAGGCATTTTGGACAAAGTATTAGGCCAAGCTTATAGGCATAACATTTCAGATGATAAGGAAAAAATACTGTACTACTTTAAGGAGAAAGAGTCAGAATTTGTTTCAATAGAAGTTTTAAATTCATTCATTTGATTAGTTTTTTTAAACAAAAGTTTCTGTATAATTGATATCATTGTATGATTTAGTTGAACTTCACTTACTTGTCATAATGTATGGAACCGGTTTCGAGAACATTTAGTTCTCATCTTCAGCCAGGCCAAAGTTCAACTTAATTTTACAAGTTTTTGTGCTTAAATATGTGTTTAGGAGCGAGAGTGAAGCAGTGATATTTTCAAAACTGAGAATGTTCAAATGTTGACACTTTCATTTACAATTTTTTTAAATTTAGACACCTTTCAAAAGGTGTCATCCATTTACTGACTACTTGGTATACATAGCAGTGAAACTTCAGTATAGATATGCAGTACAAGAAGTTTGAAACTTACCTAAAATATAAGAACTTTAAGAAAGTCTATGATTTTTTTTATTTATTTATTTTTTGACTTACGAGGTCTCTTCAAAGAGTATCGGGAATTTTGAATTTCCGCGGGCTACGTATATTCGATTGTTTTGTGGCGTTATGTTGACAAGCTCGACCATTTTGAATGTTCAGTTAATTGTTGACAGCTATTTTGCTTGGACGTGTTTTGGCTCGTCTTCGATTTTTGCCTATTTCAAAAAATGGAACAAAGAATCTGTATCAAAGTTTGTGTGAAAAACAAAATTAAGTGCGCGGATGCATTCCGAATGTTGACTGTGGCATATGGTGAAGCACCGGACCAAGCAACGTTTATCGGGGGTACAAAATGTTTTCAGAGAGTCGAGAAAATGTGAACGACGAAGAGCGTCCCAGACGCCCGAGCTCGTCAACAACAGACGAAAACATTGAAGAAGTGAAGAAAATGTATTGGCCAATCGTCGAATCACCGTTTGAGAAGTTGCCGAGGACCTAAACATATTGATTGGCTCGTGCCATTCGATTTTTACCAATGATTTGGGATGAGACGGGTCGCCGCAAAATTCGTACCAAAGTTGCTCAATTTCGACCAAAAACACCATTGCATTAACGTTTCTAAGGAGCTGTTGAACTCTGTCCGCGACGACCCAAATTTGCTCCAGAGGGTCATAACTGGTGACGAATCATGGGTTTATGGTTATGACGTGGAAACTAAAGCTCAATCATCCCAATGGATGCTGCCACACGAACCAAGACCGAAAAAAGCGCACCAAGTTCGGTCGAATGTAAAGGTTTTGCTTACAGTTTTCTTCCATTGCAGGGACGTGGTGCATCATGAGTTCTTGCCACAGGGTAGAAAGGTCAATAAGGAATATTACTACAAGTTATGCGCAATAATGTTCTGCCACAATCAGATTCACATCGGTGGTTCAAAGGGTTTAGGGATGGCTGTGTTTCAACAACAAAGCAGGGGGTCTTTGTGCTCCAACCACTGCAGTGAACCAGATCATATTTAACACAGCTGACATCATTATTTAGGAAGATTGAGGGATAACAGTAGATAGATGACAGACATAATACAGGTTTTGCATGGTAGCGCATTCTGCTTATACATGAGATACATCTGTGCCAGATTTTTTTTAATTGATTTATTTACGGACGCTCTTTAACATCTCAGGTCATCAGCGTCCCATTCTATTCAGGGCGTGAAACGGTCGACAAATTTTGCTCAGAGGACTCTCTTTCAGGCTTGAGGTTTTTTTCGTGCCGTAAATGTACGACACGGGACCCACGGCTTTACTTCCCTTCCGAAGGAAGCCATACTTAGGATTTTTACGCCCGAAAAAATCCATCGGTCCTGCCCGGGTTCGAACCCGCGATCTTGGGTGTAGGAGGCAAGTATGGTAACCACTGCACCACCAGGACCGACAATGTGCCAGATTGCTGACACATGAACAGGAGATGGTGCATGTGGACGAGTGCTGGAAGCTTCAGAGCAGGGTGAGATATACCTAAATTCCACCATTACAGAAACTTGGCTTCACTATTACAAATCCAAAACCAAATTACCTAGTTCTCGGACACTAAGGGAAATGTTATGGTGATTTTGTTCAACTGATATGGAATGGTTTATTGGCATGAAACGATGGTTAATGAGTATTACAAGAATATTTTTAGCATCCCGGCCAAACACACCCGGCAGAAATGTCATGAGCTGTATCCTCATGGTTGATGCTTTCACACCATGGCAATTGGTTGCCTTCAAGTATGCCACATTGTTGGTCAGCATTTGATCAGAAAAAGCACTGAATGGTGCCTCATCCTCCATACAGGCCAAACCTAGCTCTGTGCAACTTTTTTTCTCTTCCCTCATTTAAAAAAACAAACTGTGAGACCAGCACTTTGGTTCATCAATGGCTGGTGTGAAGAAGGCAGAGGCAATCCTGAAGATAATGTCAAAAAAACAATCTTTCAGAATTGTCAGAATGTTGGCCATGTTTACATCAATAGGCACTACTTTGAAAAAGACCATACCAACCTTGATCCTGCCTAGTATATTTCATAAGCAAGAAAGTCTTTAAAAATTAAAATGTAAATTGGAACTTGCACAGTGTAGCCAATCATATAATTGATATTATTGTATGATTTAGTTGAACTACACACTCTTAATGCTTCACTTACTTGTCATAATGTATAGAACCAGTTTCAAGAACATTTGGTTCTCATCATCAGCTAATTTGGATAATTCGTTGTTTCTCTCTGAGAAACAAAGGGAAACATAGGCACATGGTTAAAGGAACATAAAGTACAAGCAAATAGTGAAATCAGCAGTAGCATATCAATTTTTGGACACAAAATCATAACATAGTGAATAAAGCAAAATTATTAAAATCAGTACAAGGGCCTATGGAACTAGCAACCTGGGAGAAAAATCTATAACTACAAATATAAAGACAGTCTAATGAACTTTGACACTACCAGGGATGAAAACATAAACTACAAGTTTATCACACCACCACCAGAGCAGAATATGTACATTCCCATAGCTCAAATTATATGACAGTTGAATTTTAGCTGATGATGAAAACCAAATGTTTTTGAAACAGGTTCTACATATTATGACAGGTAAGTGAAACATTAAGAGTGTGTAGTTCAACTAAATCATACAATAACAACATCAAATTCTTTATTAACTAGCCTTTGTAACAGTAGAGTGAGTAGGTACAAATGTAATTAGTAGATGATGTGAATACTTTAAAAGCTAGATGCCACCCACCTATCGCAAAAAGTGTGTCAACTTTTATAGTTGAAATTTAACCAAGAAGAAAATGGCTACAGTGTGCTGAAATTACATCTGATCCAATATTAAGAAGTGCACTAAATTAACAAAACTATAGTCACAGCCATTGATATCCAAATGTTGCCTGTGTAGACAAATGAACACTCAATATATGCTTTCCGATTGTGCAATAAAATGCTTTAGATAGCCCTGCATGGAAGCAGGGATAAGGGGTAAAACTGCATTAAGGCAAATTTCTTAAATTAACTTAAACTATCTGACATAGTAAATATTTGTATTACAGGTTCTGCATAAATCTTAAATCTAACCTAGGAATAAAATTTTAAGATTGTGATTGCATACGCCACTGAATTCATAATAATCATAAAATGTAACCCCTAAGTTAGATTTAAATTAACAGGTGACTATAGAGGACTTAATGGTACTTTTATGTCTATTTCTATAATTCCATTACCAGTATATACTAAATTTATATAATGGTTGGCAACTTTGAAAAATACACAAGGAATCGCTAAAAATGATGCACAGCTACAGAAGACTCCAAACTTTTATCATAACGTCTTCATTTACTCTCCTATTATTTTAGGTAAGTTGCTTTCTTAAGTGCAAGCCTATATTCAAGTTTCAATAATTTAGGTTTTCTCTGTTGACACTGACTACAATTGTAATGTCAAAATTTATCAATTTATTTTGTTTTTCTAAAATATAAAATGATGAAATATGTTTCCAGGCTTTGAGACCATGGTCTAGTAGTCATAAGTTCATCTCAACCTAATGTTTCATTGTGACTGTGGTGAACATCATCATCATCATTATAATAAAATTATGCAGCTTGTTATTCCTCAAGTTTTTTTTTTTTGACATTTGAGTAGTCCACACCCACAGATCCACTTCTCTAAAGAGAAAGAAGAAAATAAAAATTCCTTCCCTAAATGTCTTGATGATTAAATAATGTAATACCAACTGAAACACAAAATTTATAACTAACTTCTAATTACACAGAAATTCTATCCACCATCCACAACAAAAAGGAAGCTGCTTTTCCATAGCTCTTTCACACAGGTTTGCTGGGGTCTCTTACAAATCCTGACTCTACTATTAAAATTGATGACACGAAGAGATTGTCCTAGAGAAGAGAATTACACAATATGCCTCTTGACAACATTGATATGTGAAACAATAAATAGCTGAACATTCGTTGCTATTGTTCTCTCATTGGTAACTTAAAAAGGTGGATAGCATGCTGCATTAAAAAAGCAAACAGCTGCAATCTGCTCACCTTTCCATATTCCTTCGGTCTGCTGAAAAGTTAATAAATTGGGCAGTACATATTAACTGGGCATATAAGAGGCAGACATTGGACAAAATGTATTCATGTCATTATTTCCTTAAGATTACAGATTAACATACAGAGCCCTTGTTTGGACATGTGGCCGGCTTAACAGGGATTTGTTTGGCAACAGGAAACCAGCTCTTTGCCAGTGGAGCGGATATTCACACCTCTTAAATTCTAGGATATAGATTTCTCATACAAATTATACCTACAATAACCACGAACATTATTTCCAAACATTTATTTGGGGGTACAAGCAATATTATTTCCAACATTTTCATAGAGTAGTGAGATGGTAATTTATTCACAGGTTCCCTGCTATTTGTGCGCGCTTAATGGAGAAATGTCTTGTAATCATGTTAAAAGATTTAGGGAAATGGGATCTGTTCTTGATAAGACACTGAAAGTAAAATGCTCTGCTCTTACATAGAAAAAACTTAATGACATTGAAGAAAAGTTAGAACAAAGTCCAAAGAATCTCTGAGAAAGCTTGCACAGGAATCACGAATTTTGCAAACCTCGACTTGGAATGCCACTAACATTTTAAAATTAAAACCCAATAAAATAACTGTTAAGGAATAATGTGAATAAAGTTAATTTCTGCAATTGGGCTATTGGAACATGTTAATGATTGCTTTATTAACCCACATATAATATTTTTAAGGATGAAACATGGTTTTATTTACATGGCCATGTAGTGACACTTAAGTTTTTTTTTCTGATTGATTTATTTATGGACACTCTTTGACATCTCAGGTCATCAGCGTCCCATTCAACTCAGGGCGTGAAACGGCCGACAGATTTTGCTCAGAAGCCTCTCTTTCAGGCTTGAAGTTCTTTTTTGTGCCGTAAATGTATGACACGGGACCCACGGCTTCCCTTCGAACCCGCGATCTTGGGTGTAGGAGGCAAGTATGGTAACCACTACACCACCAGGACCGACATGACACTAAAGTGTATTGGAATAACTTACTTATGTTGGAAGAACTGAAAGACAATATAAGAAGATAAACTGCTGTTATTTCAGAAGAATTAATGAGTGCTAATGCAAATTTTCTTGAAATGTGTAGCAGCAAAGATCATTTCCAATATCTATAACAAAGGTATATGGTTAATACAGTTATAATTTGCATGAGAAAGCTGTTCACTTGAATTTAAGGGGCTATAAATATCAGACTCAGCCGGTAAAAAGTGTGCTTCCTGGTGCCAAGCAAATTCCTGTTAAACAACCATGCATCCAAACAATAGCTTTGTACTTATGAACTATTAAACAATGCCACTCTTTTGTTTGTGCTTTGTTCAGAGTAAAGAGTTATAGCAAATATAAACACATTAAACATATAAAATACAATTGATACGAAGAGTTTTAGCTCTATAAGTGATTCAGTCATACAATGCCAATCTTTTCCCTGGAAAGTAACAGAGCTTTAACATATGTGATCTAAGGTGAAAAGAATAGCATTGTGTTTCACTCAAATTCTGTGACACAACAGAAAAATATTACTTGCTTATCATCTACAGTAATACACACATAATAAAAGAAAACATGGCAGCATTATGGAGATATAATAGCTTGTACAGGTTTTATTGCTTTTATAAATCTTGATTAGGTAACATGGAACTTCACAATATTCATATTTATAATAAAAACGCTATCACCTCTCACAGGATAACAAATGTAATAAAATATCAGAACTTTTAGTTTAAATCCATTTTCCATTTACCTAATCAAGGTTCATAAAATGTACATACAATATACATATTGTATATCACTACATTTATTGTGTTACCAAACATAGTTAAAAGCCTCATTTGACAATTTTCCCATCTCATACTGTAATATGTTTCATTACGATATCAATATCATAAATAACTGTAATTTGTCATGTCATACCCTGAAATATTATAGAAAATTAAATATTTATACGTTGTTCAAATTTCAGTGACCCTATAAACAATAACTAACACTGCACAAAAATATAAATACTTCTGTAGGGCCACAAGGATGTGGTTATTCACTTAGTTTCAAATTTAATACATTCCTTTCATTAATTTTCATGTATTTTGAGTTCAAATCATGCTGTCTAAATGACAAAACCATCATGTATGCAGTGGAAGACAATTAACAAAACTTTCTGAATTTTCAGCAATGAAGGCGGTGGAAAAAGTTCTGAGACATGACAACCTGGCTCTGGTGTACTGTAAATTAATATATCAATTTAATGCTCCTGCCAGTTTTTTTTTTTTAAAGGGAAGCAAATGTTCCAGGACTAAGTTTAGGTATCTCCCCACCATTTGCCATTTGTGAGTACTGAGGAAACTACTGAGAACTTGGAAACAACCACAGAGAAAATGGTCCTGGTGGAAGTTGAGCCCTAGACCTCCCACTCATGAGTCTGTGCCTCAACAATCTTGGCCCACCCATTGTGATACCAGGCATGTATATCAGTAAATGCAAAGTGGGATTTGAGAGGGGACATCATTGTCATTATTTCACTGCTACAGTTTTACACTGGCTTAAGAAGATCAAAATGAGCACACATGAGCATTTTCTTCATGGTACAATTTTGCTTATTTTTTGGGATATTGTTTTAATTTTTGGAAAGTAAAATGATTAAATTTATATTGCACATATATATTGAGGTTTTTTCATTTCTATGAGCATTCTGTAACAGTAGGAGTCTGTGAAAAGTTAGAAAAGTGTTATGTTCTGAAGACTATAAGTTCTTGGTTGCAAAACAAGTTTGAATCTTAACTTTTTAAACTCTTAATTTGACTACTTTCCACCTAATTTGGGACTCATGAGTGATGAGCAAGTTGAAAGATTTCATCAAGAAATTAAGGAAATGGAAAAACGATATCAGGGACAATTATATGAAGCAATGCTTGCAGAGAGAAGATACACAACCAAAACGTAAATGTAAATCAACACGCCTTCCTTCCAAACAAAAAAAGGTGCTCAGACATTGTTAAAGGTATGTAGATATCCAGTTTTGTGTATTAGAGAGGAATATGGTATTTTAGTTTTAATTTTATAATACTCTTCATTTTACAAAAATCCAATTTTTCAAAATTCTTTTTGAGATTTATTTAAAAATCTTGTATGACGCAGAAAAACAGATTTCAGCATTCAATTAACATGCCAGTGTAATAGAAAAAAGAAATTAAAACTGTTCCAAATATCTGATTAGGATGGATGACCAACACAAAATGCAACACATTTCCTAGACCATATGAAAAGAGAAGAAAAAGAAAATGGAGACTGTCAGAAAGAGAAGAAAGGCATTATATGAAATAAAGAGAATGTCACATGTTCCAGAGGAGTTTAAAAATGGAGAGATAACTTGACCCTTCAGGATAGGAAGGAGTAAATATGATACAGATACTTTTCTTTAAATTTAGTTGAAACTAGAGCAAGCTGATTCAAAAGCTTCCACTTATGTAGACATCACATACATGAACATGAGGAAACACCAGTAAAGAAATAAAAAAGAAAATTGATATTGCAACAGCATTTGACACGCTATTAGTAGTGTAGTTTTGTACATTTATAAAGCAAACTTTTACTATGTTTTCATAATTTTATCTTGTAACAAAACTGTCTCAATAAACCTACTCCTTTTCAAACATAAGCCTGCTGCACAATTGACCTCCATGGCACATGCCAATATGTTTACTTCTAGTGCCCAAATACATAAAAAAATACAAAAAATAAATAATATATTAATAAATGACTAGATTAGCTTTGATAAAGAAACAGACTAGAATTTGTGAGACTTAAATGCAATTCAATGTAATTTCATTTCACCTGTACCGAGACATTTTCATTGCAATGGCAGAATGTAACAATGGGTAAAACTCATCAGTTTTCAATTGTAAATGCTGCTAAAGACTTAGTTTACTTTTTCTCGTAATATACTTGCTCACTTCCTAAGCTTATCCTAACAGTTATATGCAATACCAAGAAAATATTCATTATTCTTACGTTATCTCAATACCCACATGTCCTCGAACAACAATGCTTCATAAATTCACTTTCTCCACACATATTGACAATTATGCTTATAATAATTACTTGAAAACAATAAACTTAAATTATTTAAATTGATCCATTTTTTAAAACTAAGTCTTTAACAACAATTACCTTTTAATTTAAATACAGGGCATTTAATGCTTTATAATTAAAATATAGCAAAAATAAATTTGTTTTACTGCAAATCCAAAACGCCAGGTTTTCCGAGTTTCTTAAACAGAAAGCGCAATTGCTGGGAGAATTTTACTTCTACACAGCTATTTCTTTCTGGCCAGCAGTAACAGCTCAGAAACACACAAACACAGATATGCTTATTAAGCTCCTACCAGTGCAATATGTTCACAAAAGGACGCATTTTCCGATTCTAGGTGGTCTCCTCCTGGTTTGAAGAGCTGCCCTCGTAGCTGTTTCGAACACCTCCCTAACTCCTTCCTTCGTCTTTGCAGAACACTCCAGGTAGGCATAAGCGTTGATTCTGTCTGCCATGGCTTTCCCATTTGCAGTCTTCACGGGTTCCTGTTTGGTCTTTTTCAGCTCGCTGATGGTGAAAGGATCCGTGCGACAATCTTTTTTATTGGCAACTAAAATGATAGGTACATTGGGGCAGAAATGTTTCACTTCAGGTGTCCATTTTTCCATGATATTTTCCAGGGAGTCTGGGGAATCTAGAGAAAAGCACATCAGGATGACGTCTGTGTCGGGATATGACAGAGGACGTAATCTATCGTAGTCCTCCTGTCCTGCCGTGTCCCACAGAACTAACTCGATACGTCTGCCATCAACTTCTATATCTGCTACGTAAGTCTCGAACACTGTGGGAACATGTTCCTCAGGAAATTGATCCTTGCTAAACACTATAAGCAAACACGTTTTTCCACATGCTCCATCACCTACGATTACCAGTTTTTTTCGCTTCTTGATATCCAGCTCTTCTGTTTTGCTTTTCCCAAGCCCCATTGCGTACCTTTTAGAATGAGTAATTTATGTCGGAATCTTCGTTCTT
This sequence comes from Metallyticus violacea, assembly GCA_030762175.1. Taxonomy (NCBI): domain Eukaryota; kingdom Metazoa; phylum Arthropoda; class Insecta; order Mantodea; family Metallyticidae; genus Metallyticus; species Metallyticus violacea. Next base: position 4,066,623 of record CM060830.1, read on the forward strand.
CTACGAAAGTTGCTGTTTATTTATCTTTCCCATTTTCTCGCATCTTTACTTTTCCTGCATTCCGTTGTCTGCTGTTCCAATTTTTAATCTTTCCCGTACACTCTACCAACCTCAGCCTTCGGTAACAGGGCATGCGGCTAGAATTTTCTGCTTGATTTTCCGTTCTGGTCTGATAAATATATCTTTACGACAAGGTTTTTAATATAAATTTGCTGTAAATATATGGAAACGTTCTCTAAACATAATTCTGACCTGTGGTTATTCTCTTAAAAAAAAAAAAAAAAGTGATTGGTTTAACATTTGTATATTTGTTGAATGTACCCGGAGAACGTCAATGTTAGTGTGTGTGTGTTTGATGACTCAAAAGCATTAGCCGGATGAGATGAAACGTGATCCAAGTATAGGAAAACCACTTGTTTTAATTCGTCATGAATTAATATAGTTCACGCCTGTTTCGTAAGGAAGTACGAATTACCATTTTCATTGTATTATAATGAAGTAATAGGAATGCACCATACCGTTATTTCGTTATGCGCTGATTTTCCTGTTGCAGGGATGTGTATAACTTACAGAATTTAAAGCTCTTTATGATTATATTTATCAATGAATAATTCACTGCTGGGACTTACAAATCGTGATGGTCTACATTGTAAAGAGGATGCTCTTACAGATAAATTTGGATGGTTTCTCCAGGTCCTACTTGCAGCTTTAGCATTTACGTGTCTTATTTGTAAGTATACAAATCGTCTTTCTCATTTTAAATGAAAATAGAAAGTAGCTGAAAACAATGCAAATGACAGGCAACATTGTTGAGATATGATACTTTTTCCACTGTATGAATCGCATCTTTTTTGCTCCTAATTTAATATTTAAAATCGGAACCAGCATTTCTGAAAGAAAAAAATATTCATGAGCTTAAAAGGCACTGAGAATAAAACCAAGTCGGTCTAAAGTTGCCAACTGCAGTAGCTCTTGAAACCAAGTCTGAACTTTGCTCTACATAGAAATTATGCTGCCTGCCAAAAATGGTGGTCTTGTAAATAAAATTGGTAATATCTTGACATCTGTAGTTGTGAAATAGATTTTGAATAGGTGATAGTAGTTAACCAATGGCAGGTAAAAATTCAGCATTCCTAAGAAAAGAACATTCCAAATCTGAAACTGTCCTTGTGGAAAAAAGAAAAGATACACGTTAAAGATAATGGGCTCATAGCATGTGTTTGTACCTGCAGCATTAATAAATTTGCATAATAATGGATCTTCCACAGTGGCACCTGCTGGCCTCTGCTTCTAAATATACCTAGTATTGCCATAAACACTATTAAAACCTTTGATAGACATTTTGGCAATCAGATATTTGTTTGCTAACAAACACTATCACTCCATTGTTGTGTGCAAGTGCAATTTGAGGTTTAACCATCAAATAGAGAGATTATGTAAGCCATTTGCTGTGATAACTCTTCATAGGGAAGTACTTCTATATCTAGTACTTCAACTAGACTGATATTGCTATTCAAAAATGCTTGAAATAATGCTCTCCTATCATATTTATATAATCACAAATATGCTGTAAATGTGAAATGTAAGAAACTTACATAAAACCATAGCAATAGGCATCAGCAGAGGAAATGAGCATATAAGAAGGTGGTGACATCCAACCAGTCCCAACAAACTGCTATCAAGGAAGTGAAAATGTCATTAGATCATAATCTTAAAATGTAACTGCTAGGTTAGGTTTAAAATTACCAGTGGTATTAGTTGACTTAACAATAGTGTTCAATGTCTATTTCTGCTACTTTGAAACATAATGGAAGAATCCCTAAAGTTTACGCAAAGAGCCACCTGGTGAGGAAAAATGGAAGACATGCACAAGAAACTATGGGTTAAGGCATTTATTGCAGAAAATAAAGGCATTAATATTAGCTGGTTTAGGTTTATTTTATTAAGGATGCTCTTTAACTTCTGTGTCCCATTCAATTCAGGACGTGACACAGTAGAGATTGCTCAGAGACCTCTTTGTTCAGGCTTGAGGCTTTTTTTTTACATGTCATAAATCTTTTACACAGAACCAATAGTTACTTCCATTCCAAAGAAAGCCATAGTACTTGGGGCTTTATGCCTAAAAATTCATTGACCATATGACCTTGGGTCTACAAGGCAAGTGTGGTTACCATTAGACCATCAGGACCAACTATTATTAGTAGAGGACAAATAAAACACATTTAAGATATTTACAACATAAATACATACATGTAAGAGTTAAAGTTAAGAAGCAGAGACTGTCATTGACACCAGGAAAAAAAAAAACAAATGTTTAAAGAAGTAGTGATAATATTCTTCATCCTAGCATATATCTCACTCTTGACATACTCCACAACATACAAATATAAATTAGAAAGTGTAACGTGCACTCCCTACAGAAATGCAAATGAAACAGTTGCATGATAAACACAACTGAAGATCAATTGCTTATATCAGCAGAACCTTAACTCCAGCAATTATGCATTCACTGAATATCAATTGATTTCCACTAGTGTATACAAACTCCAATTGCATGGCTAAATGTGTGCGAGATAGAAGAAAAAAGATCACTAAAATTTTATGTTCCATAAAAAATTAGTGGGAAAGCAAAAATATATATAGGAGAAAGAGAGACACTAATTTGGATGAACATACAGACATATTGCAGAAAAGAACTACAAAACGTTAAAACAGTATCTGGCTGAAGTTAAAAATGAGTAAAAGAGGATGATAAATACAGAAAAGAAAAGAGAGAGCCAATATTCTTAAAGAGCAATTTCCGCTGGTAGCTGATGTATCTTAATAAATTCGTTCAATAATTTGTGATTCATACAATGTCAACTGGGCTTTCAGAATATGTCCTCATTGCTTGTGTATCGGCCAAGACACAAGCAATGACAAGTTTCAGCAGTCGCTAATCTACATTTGTTTGCAAAGATGGCAAAACAGCTGACTTTAGAGCAATGTATTTTTGTATATAAATGTTATAAATATGAATTATCTCATCATGTCATAAAGAAGTTATTGAGAAGTTCCCTGGCAATTGCCTCCTTCCAGAACTGTAATTCATCTTATGAATACATTTGATACTACTGCTTCAGTTCAAAACAAGAAACACACATGAAGACATGTGCTAATTTCCATAGTGATTTTGTTGGTAAATGTTCAGCATTTAGGCCAATTTCATCTAATTTATCTTCTGTTTAAAACCATAAGTTGGAATTTCAGTATCTTCTGCACACACAGTAATAGAATTGTTAAAATGCAAACCTTTCAAGCATGCATGTGTACATTGTCTACGATAGGGTAATTTCATAGATGTGTACCTTATTGTAAATGGTTTCTTTCATCAGTGACTGAAGGGCCAGTCAACCCAAAGTTTGTGTTGTTTTCAGACAAGGCATGGATGGTTTCATCAAAAAGGTCATGTGAACACTGACAACACTAGCTATTAGTGTTCTGTTTATACAAGAAAATCATCTTTATGACAGTAAATTTGGAGTTTGTGTGATTAGCAAAGGACGCATAAGGCATAGCCAGCTTGGCATTTCCAGCTACCAATACAAAACCTCTTGTGAGCAATAAGGACATATTTTGGAAGCCCTGTATTTAGAGTCATACAAAATCACTATAAATATGCTCTCTGTCAAGCTGCATTTTACTCTTTCTGGCTTTGAACACCCAGATGTCTCAAAAGTATTTAGTGACCCTCACTTGCTTAAGTCAGAGTTTATGTGTATTATTTCTTACATTGTTTTGCTTGTGTCCTGCTAATGATCATAACATTTGCACCTGGGCTGCCTTTATTTGTTAATGTCCAGTGTAATAATTTTGGAATGGCCATGACTTTATAGAATGCAATTATTGTCTTTTTTTCTGGCTTTTTTTAATCTTTTGCTTAAACATACAAATCATGGCAGCTCAAATAATTAAAGCTAAAATTTGTTCTCAAGGTTTCTTTTCTTTGGATTTGGTTCAATTATTGTTAATTTGTATTATTTTATTCAGGTTAACTGTTTATGAAATTGGATAAAAGAATTAGATCATCTGGAAATGTTGCAAATAGAGTTACAATAAAATTTAAAGTTAGTTTGCTTTCCAAAATATTTAATTAATAAAATATATCTGGATTTGTAAAGGGAAAACAATAATTGAATGGAGCAATGCTGGCACTAATTTGACTGCCACCATATCATTGTTTTAATGTATATGTTAACAGTAAATAAATCTGTTTTGCAGTGAAAAGGTTCTGTGAACCGCGATATGAGCGGAGACCATGGTTGATATGGTTCTACGATACATCCAAACAAGGAATGGGAGCATTAGTCATCCACATGGCCAATGTTTACTTGGCTAGCACCTTCCGAGGAGACCCCTGCACATGGTAACTTAAGTTTCTATGGTTCTGGATGGAAACTGAATTTATCATTAATGTATTAAAAGCAGAACTTCTGAAGAGCAGCAGAGGAGTGTTGCCGGGTCTATAGCTTGGTCAGAAGTGGAGGCGGGACCTTCTGGACTAGCCAACAACCTGCAACTCACTAATAGTATACTGGTGCATGCTATGAATCCATCCTGATGAAAATGTTGAGTAAAATGTATTTCTTTGCAATCATTGCTCTGGTTGATTGGTTGCAAGTACAAAACTGACTAACTGACCATATGTGAACTCTTATTTTCTCAATTCTTTACATTTCCTTGCTTGCAAAAGAGCCAAAAGCAAAATCATTAACTTAACAGTCATAACCGCAAGTATGTAATGCACTCATTAATTAAAGCATAAAATCATAAAAGTAATAAGAAAACAACATAATTGCAGTATTTTAGCTTTTCATGTGGTTGGATAACATGGGATGGAATGGGCTGGATTCCTTCCAAATCTGAATCATCATCTTCTTCCTCCTCCTCCATGATGCTGCTGCAGGGATTTATCAAGATGCAATCAACAATGCAGTCCCACAGAGCCTTTCTGCTTCCCAGAATTTCCGCTCCTGTCTGTCCACATGATGAATAAATGACCACACATTTCCTGTGTAAGCAACCTTATTCCTGAATATGTGAGCCTTCATACTTCAAGAAGTTAAAAAAAAAGTTGTGTTATTTCTAACAATGTGGCTTCATACTGACTTAATGGGATTTAGAACACAGTGATAAAGATGAAGTCTAAACACTGTGTGGCCATCTTCCTCCACCATGGTTTCAACAGCAAGTTTGCCATATCTCTTATGCAGTTCGCATTCCTGATTAAACATATCAGCTCATCTTGCACCATGTCCTTTTCAGATTCAAGGCCGTTTTGCTGTATCCACTGGATTGTATCTCTCTTCAACCACAACCTGTTGGGAACATGTTCTAATTTCATAGAGGATAACATTGACACTATAGACAAAATACTCTTGAACCAACTGTTGAAAACGTCGCCATTCATCTCCTCAGAAAATCATTAGTTTTCTTTGATTCCATTGGTAGTTTCCCACCCTCTAAAAATTGGTCCTGGTGGTCTAGTAACGATATAGGCTTATTAGACCCAAAATTGCGAATTCAACCCTACCCACGGTCAGTGGATTTTTTTGGGCATAAAAATCCTAGGTGTAGCTTCCTTTGAAAGGAAGTATAGCAATAGATCCCATTTTGTAGATTTATGGCACATAAAAGAACCTCAAGCCTGAAAGTGGAGGCTTCTGAGCAAAAACTATTAATGTCCTGAATTGAATGTAACACCAATGTCCAAAGATGTTAAACAGTATCTATAAATAAATCAAATAAATAAAAATAAACACTCTAAAAATCTTTCATTACTTCAAATGTGCAACAAAATAAGCATTTTCCTTTTCCTGGTGGGTTTTTTAATCCAGTACCTAGTCCTGAAAGGAATGCTGCTTTTTATTTTTCACAGTAGAGTCCACCCACACCTTGGAGGTTGTGTATCCCTCGTTCACCCAGGAAATAAAACCTATACCCTTGCTTCCTGTATGCATAAAATGTCCTCAAATAACCCCTGCATTGCAACAAAATATGCTTGCAGTCAGCAATTACATTTTTTCTATTTCTTTTTACAAACTCAAAGGCAATTTCACACAGGATTTTATAGAAGCTTCTTTCTCTGAAATTGAGCATCTAAGCATTATTATTGATCAAAGTTAACATTTTCTGTGTAGTTGGAAGTTCATTCTTGGTGCACTTTTCAACACACTGCAATACTAGTATTCGCTTTTGACACTTCCTTTTTTTAAATGTCCCTTATTTAATTGTCCAGTTCTTGAATTAGTATTTGCCACTGAAATGCTGGTAAACTAAGCTGTCAAATTCACAGTATCTTTAGTTGGCATTAAATATTTTTCACAAAATTTACAAAAACATTCAAAACAACCCTTTTCTTGCCTCTTCTCAACAGTTTTCTTTTACGATGCATCATGTGTTTATTATCACACATTTTGCAAAACACTGAGATATTTGCCTTGCTTTCATATATAGTATCACACAGTTTATTTTCTGGCGGCATTAGTGCCAACATCCTTTATCATGCATTTATGAACCTACCTAATTGGCTGTGATGAAAGTGTCCCTCCTCCTATGTGTTGTATTAAAATTAAATATAACTGTAGTCATAATAGAAAAGTAATTCAATTTTATTTATTTTTTAAATAAAGCTTTTGAAATCTTCACTATATCACAGGATTACATTAATTATGTATTAGTTGCAAATTATTTTCCTATTATGTCGCAAAAATACGTTCGTACAAGGGCTTAAAATTCTGGCCTGGTGGTAATCGTACGTTTCTCATATACCCAAAGGATTCAATCCCGGCCAGGTTAATGGATTTTTTTCAAGTGTAAAAATCTGAAATATACATAAGGGAAGCAATGCCATGGGTCCCATGTCATAGATTTACATCCTGTAAAAGAACCTAAAGCCTGAAAAGAGGCCTCTGAGCACAATTTATCAGCCATTTTACACCCTAAATAGAATGGGATGCTGATGACCTTAAATGTTATAGAGCATCCATAAATAAATAAATTCATTAGCAAATAGAGTTGCTCTCATGCACATGGCAATATTGACATCAGGAATGATTCTTATTGTGTGGCCAGTAAAGAATAGCTTGAATGCTTTTTGTTTTTATGTTTCATAGTAACTGAAAACTGTTTTGATGATTTTCAGTCTGTGGTGTATTATTATTCAGTGTGTATAAGCTTTTAGAATAGTAAATTGCTTTTAATAAATTTTGAATTGGTAACACCAAAACAAGACATTGACCAATTACAATATATTTACATTTTTGCTAAGTGCAATGCTGCTTGAAGTTTATTCCACACCAACTTTTGTGCGTCTGTGTGATGGTGCCTAAATTGAAACCAGCAGACATAAAATTGTTTACAAACATTAACAGGGATTTGATAAATATCTTGTTCAGGTAGGAAGCATAGCATTAGCTATGTCAAGAATGGTTAACAAATTGTGAGCAAATCTATACATACATATCACAGGGTCAGTGTGTCAGATGAAGAGCACATAAAGCTGCCAGCAACAGTTGTTACAGATGAAAACATAACTTTTGTGCAAGCCATAGTGAAGAACAATCTGCAAATCAAATACAGGGAGATAGAGGAGTCTCTTAAACATTCATTTGCCACAGAAGTCACAAATAACTTTGTTTGAGGAAGATTTGATATCATTAGTACCCCACAACAGCAGGAGTGCATTGGCATCAGAAAATGCTTTGTTGTTTCAACAGTGGCAGCTTGCAGCATATCCATGATATGTTCTCAGGTGAGCAAAGTTAAATTTACCAATATGTAGGCAGTCTGTGATTTGGTCTTCCCAAATGTGGATCCCTAGAGAAGGTTAAGTGATGTCTAAATGTAGGCCAGAAGATGGTTGCTAACTCTTCTCAGTACTGGCCATATGAAACCATTCCACCCCAGAAACAGTCACAGTACACCACAGAATGCCTCCTTAGAGTCTTGAGAACAGAAACAAAAAGAAGACTGAAGCCTCGGATGCTTCACCATGATAATGCCTCTGCACACACACTGCTTTGAAATGATAAAATTTCTGAAAGAATCGGAAGTGACACTGGTGATCCACCCACTGTACAGTTCAGATCTGGCTCCCTGTGACTTTTTCCTATTCCCAACTGTCAAGGAAAAACTGAGAGATCTTCTATTTGGGAGTCTGTAAGAAGCTATTGAAAGCTACTGTGGTAATTGTATATGACAAGTTCAATGTTCGTAGGTCTCTGTGGCTGCTCCATGAACTCACTGAATGCTCCGAGAACTAACTAACTAACTAACTAACTAACCTATAAAGAGAAGGAAGTGTCCTCTCTAAAGAAGCATGAAATGGCTGCTTTCATGGTTGGTTCCAGAGGATGCAACATCATATCGAGTGGGGGGAGACTACTTCATAAAGAAATAGACAGATTTGGTGAATTATGACCTTGTATTTAGTGAATTCCCAAAAATTAAATAGGAACCGTTATATGTTTACATTTTATGAATTCTGAAGGTACGTAGTTTTTGCAATTGTACCCATGAAAAGATTTTTGAAAAATTTTCTCCAAATCTCCATCAATCCTACCTATATAGGCAATGAAAATGACCAAAAAAAATTTGCATGGCATGTGTCAATGCTCTAGCAGCTGCAATTTTTGTTTCTTCTCAATGAAACTCAGCATATAATGATCAATTAACTATTCATAGAGTTTGTTAACTAGCAAAATTTGACCATTATATGCCAATAAAATAAAATAATAGAAATATATGTGAAAATAAATCAAATCAGACATTAGGAATGGTGGTTCATCTGAAACCTCAAATTTAAAAATTGTTCTAGTGGCACCAGTATTGTTTTTTCACAACAAAATTCTGTATATACCATTTAAATAAATTAAGAAAAATAGCTTCTGAAAAATTGCTGAAATTGGACCATTAGGAATAAGGGTATACCTGAAAACCAACATTTAAAAAGTGCTCCAACATTTTATTTTATCCCAATTGTTTCAAAAAAATAATAAAAAAAAAAACCGAGGCCAAATTGAATCATAATTTATAACAATGCATATGCTTAATTTTTGACAAAAGTATTGTGAAAATAGCAACTATGAAATATTAACATTGCTGCCATGATCATCATATACCCAGCTGATGTCAAAAGAGGCTGCAAACTTTTGATATGATCGTTACTCAGTATCCGAACAATAATACTAATATTCTCTCCGGCAACTATATATTTGTCTGCTGTTTGCTGAAGCTATTATGCCACTCCACATGGAGTTTGTCTGTGTTAAATCCTAGATTGTTATTGGCTGAAGCTAAAATATTATTGTGATTTGCAGTAAGACAGAGAAATTCTTTTGCTAAACAGTTGATCTCAATGGCTTTGAGGAAAGCATGGTGACTATAGGCTGCCATTCAACATCACTCCATGCAGAGTTTGTCAGTTGTTATATCCTCAGTATTGGCTGAAGCTAAAATATTATTGGTGTAATAAGACAAATAATCTCTTTGAATTACTGTCAAAGGCCCTAAATAAAATGTAGCAACTAATTATTACACTGGCTTAGCACGTCTTCTACAAGCGATAGAGAAAATGGCCAGAGATGAGTGTTTTGAATTATGGCCTCCTGGTAGTAGACACATGAGTCACTGTTTCCTCCCAATTTCTGTAAACTCAGTATGTACCTTCTCTGCTCTAGCGGTCTGTATAACTTTTATATATTCAACTTGCTGAGGAATTTACTTAGTTTATGCAGCTCCTTCATGACAGACTTTTTATTACATGCAATGCAGCATGGATGAAGAAAATCTTTTGAGTATATTCCACACCAACTTTCAGAGGCAATGGTTCTCAAATGTTTACCTTGGCTGTAACAATGTTTGTGTTTAAAAAAAAATATAAAGTGTGAGGCATATATTGGGAATGCTAAGTAGCTAATAGATGATATTGCAAAGGGGTGAAGAGCAGCACAAAGAGGAATGATGCCTTTTAAAAGCTGCGATTTTTGAATTTACTTATCAAATTTACATTTGCTATGCTTCTAACCAACTTTTGCTCAAAATGGATGAACACCTGAAATGCACGCTGCCATTTTGTATTTTCAGGTATATAATAAACTTCCTGCTGGATTCTTCCATTGGACTGTTCATCATTTACATTGGAATTCGCTTTTCACAGTTTTTGTCTAGACTTAAGCACTGGGAAACCATCAACTTTGGAGAATATGGTATGTATTGGTTTACATATCTCATCAAAAGAGTAAATTGACAAATATCAGCTTAACTTTTGAGTTTCAGTTGGCTGCTCTGTAAGCAATTGAAGGATACAGGGGAAAAATAATCAATGTCCTTTTTTGGTGAAATTTGAGATTGTGGTTCCAGTGGATTGTAGATATGTAGTGCTACATTCATACAAGGAAAATAAACAACATGTAGTTCATAAAAATCAGCATATAAAAAAAACAAGTGTCCAGGGGAAAAACAATCAGAGTCATCTGTAAAATGCCTACAATGAGACCAAAGCAAGAAAGAGAGCTGATGAAGTTGCATAAATGTTGGTTGACTTTTCTGTCTATAGCCTGGATCCGTCAGTTCAAATTTGCAAATATTTTGTGATTCATGCCCCAACCAAAATAAAAAGTATATTATTATTGTCTCATTCCATGCTATGGTTCATAAGTACAAAAATTTGAATCAGTAAAGGGACTTTTCCCATCAGAGGCCGTAATTATATGGAATGTGACAAAGATATCAATTTAATAAATCAAAAACCCATGCTGAAATTGTGATTGGAATGAGCACATCAGAAGATGCCATGTGAAACCATCTCCCTTCAATACATTGAGTGTTCCAAGGGTATTTTTAAATCGTGGTCTTAATTTCTTAATAAACAATTCAGAAACAATGCCCAATGAAGATAAGAGAAATACGAGAAATTGTAGCTGACAAAACCTCTTCTAGATTTATAACCAGCTAAACAACCTACAATGGCTCCTGGGAGTCCCATGTTATTGACAAAAGGTGCCATACACAGCCTGCCCCTTCCTATTCAAGTTTAATTTCACTTTCCGAGGCAAAATATGATGATGTACAAAGCCTGAAGAGCTTCTGTTCCAAAAATACTCAGCTCTATTTTTCAAGGTTGCCAGATAATGGATACTTTTGAGAATGATTATTTTCAATAGTTTTTCATTAATGTTTATATTTTCCTCAGCAAATATCTAGTATAATTTGGTACATTCTGTAATACAATTAGTGGAATTAGATTGCTTTTATCTACAAATATGTGTACTTTGACTTTTTATTGTTAATTAACATGAATAAATAACACATGACACAAATTTTAAACAAGAGTCTCTTAAAAACTACATTTAGAATTATTCTAGAAAAAAACATTTCTATATATCTAATGTGCTAGATTTTGTGGCGTTTTTAAACTTCAAATTACATTTCTATAAAAAAAGTTTATTTTGTTTTTCCTTTGTATCCTTCAATTATATTTAATAATATTTTTTGTTGTGCAGTACAAAATGATTAAAATATAAATTTGAGTGATTACAAAATATATTTCACATCTCAAAATCACTATATGAACTTGAAGCTATTATTAGTGAAATAGCAAAATAATGTTGATAAAGAATTGTTTTGGTGGCTCTTTATGTCATTTACTTGGTACTCCTCATTAGTCAAGAGTATTTCTTAACATGACTTATCTTCATATCACACTCCTGTCTTCCAAACCAACAATTTAAAATGATTGAGTTGAGAATTTTTAGTATTAAACTTCACTGTTACATAAGTCCACCATATTTAACAGTTAAACACTTTACTGTTTATAGAATGAAAGAAAAGATCCTCTGGGTTGTTATAACTTTATGCTAAATCTTTATGTGTGTTCATCTGTAGTTTACTACTTAATTAGGAGTCATGGGTGCAGTGGTCAACACAAATTATTCCAAAATGATGGCAGAGGATTTTTTTTTTTTTTTTTTTTTGCAAAATTCCTATCCCTCCCCATTTTTCACCCCCCTCTAACCAGTATGCGATTTTTATTCAAAAATATTCATATATATTCCAATTGAGTGTAATAATTATTATTTTATAATACTAAAAGTAAGAACAAGTTTTTCTCCCATTATACACCTTCTTTCCTCTTTACTGATATCAAATTTTCCATTTACCAACAGTTTACATTTTTGGGGGTTGCACAAACTGGCAACTCCTAAAGGAGACCCTCAACAAAAATCTCCTTGTTTCTAACTTCTTAAATGAGGTGAGAGAAACATGTGCACAGCATTTTCTGTAAATGCTCTTTGTATGACAATGAAAAGAGTGTAATATTATAATAATTATAATAATTTTTAAAAAAAATATACTCAGGCAAAATGCATGGTATTTCACCTGTAAACTTAGACAACAATAAGCAAACTGCAATGGGAGGCTGAAGTCATTAATGTGCAGACTTTTGAGTAGGAGGCCTGGGGTTCGATTCCCACTAGGACTATGCTCCCTGACTGAAGTTTTTTCCAGGTTTTCTTTAGTTCTCATAAATGACAAATGTGGCGAGGTACCCTAAACTTAGGCCTGGAACATTTTTTTCCTTAAAAAAAATCCTTTCCCAGTTCATCATATCATCTTATGTATCATCATTGTCCACTATTGTGATGCCTGTAGTAAAAATAGGTGTTAAACACTATTAAAGCAAAAGGGAGGGAAAATTAGCATTCCTCACAAAACATAGCCAGTTCCTGTATTGTTTAAATAAAATTCCATCTAAAATGGCCACCATTCTACAAATGTATTGTAGAAATACTCAGCTGTCAAAGGGAAAAGAAATGAGTAACCAATCAGTAGAACATATTTTCCATATTGTTTTATGCTTATGATATAAAACATCTTAGCCCTGGGTTTTTTGTTTGCAGGCAAACCTCCTTCAGTGAATGCTTGGCTGGTACAGTGCTGTCTATATGTACTGCTAATGATAATTGTCAAAATATGCATAACGTTGCTGATTCAACTTGATTTCTGGGATGATGTGCGCGACTTCATTTTGTCACCCATCACCAACCCGAAAGTAGAAGTTGTTGTAGTGATGCTGGTCATACCTTTCTTTGTCAATGTGAGTTTAACATTTAAAATTTTATTTTATGTTTGTTGGTATCATTGTCACACAGATACTTGAGATGTGATACAAAGCTGAGTCAAAAAGTAACCTTAATTTACCAATTAAAATTAAGAATAATGTAATAGAGTTATACTAAGTATGTAAATATCTATACCCTTCTGCTGGAGAAACAAGTGCATGTGGCATCTTGGGAAATACAACATCAGTGATCATAACAAGATGGCAGCCCCCTTGGAAACATGCATGAGCAAGGAGCAGCAAGCATTATCCATATTTTGGGTAATGAGAGCAAGAAGGCAACAGATATTCATTGAAGAATGAAGAGGCAGTATGGAGATCCCATGTGCCACTTCAGCAGACCTATGAATAGCACAGAAAGTTTAAAAGTGGAGTGTCAACTGGGAGTAATATAGCTTGCTCACTGCGATTACTTCCAACACTGTCGCTGCAGTAGAACAAGTGATGTGAGACAATCAATGGATAATAATCAATAAATTGACTGTAGAATTAAAGGTCTTTCATGGCTCTACGCACCACATTATCCATGATATTTTGCAGTAATGCAAAGTCTCTATTAGGTGGATACCAAAAAAACTCAAACTTGAACTAAAATAACATTGTATGGAAGTTTGTGAAACACTGTTATGACATCCTGAAGCGGAAGGAAATGGTTTTTCCTGAAGCATATAGTCACTGGTGAGAATGCTGGGTCAACTGCTTTCACCCAGAGACCAAACAAGTGAGCAAAGGGTGGCAGCATTCATTATCACCAAAACCAAAAAAAATGTTACATCTGTATCAGCTGATAAATGATGCTCTCTCCCTTTTGGGACTCTGAAAGTCCATTCATGGAACATTACATGCCGAGAGGACACAATGTTAACAGCAAGTCATATTGTTATCTGCTTGAAAACGTAGTGACACCATAAGAAATAACTTTCTTGCAATGCAACTGTCTGTCAGTGTGTTTTGCAGACAGCTATATGAGTAGCTGAAGTGTGAATTTTTATTGAGTTGAAAGTTGTATTTACGAACAGCCGACCAAAGCACATTTAAATTAACATTTCTAAGGAGTGCTTGGAATGTTTAAATGCAATTCAACTGGATTTCTGCAATATTTAATTATTGTTAATAAAACATTACATGCCAGAAAGCAATCCAAATAATGGGTGCAAGAGAGTTTAATGTATTTCATCAGTGGGAATGGTCAGGGCCACTGATTTATGGGATGTTCAAGGTGCTGTGTTCATTGACTGTCTAGAAAAAGGCAATCAACAAGTATTATGCAACATTAAAGAAAGCTGTTAAGACCATGTATGTACATATGTTAAAGAAAAAGAACTTTTCTATCCAAACTTTGCACTCACATTCATTTCAAATTGTCATCTCACACATACCATACTGCCCCACATAGACTGCATCCTCTTCCCAAATTTGATGAAATACCATCTCCAGGGTCTAGTGATAGCATTAGCGACTAAACCAGAAGGCTTGTGTTTGATTTCCAGCCAGGTCAAACTGTTTGGATAAGTTGTTTTTTTTTTTTTTTTTTTGTTTTACTCTGAGAAGATGAATGCAAGATAGCTTTAAGGTACCAAGCTCATTTGCACCATCATTATCTCATTTTATTTATTCATCGCTGCCCACCATTTCATGAGAACAATGGGCTGGCATTGTACAAAAAATAAACTGAAGAAATGGCTCACTGGACAAAAAATTACCCCAATGCTTTTTTTGCAGAATTAGAATAATTGTTTGTAAGGAAGCTAGAATTCATTGGTCTAAGTGTGTTAAGTTGAAAGGTGACTATGTTGAAAGAAAATTGTGTCAAAAATCTTCTGTCTTTTTTTTTTTTTTTTTTTTCCAGGCTAAGAACTATGAGGTGTAATACATTTTATCACTTCAAATTTTAAGGTCTTTAAGAGCCTTCTCAATCTGCACTAACATATTCTTCTGATGCCAGTGCGGATTTTTCAAAATTTTAGTGGGGGCTATCTTTATACAATTAGCCATATCATCCTCTGGATGACACTACAAACAGAAGCTTGCATTACCTTTATTTTGACATCAGGTTGACACATTAATTCATAGTTGGTCCTGGTGGTGTAGTGATAACCACTGATCGTGGGTTCAAACCTGCCAGGATCGATGGACTTTTTCGGGCGTGAAAATCCTAAATATGGCTTCCTTTGGAAGGGAAGTAAAGCCGTGGGTCCCGTGTCGTACATTTACAGCGCGATAAAGAACATCAAGCCTGAAAGAAGAGGCCTCTGAGCAAAATTTGTCAGCCGTTTCAGGCCCGGAATTAAATGGGGCACTGATGATCTGAGATGTTAAAGAGTGTCCTTAAATAAAATGAATCAAAAAGAAAAAGAATCATTAATTTATAGCATTTTTAACTGTGATAAAAGTTTTTATTTGAGATTAATATAATATAGAAATTAATCAATAATATATTCTCCTCCATTATGTATGACTCTCTATAAAAGCTGGGGTAGTTTGCTGATTGCATATCTGAAGAAACCTGCTGATTTGGAGGTGATAAAATCATCAAGCCAAATTTGTAAAGCATCTTCATTATTGAAGGAGTTTCCTTGAAGATTGTTGATGTGCAAGTCTGAGGGCACAAGATCAGGGGAATGTGGAATCACCTCCCAACCAAACTCCTAGATAGCTGCTTCTATCATGTTAGCGGAGTGCAGGTGTGCATTATTGTGTTCCAGCAGCACGATAAATTTCAGCAGTTATGGTTACATTTCTAGGAAGAAGTTCATAGTACACAATAGACACATAACATCATCTTCTGGGATGGGGAGAAACTTTGCATGGGTTGATGCTTTTTTGTTAGAACTGAACTGTTCTTTTCTTTACACTTTTCTTCTTTTCCTCCCCCCCCTCTCTCTTTTTTTTTATAAGGGCACCATTTTATGTCACCAGTTACAATCTTGGATAGGAATGATAAATGTTGTTCACAAGCTAACTGATGACAAGCAAGTAGATGCACAAATGGAACCTGCTGATATTTGTTGTTTTCACTTAAAGCGTGCAGTACCCATACAGCAGATTTTTTTACCTTGCCCATGGAATGCAAATGTCTCACAATGGTTCACTGGCCACAATTTGTCACACCAATTAATTCTTGTCTAAACTGACTATGATAATCGTGGATTAAAGAATTCAGAAGATATTCATCAAAACCAGATGTTTATTCCTGAATGTGGCGAATCGCTCACACCAAAAAGGGTCCTCTTTGAAATGGCAGAACCATTTTCTTGCCATGCTTTCTATATTGGCATTCTTCCCATAGATGGCACACATATTTAGAGCTGCCTCCACTGCCTTTGCTCCTCTATTAAAACTCAAAAAGAATATGTTGGAAGTATTATTATTATTTTTTTTTTTCCCCCCCACTTAACACTCCATCTTCTTTAGCTGACAAATAGCAAACTTTCTTCAAGCCTGCAAAATTCAAAGCATATTTACAAGCACACTGCTTCAAATAATGAGTGACAGATGACAAATGATAAATAATGTATATGTATTGGCTTATGCCTCCTGTCACTAACATTTTTCATCATGAAAAAGAATCTTATTTTGATTTAAAGTAAAACACTAAAAATCATGTCGTCACATTTTAGTGTTTTACTTTAAATCAAAATAAGATTAACAAAAGTTTCACTGTGTGGATTCCCAAATTCCGTAAACATATGAAAAAGAATGTTCTACTTCACTGAAGTGATTGGAGCATATTTAAAACAAGCTATTTTGGAAGTACTCATACCAGTTACAACAGAACATTCACCTTTCAGGACATGGTGGAAATGTTAATCAAGACAAAGTAAAGTAGTTTTGTAGTTTCATTTTCTGTTATGCATATATACGGGAATCAGGTTAGTATCTCTCTTACTTCCATACTGAACACTTGAAGGGACAGTTTATTGCAGAGCTATATGCTCTCATCTTTCTCGTTTGCAATTGTTTGTTATATTTATCCAGCTGAGAAGTTATCCCCAACACAACTTTCCTAGAATTATTTCCTGCAGATCAATAAAAGGTCATTTACCAGGACTATTCAAGACTACAGTACTTCCCTCATCTCCATATCCTGGTATTCATATGCCTGAATGAGGTAACCGTGCATTCCTTAAACTAATGAAGGTTCTGCTATTTAAAGAGTTTAAGTGAATGGGTTCAGGAGAAAGTTTTTGACTGCTTGAAAAGAAATAAATGTTTAACAAGATTCTGAATAGATATTTTTGTGAGGTGAGCATGCCATTTTATTTTGTATAACTTTTTTCACTTCAATGTATTGAAATTTTTATGTGATTTTTAATAATTGCAAAAAAATCATAATTTGTAATAGCCTTATTTATGTCATATTTCACATTTACATTCACATAGGCAACAGAAGCCAAAAAAAGTCAAAATAAAACTGACTTTATTGACCCCAAGTGTATGGGAAAATGTTTATTTCTATCTGACTCTTAAAATTCCACTCAGATAGAAAAGGCATTTTGCCTAACTTCCAGGCTCTGGTCATAAGCAGATATGAATAAACTGCATCTTTTTACATTAATATTGCAGATGTCTTTGTTTACAGGCACTGATGTTCTGGGTCACTGACAATTTCCTTATGAGAAAAAGCAATCGAAAGAATCGAAAAATTGATCCAAGCCTTCTACATAGAGTTAAGATTCGGTACCAGAAAGTCAAGAGGGAGAAAAGAGATGAATCTGAGTCAGAAGTGCTGCTCTCTGGTGATGAAGAGTTGTTGGGGACAAATGAAAGTCTACAGCAGCGCTCTATTGGTGTTATAACGTAGCCAGTCACTTTCATCCTAGTATTTATGAACATCATATCAAATTCTTTAAGTGTTCCATCCAACTGTAATTTTTGTAAAGATATCTTGTTTATGGAGAAATTGTAAATGTCATTTTTTTTATATAGAAATAGTTATTTTTTTAAACCTGATTTAATATTTAAAAAAATGTTTTCTATCTGTAGTCTTTTATGGAAATACTCAAGTATACCAGCAATAAAGAGCAGAGTCTGCTATAGAAGCCAGTTCTTAATTTGTATAACATATCTATTTATTTTGTTATGTACAGTCAGTATTGTAAAATTATTAATAAAATCTATTTTTATAGCCCTTTAAAAGAGTTTCAAGCTAAGTGACAGTAAAAGTAATAAAAGTTCATGACAACTATTGGATTTCCTTTCTGAGCTGATCTATCAAAACTCTGGTTTTCTCTCTTTATGAAACATGGACCAATGATAAGTTATGTTATTTATATATCTGCAGCATTTTGATTACCATAAAGTTACTGCATGAAACATCAGCAACTGTGATAATGTAGAGGACTAAGGAGATGATGTGACAGCTGTGTTTGTTGTTATAAAACAAAAGAAATATTTTTTTATCAATGTGCGCATGTCTGAGTAAGATACTGTAATGGAAAAATTCTCTTGGTATGCTGTGAGATAATAACACTGAAATAAATAGCCAAAGTACTTTTGAAAAATTATGTTTATTCATTTAGTAACCCTTTATTCCTGTACGAATGATAACTTTTGGTAAAAGTAAGATATAAGAAAGAGATTATGTTATTTATAAGACCCTTGCAAAGAATATGTGAATATTATGAATTCTGTATGAAATGCACAAAGGAGAGGGCAAAGAATTTTTTTTTTTTTTTTTGAGTAGTGTTTAACGCCCGTTTTTACTACTGAGGCACCACAGGCGGTGGACACTGATGATACATGAAATGAAATGATATATTGGGAAAGGATTTTTTTTTTTTTTTTTTTTTTTTTTAAGGAAGGAAGCGTTCCAGGCCTAAGTTTAGGTACCTCCCTGGCATTTGCCAGTTATGAAGACTGAGGAAAACCTGGAAAAAACCCCAGTCAGGGAGGACGGTCCTGGCGGGATTCGAACTGCAGACCTCCCGCTCACGAAGGGCAAAGAATAAAATTAAGACAAGGATATAAGTAAAGCTCAATAAATAATAAAAATATATCACCAATATTATTTACAGATGTATAAGGGTCCACTTTAAGTTGTGGTTTGTCGAAAGCTGTATGAAATAAAATGAAAGAGCAAGAGGGAAAAGCTCATTTTGTGATCTATTTCCACATGAATTGGGAATTCTACCGAAGAACTGCACTATTTTATAGTTTCTTGTCTTGCAGACGCTCTGACTCTGTGATTTCCTGCAGTCTAGTGTTGGGTATATTGTCTCTCAGGATCTTCCTTTAGCATATTGCTATTCTCTGCCACTGTCTGTTGGTAAGGTACCAGATTTGGCATTCATATATCGGCATCACCAGGAAGACACTAGTTCAGTCTCTCAGCTTCTGGTTTATGTCGTGCAACATGAACATAAGACACTGGAAGGATTCCGAGCTTGTGCTATTCTCCTCTTAATCTCCTTGTCCATTTTGTGGTCAAATGAGACCGTATGATCTATATATATACTTGTCTTCTTGCCATGGAAAAACTCAACGAGTTTGAAATATAAGTGTGACGATAAGTGCGATTTCAAGTGTGACTTTATCTTAGTGTTTTATCCTTTTAAAGCTTCTATAATTACTGTTAATTTATTTATATATGTATATTTTCACCATTGTGCTGTATTATTTACAAAGAAGAATCTCAGCAAACACATGTTGATCCCGACTCAGTTTTACTTATCGATGAATGGAAAAATGAAACCAATAAAACAAAGAATGTTGTCATAATGGTACACAATGTTAATGCAAGCACTGGAAAACCAAGAAGTATGTTTTCAATGTGCCAGGTGATATAGTAAAGGAAGAATCTGAAATAGCAAAAACATGAAATGTGTCCAATAATACATGAACAACTTGGTAAAAATGGAAAAGGATCATAAATTATGGCATTCTGCTTGTAACTCACACACTGCAAATCTACTGGCTAAAGACTTTCTACCAACAAACCTTCATCAAAAGTAAATCAAATAAAAAAAAAAAAAAATTCATATCAGCAGAATTTATCTAATGGTGCTTCTAGAGTTAATCTTACCGTGGACACCTGCTGGTGCTCTGAATGAGATGCCTTTTTCTCACTAAAAATAACATCACGGCAAGACATAAATTGGCAGCTATTGATAAATTCAATAAAATTTTAACATCTATAAAATCACTTTTATTTGAAGAAAAATTTCTTTCACAAGTAAATGAAACAATTTCACTCTTAGATCCTGTCAGGCAACTCATTGATTCTTGTCAGAAGTCAGAAAGTATTGTGGCTGATACAGCAGAATTGTGAATGGTACTACATCTACAATCGCAAAGATCATGACCAAGAGGAAGGATTTATATTGGAAACATTGGATGCTGAAAGTCTTATCAGCTTTCAACAGTATCAGGAAAAAGCACGAATATTTGGTGAATTTTTGGACAAGGATGTTACAAGGTAGTTTGAAAGTTCTGATTCCTTACTAAGAGGCATCATTCGAAACTAGTAGATTTGGCTAATAAATTACTGAACATTCCAGCTTCATCTGCACCACTGAAAAGGGTATTTTCCAACTGGTCTTTTGTTCATAACTCTAACAGAAATTGTCTTTCATTTGAAAAATCGAAGAAGTTAATACATGATTATTAGCCATTTAAAATGAAAGATCAAGTGTGTGTGATGATTATTGATTAGATAAAACATATATTTAGTGTTCTGTGCCTGTTAATTTTTTTCAAATTTATAACCATGAAAAGGTGGAGTTTAGCTTCAGGTGACATTTATATAAAAGAATCTTCTTTAAAACCCAACAGGGACTAAATTCTTATTTTTGTGTTAAGGTAAATATTCTTTGTCATTAGAAGCAAATCAGAAAACAACAGTAATTTGCTGCAAAGAATAAAGTGAGTAAGTGAATTTATTTCAAACCAATAAGCGATAAAGGCCTTTTTATAATATAGCAGTTTAAAGTAAATATTGATTTCTATCCTAAACTTATATATTCATTTTTTACACTAAACTCCACTTACTTAAAAGTAAGATGTGTTTCGGGAGAATCTCTCCCATCTTCAGTTGCTCACTGAACTGCCATTACTCGAAACGAGGGCTAGACAACCATTGATTGAAACCAATCAATGGTTTCAACAAAGACACTGATAAAAATTATCAATAAATCTAAAAGACAAAAAGGGATAAGGGAAGTCTCCATACTGAAAAACACAAAAGAAGAATACAAATTCAAAAGTTTCACCTACCATCCAATTTATCACAAGTTCAAGAAAATCTTCAAAGAACATAGGATAATGTTAGCCCCAAAGAACAGATACAACATCAAGAATTTATTAGGTTGCACAGTAAAAGACCCCATACCAACAGAACAGAAATCAGGAATTTATTAACAGATCCTGGTTGTCTAGCCATTGTTTCGACTAACTGGAGAAGGGAGAGATTCTCCCAAAACATGTCTTACTTTTGTGTAAGTAAGTGGAGTTTAGTGTAAAAACTGAATACCTAAGTTTAGGATATATTACCACTCCAATGTGAACAGTTTCATAAGTACAATATTTATTATGATTTCTACTGTTTTACATTGTTATTAATAACTTATTTAATGTAATAATGTTCCAAATTTATGTGAGAAGTGACTAATTATCAAAGGATTCGGAAAGATGGCAGAATAGACATTTTATATGTCAGAATATTAATAAAATTAAAAGGAATGAAGTAATTGGTGTTTAGATTGTCAAAATCAATAAATGTTAGTTTTTTACTTATGTAGAAAACAATTTTCTACATTACATACTTTACATGTAAATTACACATAAAATATGTGGAGGTAATTAACTTGCCCATCCCTGATTGCTTGAGTGGAACATTGCCATTAAATGCTTCAAAGATACAACAATAAGCACTCTCACCAAGATTCTGAAATCATAAAAGATAATAAAACATGGATCTTTCAATATGACCCAGAAATTGTGTCAGTCATAGTTTGGATCTTCCCAGATGACACCTTCCAACAAAACTCAAAAGAGCAAGGAGTGAGAGGAAGAAAATGTTGGTGACATTCTTCTCCAGTAGTAGTGACCAGTGAACAACAATTCCCCTTGAATATCAAAGACAGTTACTGCTGCATGGTACATAACAATCCGTCTCCCATAAGTTCTCCATAATGTGTGTGTGTGAAAAGTGGCCAACAACCAGACTTAGATGCATCAGGCACCACCATGACTTCCATTTCTACTGCCAATGACACCCCTTAACTTCCTGCCACTCATCTTTCTTATAGACGTGACCTGGTGATATTTCAGTGAGCTTTCTACTTCCGGGATGTCAAAATTCATTACATTGCTCGGACTTTACATTAAAGGAAATACGCGTCGTTCAAATATATTAAGATTGGAAGGCAATTTTCTATCAATAAAGACTACATCAGACTGTAATGGTTGTCAAATTCTCCACAGTTCCTGTACAATCAAGCTAGAGTTCATATGCAATTAAAACTTTTTCAGATACGATAAATTAATGATTTTGTAAGGGTATGTCAAATAATAAAATAAATCCATGCAACTGTGGGAAAACTTGTCTGCTTTAGCTTATGAACAGAAGACATAATAATGTGGCAACGCTGGGATTGATTGATTTGCTGTTTTGTAACATGATCGTGGTCATGTATTACCGTCAACCCACACTAAATGACGCTAACTGCAGAGGTCTTGGGAAAGCCATCATCACCTTGACATCTCTACGCCCGCTTGCGTCATTGTGAGTTGTGTAAAGCATTTGGCAACATCGCAGCCTGGAGAGGCTCTTCCAGCAGGCCAGACCACACGATTTAGAGGCCCAGTGCGTTTCCAGCTCCTGCTAGCACCAGCTACACGCAGCCCGAGGAAACGTCACCCACTACCTACCAAGAGCGTAAGTAAACCCCTATCATTTTAGTTCTATATCGGCCAGTCACTAACACTAAATATCAGCGGTCAAGAGCGTGGCATTTCACATCCTGGAAATTATGTCCAAGGCAAATAAAGATGATGTTGTGTGATGCACGTCATAAAACCTATTAAATGCATCATAACAATAATTTTATCGAAAATTTCGTTAATTAAGTAAAACAACACGGGAGAATGTTACACTTTAACATTTGCTTCCCAACGATGTGCATTGTGTGGCGAAAAATAAAAACGTTTTTGTCCGTCACTCCCCCTTTCCCTTAAATGAATGAGATAGGCATAGACAGAATATGCTTGAATTACGTAAATAAGAGAATATCGGGCTAACTAGAGACAAATTAAATTTACGTCCATTTTTTTAACTGTAAACACATATATTTTCCTTAAGATGACTTCAATAAAAAGGAAGTGCTTGTTAGTCCCTTCTTTTCCCAAAACATGCACACTATTACGTGTCAGAAGTGGATTGTTGTGAAACCGCAGGACGCATCAAATTCCATAGTGTACAGTGCCACTTAACACATTAATAGTGGGTGGGGTAACATCTCACGAACACTGCTTCAGCTTCAGAAAAGGAGCAAGAGGTATCTTCAGTGAACTGGAATTCCAAGTGAAACCTGCGCAGATAAATTAAGAAATATCGCCATGCATGTTAGTTAATTTAATTTCCAACATTAAAAATAACAAAGCCCACAAGAAATATGTACCTGGAAGTACATTTCCTATCTGGAAGCAATTTGTGAGGTGCCAACGTTTCCCCACTCCCCCGTCTCAATGTCGGCACTTCCGTTGTGGTGGTTTGCGGTCTTTTCTTCTTCTTCTTCTTCCGCATCCTCGTGAGGGCTACTTTTGAAACTTCTTAACCTGCCATGCACTCCTCGTCCGAAAAATGTTTTTGTATAGTAAAGAATGTGGCCTTGGTACCGAGCTGTTTCGTGGGAAAGTCGTACTTTAAACGATTGGTCATAACCTACCAAGGTCGTTGATGCAGGATGGTACTATTTATATGTGTGAATGCTGGTGAAAACGATAGCTAACATGTTATGTAGTACTAAATATTTTAATGCATAAATAAGCGTTAGTTCACCTTTCGTATTGAACAAGAACAATTGCAAATCGCCACAAGCTAACAGTAGCCGAAAACTGTGTTTTGATTTGCATGAAATTGGTGACAAATGACCATCCACTTTCAATATAAACAGCGCAGTATGACCACTCTCTTAAATAGCCGACGCATAAACCAAAATATATTTCATTCTCTAGCATTAATAAAAATTCATCAGTCTGCATGTACTTCGAATAAATTAAACTTAAAATGTGACCCGTTCTAGCGGAAAAATTTGATAGAGGCATGCAAAGGTGACACACTTTCAGAAATGATTTTATCACACAATCCCTGAAAATAAATACAAATGTATGAGTACAGGACAGATTAATTTAGTTTTGGCAAAGAAAGGGTTCATCATCTAGTAATGTTTCTTATTCCTGTAATTCACCTTACATTGCAATTAAAGAAGTTCAAACCTTGTTGGCTTATAATAGGGGTAGACTTTCTTTTCCTTCGAAAGCCTGTTAGCAAAATTGAACATAGCTCAGGATTCTTGACAATAAAGAGTCGTCTGTGCTATTCTTTCCTAAGAAGGTATTTTACAATGTTGTTTCGAGGATAGGAAGAGTCGGGGGGGGGGGGGGAGTATTCATCTGGCGGTCACAGCCACCAGAGATCCGACAAGGTCATTCCACCTGAGGCAAGTACAGTGCCCCCACTTGGATGCCCATCCCATCTTTCGTGATGCTGGTAACGAACACTTCCGTTTTTATCAGAAGAAAATCTTCCAAGGCCTACAAAATATACTTGAGAGGAAATAGTAAATCAGCATTCCCAAATATTCATGCTAGAGAAGTCCGGTATGCGAGCATACCGATAAACCATAACAAAAAAGTCCGTCATGCTCGAGCTGCATAAACTAAGCTAGTTCCTCACCGAGTTGAATAACTTTGAATAAAAATGAATATAAAATCCAAATTACGACCTTATTAATTAATGAAATGAAATAAGTTGTGGCATTATTGTGTGGTTATTACGGGAACAAAATTAGAATTCTTGCAACCTGTAAGTATTATAAAAGAGAAACTATAGTTTTAAAATTATCATTATTACTTTTGAGATTAAACCACGAAAACTTAATGGTATACTATTAATTAAATGAAATATATGACCACTTTACACAAAAGCTATACTATGTAAGTATTTTTAAACTTTTTTAAATGTAACCATGTTTATGAACTGAGCCCTTGATATCATCTTTACATTTACTAAAATAGAGAAAAATAACAGAAAGTTTAGAGTTACGTTGTGTATTTAGGAAGATGTCCACATGTTTCAATAAAACAAAAACATGTTACTATTTAAAAACAATTGCAATGTACTAAGTAAATAAAAACAATAGTTAACCACGATTTTCATTGCCTTTGAAATTTAAATCAAAAGTTATTGTAGTAAAAATACAAAACGCAAACGTTTTCTGAGGGTTATTACAGAGCAATCTTACATAAAAATGTAATTCTCACGTGCATTAATATTTCACATTTGTTATCTTCACTACAATGCTTTTGTAAAATATAAAACATATGCATCCTTATAAACACAGTTAACTGCTGAATTAATTTGCCCTTTTATTTTTAAAATAAATATAGAGAAAAACGTAACAGCGCTTTTTAAATTTCGGTTTTCAAGTGATCCGTCCAATTTTCAGAAACCATTTTTTTTTTCATTTTATTAAAACAGTATATTCCCAATTTTGTTATAAAAACAAATATTGAAGCCGCTTGAGAGATTTTTAAATTTTGACTTTCAAGTAAACCCCCTTTTCCTAATGACCTAATTTCTCTGATTTTCAGAAACTATTTTTGTTATTTTATTTCAATGACACATACGGAGTTTCTTTAATATATATATGTGGCCAATAGAGCGATTTTTAAATTTTGCTTTACCCTTATTTTAACCTCCAATCCTAATAATCTAATTTCGCTGATTTACTTACTTGATTTAAATGGTATATGCCAAGTTTAGTTGTGAAAAAACAAATATTGGTGCTGCTAGAGCGAATTTAAAGTTTTGCGTTTCAGGCTAATCCCCCACTCCTAATGACCCGATTTCTCTGAATTTCGGAATCTATATTTTTTATTTTATTTAAATCGTATCGGATTTCGTTGCAAAAAATATAATCAATGCTGCTAGAGTTATTTTTAAATTTTGGATCGCAAGTAAAACCCCCTCCTACGATTTCACTGATTTTCGGAAACCATTTTTAGTATTTTCTTTCAATGGCATATGCCAAATTTCCTTTTAAAAAATTGCTGTCGTTAGAACGATTTTAAAATTTCGCTTTAACCCCCTTCCCTCGTTTTTCAAGTACACCCCCTTTCCTAATGGCTCGATTGCAATGATTTTTAAAAACTTACTTTAATCTATTTATTTTAAAGAAAATTACTGACTTTCGTTGAAAATAAACAAAAAATTGCGGCCCCTAGAGCGATTTTTACTTTTATTTTTAAATCGCTTTAAGTTAACCCCCATCCTAAATGGTCCAAATTTGCTGGTTAACGAGTTCGACGAATTGTTTGTTGATTGATACTTATATGCCGAGTTTCGTTGAGGGAAAAAAAAAAAAATTATATCATTATAGGTGTCTGGTAGGTACGATCGATGTAGAATTGATAGCTTATTAAAAATCTTTCCGTGAGTACAACCGCAATCCTTCTGAATTCGCAAAAAATAGAATAGATGTTTTAACTTCACCCTTGGAAATTCGCTAATAACACGTTGAAACATACTGTGTGTAAGAAGATATAAGCCTGAACTATAATTTTCGTGTTTCTGTGACTGGTAAACAAAAATCGTGAATAAATTAATTATACATTGAATGAATTAAGTCCTACTCAGGGCTAGGGCCTCATTGATATCTCGTACGGTGAGCTATTGTCCCCACAAGTTTAATAGAAGGTTCATGTGCTGAGTATTGGCTTCGGTTTTCTCTTCTTTTTACAGGGCTCTTCCAGGTACTGCGGCTCAGTGCTACCGTGGCCCGACTGCTTTCCTTAAAGGAGTCTGCCCATCTCATTCTCGGTCTCCCTCTTCCTCTCTACCCATAGGTGGATCCCATGTGTCCCCATCTCCTGCTTGATAGCCTTGCTGCATGTCCGCCCAATTTCCACTTCAGGCTGTTTGCACGTTGAGCCCCGTCGTAATAATTCCTACATCTTTCTTAATTTCACAAGAGATATTTTATCCATGAGAGATATCCCTAGTACTTTCCGCTCCATATACTTCTTCTTCTTCTTCTTCTTCTTCTTCTTCTTCTTCTTCTTCTTCTTCTTCTTCTTCTTCTTCTCCATCTTCTTCTTCTCCTTCTTTTTCTTCTTCTTCAATACCTAAGTTAATAACTTTTGCCCTAAAAACACTTATGACCGAAAATATGCGTCAAGTATACCCTAAAACAAAAAAAGTCCCTATGTTAATACACGCTATTAATTAATAAAGTTTCCCCCCCTCCCGTATAATGTAGGTTGTGGGACGAGAAGAGAAAGAAATGCGAATTTGAAAGTGTAGTGTGTTAGTGTGTCTGTTTATTTAATTAATGATGCTGGATTGTTTTTACAAACATTTATGTTCACTTTACTGGTCCCCAATTACAGTGTACTCTTTGAAGAAGAAGAAGAAGAAGAAGAAGAAGAAGAACAAGAAGAACAAGAAGGAGGAGGAGGAGGAGGAGGAGGAGGAGGAGGAGGAGGAGGAGGAGACGAATCATCCCCAGATTGTATCGAGCGGAAAACTTTGGGGACGTTCGTAAACGCTGTATTCATAACGCCCATGCAGCGACTGCATACTGCAGTGGACGCTTTGCCTGTAAACGTAATAGTCACAATCATAGGCATCTGGAAAGAGAGCATTAGAGTTGAGTAGCGGTGGCCGAGCGGTTTAAAAGGCGTAAGCTCCTGGGTTCAAAGCCCACACAACATTTTGTTCTAGTTTTATAAGTGTATATGTTGCCTTAATATCATATTTTATTTTAACGTATCATTTGAGTTTTACAAATAACTAATTAAATACGTGAACAGAAACATTTATCTTCTAAAGTGAAAACACACAGAAATAAACACAAATTAATATCGGTTGTATGTAACACTGCCTCAATTTTTGGGGCATAGACATCAGATTTCTACAGTAGCGGACACTGCACACTCTGCCGCAGAGTTAACGGAACACACACACACACACTAGTCAGCGTCTTTGTGCATGTCGTATGTAGTAGTGACTACACAGCCTTGTCCAGGCGCGGGTCTGGACTATCCCACATGAGTATATCAGAATTAAGATCAACTAAATAAAATAATATTTAAATTACCAGCTATGATGCAGAACCCGTAGCCACAGGCCCACAGAAAATGTCCAATCTTTTTAAGAGACACACATTCAGTTTACATTCCAAAATATGTGACTGTTGTATTAGTTTCATGAATACAACATGTAAATAGAATAAATTAATTGCACCCAGAAAAGTTTGTACGGCAACAATAATATGTTGTAACTGAAGCTGTAATCTCCTGGAATGTTTTCTTGCGAAAAGATTAACTACTTCACCTCAATGTTGCGGTGGATGTTAAACCATTCAGTCTATCCTGCTGCATATTGGACCTTAGATAACTTTAATGACCTTTCACTGTGCATGTTGTTACTGGAATGAGTCGGTCCTGGTGGTGTAGTGGTTACCATACTTGCCTCCTAAACCCAAGATCGCGGGTTCGAACCCGGCCAGGACCGATGGATTTACGGCACGAAAAAGAACCTCAAGCCTGAAAGAGAGGCCTCTGAGCAAAATTTGTCGACCGTTTCACGCCCTGAGTAGAATGGGATGCTGATGACCTTGAGCTGTTAAAGAGCGTCCATAAATAAATCATTCAAAAAAAAAAAAAGTTACTGGAATGAGGCACATGGTTAGATGTTCCCTGATGTTTGGATTTTTTTTTAAATAATGTCTGACGCCCGTTACTACTGAGGCACCACAGGCAGTGGACACTGATGATACATGAAATGAAATGAAATATTGGGAAAGGATTTTTTAAGGAATGAAACGTTCCAGGCCTAAGTTTAGGGTACCTCCCCGCCATTTGCCATTTATGAGGACTGAGGGAAATCTGGGAAAAACCTCAGTCAGGAAGGAGGTCCTGGTGGAAATCGAGCCCCAAACCTCCCGCTCACGAGTCCGCGCCTTAACGACCTCGGTCACCCGTGGCGGCAATGATGATTGGATAGAAGTTACTTTGGTGTGCAGAAGGAGAAGAGCTTCAATTGCCGTTTTCGGTGTACTTTGCTGAGTTTCCCAAAAGTTAAACCACATTTTTAATTTATCTCAAGCTTGTAACAGTTCCTGGCAAGTCTTATTCGTAAATGTTTGCACCTTTTACTAAAACACCTCAGGTCATTCCGAAAAGGTGGAATCAAGGACTGAAGTTTAAGGGTGTGGTTGTGTTTATCACGTGAGGATGTAGTGGACAATCCACTGAAAACGTAATCCAAGAATGGAAGCACCCGAGCCTCTTAGCCAGCAGTCAGCAACGCTAGCAACTAGACCAAGGAGGTGGTCATTAATGTAGCGTGCTTAGTGCTACTAATAATAGAAGACTCGCCGTTTTTAGCTGTTTTATGTACTTTATATTTATTTCACTAATATCTGAATTTTTAAATACATTTTTATTTGCTTACTGAAATAATTAGAACTATAATTTTATTATTATAAGTGCACCACAGGCCTGGTGCATCCCGCAAGTGGATATTACCTCAATCTCTGGAAGAAACTTACACACTGTCTGTTTTGTTACAGATCATGGCGGCAGACTGGCGCACAGTGTTCGTCACGGGTGGCGCAGGGTACATTGGAAGTCATTGTATTGTTGAGCTGCTTGATGCCGGATATTCTGTGATCGCCGTCGATAACTTCGCCAACTCTGTTAACGGCGAAGGAGGCGACGCTCCCAGTCTCAAGCGTGTTGAGCGCATCACCGGGAAATCTGTCACATTCTATCAGTGCGACCTTCTGGACAAACCCAGTCTTGAGGAAATCTTCAGCAAGGTAAGAAGTAAAACGAAACAGGCTATTGCATGAAGCGTTTAAGTCTTAAAGTTGCAAATGGACATACTGACTTAAAAATACTTTTCTCTCTTATCATAGCCTGTACACTGTGCCATTGTTTCACAAGCCCCTGAAATCCAGCAGCATAAAATTCTTTGGGCTGCTGTCGGACAGGTGGTGACTTCCCTTTCTACAGCTTCATCATCGGGAAAATGCTCACCTGAAAGACAATTGCTGTATTTACGGGAATGTAATGCGCACCTTTTTGTTGAAATGTAATTTCAAAATTATAGTACGTATTAGATTCGAGTGCAAATCCGTTCCGTAGTTCGCCGGTAACTTCGTTCGGTTTGATTGTTTATTACGTCATAATGCATTGCTGTAAATCTCGACTTCGTTACATTTATTGTTGGCCTCTTATTGCATAGACTGTTTAAATAGTACATAGTCATGAAATGGAGGGCAAACAGAGAAGAAAATTATACGATGCTACTTTCAAGCATAAAGTAATTCATGTAACAGCAAGGTGGAAGAGAGTTTAATGTAACTGAGAGCAACGTTCGCTTGTGACGGCAACAGAAATTGACATTATTTGTAACTAAAGCTGGCAAGAAGAAATTCACTGGTTCTCGCAAAGGAAGACATCCTGATATTGAAGAAAACATTTTGGAATTCGTACATGAAAGAAGGAAGAACAGGCAACCCGTGACTAGTGACACCATAAGAAATAACTTTTTCTTCTTTGGCCTGCCAACTGTCCTGTCAGCAGCACAAGTGATGGATGTCCTACATGCTCCAAGATGTAACAATAGTCCACTTATAAATTCTGATCGTTTTATGAAGCAAATAGGATTATTTCTAAGACACAGTACAACAATATGCCACTTTTTAAGTTTCAAATTTGGCGTGCTCGTTACATTCAATGGCGCATTAGATTCACGTAAATACGGTATTTAAGGACGATCTGTAACCTCTCAGGTCATCAGCGTCCCATAGAAGTCAGGCGTGAAACGATCGACAAATTTAGTTCAGGGACCAATTTTGTTTTCAAGTATGAGGTTCTTTTACGTACCGTAAGCGATCTTGTCTACGAGGCAACTGTGGTTACCATTAGACTACAAGGACCTACCCGAAAGATATTTAAGAAAGCCAAATAAATGAAAGTGACTTGGAGCAAGGCCAGGACTATACGGAGGATGCTTCGGGAGTTCCAAGGCGTTGGCAGTATGAGGAAGTGCGTTGACATGCAAGAGCAACGCCCTTTGGTCAGGAGTCCTGGTTATTGCTTAAGTTTCCTGAGGATGTTACGGTTGGTCCTTATGCCTTCGTGATCCGAGAAGACTGCGACTGCGTCGGAATGTATCACTTTAAACTTCTTCGTTACGGGCTGGTAATAGTGAACCATGCCGGTCGTTAAGGAGCGGGAGATTCCCGCCAGGACCTCCTTCCTGGCTGAGATTTTAATCCTCATAAAGATATTCTTAACTTATGCCTGGAACGTTTCTTTCCTTTAAAGAAGGAAATTCTTTCCAGTTTATCGTTTCATCCCAAGTATCAGCATTGTCCGCCGCCGTTATACATCAACAGTAAAAACACTTTTCATAAAAAAGAAGAAGAAGTGAACCCACCTGTAACATCGTGGTAGCATTAGAACAATCCACTTGTATTCTCAACTTCATTCTTCTATCGGGGTGTACTCTGAAAGTTCCTGAAAAAGTGTATTTTATAAGGATGTTGCTTGGCCCCTCATCATGACACTTTGGTTTGTATTTGATTTTAACGACATTTGTAAGAGAAATTGTTGGATTTTCTTGCACATGGAGGAGAACATCTAATGAAGTATGTGTGTGTATTTGTTAACGTTCTTTTTTGTTTCTTCTCAACAAAACTCGGCATACAGCATTTAATTAACTAACGATTTGTCGAGTTCATTAACCAGCACAATTGGACCATTAAATGGGGGGCGGGGTATACCTGAAAAATTAGATGGGGTTAATGCGAAATTTAAGAATCGCTCTAGCGGCCGCAATTAAAAAAAAATTAAATAAATTCGGCAAAATTGAAACAAAACATGAAAAATAGTTTACGAAAATCGTGAAATCGGACTTAGGAGAGGGAGGGTATACGCGAAACCCAAACTTGAAAAATAGCTCTAGTGGCAATATAATGTTTTTTTTTCAACGAAACTCCGTATATACCATTTAAATAAAGTAAAAAATATAGTTTCTGAAAATCAGGGAAATCGAGCCATTAGAAGTGGGGCTTTACTTGACCCCAAAATTTAATAATTGCTCTAACAGTACAAATATTTGTTTTTTCACAACAAAACTCGACATATACAATTTAAATCAAATAAAAAAAGTAGTTTCTGAAAATCAGTGAAATCACAGGAGTAGAGATTTAATTTAAACCCAAAATTTAAAAATTACTTTATGTTCACAACGAAACTCATTCTAGTGGCACCAATATTTGTTTCTTCACAACAAAATTCCGTATATACCATTTAAATAAAATAATAAAAATTAGTTTCTGAAAATGGGAAATTGGATCATAAGGAATAGGGATGTACTTGAAAACGAAAATGTAAAAAGTGTTCTTACATTTAATTATCTCACTATTGTTTTAAAATAAAAGGATAAATTAATTCAGCATATAAAGTGTATTTATAATGATGCTTTTGTTAAATACAAAGCATAAAAATAGCAGTTGTGAAATATTAATGTAATATGTGTGAGAATTATATTTGTATGTAAGAACGCTGTGTAATAACGTTCAGAAAACGTTTACGTTACATGTTAATAACATTTAAATTAAATTTCAAAGCCACTGAAAATCGATGTGACTTTCGATTGTTTTAATTTGGTTAGTTCATTGTAATTGTTTTTAAATAGTCACATGTTTTTGTTTTATTGAAACACATGAACATCATCATCTTAAATACACAAAGTAACAGGAAACTTTCTGTTATTTCTCTCTATTACAGCAAATGTAAAGATGATATCAAGGGCTCAGTTAATAAACATGGTTACATTTAAAAATGTTTAAAAATACCTGTACAGTATAGCTTTGCCTATCAGAGGTTGTATATTTCATTTAATTATTAGCATACCATTATTTTTTGGTTTAATCTCAATAATAATAATTATTCTAAAAGTGCGGTTTCTCTTTTGTAATACTTATATTTTGCAAGAATTCTAATTTTGTTCCCCTAATACCACACTGTAATGCCATAACTTATTTAATAATAAATAAGGTCAAAATTTGAATTTTATATTATTTTTTAAAGTTATTCATCTAGGTGAGTAATTCATTTAGCTTATGCAGCTCCTGCACGACGCTTTTTTCCAGTGGGATGGCATCTAGAGGCTAAAATGACCTATTAAGGGTCGAAGCAATTGCCTTTGCCCTCCCACTAGGGTACCAGTACCAGCTGGCAACACCTAATCTAGCATCAGACTGCAAGTGAGTAACTGAGCTGATTTAGATTGCTTAGCAACCAGCACTTAAGGAATCAACCTCTGCCTGAGATGGCACACTACCACCAAAGAGCACTCAATTTCCCGTGGGTTGCTATCTGACATTTTCCTCAAGGAAGGGGATCGAATGTCCAGCCGATGTACTTCTAGTAATGTCAAATGGTGCTCTCACTGAGCATCCCTTTTTTTACAGAGAAGTGTTAAATGCATTAATTTCAAAAGACCAGCATTCCCAAAAAATCTTGGTAAGGTGGGTTTCTTGAGTTCTCATTGAAGAGTATGTCAGAGACTTTGGGTAACCTGTGATGAAACACAGGTACTTCACTATACTCAAGAGTGGAAGCAAAAAACTCACTGTTAGCTAGGAAGATTCTCTGGACAGTTTTCTGGAACTCCCAAGGTATTTTGTTAATCAACGTTCTTCATGAATCTCAAGCAGTCAATGCAGATAATTTGGGCAGCTTCCGGTTGAGACAGAACTTGTTTATCTTAAAAAATACATGAATCCAGAAGTAGTTCTCCACCAATTTCGCATACAGCTGCTCTGACAGGAAATCCAGTGGACAGCATTGAAACACCCTTCCTAAAATCCAAAGTTATCGCCTTGTGATTATCATGTGTTTGGACCATTCTAATTAATGTCCAAAGTAATGCTTCGTTTTAAAGTTGTAGTATAATGGAATTTTATTTATATATAATATATTAAGATATACCTTTGACAAAATATTGAAACTATTCAAAATTGTGGCACAAAGTACAGTCACTCACTGATACTTTTCTGCAGCTAGTTTTTCCATATATTTGCTTTCCCAAATTAGCATTGCCATATACTGCTTCAAATCTCTTATGCATGTCTGGAAATTCAATATTTGTATACCAATGCATTTTAATACCATGAAATTAAATAAACAGATCTCACAGAAGATATTTTGTGACATGCAACAACAAACTAACTTCCAATTGTTTAATATTACAATGGTAACAAGAAAAACTGAAATATAAATGCAGCCATAAGGTGATGAGGTCTGTCTTTTAAATTGAAAATGAAGCATTTCTAGACACTGCTTTATTTCAAAAAATGTATATTTTCATGTCTTCTATCACATCAGAAAATAAGGAATAGTTGTTCTGATACATCCTGTATACTATGGGCAGTTGAATGCTGCAGTCATTATGAGTTTGTTTGTATCAAATTATGAGTTTGTTTGTATCAAATTTGTTAGGTAAGAGCATTCAAAATGTTTACAGCACAAGATCAACTGCGTGATACATTTTGCTGCCATGAAGGCTGTGGGTGAATCAATGCAGGTGCCTCTACTATACTACAAGAACAACCTGGTGGGAACTATCAACTTATTAGAGGTATATTATAATTATTAAATATCAGAGATATTTATTATCTGGTGCGCAAAGGCCATTATAGCATTCAAGTATTTTCTATTATTATGCAAGGTTGTATGACAAGTTGACAGTTATCTCCAAATGCTTTGTTGTTATTGTATTGAGCATTTGACTTTCATTACTAAATTGCTTTGTTGTAATTGCATGTGTCATTCTCCTTTTTTTGTAGTCTGCAGCTAAAATCCTTACAATACAGTATTTTTTTCAACTTTTTTCTACTTCCGGTGTGACTGGAAGTAACTCCAACTCTCTTATTTTAAATGGAATACCCAATATATATTTTTACATTTTAGAATAAGAGCTTTTCAAAAAGTACTAACACTATATACTTCTGTTCCAATTTATTGTAGCTAAATCAAGAAAATAAAAAGTATAGTAAATAATAAAACACTTCTTTTGTTTACTGCATTTTGTCAATAATAACTTAAATGCTGTACTTAGTTTATATCTATAGAATCATGTTTAGTTAGAAGCATTAATTTAAAGTATTAAATTTGGCATCTAGTGTGTTAAATGATTCTACTGAGCGAAAGGGAAAGAATTCTAATTTTAATTATGGTTGGCCATGTAGACAGGCAACTATGTTATGGAGAGGTGGCAAAATTTATTTAATGATATGGATTCAGATTGTAATCCAATTCCACATGCTACATTGACAAGGATTGTAAAGAAATTTACTCATTTGGGAACGTAAAGGACTTACCAAGACCAGGTCATCCAAAAAGTGCTTCTGATGAGAATACTTTACTTCATTAGATGTGCTCCTCCATGTGCAAGATAATCCAAAAGTCGACATAATACAAATTTGTCATTAGAATCAAATATAAGTCAAAGTTCCATGATGAAAATCCTTAAAAGTTCCAAGCAACATTTTTATTAAATTCCACTTAGGAACTTTCAGAGGACGACCCTGATAGAAGAATGCAGTTTTGTGAATTAATGATGGATTTATCAACAGACAGAACTGATGATACTGGCCAGATGTAAATCCACAATGGATAAAGCAGATCCACTTGCAGTATCCAGAAAAACTTAATGTTTGTGCTGGTATTGTTGGTGATCCTTTCTCCTTTAGAGAAATGCTAAACAATAAAGGATATTTGATTTGCTTCAAAATATGTAGTACCAGGTATCGCAAATTTGTTTTTGCATCCAGTCAACCATCAGCTATCCAGAGATTAGTGTTTAATGCCCGTTTTTACTACTGAGGCACCACAGGCGGTGGACACTGATGATATACGAAATTAAATGATATGTTTGGAAAGGATTTTTTTTAAGGAAGGAAACATTCCAGGCTTAAGTTTAGGGTACCTCCCCAGCATTTGCCATTTATGAGAACTGAGGAAAACCTGGAAAAAACCTGTCAGGGAGGACAGTCCTGATGGGATTCAAACCCTAAACCTTCCGCTTACGAATCTGCACCATAACGAACTCGGCCACCTGTGACAGTGCTACCCAGAGATGACTGTATTTCCTACAAGATGTAGCTCTAGCTCGCCATGGACAGAATTTTGTCAGCATTTATTATAGATTGGTAGAAGAGATCGCCTTGAGTGGACAGCAAGATCCCCAGATTTGTCGCCTTTATAGTTAATTTTGTAGGGTCATTTAAAGTCAGTAGTGTATTTAGAAAGACTCAACAACTTAGAAGATCAGGAGTATCAACTAAAAGACATTCCTAAAGCCTGGTTAAGTCATTTCTTAAATGGTTTGCATGATCTACTGGTACATTGTCAAGCTACCAGTTTGAACACAGCATTTAAATGTTGAGCTAGCTTTGTTTTGTTTTCTCAAGGATAGAGCATTTTATTATTATTCCCTACACTTTTTTATTTTCTTGCTTAAGCAGCAAAATATTTGTATAAAAGTAAATAGTGTGGATATTTTTTGAAAAGTTATTGATGAGCATTATTAGAAAATGTAAAAATATGTTGCATATTTCATTTAAAATAAGAGAAATGGAGTTATTTTTCATTAAATTCGAAGTATAAAAAGTAGGTAATATAATTTTTGCATTCTCAGTATACAGCTATCCTCACGCACCAAGTTTCATGTCACTGAACTACATGCTTCAAAAGTTATTTATGTTGTGCAGGACTTAAAACCTTGTATTTCAACATACACTGTAACACATCAGAGGTACAACAGGAAAATGAACTTTTAAAAAAAGTATATAAAATACATAAGATTCACTGTTTGTACATAATTTTATGCAAATGTACCTTATGTACCAAAGTGAAACCATAGAAAACTGAAGCTACAAACAGTAGTACCACACCAGTTGCTCCAATATGTCTGGAGATAATCCAATTACAATCTAAAAAGTTTAATTTTTGTAGTTACAGACTATAAAACACTATACCAGTACATTTAAAATTTAAAAATTGTTGTAGCTAAATACAAACTCAAAAAATTATATTTAGTAAGCGTCAATGTTCATACCATCGCATATATCACAAATGTTCACTGCCTGTGATGGCTCAAGAGTAAAAAATGGGCATTAAACACTATTTTAAAAAAAATGCCAGTAAGATGAGATATGTTCAATTCATAATGTAGATGACATGTGATGAACAGTATGCTACTCTAAAATTCTGCTTTCATCTTAATGAATCTTCAACTGAAACATATGCAATGTTATAGAATTCCTTCCCTTTCCTAAATATTCACCCATGCCTCTACTTCTTTCCCACCCTCTGTCAACATTTTTATTGCTACAATATTATTTTTCATTTTATTCTATTTTGTATCCCATATACCCTCTCTCCAATTACTCGTTTCCTTACACTGCATCAAACAATGAAACACACCCTCTGTTTCCCTACACATAATACATATTTCTTGTTGCTGTTTCTAAATCCTTTAAGACACAATGCCTCTGTTTGCATCCTTGCATATTCTTCTCTCCCTTGTTTGTCACAGCTGTCAATATACTTCTTCCTACCCCATTCTTTTTTTAATACCTTGTACAATATCAAAGAACTTTTATTCTCAAAACTTGACCATATCTCTTGCCTCTCAATATCTTCTATCCTTCTTCTTACTTTCCTCCAGAAACCTACTGAATTATTTCTCGCTTCTGCCATACATCGCCCATATCGATCTCTTCCAATGTTTCTTTCAGTCTCTTCCACCAATTTGTGTGCAAAACTGTGCATTGATATTTCATACAAGTTTTAATTATATTATCATCTTCTAGTTTCAGATTCCTATACCAGTATTTCAAAACTCTTTCAACCACTATTCCTTTTCTACCTGTTCTACCTAATTCTGCCAATGCAACTCCTCTTGATTGTGCTTTTGGTAGCCCCAATAACTTTTTGTAAAACAACCTATATATATTATGAATTTTGTTCACAATCTCTGAAAAGCCCCAAATTTGCACTCCATCTTTGATTCTACCACTGCTCATACAACCTCTCCAACCAATTTACAGTAGTTTCTGGTATCTTATATAAACATATTCGCACTCTTAATTATTACTGCCACGGGTGCCAAGGTCGTTAAGGTGCAGACTCATGAGCAGGTGGTCTGGGGTTTGAATCCTACCAGGACCATCCTCCCTGGCTGAGGTTTTTTTCCAGATTTTCTTCAGTCCTCATAAATGGCAAATGCTGGGGGGGTACCCTTAACTTAGGTCTGGAACGTTTCCTTCCTTAAAATAATCCTTTCCCAATATATCATCAGTGCCCACTGTCTGTGGTGCCTCAGTAGTAAAAACGGGCATTAAAAAACAAAAAAAACTTATATAGTTAAAGAGCTGATTTAATACTCTATTCCTTTATTAGCTAATTTCTCTTCTTACCATGACTCCCAGCCTCCGTTACTACTTAATCTCACTCCTAAATAATCTAATTCTTTCACTATTTCACTTCTCTCATTTAAATATCATTTTCCATCTTATTTTAATCTACATCCTTTTTAAAATACCATTATTTTAGATTTCCTAACATTAACTTATGCCCCACTCTTTGCGGAAATAACTGATTTCTTAAACCTACAGCTGTTATTGCGCCTACCATTAGATCATCCACATAAAGTAAGCTGATATCTCTTTGTTTCCTGAAACTGGACTATGTGAGTTATTTTCTGCAACTCTCTCTCTCTAAAATGTCATTAATATATGAATTAAATAAGATGGGACTCAACTTACAGCCCTATCTTCACCCCAACTTTTGGTCAACTACGTCTGTTATTATGTTTCTATCATATTTAATACAAAATTTAATTCCTTCCTATGTTTTCTTGATCCATATAATGAACTCCTTACGTATACACTCTTCCTCATTTGTAACTTAGTGTTTGCTTACTGTCGTCTGTATTACCATTATGTTATCTGCTGCTCTTCTCCCCTTTCTAAATCGCTTGAAACTCAGTTATTTTGCTTTCCTTTACTGCCCACTGCTGTAATCGTTCTGCCATTATCCCTATACATATTTTTTCTACTATAGACAGAAGGCTAATTCCTTTATGATTACCTGGTTTATTTATATCTCCCTCACCTTGTATAACCATCATACTTATCTTCCAATTTTCAGGTATCATTTTGCTCTCTTTCATTTTAGTAGTATAAAAATATGTTAAAATGACTACAATAATGAAAATGTATCAGAAAAGGCAAATACAATTTTATTGGTGAGAAAGATAGGGGCTAATTTTTTAAATTCTCTAAGAATAATCCTAGCAGACAGTTTAAAAATAAAACGAAGGAAAAAAATGGCCAAAAATGGCCAAGATTGGCACACAAATAACTGTTCTTTCACGATCCCACAAAGTGATAGTTGCAATGATAAAACTGCACAAATTGTTTTCTCCTCCTCTTAAAAAGTTGGTAGGGTAAGAGGAAAATTGTGAATATTATTGATCATCAATGACTATTTTACAAAGTTTGTCAAACTGTATTTATCTAAGCTTTAAAGCTTTTTGGATCAAATGTGTTGTTGTTGATGGAAAATATTGTAGGAAATATAATTTATGTTTTAGTTCTTAATTTGCCTTTATTAAAAAAACCTTATGAAATGGCTCTAGTGTTATGTCATTAAACATCAAGAGAAAAAAAAATTATTTGTGACTAATATTTGTTGCTATGCAGGTCATGAAGGCACATGGATGTTATCAGCTGGTGTTCTCCAGTTCCTGCACAGTTTACGGGGACCCAGATATGTTACCCATCACAGAGGAACATCCCACAGGAAATGTCACAAATGTCTATGGACGAACCAAATACTTCATTGAAGAAATGTTGAAGGATATCACTGCTGCAGAAAAAGTAATTCCAAACATCCGTCTTTTTAATATCCTGTCTTCAGTAGGAGAGAATCTTAGAAATAACAGAAATAATTTCTGAAATAAAGCCATAGATGTGACTCATTTTTGATGAATGTTTTTAATTTAACTTTTCTGGTTTGAACATGTTTTTGTATTTATTGCCTAAATAAAAATATTGATAGTTTAGTTTTAATAAATGGAATCAAATTAAAAAATTATATTTTGTGTTAAATATTCAGATAATATTCTATTTTGCAACACCTGCTATATCATTATTGCCAAATTTTTGTTAGAATATGTTCAACATATAATAATTCACTTTGTTTTTACCATTGCAATAGCCCTGTAATATTTAAACATTAATATTTAATCACACTATTGAATATTCACATCTTAAACTTGCTAGAGATATATATTTTTTTTATTCTTCTAGAAAATATGT
Organism: Metallyticus violacea; assembly: GCA_030762175.1. Classification (NCBI taxonomy): domain Eukaryota; kingdom Metazoa; phylum Arthropoda; class Insecta; order Mantodea; family Metallyticidae; genus Metallyticus; species Metallyticus violacea. Next base: position 4,107,417 of record CM060830.1, read on the forward strand.
AATTAAAATGATCTTACTGATATGAATATTCAGTTTTTAGTGCCATACCACTTTTGAAAAAGGTTATAGCTTATTTCATACCTTTCATGTACAAGTTTTGTATAAGCAATGCTTGCAGCTTCTTCAAACACTATTTAACACTATTTACTCAAATAACTATAGGTCTACTATATGGCATTAGTTAAAAGTCCATACCATTTAAATAGCTTTTGAAGTATGAAGTTCAGTGACATGTCAATCGGTGTTTGGAGATACTGAGAAGTCAAAAATATTATTACCAACTTTTTTCTACTTCCGGTTTAACCAGAAGTAACTCCAACTCTCTTATTTTAAATGAAATACCAAATATATTTTTAAATTTTTTAATAAAGCTCATTAAGAAGTACCCATACTAGATACTTTGGTACAAATTTATTATTGCAAATTTAGGAAAATGAAAAGGTGTAGCATATAATATAATGCTTCTTTTGTTTACTGTTTTTTGTCAGTAATACCATAAATACTGTCTTTTGTTAATATGCATGGAATCATGTGGATTGATAAGGAAATATCTAATCTAAGAGTATAAATTTGACATCTAGTGTGATAAATAATTCTATGTGATGTTAAGCGAAAAGGAAAGAATTCTAATTTTAATTATGTTTGACTATGGAAACGGACAACAATCTCACCGACATGTGGTGAATTTATTAATGAAATGCATCAAAATCAAAATCCAATTCCACATACAACATTGACATGGATCGTAAAGAAATTTACTCAAATTGGAAACATACAGGATCAGGTTGCCCGTAAAGTGCAACTGATGAGAATACATTATGATTTCTATCCTAAACTTAGGTATTCATTTTTTACACCAAACTCCACTTACTTACATAAAAGTAAGATGTGTTCCGGGAGAATCTCTCCCATCTTCAGTTGCTCACTGAACCACCGTTACTCGAAACGGCGGTTCAGTGAGTTACTGGAAACAATGGCTGGACAATCAGATGTTCCTGTGGCCACCACGTCAGGGCAAATATCAGGCTGCTGGCTCATAAATTCAAGATCATGGGTAGTGTACAGGATGTGAAACACACTGGTAGGTCCAATGTGCCAACTGAAACTTTGCAACAGGTAGAGGTTGCAACTAGCAGAAGCACAAAAGCATCAACCAGGGGACCAAGTCAAGAGCTGGGTGTATTACAACTGACAGTGCGGAAAATTCTCCACTACATCTTGAAAAAATGGTCATATCACCTCCAAATCCAACTTAAGCTGGAAAGGGTGGACTATACTGATTGCAAAGCAGCATGTTGACCTGTTACAGGCAGTCAGAGAGAATAATTTTCTGGAAATAGTGCTCTTTAGCAATGAAGCCACCATTTATGCATGTGGCATGGTCAACGGACACAACTGCAGAGTGTGAGCAGATGAACAGCCAATGAGATCCTCAAGTGGGAACGAAACCCCCAAAAGTCAATGTGTGTTTGGAGATCACAAAGTCTAAAGTGTCTTTGCAGAACCCACGGTGACAGTCGAAATGCAGCTCTTCCTTCAACCACAATTGCAGCAGGACATCATTTCGAAATGGTTGTTTTCCAACAGAATGAAGCACTTCAATTTCTCACGGGTCATTTATCTGACCTGAAACCCACCTGATCTCACATCTCTCAAGTAAAACAGCAAAACACGTGGGATGTGTAAATGCAAGTGTCAAAAGTCAAAATCAACTCCATTGATCATTATCAGGCATGCAGTGCTCAACATCACACCTGCATTGTTAGGAAAGATGTTTCATGAAGCATTGCATCGCTAGGAGTTGTGTGGAAGTGTTTAATAAACTTAGACAGATTATATGCTACTGTGTGTTAGGATTTTCATTCACTATATTTGTTTGAATCTAATATCTTTTTTTCACAAAAATGGATCAAAATTTCATAATCACCTTGTAGAATTTGTCAATCATTTGCATTGATTCACAAGCAGTGGCTCTAAATATTTCAGCTGAAAATTCTCAAATGGCTAAATTATTTCTGCACCGAAATTCTTTTACCTCTTATTAAATTAGATTAAACTCTAAATACTGCACAACTATTAAAAGAGTTTTAAATTTAAAAATTATGCTGGTTAATAAATATTCTACTATAATGTTTGGGAATCCCTGACGTTACTCACCCCAACATCTGTTTGCAGAACTGGAACATAATTTCACTGAGGTACTTCAACCCTGTAGGAGCACATCCCTCAGGCTTGATTGGTGAGGACCCAACCAAAGCATTCACAAACCTAATGCCATACATGGCTCAGGTTGCCATTGGTAACAAGGAAAGCCTTACTATTTTTGGTGGTGACTATAACACTGTTGATGGTACAGGTGAGTAAATTCAACAAGACTCATTTCATTTGTCCATGGATAGTTGTTTGCTTGCTAATGCCATGTTTCGTTTTAAGGTGTTCGAGACTATATACATGTAATGGACCTTGCATCAGGACATGTTGCTGCATTGAATAAACTGAAAAAGGAACATCTTCGTCTTAAGGTAATGAAAATGCCAGTATAATTTTTAGGTAAATCTGAGCCTGTTCTCTATGAATCTTTTGGTGATTGAGATTTTTTCATAAGATTCTAACCAGTATCTTGCAAAAAAAGTTGTTGAAGAATAAAAAAGAAGACCAAAATGTGAGGATATAATAAAAGAAATGAAGAAAGGGGAAAACCACCCACTCACTCTCTAACACACATCTGTCATTTCTATCTAATCAATTTTCTTGTCCTGTAGTTGTTGCTACTTTGTGTTTTGGCATTCAGGAAATGAAAAGAAGTTGGGAGGTATGATCCATAAGTTTCCAGCCTGAATTTAGAATTCATTATTGTAATATTCAGGAGCATAAACACTGCATTTAATTCCTGACCACACCACTCATTTGCTTGGAGAAGCTCATTAAGTCAGTTGTGTTGCTTAATATAAAATACAATCAAAAAATAAGTGTACTAATTTTTCTCTGTTGAATTAATTCAGCTTTATATACACACACACTAAATGCAAACACTTTATGTTACCATTAAGTTACCATTTATAGGCGTATATTTTTTTAAAAATGTCATATTAGTGTAAACTATGTAAAAAAAAATGACAATTTCATCAAATGTATATATTGTAATTTCTAATGAAATCCTAGACTTAGACTAATTCTTATTGAGTTGGCTAAATTCATTATAGGATCCACAAAATTAAGTGATATGACATGAAACCACTCATTTTATACTCCTTATTTCTTTTTCTACACTTTTACATACTTTGCAAACACTTATTTCTCTTCTAATAATATACGTAAATTCAAATTTTTGTATGATTTGAGTTGAATTACACACTCTTAGGGTTAATAGCTTTGGATGAACTTCTTCTTCTCCTGCTGACTTTTGCTATCCTTTAAGTTTTGCAACCTTCCATTTAATTTTTAATAGTATTAGGCAATTTGAGTGTTTTACCTAATATTATTTATATTTAAGGGTGTGCTTTAATCTTTGGTCAAAAGCATCCCATTCAACTAAAGAGCATGAATTGGCTGATCAATTTTGCTTAGAGGTCTCTTCTTTCTGGCTTGAAGTTCTTTTATGTGCCATAAATCTATGACATGGGACCACTGGATTTATTTCTCTTCTGAAGGAAGCCATTTTATGCTTGAAAAAATTCATCCAGCCTGGCCCAAGTTTGAATCCATGACCTTGAGTCTATGAGACAAGTATTGTGAAGAAGTGTGAAAATTATATTTAGGCAGAGAGAACCTTTGGAGATGACCCAGGCCAGTGGATATATTGACACAAGATTCTAACTGGTTAGACTGGAAACTTATTGATTATACCTCTGAGAAGGGATCATTTGCTGTTTGCTGTGTATCCTCCATTACATATACAACTTTAGAGACACATCAGATAATAGCATGCCAAGAAATGCAACATTTTAGATGATTAGAGATGGACATAATTGTTGACCCTACATTATAATAATCAAAATGTTAAAGAAACCATTACCTTCAATATTAATGAAGTATCATTAATGCTCATCATGTGGCAAACAGCCAGTTCTAACAACTGATGATAGCCTTGTATATTCAGGTATATAATCTTGGTCTTGGGATGGGGCTGTCAGTACTGGAACTCCTGAGGCAGTTTGAAGCTGCATCAGGGAAGTCCATCCCGTATGAAATAGGGCCCAGGCGTTTTGGTGATGTGGACAGCCTGGTTTGTGATGGCAGTAGAGCTGCTGTTGACCTGCAGTGGACACCCAAATATGGCGTACAGACCATGTGTAAGTAAACTAAAGCTTGTTTTACTTTCCAGACATACAACCTGGGTACCGGACAAGGGGTGTCTGTCCTGCAACTGCTGCGGACTTTCGAGGCTGTTACTAAGACCTCAGTACCATTTGACATTCAGGCCCGCCGCACCGGGGACATAGTTTCCATGTATGCAAACACGTCTCTTGCTGAGCGTGAACTGGGCTGGAAATCAAAATACACTTTGGAGCAAATGTGTAAGTGAAGCTGTTAGCAATTTCAGCCAATGTTGGCATATCTTTCATTGATAGCAACCCTCTCAGTAGAGAGTGTGTTCAGTACAATTGTCAGCTGTTCATATTGCGCCCTTCATTAACAATTGTCTATCAGCTACTGGAGACAGGGGTGCCCACTGGGAATTTATTTAATATACATAAATAGACAGCTATATAATATGTTTACTACAGCATATAAATGGAGCTTGTAAATTGCACACTTACTAACAATAATTAAAGAATCTGAGATAAGTTCAAGAATTATTTCACTACCTGGAGGTTTCTCAGTTTAAAAAGAATGCTTTTAGTTCAAATTTGCAATTACAATATGCTGAACAAAAGGAAGAGCTTTCTGTATTTATGAAGGCTGTTCAATAAAGAATGATCATAATTTTTTTTGACAATATACCTTTATTCATTCTCATAATTTTGATAATCTTTCTCAAAGTAGTCCACTGTGCTGTCTTTAAAGACTTGCTGAAAATAATTTTTTGTCAGGTACTTTGGAATCACCTCTGAAGCCTTCATCGCTTTTATGATGATGGAAAATTTGGGGAAAAGGTCACACAAAGTGAAATCTGGACTATAGGGAGCTTGAGGGATACATTTCATGTTGATTTTTGTGTAATATTCAGCACATTATTGTTGCTGAATATTGTATTATTGTGATGCAGTATCCAGCTTGTGGCCTTTTGCATGTGATATGGCCTTGTAGAGTTTTCAGGACATCTATATAGTGTTTCTCAGTTACAGTTCTGTATGCAGGCATGACGTGCTAATGAGCCATTCCTTGAATACGAAAAAATTTTATGACCATAACTTTCCCAACAGAAGCAACCACTTTTGCTTTTTTTTTCTGCTGGTGATGATTTCTACTGAAGTACCGAAATTGGTTGCCTCCCTTCTTTATACATTTTAAACCATCTCCATGATGTACTAAAGGGAAGAACAAACTCTTTGTAGGCCTCTTCTAAAGATTTGTTTAGACAAAAGCAGAATTTCAGAGCAGAATATAGTTCATCGCATATTACCTCCCATTTCTGAAGGCAGAACTGAACATGTCTCAGCTTGCACACCTCTCACAGTCAGGAACTGGAAACTAGTACTACGTGTACAGTGTGCATTAAGTGAACAACATATGTAAAGTTAAATTTTAGCACGAGAAATTGTGTATGATCATTCTTCTGGTTTTTAAGCAACAAAATTGTCAATGACCCTTTGATTAAAGTCTGGAATCTGCAGGATGAAGCCTGTCTCTAGAGAAATGTTTTGAAATCACTAATTTTGGGTTCGCCTACTCATTTTTATGATTTCTATTTTCTTTTCTAATGGTCTCTAAGAAATGGACTTAGAATGTAAATTTTTGAATAATATTAATTTCCTTTATATTTATTTAACACAAAATGAAACTGAGCAACTACTTTATGAATTCACATGAAACTTCACTAGCCTGCTATTCAATGGCCAATTACTAATGATTATCACTGCTGGAGAGATCCATTCTTTTTTTCCTTCATACCTCTATAACTTGAAAATGAAAGTCCTCTGAAACATTATATTAATATGCATTCTGCCTCAAGACATGACACATAGGCTGTAGGAATAATATGGATAGCTGGTAAATCCACACTTCGGTGCAACTAGTATAATAGGAGCATAACTATTTGCTACTATCATCTACTTCACTAAATCCTTGGATGGTGTAAATCTGAAAATCCTGATAAGAAAACTCTGCCATTATAGGACAAAGAAACTCTCTCCTGCAACTAATTGAGAGAATATAACCTGCTATCAGCGTAAGCCAATCTAGGCTCATAGTCCAAATAAACAGGATTCTCCAAGATGATTCTCTCAGTCCAATACTATTCAACTTACTGACCCATGATGTAGTCAAGGAGGTAGTGTCAGAGAAAGTCACAATTCTTCTCTATGCAGACGACACGATTTTTCTCTTAAAAGGTTGATCAGCCCTGCAGGAAAGACTGAACAAGCTTTACAAGTTGCAAAGAAATGAGATAGATATAAATACCAACAAAACAAAAGTCATGAAATTCAGGAGAGGAGGAAACGTCTTCAAGTCAGATAACTTCCATTGTGGAAATGTTCAATTAGATTTGGTAAATTCTTATAAGTACCTGGGATTAATATTTCAAGTAACAAGGAAAACTTTCACAAAGCATGTAGAAGAAAGATATACAAGAGCCATTAAAGCCACATTCACATTAAGAACATCAAAAAATTATCACTTGTAACAGTCTTGAGCTTATTTCATATCAAGATTCCCCTTATTACATGCTATGATATCACTAAAATTTAAACCACAAATCTGAGTAGATAGAATGCAGTGACTGTAGTTTACCTACCTAGAGCCCTTTGACTATCCTGAAAGACAAGGACTAGATTCATTTATCAGTTGGCCACCAGGGAAGTAGCAATAATGCATACACCAGCATATGACACCCACATAAGAGAAGGGGAGGAAGGGACAAAGGCTTTTATTGTACATCAGCAATGAATGCAGAAGAATGTAACTATTTCCCATTGTGACATTTGTATACAAAAAAGGCAGCACGTGACTTTCACTTCAGAATCTGCAACCAAAGAGTTCATCTGGCATCACTTCAGTGTTCCTGCATCCTATGTGGACAACCTTGTGAACAGTATCACCTACTCAATTTCAAAGCAAATACAAACTTCCTAGCATTTTAGGCAGAAGGCAAAAACTTTGTGTAATTATACAATTTTCACGTACATAGTATGTTTATATTTCTGGTGATGCATACACAATATCCCTGCCTTGTTAAAATACTCCACAAACTCACTAAAACATTGGTTTGCAGCATATCTGCCCTACAGACATTGCTGCTGCTTTTTCATTTACACATAAGACACGTTAAGCAATAAAGAAATATAAGAAATTAAACATTGACATGTGCAAACCAGCAACCACTTAGAGGAGCTGCCCTTGCTAAGTACCAGTAATAATTTTTATGTGTCAATAAATTTTAAATGATATGAAAAGACAAGTGTAAATATTTCACTTTCTACTTATTGCAGGTGAAGACTTCTGGAGGTGGCAGACAATGAACCCAGAGGGCTACCGTAGAGATGTCAAAAGTTCTATAAATGGTGATCAGAAAGTTAACAGTAGAGCATCAGTCATAATTAATGGAAATCATGTGAATGGTCACTGAAAAAACATCCTGTGTGACTGACTGCTCCTTGAGTTATCATCTGACTCTTGTTACAATTTATTTATTTCTGTCATCATTATGGCAGGTATCTCTTCCTGACATTACAAGTCCTAATTCCTTCTTACCCGGCCCATTTCCATTGTTTCCACTTTGCTAACCCCAAAAATTGTCCATATATATTTTTTTAATTTCATTCATAGATAAATTGTACCTTCTATGCATATTGAAACTGTTACATAAAGAATATCTTATCTACTTATTATTTTATTTGTTTACTTGTTCCTATATTGGCTTTATGTCACGGAATTAAATACACTGAACTCTTTATTTCAAACTCCAGAATACAAAAAGATATTGAATTTTCCAATATTCAAATTAGAAGCATTATATGTTCAGTAGTATTACATAGTCTTAAACAATATCACATTCCGTCCTCACACCTTTCTCCACTTTTTTCTGTAGTTAAAACTACAATATGTGCCACATTTTGACATTGTGAACAATGTACTATTCACAGCTGACAACTTAGGGTCTTTTGCATCGTTACTTTTAGTATAGAAAGAAGATTTTCACAAATTCTTGTTCTTACAAATCTTATTGATAAATGGGTTTGAAGGACAAACACATGCACACAAAAGGTGGAAAATGCACATTATTGAGGAGTGTCAAAGTTACAGGTACAGTATGGGGGTCGTTTAAAAATCCTCGGATAAAGTACAAAATGACACACACAGTTTTTTGACTTATTATTCTTATTTTTAATATAGTCTCCCTTGTGCTTTGACCAGGTATGCTCTAAAACTTTTATCCGAACATGAAAGTCAGATGCCTCCAGGTCTGCAAAACTGATGATTTAAGCTTTTCACTGGATGAATATTTCTTTCCTGCAAGTACTTTTCTCAGTTTAACAAACAGATGCAAGTACAATGCAACCAAGCTAGGGAACTAAGGTGGAGGTGGCAGAAAATCATACATTCATTGATTTTTACCATTGTAACAATATATGTGTGAGGACAAATATTATCTTGATGCTAGATGACTTTCTTCTTTAATAAATTGGCCTTTTCTCACATATTTTTATCTTCAATAGGTCCAAACGATAAGTATAATACATTCCAGTGGGAAGATGATTAATACACCCTTGGCATCACATAAAATTGAGGCGATGATCTTCCCAGCTGATTTCATAGACTTGGATCATCTTTGGTAGTGGGGAATTGTGATGCTTCTATTGTTAGGACTGCTGTTTTGTTTTAGGTGCGTAGTAGAGCACCCATGTTTTATCGTGGATTACAAACTGACACTAAAGTTTGAAAATGGGCCAAACTTTGCTGAGAGATTTGCACTGTGATCCTCTTTTAATCCTGAGACAGTAGTTTCATCGCCCATTTTCAAGCATTATTCTTTCCTCAAAATGTGAAATACACATTTTCATGAATGCCCAGAGCTTCAGCAATATCAGCAATCCTCCAGAACCACATCATGCACATTATTGTTAATTTCTGACATCATGACTGATTTTGGTTGTGCACTGCATGGGCAATTTTCCAAGCTTAAACGGCTGAATTTAAACTCTCTAATCTGCTTAGAAACAGTTGAAAATAATGGTGCAGAGTTCCATAGTGTATTTGCAATATCTGTATGAATTACTGTTACATTCATAGCCTTCTTTACCAAGTACTTAATATTGCACTATGTTCAATATTAGTCATTTTTCCCCCATACACACATCTGTACTGCAACAAACTGCTATAGTTACTATGATTCTTGACCAATCCATGTATTATTACACAAATGCTTCCATGTAAGACGATTATTTTTATAACAAACTGCTGCTGTAATCTGTGGGTCATTCTGAGAACTTATCAAATAGCCTTTGTAAAGCAAAAAAAAGCTCACTTCCCTACAACTGTCTTTGCTATATACCATTTGATTATGTTTACTACCTGACTAAGCAAAAATTCTTGAGACAGCACAAATTGCAATGCAAATATAAGTACCATTTTTTCAGTAAATGAAATCCTGCCTTTGAATTATCCAAATAGTGTCAAAAATTCAAATTAAATAGAAATTTTTAACATTGTTTTTAATAGGATTTCAAGGGGAATAAGCTTCTGTTTGAATTATCTTGCAATGGTGAAAATTAACAAATTGGGATATAATTTGCTGCCACATCCACCTTATTCCCCTGACTTGGCGTTATTTACCTGAGCAGAGATAATTCCTTTGTAGAAAGAAATTTTTGTCCGATGAAGAGTTCAGGTGTTTTTGCAGGCCTGAAGCAATCTGACATTCTGTGATGGTATAAAGGCTTTAGCGCATCACCAAACAAAGTGCATTAGTGTCAAGAGAGACTATGTTGAAAAATAAGAATAATTTAATAAAGTTATGCCATCATTTTGTACTTCATTCCGAGAACATTTCAAAATTTCATGGTATGCCGCATAAAGGATCATACTTGAGAAATATCCTTGTTATTTGATACTACTAGACTGCTACGGGTGACCAAGGTCATTAAGGCGCGGACTTGTGAGTGGGAGGTCATTTCCACCAGGATCGTCTTCTCCGGCATGAGGTTTTTTTTTACAGGTTTTCCTCATTCCTCATAAATGGTAATACCAAGAGGTACCCTACACTTGGGCCTAAAATGCTTCCTTAAAAAAAATCCCAATTTATTATTTAATTTATCATCAGTGTCCACTGCCTGTGGTGCCTCAATAGTAAAGACAGGCATGAAACATTATCACTACTAGTGCCATATCCGTGTCAGGCCAAGAATTTTTCGACCCACTCCTATATGAACATACTTAATCAACTAAGACTCTTTCCCATGGTAATTACTTGTGCTTTTATATCTGAGGAAAGACTGTAAAGGATGTTTGGAGGTGTGGGTGGTTGATGAACTGAAAATAACAAACACACACTTGTGAAGTTTTATATTGGAATTTTTTAAATTGTTTTTATTTACACATTTTGTTTTAATCTACGTGGGTGAACATACACAAGTGACGGAGATATTGTTACACTTTGATTGGGCAGGGATGTGCGTACACGACACTGCCATCTAAGTCCCTGGTCTAACAGTGCTACCAAACTATATAAATATAATTATAGGTATTAAGACTATCATCTGTACAAAATTCTACATTTATAGTTTGGTAGAAACTTGTCATTGTTGTTGCTGCTGCACATAACTACAAGTGGCAGTTATCTCAATTTCCCAAGTATATAAATGTTGTGTCAGAGAAAAAAGAAGGGGGTTATTGGCTTTGTACAGTGGATAGATTGTCATTTTGCACCATCAGCATGGAATGTTACTGTCCAACCGACTCTAAATTTGTTCCAGGTTCAGGATACCCTATAGATCAAATTTCATATACTTATCAATATCAAATGCTAAAATATTACCACAGTGTAACGAACATAACATGCATATACCTTTAAGAAGAAATTGCAGCAACGTTAGAGACAAAATATATATGTTTCAGACAATTGAATAATTATCATATTTACAATGGAAACAAATGTACTGATGTGATAATTCCATGCAACCATCTTTCAGGTTCTTTGTACTTGACCGATCAATAAGAATCAAATTACACTGATAAAGAATAGCACAGTGCCCAAAAAGTATAACTCTCATCTCCTACATTAATTTGTTTTATTTCTATCATTTCCGCTTTGACTTGCCTTTCTTACCTTAAATCCATCTCTAGTAATACACATACTAATATTTCCAAATTTCAATTTTAATCTTCTATAAAGCATTTAAATATAATCAGACAAGCCGCACTCTTAGCTATTGGTGGAAGTGAGAAAAGAAGCCACCAGAAGAATGCACATTGGTTTACGGCTCATCCTTCCCAAAATTGCTTTCTTAGCTGATGCTGACTCTTGTATACATAAGACAAATTAAAAAAGAAAACTACACTGTCTTCCAACTAAACACCTTACGCCATATTCCAATAGAGCATCTCTGGGCTTCCAGAATATGTCCTCACCTCTTGCACCTCAGGGTTTTGTGTCTCGGTAAGTCCAGTTCCTTTTTCCACATATAGCCACCTGCCTGTCCTTGAACTTCCAAGCAGTCACCGGTCTAAATTAGTTTGTGAAGATTTTAGAACAACATATTTTTGCATATAAATATTATTATAAATACAAATCAGCTACTGCATATTTAAGGATTTTATTTGGAAGTTCCCTGGGCAGTGGCCTTCTTACAGAATTGAAATTCACAATCTTGTGAATAATTGATAGTACTTGTTCATGAATAACAAACACATGTAAAGACTAACAGTTTTAACAGAAGACATGAAAATGGTGCAAATCTTGAACATTTGCAAACAAAAGCACTATCAAAATTAGCACAAATTTTGATTTCAGTATCTTCTGCACATACAACAGCAAAATTGTTAAAACTCAAATCTTACAAGTGTACACATGTTCAATGTTTACAAAAAGGCGATCCCTTAGCACGTGTGCATTATTGTGACTGTTTCTTTTTTCAGTGACTGGAAGATCAATTGACACATAGCTTGTGTTATTTTTAGATTAGGTGTGTTTTCATCAAAACATTATGTTGGAATAATGGCCAGCTGTGGCATGTCCAGCTGCTGAGATGAAAAACCTCATGCGAGTAGTTAGGATTTATCCTGGAAGCCCTGTAAATACTAATTTAATAACACATCTCAAGATATTAAGCATTCTGTATTCTTAGACTTTTTTAATCATTAAATTATGTAAATGCAGAATAACATTATTAGCCTATGAAAGAGAGAAACTAGTAGGAGAAAAAGAGAGTTATCATAAAACAGTATGAGAAAGTAAATTTGCAACGCATTTTTCCATTCAGATGCTACTTAAAAAATACAAAATTATAACTGTATCAAAAAATCTAAAACACTTATGAATAGCCTATATGTATAATTTTTGAAGCTGTTTACAGTGAAGCTATTATATTTAAAATGATACACTATGGGTAATTTATTTACACACTTCACTTACTATATTTTATTAAGTTGGAACGCTGGTTCCCGATACATTGTTCAAACTTAGGAAAATATAGTAAGTGAAGTGTGTAAATAAGTTACCCATAATGTATCATTTTAAACTTATGAGTAGAGTGAGCAACTGAAGATGGGAGAGATTCTCCCGAAACGCTTCTTACTTTTATGTAAGTAAGTGGAGCTTAGTGTAAATAAAAATGAATATCTAAGTTTAGGATAGATTATATCACGTACATTTTTGGAAATGTAGGTAAGTAACCCTTCTGATGAGAACTGAAACAGTTATAAAAAAATGGAAACCAAAACATTTTTTTTCCATTCAAAACTATCAAAAGGTTATTCAGAAAAAATGGCTAAAGTAATAGATGATTTTATAAAATAATATCAACACCTTCCATAACCACCTTAAAATGCGCAGCTGTAATGTTCAGATTAGAAACTCATTTCCAAAAAATACAAATATTTAGCATTACTTCCTGCACACTAAAGAAACGAATATGGGACATTTTGGAAGATGCATAGTTCTAAAAATTGAAGATATCTTAGGGGTCATATATAGAGTTGGTTTGATGACACGTACTTGGGTTTATTTGGACAAGCTTCCGGAATCTTCACTTCTGTCATCAGTGGAAAATTAACCTGTAGAAGCATCCTCTGTAGGAAGTCAGAAATTCATTGACCATATCCAATGTCTGTGTCTCAAAGTTTACAATGCAGTTTTTATTTTTAATGATTTATATTTTTTGCATGTCATTAGCTTTATTCTCCAATCATCTACAGAGTATGCTGCTGCCAAGCTTATAATGGGAGAGTGTGTTTCTGAAACATTAAAAATCAAATAAAGTCACCAAATCAATTCTATACCAACATTATAGTTTATTACTTTACTAGTAATAGCTTCAAGAGTGTAAGTTCATATGTGCTGCCAGATGTCTAGGAACACCGGTACCAACTGTAGCAGAATTAAAATTCTGTCACACAGGAGATGCACAAACTAATAAGCAAATTCCTAAGCAACTTGAATTTGCGAAGATTATTACAGAGTACTAGAGCAGAAAATGCAGTAAAAAACAAGTAATTAAGTGAAGAAAAAGTTAATATTTTATTGATTTGTTATATTGCTACCTTAATGTAATCAATTGCACTTAGCTGTATAACAACTAAAATGGAAACGAACAATAAAAACTTTGGAGACAAGGATGAAAGAACACTTTAGAAATGTAAGATACAGACAGGTGGGTAAATCCACAGGTGTAGATCATTTTTGTACTTACAATCATGACATCACAAAAGAAACCAAACCATTGAAAGCTACCAACAATTCCAGGGAATTAGTAATATGGAAAATGATTTTCATTTTAAAGAATAAGCATCGTATTATGAATTTTTACATCCCGCTAATGGATTCCTGTTTTGCTGTTTATTGGAAGCACCAGAGGTCACATCGTCATCTGTCAGTGTAAGTCAATGCCCAGCTGAAGATGAGAAACATGTTCTGATAAATGGATCGGTTAGTGAAGTACAGTGTCACCTAGTATTGACTTCATTATATGTACAATGTCATATGTGATGTTAATATATTCTTATTCATTTCAGACATTCATCATTTCGCCAAAGTATGCGCTGCATTTTTTAAGATTTTAAATTGATTTTACACATTCTTAATTATCTAGTGTATCAATTTAATACTCTTATGCTCCCCTTACCATTGAATTATACAGATCATGTTTCATAGGCCTTTGCCTGCATCAGCAGCTCTGAGTTGACTCTTTACAAGTTAATATTTAATGTAAAGTATGTATAAATACATTGCAATAAAATTATTTACTTTATTGCAAATTGTGACATGTATTTTTTTATTTCTCACATTATTATTAACTTCAAGAAAATTCTTTTATCCAAAAGAGTGCAAAAAAACTCAATAATTGTAAAACCCTCGCATGTTTGGAGATTTATATTTACTACTTATTGCTATTTAGAATAACTATAGTATAACATGCAGAAAAGCAACATTACATCACTTGGATTTGCAAACAGGATCACTATGTCTCATCACTGTGTCCTGGAATTAAAAATGTCTTTTTCTTTACATCAATGTAAATAGAACAAAAAATTTAGCTGCTTATGTAATTCTCTGGATTTAAAGACTACATATAATATGTGTCCTAGAAATGAAAATAATGTCAAATTATAATCATGTAAATGAACAAAACTGGTGGCAGCATCCTGTACCTGGAACAATTAATTAACTGTACAATCTTCAACAGCAAATATAGTACTATATTACAGGAAACTATAAAAATACAAAATACAGTGTGAGGACCTGAAATGTAAAAGGAAAAGGTTCTAATTTAAGGCAATATGCTAATGCAATCCACCCACTCTACAGTACCAATATTTTATAGTTTCACCATGACAGCTTTCCAAATTGCCAGCTTCTGCAACTTTTGCAAAGGATAAAATCTGTGTTCTGTAGTATATAATTCTGATACAAAACTTAATGCAACTTTGTACTATAAATGCGGAATGAAAGAATCATCTTATGCATACAAAAACGTCTTGCAGAATTAAATACATTTAATTAATTCTGCAATAACATCTTCAGACAAATTTAAGCTATCCTGCAAATACCACAAAGAAAAATACCTATATTTAGACAGCTAAATTCCCCCTGAATTGTAACTGCATTAATGAACCCAAATTCTTTTGTAACATAACCAAAAACATAAAACATGAATTCTGTTTGAAAAGTGCGCTTTGCTATGTTTCATATTGTGCTCTGCCCCAAATTCTTAGTCTTCTTCCTGTCCCCTCCTTCTTTTGATTGCTTGAAACTAGTGTAGAAGCATCTAGCATGACAATATCGTAGTCTTACTCCTATGAGCACGTCTTTGACTACAGATTGAGTAACAATGTCTTGGGGGTAAGTCGTTTGAAATTTGTAGATTTGTTGTTCCTTCCCCACTGACCAATATAGTGGATAAGTTATATTTTATTTAGTGTAATTTTCTTTATTTCGAGGGATTTTCTTTCTATTATTTTCCATAGGATTTTTAAGTTTTAATATACAAGGGCAGATTGATAAGTTGTGGGAAATTTTGTTACAAGGCATAACTTTCATAAGCAAAATTTATGGTTTTGTTCAAATGGATGCAATGTGCAGTTCTTTGTTGGCAGCTATCTTAAAGTCATTGGTATAACACATTTCATAGAAATGGATCTTGCAATGATAAAATATTTTTATTTAAAAAAAAAAAGTGAACTGCAGCCCAGATACAAACTGGGGTTGTTGATTTGGTTTATTTACAGACACTTTTTAACATCTCAGGTCATCAGCATCCCATTCAATTCAGGGCATGAAACAGCTGATAAATTTTCTTAAGAGGCCTATCTTTCAGACTTGAGGTTCTTTTATGTGCCGTAAATCTACGACACAGAACCCATGGCTTTACTTCCCTTATGAAGGAAGCCACGGTGGAAATAATTCCATCCTCATTAACCTTTACGGATTAAGAAAAACAAATAAAAATCTCACAAAAACACAATTACTTTTGATGTTAAATTAGGATATCTTAATGTTGTAACCTACTACTGTTTATGATATCACAAAACAATATAAATAAACAGTGTACTGTGAAAAAAAAAAGAAAAAGGTCTAGAAATTTTAATATGGAGGCTGTACCTATAGTATTTTATACCATACATGACTCTAGTTTCTGTATCATAATTTAAAATTATCCATTTTGCTGGTCTTCAGTTATGAATAGACTAAATTTTGGTAGTGAGAACTTAACTTTAACCATTTCACTGGCAAGAACTGGTATAATTTAATGTGTCATATACATGCTTAAAATCCGATACAATTCAATTCATGGATACTGGGGCTTTCCAGCACAATTAATTTTAAATTTTATGCCAAATGTATATTTGTGCAAATTCTCAGATCTAGACTACAAGTTGATATCAATTTCTCTCTGGTAATGCCAGAATTCCATATTTATTTTATTTTTTGTGATGTCACTTGCTGGCCAGAGTAGGTCCACAACAACACTGCACAGTGAATAGCAAAACATATAGAAGTGTTTGTAGCAGATTTTATTTCTATTTATTTCGCTGTGGTTTTTAGCATGATTCTAAATATTGTGTGCAATAAAATGACATCTATATTCTTTGTGAAATAAAATGTTAGAATGAAATGAAGACAATGATTGATTTAGGTAGCATTGTTAAAAGGCGACAGCTATAGTGATTTTTCAATTAGTGAATTTTTAAAATTTTTAATTGGTTTATTTTTGGATGCTCTTTAACATCTCAGGTCATCAGTAACCCATTCAATTCACAGTGTGAAATGGCCCATAAATTTTGCCCAGAAGCCTCTTCTTTTATAGCCATAATTTTACAACATGGGACCTATGGCTTTACTTCCATTCCAAAGGAAGCCATACTTAGGATTGACTTAGGAAAATCCATTGACCATGGCTGGGGTTGAACCCACAATCTTGGGTCTAAGAGGCAAATATGGTTACCACTAGACCACTACTAATGACTCATTTAGTGAAGATGGCGTATAATGATTGTTCAAAGAAACAGAAAATAATCACATTATCCCTTCTCAGAGGTAATCATTCTTGCCTCATAGACCCAAGGTCATGGGTTCAAGTCCAGCCAAGTTCAATGGATTTTACGGCATATGGCTTTCTTTGGAAGTAAAGTAAAGCTATTGTTCCTGTGTCATAGATTAATGGAACATAAAAAAGAACCTCTGAACAAATTTTTATTGGCCGTTTAGTTCATCATATGAACGGTACAACTAATGATTAAAGATGCTAAGGAGTAAAGGAAGCGTTCCAGGCCTAAATTTAGGTTACCTTCCTGGCATTTACCATTTAAGAGGACTGAGGAAACCTAGAAAAAAAAAAAACTATGGGAGAACTATCCTGGTGGGAATTGAACCACAGACCTCCCACTTATGAGTCCCTGCCTTAACAATCTTGGTCACCTGTGGTGGTAAGATGAAAGTGAAGATAGTGTCTTAGAAAGATATAAATTTTCACCTAAATAAAAAACTGAAATCATTTGAACATTTCTTAACCTAGAAATATAAAATTTTGGAATTTAAAACAAAACTGTTCAATGTTTTTACAGTGACATCAAAATTAGTGTAAAAAATTATTACTATTCAGAATCTAGTACAAATGTGAAATTAGAATTAAAACTGGAAATTGATAATTCCAATTTTTTTAACCTCAAGACATAAATAACAGCTTTAAAATTAAGGGATATGTGATTTGATTTGATTTAATTTGATTTATTTACGGACACTCTTTAACATCTCAGGTCATCAGCATCCCATTCTATTCAGGGCGTGAAATGACCGACAAATTTTGCTCAGAGGCCTCTTTTATCAGGCTTGAGGTTCTTTTTCATGCCGTAAATGTACAATACGGGGCCCATGGCTTTACTTCCCTTCTGAAGGAAGCCATATTTAGGATTTTTACGCCCGAAAAAAATCCATAGATCCTGGCCAGGTTTGAACCCACGTTCTTGGGTTTAGAAGGCAAGTATAGTTACCATTACACCACCAGGACCAAAGGGATATGTGCAAGTATATATCATCAATCATGAACAAAAATTTCAACTGCATTGTTTAGTACTATATTTTGCCTTATGACTGGCAGTTTTAATATTTGTATGGAGCTGAGCTTGGCAGCAAAAAGGTACCATGGTGTCATAGAAAATGAAAAAGACAAATTTTGAAATATTTTTCTCACAAGTAATTCTTCAAAGAATGGTAAAACAATTCTCTGGAACATGAAAAAGTATCAGCCTGGAAGGACACTGTTCATTGTAAGCTTATTTTCCACCAGACTGCCAAAGCACAGACAGAGTGCCCTTTTTTCACCAAGGAGACCGAAAATAAGTTGCATATTTATTTTGTCCATGGTTAAAAAGAACACTCAATATATTCTCAAATAATGACTCTTATCATTTGGTTATCATTTGGGTTTCGAGTTTTCATAATACCATTTCTATAAAAGTAACAATAACAGTCAACAGCTGAAGTTTGCCTTTAATGGCTAAAAATTGATAAGGTGACCTACTTGGACGACAATATAGAAATATGTGGGGAACTGCAATTTTCTTTCTACAATTTTATGTGAATGTCTAAAACTGCTTTTGAGACCCTGAAGAGCTTACAGGACCCAAAAATTTATAAAAAGAGTACAGATTAGGGGAGGGGAAAAAAAAAAATGCTGCCAAACATTTTTTCCCAAGGACATTATTTCTGAATCCATTTTCCCGAGGGTATATTTTCCAAATTGACATTTTCTGCAATGCTATGTTTTTCCTAAAATTTAATTGTCATAGGGAATTTATCTAGGGAAGTTCAAAATCACAAGTTGCATATTTAAGAATTGTATTGTCTAAAAATAAGTACCTGTCATATTATGGCCTATTGTATCCAAAAAGTTTTGAAACGATCATTATAAATAGTAAGTTTAAGGTGTTATTTAACTCTTCTATTTTTTGCTGTTCCATTTGTCTCAGACAGAAGAATACAAGCAAAGGCTTACAAGAACAATATAATGATTTATGACTTAGGATGGAAACACATATGTCATTAGCAGAGATATTCTACACAGTCAGTCTTTCCACTGCACTGCAATTAAGTTAATTTCTTGTTATTGGCAATGATAGTAAAGACACCACCATCTTCACCACTCATATGCTACTTTTCCTCCCTGGTGCAGAAATCTGCTATAAATTAAATAACTTTTTTGGGTTTGGGCGACTGAGTTAATAGATTCTGATGAACTCATATCTTTTTCTGATGACTTTCGCTACCATTTTATCCAAGTTTTGCAACCATCTGTTCACTTTTTAATACTACGGGTGTTTTACTGAAAATTCTTAATGAAGAAATCGACCTCATATTCGATTATTTTAAATAACATCAATGCTGAAGAGTACTGAGCAGAAGAGATATCCAATTGGGCCCTGGAACCAGCATTAGGCTGCACACATATGAACATCGCACCAAAAATCTAAGAGAAGAATTTCATAATCACCTCCAATAGGTCATCAGACATCCCATAACATTAATACCAACATACTGGTTCTGGGGGGTGGGGAGGGAACAACAACGCAATGCAGGACAGAAACTTTGCTGCATCAGTTTAGGATGAGGAGACAAGCAAAAATATTACCACATGAACCTAATTTAGTTACACTTAGCAATACAGATGTGTCATCTGTACAATGCTAAGGTATTACTTGGATATGAAATGAGAGGAAATTTTATTCAGGGATCTTTTTTTTCAAGTATGGAATTCTTTAATGTGCCAGAGCTTCTTCCTTGCACAGTTTTGTTTTAATGTAGGATTACTAAAAATACGTGAATTCCGAGCTGATTCATTTTCACCTTAAATTTCAAAGCCAAAGTTAGCAAGCAAGTGCATACAGAACATTCTAAAAAACTGAGCAGTGACAGCATCAAAACTTTTGAAATGGCCCTCCTATTTTATTTCTTCTAATTAACGATTATGTAAAATTTGTGTCTTTTCTATACAGAGAGAATAGGGGGGAAATAAGCTACACGATATTATTGTATATATTTTTTTTGAATGATTAAATTCTCCCAAAAATTGAAAACCTTTCTAAGTTTCTAATTCTTTAAATATTGTACTTAAGAAGCTGTTGACAATGGAGTGGTAATATATCCTAAACTTAGGAATTCATTTTTACTTACATAAAATAAGATGTGTTTCGGGAGAATCTTTCCCATCTTCAGTTGCTCACTGAATCCATGAAGATGGAGAGGTTCTCCAGAAATGCATTTTATTTTATGTAAGTAAATGGAGTTTAATGTAAAAAATGAATACCTCAGTTTAGGATTCTATTTCTTTCTTTATATATTCTACATATACATATTAGCTACATACTTTGTGCAGATATTAATTTATGAATTTGAGGTAACACATGACTCCTTAAAAGTGTTAAGAAAACAATCTCTTAAACAAGAAAACTTTCACCTAAAAATTCTATTTTCAATTTTAAAAGAAGTGTTTTGAAATATTCCTAGGAGATCATGTTATGTCTGCTTATGTTCCAGCTTGGGCAAATGTCTTAATCATTTTAGGTTCATTAGTGCTATTCACAATTAATTTTCCTTCCCCAACTTTACAAACTCTGGCTGTCAGTGTGGAATGTTTATTGTCTATAAAAAGAAAATGAAATACAAAATTATTAAATAACTTTTACTTTTTCTGAAGTGTTTATGTTCATATAATTCTAATAGCTTGAATGAAATACAGCAGAACCTTGATCTATTGTTCCCGAGACCATTGTTTCCCGGATGTATCATTCAGTTTATGTGGTCTCAAATCTTATGTAAATAAAACCTGCATTCATCATTCCTAAAAACATTCTTCAACATCATTTTTTCTAAAAGTTCAGTCCCAAAGAAATTCTATCCTCGAATGATCATTTTCAATCTGGAATAGTGAAGCAGTAATCATCCCATGTACAGAGTTTGCATGAAGCTTGATCTGAGAAAGCGTGACTTGAACTCCCTGTAGTTGCCGATACTTTTAGAGTCACAAGATGATGGCTGATGCACCTTGCATCTTTTCCAAGCCGACTCCCTAGTGTTGTGAAGCCGGGTTCTGGGGAGCACCTGGCCACTAGATAGCTACATCTCCCTGTAAACTTGTGCTGACACGTCATGTTGAGTAATGTTATGAGTTGATGGGTGATGGATTAAGGATGGGACAGCTTACTAGCAGGTTTGCATGCCTATGCTTTCTGTGCTAGTCTCTTTATAGTGTTGTTAATGTACTTGAGGTCGGAAGTTTCATGGAGGGGAACATAAAATCAGTACCAAAAATTCTCCTTAAGGCAATGTTTTGCCTCTTTTGCAAATAAGCAACTTAGGATAGAGCTGTGTAGCCTGAAACCTCACTAGCATACAACATTATTGCCAAAATAATGGCCTTATAAATTTGTAATTTGATGCGAATAGGAACAGTTTAGTTTAAAAAATGGAGTCAATTATGAGATGGCCACTAGAGCCTTTGAACCTTATGTTTGCACATGGGGCTGGAAGGTCAGCCCCCGGTCCAGGTGACCCAAAGGTGCTTCACCCAGTTCCTCCAGGGAATTGTCTGGCCCTGCAGACTCACAGTCCCTGGATTGGTTGGTCGTGGCACTTGGTGATGAGAATTGCCTTGCTCTTCTCACCACTGACGTGCATGCACCAGTTTTCACTCCATCCTCCACCTGGATAAGGCGACGACGCAGTTGAGTTAGTGCAAAATTTATGCTTTGAGCCAAAATAAGAATGTCATTAGCATACTGATAAGTAGACATACTATGTCTTGTAGGAAAATCCACAAAGAAGAGTGTTGGTGACAACATGCTCCTTTTCTGTTGGTCCTGGTGGTGTAATGCTAACCATACTTGCCTCCAAGATCATGGGTTCAATTCTGGCTAGGACCAATGGGTTTTTTGGGCATAAAATCCTAAGTATGACTTCCTTTGGAAGGGAAGTAAAGCCGTGGATCCTGTGTTGTACATTTACAGTACTATAAAGAACCTCAAGCTGAAAGAAGAGGCCTCTGAGCAAAATTTGTCGGCCGTTTCACGCCCTGAGTTGAATGGGACACTGATGACCTGAGATGTTAAAGAGCGTCTGTAAATAAACCAAAGAAAAAAAATGCTCCTTCTGATAATCCTGTCTGTGTCATTCATGTGTCTGATCTTCGACCTTCAAGTTTGACACAGAATGCACGGTTTGAGAGTAAACTATCAATTAACTCTATAACTGCATGCAGCAGCACAGTGGCGGAGAACATGCATTGCCTGAATGCCAATTCCGCCTTCTCCACCACTCTCAGTAATTGCTGAGTGGTTAAATATTATGGTTTGAAGCCAAAATGGTGCTCTGAATCAGCTGAATTAACAGCAGCTCCAGGTGGGCCAAACCATGGGTGCAAGGATTGGTAGATAGCTGAAAGAGTGAACTGGTTCCTTCCCTTTTTTCAAAATGCAAATAATTTCAACTTTTTTCCACGTTTGGGGAAAATAATGGAGATTATTGCATGAATTGAAAATTTTTGTAAGATGGAGAATAGTTTGCCTTGGGAGTCTGAGGACATGTTCAAAGTGTTGATGAAGTGTGCGACGAAGTGGGAGGATTCACAAGTGTTTTAGAAACAGGGTGGGGAGTGAGGAACAGAGGGAAGATGATGCAACAGCCAAAACCATGCTGATGTTTGCTGAAGCTCTAGCATGTGAAACTGTACAAGTGTATTCTATGTACATAACAATGATGTTATGGACGGTAGTCAGCAACAGAATGTGTTTAATGTGGAAAATTTGTTTCACATGAAAAGAAAAGAAGCAAATGTCAGTTAATCACCTTTTTCAAAGAAAGGGACAAAGTTTGGATTTTTGTTCACTTTTTTTTATTTATGAATGCTCTTTAACTTTTCAGGTCAATATTGCTTCAGACCTTTGCTTTCAGGCTTGAGTTTCTATGATGTGCCATTAATCTACGAGATGGGACCCTCGGCTTTACTTCCCTTCCATAGGAACCCATACTTGGGATTTTTATGCATCAACCCTGGTTGAAATTGAGCCTGCGATCTTGGGTCTATGAGGCAAGTGTGGTTACCATTAGACCACTAGGACCGACAACAAAGTGTAAAATATGTAAACAGTAATATGCAAAATAAAGTTTTTGCTTGTATACTGGCTTTATTTATTTTTGAAACATGATTTATCCACTTCCAGAATCTATTGTTTCCCAGCATCCAGCATTTATTAAACATGGCCCCTCTAAAAATGATGAATCAAGTTTCTACTGTATTTGTCTTCTAAGGGTAAGAAATTAATCCATGCAATAAGAACAGCAGAAACTAACAAAACAATCAATCCCCAAGAGCAATGCACCACACATACTGGAAAGCTGTCATGTTGAGACTATTCTAGGAACTTCATTGGCTAAGCCCCTGACGCTTCTCTTCTTCGAGCATGGCATCCAACTCATCTGTTAGGTTGGCAAGCATGTTGCCAATATCATTTAGCACATCTGCCGGTTCTTGTCCTGTAGACCTGCAACACAAACAGTGTAAATAAGAAAATTGTGGTATAAAAAAAAAAAAAAAAAAAAAAAAAAAACCAACCCCCCCCCCACACACACACACAACAACATTTTTCAGCTGCTTTCCATGCAGATAATTTAAATTTTTAAGTGTTTTCATGTAGTTTTTTATTTTGAGAGAGAGAGAGAGAAACTGAAATATCTGGTGGCCAAAACACACTTTAATTTAGGGGTCTGAACTCAGCAAAATGGCAGGTAACAGGAAACAGGAAATTCTGCTCTTCTGAAATTCTGCTTTTGTCTGAACAACTGCTTAACTGAGGCCTATGTAATATTACAGGAGACCTATGGAGAGTTTGTTCTTCCCTATAGCATAAGGTTTAAACTGTTTAAAGAGGGGAGTATCAATTAGGAACACTTTCCAAAATTCTAAAAATATTACTGGGTGCCCTTACACATCAGTAACTGAAAAGCTACATAATAGCATGGTTGGTTTCAAGATTGCTGATTCCCAACAAAAGGACATTCGCATGCAAGTTTGTATTATTCAATTGGAGATGAGTTATAGTAAGATGCAGAGTTTCTTTCAAAGATACTACAAAATTTGGCTACATCATTTTGATCCTGACAGCAAACAGCAAAGCTCTCTGTGGAAATCTCCATCACCAATACCAAAAAAATGCAAAAGTGGTTGCTTCTGTTGAGAAAGTTATAGTCCATCTCATTCAAGAATGGTTTGCCAGCATGTCTTACCTGCATAAACAACCAATACTACAAAGATGTCCTGAAAACTCCGGAAGGCAATATCACACACTTGCAAAAGACCACATTTCCATGCAACAAGCTTGATGCTCCACTCCGATAATGCATAACTGCACATCAAATGTTGTTGCTGAATATCTCACAAAAATCAATGGTCAACATTCTCGTTATTTGCATATAGAAAAGATTTGCAATAGGATGGTATTTTTTTGAACAACCAATACAATAAAAGTGGCAAATGTCTTATGGGGTGGCAGCTTTTTGCAGTTAGGTACTGATGAATAAAATAATAATAAACAAATAAAAACATCAAAATTTTTTAAAAATTGTAAATCTTTAAAAAAGTTTTCATAAGGAACTAACACAGTGAAGCTCGTGTGAATTGAATCTGTCGTCTTAAAGGTTAGTGAAGCATGTTAAGACAACAGATTCAAATAAAAACATTTTTTATTATGAATTATTAAATTTCAAGAGATAGAAAGTGTTTTTCTTTTACTTGTTTTTGTTAACTTTCCAGTGTTGCAATCTACCAAGAACATTTGCTTACCTTTCTCTCAAAGCCTTCTGACTAGCTGCAAGATCACTTGGAGAATGCTGGACACGTTTTGGAGGCACAAATTCTATGGATCAACAAAATAAACTTGATTAGTGTTATACTTAATTACGAATTGTATTCTTAGATCAAAACTATTTTATTTCTTAAAAAGAAGAATACAAAGAAGATGGGGGAAGAATAGCAGGAACAGGTAAGAGAAAGAAGTTGAGGAGAAGAAGGGTGGGGAGGAGGAGGAGAAATGAGAGACTAGCTTTTTGATTCCTAGATGACAATATTTAAACTGCACCTAAATTGCATTATCATGTTATATCACTTCAATCTGGAGGAGGAAGAAGAAGAGGAAGAAGGAGAAGAGGAGGAGGAGAAGAAGAAGAAGAAGAAGAGGAAGAAGGAGAATAGGAGCAGAAAAAGGAGGAGGAGGAGGAGGAGGAGGAGGAGGAGGAGGAGGAGGAGGAGGAGATATCAACTTCTTGATTCTTAGAGTTAAGATGACAATTTAATCCACACTTAAATTGCATTATCATATCATATCACTTCAATCTGTAGATCCTATATGAGTTTAGTCAACTCTATGAATTAATTCAATGGAGAAAAATTAGTACACTTATTTTTTGATTGCATGAAATCCTCCCCTGTATAAAAGGTATAAGTAATAAGATATTTTTTTAATGCTAAGTTGAACTTATTTTTATTAGTTTGCAGTTCCTTTATAGATGATGGGAGTGAGTTAAATAAGTCCTGCCTTTGTCTGGTTTCTTTGCTGTGTGTATCTGAATTTTTTATGAACTGTCTACTACAAATAAATCATCTGTGGTGCCTCAGTAATAAAAACGGGCATTAAGCATTATATCACTACTAGAAATAAATGTACAGCTAGAATGTACTTGCAAGTTAATGGTAAAATTCCAAATGTTTGGAATAGTGGTTTAACTAAGTTGATTGTTTTGCCCCTGCTAATATTCTTATTACACTTTTTTGGTATAACAAATATTTTTTTAGCACTTACTGAATTTCACCAGAACATTATTTCATAAGTCATTAAAGAATGGAAGTAAGCATAATATACTGTGTCCTACAAGAATTTATTCAACATATTCAAACCAACTCCACTTATTTACATAAGAGTAGGACAGTCGGTCAACAGCTGATGATGAGAGCATTTGCCCCTGTGTTGTGTAAGTGGAATTAGTGTGAACGTTTAATATATCCTACATTAATGTACTCAGCTTGTTCATGCTATCTCCATTTATTTACATAACACTGGACATGTTTCAGAAGTCTGCACTTCCATCATTAGCTGTTAACCGACTACTTGAATTCGTGGATGCTTTTATGGTGATCTCTGGTGCCTCTTGGGATCCATTCACCAATTACAGTAGTCGATCAACAGCTGATGGAAGTGCAGGCTTCTGAAACATGTCCAGTGTTATGTAAATAAATGGAGTTAGCATGAACAAGTTGAGTACGTTAATGTAGGATATAATAATATACTGTTTTTAGGATGTTATTTATAAAATGAATTACTTATCTGATTACAAAACATGCTGAGCTTAGTTCGCATAAGATGTCATCAATATGGTCGTTTCAATTCATATTATGATCATCATAAGACCAAGAAATTTAATGTTTCTACATTTGATGATTTGATTGCCTTCACATTGTACCTTTAAGTCTGCAACGTTTTTATTTTGTGCATGAAAATTAATGTATTTAGTTTTTTCAAAGTTTATATGAATTTTGTTACTGTCAAACCAGTTATTTAGTGTACTGAAAATATTATTGGATAAAGCTGAAAGATGATTGATTTTGTGTTTTTTAATGAGGATACTAGAATCATCTACAAAAAGAATGTCAGATAATCTCTGACTTCAGGAAGAAGGGGGTTCAAGATTTTGGGAAATGACACACTAAATGAAGCTGAGTAGAAAAGATTTTGAACAGAAATGTAAGCAATGGAAAGTCCTATATTCTATTACAGGTAGCCATGTCAGTAGATTGCATTGGGGCATCACATGATTAAAGTTTTGAGTGTTAAAAGATGAAATAAAAGTAGGCATTATGAATGAACTACAATCTGTCAATCTTCCCAGTATGCAGATTAGAATACAATAATCAAATAGCGAGTACATGAAAGAAATTCTTTACAAGATTCAGAGGTAGATCTTTTGCTACATGTTTTAATATGTGAATCAAAGAAAATATTCAATTATATGTGAGACTGTACCATTCCAGATCAGAGTCTGCACGAACACCTAGTTTTTTTTACAATACTTATATAAGCGTCCCTTGGAAAAATAATATAAAATGAATTTCATGAGCATTTGTTTAATTTCATTTATGGACCTAAAATTTTTTACCAAGTCGTAACAATTGAAGAACTCACCAGTTTTTGGGTAATCCACAGTGGTGAGGGTGGGGTGTGGCCTTGCAGCCCTTTGTTTGATGGTACCTGCATTCTCATTGGCAAATGGCAAAGAGTCCGACTCTGTGCTGGAACTTGACTGCAAGAGAAACATAAAGTTGCTAAGTATTCTGTTACAAAACATTAGGTTGAAACTCATATAATGCAATTTGGCTTATGTATATTGGTCAGTTCTATAACAAAAACCACTTGTTTTATAACAAAGGGCTTAGTACATTGTTGTTCATTAGTACTGTCAATATGGCAATATTACATTGTTTCCTGAGGACTTTAGGAAACATGGTGAGGTGTAGAGCTTTTCTTCCGAAATTACTTAATTCTTTTAAAAACTTGTGAATAGATTTGTATTGCATCTTGAAACTATTTTAAATTATTCCTACACTGTTAT
Source organism: Metallyticus violacea (assembly GCA_030762175.1). NCBI lineage: Eukaryota > Metazoa > Arthropoda > Insecta > Mantodea > Metallyticidae > Metallyticus > Metallyticus violacea. Next base: position 4,135,384 of record CM060830.1, read on the forward strand.
AACATTTATAAGAATACTATACTAAAATAGTAAAACAGCAGTTTATATACTATACTACGATCTTCTTTATTATTCAAGGTGCCATTTTTAAAATCGATACAGAGGTTACCTTTCACATTGTAATAATATAAATGTATATAAGAAGCCTCAAATTGAATCTAAATCGAACATTTAACCTTACAGGGCAAAACCAATAGAAATGTTGTGATAATCATTGTTGAAGTTTTCCTTCACATCATTTTTCTGTGATGGATGTTTTATCTTCTTACAGTAACTATGCTGCAATTTTTAAAAGGATCACCTTCGTTAAAATGAATATTGCTGCTTCTTCCTCAGATGTAGTTTTCTTCAGTTCTTCTGTCTTCATCTCGCTTTAAGGCCTTCTTCATGTTGACCTTGCAAGTCTCAATCAAACAGTTTACGATCTTCACATTTCTCTGGACGGCATTAGCCATCTAATTTATAGGAAGAACTTTTCCAACATTCCTACAATATTTCCACATGTCACTTTTGACGTTTAAAACAGGGTGCTTTCTAAAATATATTGTTTCATTGACAGCATACATAAACGAGCTGAATGATTAATTTTAAATAACATTAATCTATAGTATAATACTGCAACACTTTTTAAGGAAATTTCACAATTTCAAATTTCAAATTTCACTAATTTTGTTCCATTTATTAGGGCCTGTTTTGAAGGCTGTTGTCTTCATCATCAGCATGGTTCCACTGTCAGTCAGCTTCCCAGCTTGGTATTCTGTAGATTTTATGAATTTAGGGATGAGGTTACTGTTGTTTAGAAAATCAAAATGAAATAAATTTTCCTTGTTTCGGTTTATGAATATATTTTCCCACACTATTAATTCTATGGGATTTTGAAGAGTTTTTTTGAGTTTTGGTTCATTTTGGAATTCGTGTTCTTTTTTGCCAGAAATGGTGTGCTATTGCTAATTTCTCCATGTATTTATATTTTATATTTCTCATGTGTTCCTTAAATAGTAGGATGATGTTTCTTTTATATTTCATATTGCAGTCTTTGTAACTGATTTTGTAAATGAAAGATTGATTTTCTGGCAGAATTTTGTTTTTTGTATTCAATTTTAGGAGTTTTTAAAATTGCATTTGTTCACTGGAGCCAAAATAATGTTTGAATCTTTCATAATCTTCTGGAATTTTTATGTGCCATGGATGGAATGTGAATTTCTTGCATATAGACTTTAATTATGGTGATGTCTTTTATTTCTTTTTGTTTTTAGAATTTTTCTATTTTCTTGTTGACCAAATCTGTAGCCATTTATCTGCACTATATCTGTGATGTTTTGGTACTCAGATTTGTATTCTGTCTTACTTATTGGAGGGTTTGTTAATCTGAATGTGAGACTTGATTATTGTGAGTTTATGTTGTTTTGGATTGTGGCTGTTGTTTATGGTATAATTATCTGTATCATTTGGTATAATTATGGTATAATTATCTGGCTATTTTTTCGGAAAATGCCAAATTTAAGCATATTGTCATTTTATTGAATTTCGAAAGACTGAAGCTATGGTGGTTGTACCTATGAATCATCTTTATTTTTTTTAGCGAATTCGGAAGAAATGTAAGCTATTGTGGTTGTGCCCATGCAATGATTTTTGAATAATTTCGTCCTACTAGGAACTGAAAAGGATAAAAATGTGTGTGTGTGTGTGTGTGTGTTTGTGTCTGTTCAAGCTCTAGGGGTTGCAATTTTTTTATTTTTCAAAATGAAACTCTGCATATAACCATTAATTAACAAATAATTCAAGTTTGTTTAATGACAAAATTGCCATTGGAGGGGGAGGGGGTTAACCTAAAGTGATTTTTTTTTTTAAAAAAAATTGAAAAATCACTTTAGCAGCTGCAATTTTTGCATTTTCTCAATGAAACAGGGTAGATTGATAAAAGTAGTTTCTGAAAACAGGGTAACCCATCGTTAGAAGTAAGATATATTGAAAAACAAGTGTGAGTTAAAGGGAAATTTAAAATTGCTCTAGTCGTTGCAATTTAAATGTTTTTAAAGTAATCTCAGTATATGCCCCTGAAATAAAATAAGAAAAATTTTCTGAAAATCAGTGAAATTGGATTATTGGGGGTTTACCTGAAACCCAAAATTTAAAAATCACTCTAGCTATATTAAGTTTGCTTTTCACAACGAAACTCCTCATATGCTATTTAAATAAAATAAAAATATACTTTCTACAAATCAGGGAAATCGGGGCATTAGGAGTGGCAGTTAACCTGCAACCCAAAATTTAAAAATTGCTCTAGCAACACCAATATTTGTTTTTTCACAGCAAAACTCAGCATATACCATTTAAATAAAATAAGAAAAATAGTTTCTGAAAATTAGGAAAATTTGGAGTAGGGATTATACTTGAAAACCAAAATTTAAAATGTGCTCTTGCATTTAATTTAATGAAAGGAAAAATTAATTCAGTATGCAAACTGAATTTATAACAAATGCCTATGTTTAATATTTAACAAAAACATTGTCAAAGATAGCAAATGTGAAATATTAATCTGGGCTTTAGAATTATTTTTGTATGTAAGAGAGCTCTGTAATAACATTCAGAAAATGTTTTCATTACTGTTTTTACTAAAATAATATTTAAATTAAATTTCAGAGTCAGGAAAAATTATGGTACTTTTGACTGCATATTGTTGATTATGTATATTTGCTTAGAGCATTGTAATAGTTTTTGAATAGTAACTTGTTTAAATTTAGTATATATTTTGCACAACTAACCGCCGACTGCTATAATTCATTATGCTTTAGGGATGTATATACTGTTCTGGTGGAGGTGGAGGTGTGATGAGCCTAAGTTTTGTTTTCATCCCCAAAAGTGTTGAAGTTCATTAATCTGCCTCTGTATTTATAAATGTAGATTTTCTTCCTGTTGTTAACTCTGCAGGTCCTTGTACTGATTTTAATAATTTTGCTTAATTCACTACGACGTAATTTTCTGTCCAGAAATGAGATGCTACTGTTGATTTCTCTATTTGTTTGTTTTTGTTCCTGAAGCATACTTTTAACATGTGTCTATAATTCTCTTTGTTTGCACTCTGAAAAATGGTATCTGTATTTTTATTGGATCACCCACCTAACATGGTCAGAATGGAAACTTATGAAGCACACCTTGAACCGTGTTTAGTTTTATATTATTATATTATATCTCATGCAGAGAAAAACTATACAAACATAAAGCAATGCTACTAATTTCAAGTTTTTCAGGAACAAATATAAAAACATTTAGTGCACCTTACAAAGTAAGTGAAATGTCAACACTTGAGTTGAGTTAGTGAGAGTAAATTCTGTTTCTCCCTCTTAAGCCTTATTTCAGTTCCTACCTTAAAGCTGGCATCAGAACCATTTCGACTCTGGTGCATGGCAAGACTGGCAATAAGCTCTTGTTCTGTAGCACCCTGATCTGAAGTGCTGGATGTATCTGTTGTCACAACACTTCCCCAAGACCGGCTCATAGTCGGAGGAGATGAGTTGAGTGTTAGGCCCTCAAACTTGTCTCTCAGACCTGAGGGTGAAGCCGGGGCAGGTGGAGGTGGGAGTGGCAGGTCCTCATCTGTGCCTGCCAGTTCATCACCACTTGGATATGCAGGAAGAGAGAGTGATGGGGATGACGCTGTTGAATGCAGATCCACCGTCACTGTTACAGTTGTGTTGTTTGAGGCCTTTGGCACTGGTCCGCTGCAGTCTATCACAACATCCGACACATTCCCCTGCTCTCCTGAACGCGACGACTGTCTCTTGGGAGGTGAGGGTGGTCGCTTCTTTGGCGTGCAACGTGGACTTTCACTGCCCACGTTCTCAGACATATAATGTCCACTAGTGTTGTACTGTTCCAGATTGTATTTACTGATGTCTATCAAGTCACGTGGTAAACTCTTATACGTGCCACAAAATGAAGAAGGCTTCTCAAAGTCCTGGATGATGAATGTTGAGCCATCGTTGGTAATTGGACGAGTCTTGGCTGTGATTTTTGCTACAGGACGAGGCCGCACTAATCCTCTTGGGCGTGGGAGTGTGCCTCCACCCTCATGAAGGGCTACAGCTGCCTCATTGGTGGGTGTGATATCCCCATCATCATAACTACGAGGTCTCCAGCCCCCAGATGGCGTGGGTGCCAGCTGGTGTTGCTGGTAATAGAACGTTTGTGTGTTTTCAGCACTAAACGTATGGTGTGTCCTTTCAGTAGTGTCTTCTAAACTCTCCAAAGATTTTCCACGACAACCTCGAATCTGAAACATCAGTTTAAATTTCCCTCTGTAAATGCATCACAGACTTCAGAAAGACAACAGAAAATAAACTGTTTATATTGGTTATGTTTAATGCCAAATTAAACCGATCTGTGCAGAGTGCAAATTGCAAGCAAGGCAATGTAGGAGAAAGCTAATCTTGGTCGAGTGATGTTTGAGAGAAAACAGTTCTCATCATGCGTTCTGTGAAGGAACATGCAGTAACATTGAACAGAACATTAGCAGCACACAAATAGTGAAGCGTGGGAGGGGAAACACACCACTAAAAATTCAGGAGAAAAGAAAACATGGCAATAACTTTCCTGTTAATCCAGAAGCTCACTTTAATATGCTATAAAAGAGAACAAACCACTTAGCAGACTCCAAAACCTTGATATCTGCAAAAAGAAGCATTCACATGTGAAAATACATCCTGAATTTTTAGTGGGAGGGCCTGTTATTTTAGATTAGATTTATGGGTAACTTTTTATGAAACTTTTAGTTTTAAAAATATATCTAAATATTTTAAAATACAAAAAGTTAAGGCTCCACCCATCAACTTGCACAGATCATTAAGAAGGAATATTATACCTGACTGTAGTGCAGATGTGTCTAGACAAAAACATTAAAAACAATTTTTGAAAAAAAAATGGCAACTGTTCTCAGTATAACTGGGGATATCCTACCACTTGCTGCCTTTATACTGCATCATACATCTTAACATAGCAAATTAAGATCATTTTCTTATCCAATGCACTTACAGTGAGGTGGTAACGCTAAACCTACAATCTGCATGCTAAGATTATAAAAAAAAAAACAAACAAAGTGAACACATATCTGTCTGCAAGGTTCCTGCTGTTTACTTTAGTGTAAACTTTCTCTATGCTACAGTGTAGCCCAATTGAAAAATGAAGATATCAATTTGCTTTTTATGTACAATTCATATATACTGTTGCATCAATTTCTATTTAATTACTAAAGTTTTTTAAAAGAGCATAAGTGCAACCTCTTACTGTGTAATGCTATACAATAAGATCAGATTATATTGCCACTGCAATTTGGTAACTTTCTTGTAAAAAGGTATAGAATTATTGCATCAAGATAACATACATTTTCAATTTCAGAGTACAGATTTAAATGTCATTAAGATGCCTTAAACTCAAACTCAGGCACCACAGGCATTTCTTAACAGTAGAAAATGAAGGAGCAGACTCCTTATAAACCTTTACCAACTTTGGGTGAATGTTTGTTAGCAATAAATCATCCAAAATAAAGAATTTTATAGCAGCATAGTGTTCCAGTTGCTCCATTTGAATGAAACACACACAACATGTCTATTTTCAACAGCCATACAAACATGACTATTGGATAGATAAAGGTGACAATTAACTAATGTTGTTGTAAAACATATAGCAACATGACAAAAAAAAATTCATAGATATCAATGCCATTTCTGTGCAAGACCATTTTACTTTGCCCTCATATATGCAAGCTTCACCAAATATTTTATTATTTTATGGTCTATTGGTAGCATTTGTAACTATTAATTCAGAGATCCTGGTTTTTAATCCTGGTTAAGTTGTCTGGGTAAGGTGTTTTTCTGAGTTTTTCCTTATCCTGGGAAGGTGAGTGCCTGATAGCTTTAAGATGCCACGGACTCTGAGCTCATTTACACCTTCATTTCACTTTCATTCATCACTAAAGGCTTACACCTACAGTATTTTGATATTGCAAGAAGACCAATGCAATCAAAGCAACAATTAAAGAGAGAGAGATTAGATTAATTCTAACAGAATAAGTAACAGAAAAACTTTCACCAGAGCCTGTATTGAATATTTCCAAGAATGTTCTTAAACATGGTCAAATTAGTTTGATTTTTTTTTTTCTCCCCTTTCTACTTAACTTCCAATAATGGCAGGTGAATCACTCCATAAACTTAAACTGTGCACTTGTTGCCAGCATTTGACAAGAGTTTAAATTACCACTTCTGCAGTAGGAACATGATTTGATCCCCAAATACTCCATGGTAAGAGTAACGAAGAAAAAATATTATACGATATTTAATGCATTAATCCAGAAGAATGTTGACACTGGGGCTGATAGGCCATTGTTGATTTGATGAAAACAATCTTTTAACATTTTGCCAGTAATACCATCAGGCATCTTCAGAGATATGTCTAATGAGCGTCTCACAGACTCCTTCTGAATCGCTGAGAATGATATCCCTGAAGATGCCCAAAGATGTGTGATATGTTTTCATCAAATCAACCATAGCCTATTATCCAAATGCCAACATTTTCTAGATTAACACTAATCTTGAAAGCCAAAGTTCTTACATTTATGCATTAAACTCAAGCATAATAATTTACATAATTTAATTGAGCCATTATAAATAAACTCTTAAACAATCAGAGATATAAAGCTAAGAGAAAAATGTTATGGATTATTTGAACAAAAATAATGAAAATCACTCACAAAAGCTGTTTCTAAACATATGCAGCAGAAAAATGCATTACATTTGTAATTATGCCAAAAGTAAATAATTATTTTAAAATTATAAATTGGTAGTGCCCCACTTTAAAAATTTCTGAAGTGTATTTAAGATAAACAATGGCACAGCTGTTATATTTACTAATAATATTAGGGGTGGGGAATCTGACACTCCAAAATACTTTTTTTTTTTTTACATATATCAGATGACACTAAGAGACAAAACTAAAAATCTGCCTGGAAATTGTTATATAAATAGTGTTATGATAAAATTAAGTAATAATCTACAAAATTATTAGGTTATTTTCAGGCAAATGATAAATTCATTAGCTTTTTTGAAAGGTTTGACCAAAACCACAGTCGCACATCTGAATTTTATAATAGGAGCTGCCTCTTTCATATTTATTTTCTGAATATTTAATATTTACAGCTCTCATAGAAAGTATATAAAAATAAATTTGAATAAGATATTTCTAAGCACCTTATTGGACATTGTGATCAACCTAAGCACCCATTGTCCATTTAAAAAATCCCATTATTCTCCGTGAGCCTATTCAAATTAGCAGCTACCAAGGGATTCTTTTTTACTTTATTTTAGTTGTCCATAACATGCTCAGATATGTTTTATTGTCAATTTTTACAAAACATGGTTTATATAGTAAGATTATGGGGTCAACAGCATTTGGGGAGAAGCTAGTGGTCAATAGATTTGCAGATAACAGGTTGTAGTTAGTTGGGAGAATTAGTCAGTAAATTTTACTCAATAATGGGGTTTATTGGAGTTTTGTCAACTTCTTGCATATAAGCCTCAAAGGCTTATTGTGTAACCCCAAAGGATGCTTTCCTCTTCTAAAATCTGTTCCTTGGAACAAATTGCAGAGTCTTGGTTCCAATGTGAGTGTTCATTCCTAGGGCTTCTCCTTTTTACCAGGAATGGGCAATTAAACAGGATGTGCAAGGCAATCTCACCCTGTTTACACATTCAGCAAATGGGTTCATCTTTACAGAGTCTCATTTTTCATAGACATTTTCTGAAGTGGCCATGTTCAGTAATTAATGCAACTACTTTCCTTATTCCTCCTCTATCCAATTTTAGGACAGATGAAGAAAGAGTGTTACTTGGACCTAGTTCCTAGCTTGTCTTTGTCAGGATAGATTTGCCACCTAAGTTGGTGTTTATCCCCCAATTCATATTTTTAACATTGTCTTAGCAATTCCAACTGTGAGTCCAGGGCCAACAAAGGTTATTTCAATACCTTTTTTTTGCCAAATGATCTGCTTTTCATATATTTAAATGCTCCAATGCTCTAGCACCCATCGCAATTCAAGTCTGTTGCAAGAAGCCAGGGTGTCAGGCCAATTTCGCATTTCCACACCAGTTTAGATTTTACCTGGTAGGAGGAAAGAAGTGCTTTTAAAGTATTTTGCCTATCTGTGAGGATGAGAATTTATTTATCATGATAACATTTCTCAAGTCTTCTAATAGCACAGCTCAGGAGTGCAAACACTTCTTCCTGAAAAACTGTGCAAATATTTCCTAAAACTTATATTTGTCCTTGGAAATAGAACATACTATGCATGCACCCAATTGTATCCCTATATGGGATCCTTCGGTATGTTCTTTCTTAGTTATGCCACTACATGAATATAGTCTTATAGAATGGAATTGATGTATGATACATACATATTTTTGCACAGAAGTGATAAGGTAATTTGCAAGAAAATATCCTGGCAATTGTGTTACAGGTATAAAAGCTGTTTGCCAACTTGCTAAAAAGTTACGAGAGACATGATGTCTCCAATGACAAGAAAGGGGTTCCAAAACAACATGTTCTTAAGTGAGATATACAAAAATTTCTTACACGTTAATCTTATTTTGATTTAAAGTAAAACACTAAAAATCATGTCGTGGATTCATTTGTGGATTCCCAAATTCCGTAAACATTCTTACACGTTGCTGGCAATTTGTTGCTGCTGAGGGACATCTTAACAACATTTCTTATATGACAGGTTAGTACATATTTCATCAGTTTAAAAAAAAAAAAGGCGGTTACTTTTTGTTAATAGAAAGCTCTTAAGATATATATCTTCAGCTTATTCAGCTTATAAGAAGAATATAAAAAATAATTCTAAAAATAAAAACATTTATAGTCATATACTTAAGGCAACTTTGTCTACATGAACTAACACTACATCTGCCCAATGAAGAACTAGTACTCCAATTAAAAGGGATAAATTTCAGATCTCGAAGCTTGTTTCCCCGAGCCTGAGAGAAATGCCTTCTGCAATACAAATGCTCAAATCATTTGGAGCAACAACAGGAATAAAATGATTGTGCGCTAAAATAGAGACTTTGGTATGAAAATCACTGCAGCAGATAGATGATCACTGTCCTGGCTGAAGACATTAAAAATGGTTATGAATCTCTTTTTCGCCAATAAGCATTTTGCTACAACCAGAAGATGGAAGTAATAAGCTACATTTATTGTTTGACATTCATGAAGGAAGTAGATAAACGAAATTCCTTTGGAGTTACAGGAAATTGCCAACAGAACTTCCATTCCAAACTGACAAGTAAGCGATTTTTTATTTGCTGTTTGTGAACTGTTTTTGAAAAATTTTCCTAGTTCTTTTTTCAATTACAAAGAATAAGTCATAAGTCATGGCAACTATATTTTTTTCTTGGGAACAAGAGACATGAAAAATCTAAGATATGTGATTGAAAGTATATGACATTTACAGCCTAGTGATGCCACCAATAGAAGACTGGATGTATGCTTGAATAAACAGAACACAGACAACTGGACAACACTGGTTTATTATGACATGATTGAAATGTCATAATTTTAATCATGTCATAATTGTGACATTACAGTCTCCTTGTACATCAACGGTTTGTTGCCAGCAATGGGAAGGCCTCCATCCATCTTGCCACTGTTCAATAGGGTAGGGCACATGCACTCAGTGCTTTCCATATCTGTGGGTGGCATTCTCATCCATTCCTACAGCTGAGAAATGCTATGCCCATGACCTCCATTCCTGACCACTGTTGCTCACCAACTAAAATTCAGGGCATGCTGAGAGCTCTGCTCACTCATCTCTGCTCAGATGGTGATCTGATGGCTTCATTCGAAAGCACACTCCATCAATGGTGTTGTTCCTTGTTCACAAGGAAAAAAAATTGTTGCCATGACTTACGACTTATCCCTCATATTTTCTTTGTTGAATATAAGCTCATCAATGTTTTTGTAGGTTGGATGTTTGTTCCTATTTTGGCTAGGGAATCTCCTATTTCATTTCCAATTAAACCAACAATGGTAATGATTTAATTTGGTGAGCATTTTGATATGTGTATTTTGTTGGTTGCTGAGAGGATTTACTGGGATCTGTAAATCATTTGTCATAGTGCCGTGCAGATGGTTTTGATCTCTACATTGAAGCATGTCTTGTTTTGGAATACAACACATACCGCCATGGGCAGCCGAGGTCATTACGATATGGACTTGAGAACGTGAGGTCTGGAGTTGGAATCCTGCCAGGATTGTCCTCCATGACTGAGGTTTCTTCCAGGTTTTCCTCAGTCCTCATAAATGGCAAATGCCAGAGAGTTACCCTAAATTTACTCCTGGAACGTTTCCTTCCTTAAAAAAAAAATGCTTTCCCAATATATCATTTCATCTCATGTATCATCAGTGTTCACTGCCTATGGTGACTCAGTAGTAAAAACGGGCATTGAAAACACCTTTTGCAATACAGTGAGAAAATAACATTCAATACACTCTAATGCCTGCTCCTCTGTTAAACATTAAAGAGCCATCTTGCAGATTTTCAGCCAATCGTCTAATGGATATAAAGGTCATAATTAAAACAACATATAATATAGGAATAACAGAAATAACTTCTATTTCATTGATCTACTTCATGCTCTTGCAGTCCCCTGCTGCTAGATACATGTATGCATGAGCATGTCTTTGTTATCCTCTGACACGTTAGAAGTTTCTCGGTTTTCAAAATATATGCAGATTTATTCAATTAACACAATGACTTCAAACAGAACTCCATCATAGATTGGAACTTCAATATTTAATTTTGTTTTGTGTTGAAGGATAACATTCTGCAATGAACTTTTTGAAAAATTCTGACTCTTCTGAGTTTTCTAACAAACCTCTACATTCAACTTATTTATATTTTAAGTCACTAGCCACACAAAAGGGTGTTTAAGGTATGAGGATTAATGTTATATTTGATAGGCAAGTTTAAATTAATAGCATTCATGTGTCAAAAACATGGTGGTAATACTTTTTTCATACCATATGTGGGCTATGGTTTTTTTTTTTTTTTTTTTAAAACAGAGGCTGGTGTTTTATATTTTTAAACTCCCTGGGGCTGCAGGTACACTTTTTAAATGTGCTAAGCTATCTGGCCTAGCTACCAGTGTCACTGGTAGGGCTGCCTAATCTAACATTAATCTTTCCAGTCCTGCAGATGCATAACCGAATTCCAAGCTGGCTTGCTATCCTGCTGCAGCATATTAATACAAATAAGTGATGAGAGTACATTGAGGCCAAAGCACTTGGAGCGCTTTCTGTGGGAAGTTCAAAGCATCTGAAGGAGTCGGTAACCCCCAAGTATGAGGAGAGATGCCAGACTGATATCTTCTGAATTTTCTCCTCAGCTAAACATGTCTCTTAATGAAGGATCATATCTTTCAAATAAATACTTATATTTTGTTTGATTTCTGTTGTTCAGAACACTGGAGAATATAATTTTGTTTTATGTACATATATTTTAAAATTAAATTAATTTAAAAAATAAATAAGATTAAGAAGTTACATAGTTCACACCTATTGCCAAAATGTTTTATGATGTATGTGCTTGTTAGATCATAATGTATTTGATGAATAAGTTGGAAAAGAGAGTCCTACAGAGTGTAAAATATATATATATATGTACAAGGAAATAACAAGTAGGAAGAGAGTCAAAACTAGGTATCTGTGGAATAGGAAAAATGGTCTTAGAAACTTCATTGTGGTGCTGCAGGCATTAACTCCAAAGCTATAATTACATTTATGGAAGGTCAAGAGAAACTGAAGGCACAATAGCTTATCTCAAACAAATAATTTGTCGGTCCTGGTGGTGTAGTGGTTACCATACTTGCCTACTAAACCCAAGATAGATCACGGGTTCGAACCTGGCCAGGACCGATGGATTTTTTGGGCGTAAAAATCCTAAGTATGGCTTCCTTCCGAAGGGAAGTAAAGCCGTGGGTCCCTTGTCGTACATTTACGGCATGAAAAAGAACCTCAAGCCTGAAAGAGAGGCCTCTGAGCAAAATTTGTCGGCCGTTTCACGCCCTAAATAGAATAGGACGCTGATGACCTGAGATGTTAAATAAACAAATCAAAAAAAAAAAATCAAACAAATAATTTATTCTGTCATTATTAATGAGACAGATTAATGAACTTCAATATTTCCGGGGATGGAAAACATAAATTTTAAGCTGATGACACTTCCACCAAAGCAGAAGGTATATCCCCAAAGCAACACAAATTATCCAGCAGTCAATGGTAAGCCAAGAATAAAGATGATGGTCAGCAAAACATGTTCTACGTTTAAACAAGCAGAGATAATAAGAGTGTGTAGTTTGACTCACTCATACAATAATATGATTAGCTTCACTTGTACAAGTTCATTTTATAATATTAATTAATTGAAGTGCAAATTGAGTAATTTTTCATAAACATAACCTACAATAGTTCTCAAGACCCCAATGAAGACCTGTACACTGAATGACAATGTATGTTAAATGTTAAATTGAAGTATAGCCTTTTTATGAATTGCTCCTGCCGATGGCATTTGTTTACATTTTACTGTTTATGAAGCAACCTCATAATTTTGCAACATGACTGATGTGCTGATGCCTGTAGTTCCATATTAAAGCATCTGAGACCACTCATTACTACTCTCAAAATAATTAGTGTTAAGTCTTCCTTTTTTACTCGTAAATTCTTTGTACACAATCTTCCCCATCCTGTATTTGCAAGCAAATATGGCATTCAATTTGTTTCTTATATGTATCTGCATTATTTTGTTGGCATAATTTGTACTCTTCTAAGAGTGTTATTTTGAGTTACCTTACAATGGCATTTTCTTGTACTCATTCACAAGCAAAAAAAAAAAAAAAAAAATTCCTTCATTAAAATTTATTTGTGTGCAAAAGACATAAGTTTTGGTCAAACCTTTAGGCTCTAGACTAGACTACACTAAACAGACACAGTGTTAAGACTACCTTGATGGGGACTATGTCTGGACAGAACATGGGTTGGAAACTGAACGGTGCTATGGTGGTGGTTGTGCTAAAGGCATGGTGGTAGTACGAAGAAGTCATTTGCTGGCTGCCTTCCACTTCCCATGGCTGGTGGAACGAATGGAATGTTGTGTGGACGTTGGGCGGAAAACAATCATCACCCTCCTCAGGCGGAGTAGATATCAACGCCTCCTTGAAACAAATTGAATCAGAAACAGCCAAACATGCAAACTAAACACAATGCCATAACAAACGAATTGTGGGGCACTGGTGCAGCTCTAGCATAAGGATGAACTGTGGCTCTCAACCTTTGGCTTATGTAACTGTATTCTGAGGGGCTAATTGCAGTTTCATTACACTCTAGTAATTGCAGACTATTGTGGTCTCTATGCCAACAGATGTAGGCAAGCATACTCACAATGAAATAAAAATACGTAGCATTTAATACGCAATTTTCACAAGGAATCTTACATGGACACAGTTCAAAGGCTGTTGCCTTCATCATTGGCAAAGGTTCACTGTCCACTTTCCGGCATCATATACAGATATCTCTTTGATATTTTATGAATTTATAGATATTGTTTGGAAGATTGAAATGAACATTTCCTTTACTTTTGCTTATGAAAAAATTCTCCTATACAACATAGTGATTCAAAAATCATTCATTGCAAAATAAACCAAAACTTTTAAAATATGTTCAGAGACACATGGACCTGCTAAGTCATTGTTTTGGCTTTGTGATAGGATTTCTTTCCCAAGTGTTTTCAAACTTTGTCACTCATCATCAACACTATGAACAGCATCTCTTAATAAACCCGAGTTACTGGAAAAGCATCATTCTTTTTGTATAGTGGAATTAAAATACCATGCGACTTCTGACAGTTCATTCGGAATGGGGAAATGGGAGAGCTGCATTGCCACATGTAATAGCAATCGTCAGTTGTATAGCTGTGCATTGAATTAAGCACTTAAACACTTAATAACCCCATATTGATAAAAGTTAGGATTATAAAGTGAATTATAAATTATTCAGTACATAAAAAAGTTTAAAATTGTGCAACATTTCAGTTTTATTTCTAATATTTTTTCTACATTTAGATTAAAAATAAGAAGTGTACAATTTATCTTAAAACACCCCGCCTAGGAGTTGCAGCAGCTCATGAGCTTCTATAAATCAAATGGCAATAGATTGCTACTAGTAGAGTCACCCTTGCAGGAGAAGATTAAGAAATGACTCAACTTTATCATTTCATCCATCTACCTTTCACCCAAATTCATCATTTATTTTCATCCAACCTCAAGGTGTAAAGTGACCCATGCTGAGGAGCTACATGCACAGTAAACAGAGGCTCTGGAATACCAGGTGACCTTCTGGTAGTATGTAGCCTTACCCAGGCATGCGGGGCTCTGTCTGGGTGGGCCATCTAATTCTCCAGCCGCTTGTGGAACAGTTTATGGAAAACTAGAATAAACAAAAACCTATTTCTGAAGGCCTTAAGACTTCAGCACCCATATGCATCCCTGCCAAAGAATAAGTTTCTGAGAAGCAAACCTCTGAATGATGGATGGAAGTCTCCAAATCTGAGAGGGAAATTACTCCCTCAGAAGGAGAAGAAGAGAAGAAGAGAGGCTGCTTAATTCTTGGCTTCAGGAGGTAACAGATGAAGTCATGGAGCTAATGGACGAGCTTAAGGTCAAACTCTCAGGGGCACAAAAGAAACATGTCCTTAAAGAAAACTTATTAGGCAGAGGATTGAATGGGATTTTAGTAAGTGGAGGAAAAGTAAGAAGGGCCCAAGAGCTAAACTTATCAAAGAGGAAGAAGAATCACAGTAGAGTGGCATGAAATGCAGATGCTCCGACAGGCCAACCCTAACCTCTGAAATCACCTGGAAGAAGGCAAGAATTTCTGCAGAAACACCAGGAGATAAAGGTAAGGTAAACTATAAGGAGACCTTAGTCAGTATCAAAATGGCTGTAGCTCTAGAAGGATACGTGGAATTAAGCTTACTAAGGCCCAAGTACAACAGGAGCTTCAGGAGTTGATCATCAAAGCCTTTGAGATCCTTGAAGAGAGGGAATTTCTCTCGGTTTACTGGTTCCTACATAGAAAGGGGAACACTGTGTCAACCAGCAAACTAAAACCAGGCTGCAAGAGACAGTTCCAAAGCTCAAGTGATGGGAAAATTCCAAAAACTGATTGTAGGAATGAAGGTAGATGTCTTGAGGACAACAAAGATGCTCTTTAAGATGCCAAAGATGTTTGCCCAGACAGACCTCTCCAAGATCTTGCCAATACTTGGAAAGCAAAACAAAACTATGAAGACAGAAGAATGGCAGACAACAAAGGCAACTAAACTGGTCAAATTTTTGTGTGCTTAATTGACGACAAAGAACCAAAAGCCATCATAGCTGTAACAGAGGCTACCTAGGATTTGGTAAGGCTCATTTGTCATTTTAACCAAAGATTCTCCAGATCAACCTGTAACACAGTAAAGTGGCTTGAGAGGAAAATATCGACCTGGCCCTCATTCAAGAGTCTTGGACACATAAGGGATGAATAGCAGGGCAAAAGGTACTCTGTTTCATTGCACCTTTATTAACAACTTTAGGACTTGTATCCTAGTTATATAGGGAGTGCTTGCCTTACCTTTATATGAATTCTGCTCTAGGAATATCACTACAGTGATAATTAACCTCAACATGGGAAAGGCTTATTGTGAGCTCTGCATACCTATCATACGACGGGGGGGGGAATATACCTCATCAAGAGAACTACAGCTCTTGGTGGAGGATGGCAAGCAACTACTCACAGAATATGATGTCAACTCCCACCATGAAATTTGGGGTAGCACCAACATCAATAAGAGAGGTAAGTCCTTGCTCAGCTATTTGCTCAATAATAATCTTTATTTACTTCATGTGAGTAATAAACCCACCTTCTCTAACAGGATTAGGAAGGAGGTTATCGACATTACTTTTGGAATAGATCACATCAGCAATTTGATTACAGAATGGCAAGTTTCTGACTAGTCATTTCTTTCTGACCATAAATACATTTAGTTCAAACTGGATGTTAAGGTAGGAGATACATCAATCGGGGAATGCAAGGAGAACCACATATAAGGAGGACCTTGTAGTTATGATTGGAAAAATTGAAGAAGTTAAATCTTTTGGAGATAAAAACAGGATGGCATACCTTTTACAAGATGCAAAAACAGAATGTTATCATGAAAATTATCCTACAACCAAAGAAGGTGAAGTTATGGTCCAGAGAACTTAGTGTGTTAAGGGGCAAGATTAGGAAAATAGAAATGAGGAGAATATTACTCAGCCCTTACAGATTACAATAAGGCTATCTGAAAAGCCAAACAAACCTCCTGGAAGAACTTTTGTCACGAGATTGACAGCCTGGGAGAAGCAACCAGAATCCAGAAGGTAATGGCCTATGGGAAAACAACTTCTGCTGATTCTTTAAAGAAACCCACAGGAGGTTTATACTATTACAGCGGAAGACACACTTAATTCTTCTTAAGGTTCACTTCCCTGGTTGCAAATTCAATGACAACAGTAGCGAAAACTCTGTCACAATGAGGAAACCATATATTTAGGGCATCCTCGGAGGGCTGGATGTTGGCTTGAAAAATTGTCACAATTGCAAAGATTAAATGGACTATTAACAAATTTGACCAATTTAAATCTCCTGGAAGGGACAGCATCTTTCCTGCTTTATTGCAGAAAGGGCCTGAATACCTCTATATTGTACTATGTCATCTTTTCAGAGTAAGCTTTGCCTTTGGCTATGTCTTGGAGACTTGCCAGAATAGTTTTTATTCCGAAGCAGGGAAGAACAAACTATTCCACTGCCAAGACATTTTTTTTTGTCAGTCCCGGTGGTGTAGTGGTAACCATTCTGCCTTCTAAACCCAAGATCGCGGGTTTAAACCCGGCTAGGATCGATGGATTTTTTCGGGCATAAAAATTCTAAGTATGGCTTCCTTCGGAAGGGAAGTAAAGCCGTGGGTCCCGTGTTGTACATTTATGGCATAATAAAGAACCTCAAGCCTGAAAGAAGAGACCTCTGAGCAAAATCTGTAAGCCGTTTCATGCCCTAAATTGAATGGGATGCTGATGACCTGAGCTGTTAAATAGCATTTTTAAATAAATCAAATCAACAACAGCCAAGCCTATCCTCTTTCTTGTTAAAGACATTGAAGAGGCTGGTGGAGAGACATATTCAAGAACAGGTGCTCACCAGAGCACCTCTTCATTGAAATCAGCATGCTTACCAGGGCAGGGATGTCCTATGATACACAATTTAGTGGTAAGAGTTGAGGACTTTCTGGCTAGGAAAGAAATAGCATTGGTTGCATTTATAGATATAAATAACACCACCTATTTATCCACAATCAGAAATATTCAAGTAACACTTCTTGGAGAGACATAGGAAATTGTTGCAACAAGAGGCTATCCTAAAGGAGGAATTTTATCTCCCTTTTTATGGAGCATCTTGTTAGATAATCTACTAGTGGACATGAATGGGAAAGGATATTATATACAGGCTTGTGTGAATGACATAGCCTTAGTTGTAATGGGGAAATTTCCCCAGGTAATAACATACATCATGAATGATGGGCTGATTGCAATCAAAAACTGGTGAATGAGAGAGGGACTCACAAGTAAACCCCTTGAAAACAGTTATTATACCTTTCACAAAAAAGAAAAGCTTACAAAGCTTTGATAATCAATATCACGTGACAACAATTTCCATGACGACTAAATATCTCGGAGTGATGTTGGATAGGAAGCTTACATGGAATGCTCACATAGATAAAGCAATCTGAAAAGCCAAATGGTCTTGTGACCTGTAGGTGCTTAATTGGAATGTCAGGGGGAATGAGACTGTGATATGCCAGTGGTTATACACCATGATTATCAGGCCTCAGTTAACCTATGGTACCATGGTGTCGTGATTGACAATGCTGCAAACCTCTGTCATATGCAAATTTTTAAGTCTGTTGAGACTTGCTTATATGTGTAGTAAAATGGGAGCTTTTAACAGCACCCCAACTAATGCACTAGAGATTCTGATTAGACTATCACCATTGGACATATTCCTCAAAGCGGAGGCAAGACTAGCAGCTTATAGGTTAATACATGCAGGAGGATGTAGGCACAGTTATTATCCCAGACCTAATTAGAGGTCATGGGTAGCCCAAAACTGGAGATGAGATCAGATTTCATGACTACTCAGTACTGTTTTCAACGAGCTTTCAAGATTAATCTTGGATCTCAATGTGACTGGCGTGAAAGGTCAAAGCCAAAGAATGTCCATGGACACCTAATATGGTACACTGATAGCTCACAGATATTCAACCAAACTGGAGCCACAATATACAGCAAAATCCCCAAAACTAACATTAGTATAAGTCATGGGAAATACTGCACCATGTTTCTTAGCAATCTTGACCTCTGCTCAAAAGGGCATAGAGAAGGCTACCATGGTAAGATTATTCTATTCATCCAGGATAGTTTCCGAGCACGTGGTTTTACCAATTAATTAAAAATTGGTATGGGACTGTCTTCAAACACTAATGTTTTGTCAGATGGTAACACTGTCGTGTTGAGGTGGTGGCCAGGCCATTGAGGTATGATACGGAATGAAGCAGCAGATAAACTGACCAAGAAGGGAGCATCAAACTCCTATATCCAGCCTGTGGAGTTAGCAGATCTGTACCAAGAATTGCAATAAGGTTATGGGGGGCCAGAAAGCAACATAAGACATGAAGTCCAGCTACCCAGACAAACTTTTGGAAAAGAGATGGATGAGATCCTCTTATAGGAATAAAGGCAGGCTCTGGATTCATCAAAAACACAGAAAGCTATAAGCAGTTGCACAGAAAGCCTAAGGCTGAAGTGTGGGAGCCTACAAACTTCCTAAATACCCCCTTATTACTGCCTTAAGACACGTTCATAGCCACTCCTAAATTATACAACATATGTCTAGACATGCAGCATATGAAATTTGTAGAAAATGATTAGCTTTCAAAATCTGCAATCAGATTTTATGTAGCTTAAATTATTTTTCAGTTACAGCAAATACAGCGTGACTGACATCTAGTCAAACAATGTTTTGACCACAAGAAAAAGATTTCAAGTGTCTATCCATGCCTGCCTTTTGTCAAGGGAAATGTATTATAGGGTCGTCCTTGTTTCCAATCTGTGATACTTGGTATATTATGTTTTCAACACTGTATATAACCTTGCATTGTTCCTTAGCAACTTATTACATACTATTTACCATATTTATGCAAATGTGTTCCATAGTTCTCTGGAAATTTCATTCAAAAGGTTATTACATCATAATGTATTGCTGTAATTCTAGACTTCATTACATTTATTGTTGGCCTATTATTGCATAGAGCATTTGAATAGCAGGTAGTCATGAAATGGAGGGCAAACAGTGAAGAACATTATAAGAGGCCATTTTCAAGCATTAAGTAATTCCTTACGGTGAAAAAACTATAACAGATAGGCAGGAAGAGAGTTCAATGTAGCTGAGAGCAATGTTTGCTTGTGGGAGCAACAGAAATTGGCATTATTTACAACTAAAGCTAGTAGGAAGAAAATTATGGTTCTTACAAATGAAAACATCCGTACATTGAAGAAAAAGTTTTAGGATTCATACATGAAAGGGCAACCTGTGACTAGTGGCACCATAAGAAATAAAACAGAAGAGGTGGCTGAAGTTCTTGGTATACAAAAACAACAGTTATGGCTAGCTGCGGCTGAGTGGACCATTTTATGAAGAGGACGTGTTTATCTCTAAGATGCCACATAACAATATGCCAAAATTTCCTGCAGATTTTCAGGAAAAACTACAAACATTTCAGTGATATGTCATCACTCTTCAACAGGGAAAGAATTTTCCATTGGGGCAAATGGCAACGCTGAAGAGAAGCCAATTTGGTTTGATATGCCACATTACTACACCATTACTGATAAGGGGGCAAAGGAAATTACCATCAAAACATCAGGATGTGAAAAACAACGTGTAACAGTAATGCTGACAATCACAAAAGATGGGTGCAAACTTCCTCTTTCTTAATCTTCAAATTGCCCCAAAACCCCTAAGAATGAAACACAGTTCCCTGATGATGCCATTGTTCGACACCAAGTGAAGGGATGGATGACTGAGTCATTAATGCTTGACTGGCTCCAAAATATGTGGGAACGCTGTTCCAGTGGTCCAATCCATTTTTGTTCCGAAGCATTTCGTGGTCATCTCACTGACAATGTAAAGAAGTAGACACATAGCCTAGAGAGAGATTTGTTATTTATTATTCCTGATGGGATGACATCGGTGTTACAGCCCCTGGGAGTTAGTGTAAACAAACCTTTCAAGGGCTATGTTTTCAGCAGGAGTACAAAAAAGGGTTTTGTGAACCAAACCATTGTTTAGGTCAGGAAAGATTACACCATTGCACACCGGATTTCTGCTGGCTAGAAAAACATCAAGGCAACATTGATTGTAAAAGCATTCAAGATATGCTGCATTTCAAATGCTTTGGATGGCAGAAGATGACATGCTTTGGAATGAAGAGGATGAAAGGGAAATGAAGACATCTCTGAGGATTCCAGTATGAGAGCATTAGTGAATAAGCTTGTAATTACTTGTAATACTCTGTTCATTTCAAATGAACTAATTTATTTAACAATGAGTCACATAACAACAGTCCACTTATAAATTCCATAGTTTATGTACAGATCCATTGTTGCATAAAATAAATTTATCCTACTATTGATGCACATTACATTAAACACAAATTCTTTTTTTATGATTTTAAGTTTCGAATATGGGGTGTGCATTACATTCAATGGCATATTGGATTTGCATAAATACAGTATTATTAAATGCCCATTTGTGTGCAACTTCTGTATAGAACATTATACACTAAAAGTTATTAATATGATTATTATAAACTGTTATATTCTCCAGCAGTAACATAAAACCACTAGGCTGTAACAGCTATATTGGCAATAACTACATAATATAAACTCGACAATAATGGGAAAGCCAAAAGTATTCTGAAAATGCGTGCTACAATGCACATAGTAGGGCAACATGTGTACCTTGTAGGGGAAGAGAAAAGAGGGTGGTAGCCTTTAACGGCCAGAGCAAGAGTGGAGGAAATTTGTCACTGAAATTGGTCGCTGGTGTTTTTATTCCACTATAACTGAAAGGCATTCACAGCTATACAGGTCATTAGATTACTGATTGCACATATTATTTATTACTAAGAAAAGGATTTTGTATAAAACTACAAAATAGAGGGGGTATTAATATTGCAAATGGTACATAAATTCTGCAACACCTCTCCTGACAGTAAGGAGTAAAACCTAAATAAAATTCTCAACCACAGGAGTCAATGTGATGTGGAAACACAGTGCAAGTCTCTTATACTAGAGCAGTTTGGTTTACATGCAAGGAACACAATGAAACGGAAAATAACAACCAGGCACATTCAACAATGCACATAAACACTGCACAAAAAATAAAAAACAATACATGCAGCATTAGGTTTTTAATTAATAATTTATCACATTTTTATAATCACTTTTATCATGATACCGATACCATATATTGTTTCACTAATATAGAGCAATAAGCACACATTAGTGACATCTACATTTGCTGTGGCAGAATCAATGCAAAGACAAAAAAATTAACTATAATGTTGTTTAGCTATTCTTTTACATCACTTTAACATCAGTAAGCAACAAGGAAAGTATCAAAGTGTTTATGCTGAAATCTACCTTGAAATTTCAGTGACAGAAAGAACTGCTTTAGTAACGTATACAAAGTATATCAGAATAATTATTTCTAATTTTCTGATTTGATAGAGGACATTTAAATAATTTTTTTTCTTTATAAATTAATGTCAAAATGCTTTGTTTTCAAGTTATAGTATTATGAAAGAAAAATATTTACTTTCTATGGTTACACAGTAACTCTTTTCTTACTAATGCCAGATATTAAAAAACTACAGGAGCTGCTCAATACTGCAACTGTCATTGTTGACATGAATCCTTCGAAATACCCAAGATCAGTTACAAAGATCATCAAAAGGAAGAATAATTCTAGCAACTAATTCTTTTGCTGTGTTGATGGGCACTTAATAAACAATTGATTTAATATGACCTCAAACACAAAAATCAACTGAAGTCATATCTGGGTTAACATGGCAGCCAAGCAATTGAACCTGCTGTTCCAATCCAATGATTCAGAAAATGTATATTTAAATAATTTTGATAATTTAAGGAAGATCATGTTTCTCCAAATATTAATCAGGACATCTTCAAGCAGTCTGGAAGTATTTCTGCAAGAAATAAACATGTTCATTCATTCTTGCAGACATAACATATGGGCCGACTAGAAAGCCATCAACAAATCCAATTGAAATATTTACTGAAAATTTCCATTGATTGCGAAGATTCCCAACACTTTAGGAATAGTGTTGGCTGTTGCGTGTATTAAAAATGCCATCTGTTGAAAAACATGTCTCATCTGACCATAATATGTGTCTTGCAAAACCAGGCTCATTTTTAACGGTATATAAATACCATTTAGCAAGTTGTTGTCTGTTAAGATAATCATCTGGGATTAATGTTTGTACTTTTTGGATATGAAATGGTTGCTTTTCATGTTCACTTAAGACACGAGACTGGCATTCATTGAATGAGCAACAGCTCAAGTGCTAGTTTATGGATTGTTTTCAAACCTCTTCTTTAAAGTATAATGTTCTCACAGTTTGATTCAGTTATGAATGTACTTTTTTTTTACCTAGATTGAGCCACTATCTCGAAGATGTTGATCCATCCTTAAAGTTGTATGGACAAATTAGCATTGCCATATGCTACAAATGACTTATGCATGTCTGCAAGTTCAACATTTGAATACCAATGCATTTTAATACCATGAAATTAAATAAACAAAACTCACAGAAAATATTTTGTGACATACAACAAGCTAACTTCAACTGTTTATTATTTCCATGGTAACAAGAATATATGAAACATAAATGCCAAAAGGTGAGCGATGAGGTCTGTCTTTTATACTGAAAAGGAATCATTTTAGGTTATTTTGAAAAAAATGTTTATTTTCATATCCTCTATCATATCAGAAAATTAGGAATAGTTATTCTGATGCACCTGTATAGGAAGATATTACTATAGCACTTGCTGAACTGTCCTAACTCAATTCAATCCATGTCACATTATGTCACTGTCCATTTTATGGGTCTTGGAAGGTTTTGGCAAGTCACTGTAATACTTTCTTTATAAATAAACTACTTTACAATCTCACTATTCATTCCTATCATTTCAAAAAATCATAAAATGTATTAAAACTCTACACAACTTTTGAGTTTTCTGCATTTTTCAATATTAAGTCATCCACAGTTCATGCAATGCTCTGCATGAAGTTTGTGCTACTTTAAACATTTCACATTTCCTAAGAATACAAGAACTACATTGAAAATACTTCCAATAACTCAAAAAGACAAATTTTAAAAGATAGACCTAGAAGAATGCTCCAAATGTCTATGCCTTTTTAAAGTAATATTCATCAGTGGAAGAGGGAAATGCTTAATTTGGCTATCTTGTAACTTGCTTGACATTTTGATCAAAGAACTGTGGAATGGGGTTAGAGGAACTAGCAAGATCACACGTGCATTTCAGATACACTAACAGCATCCTACAATTGATACACTCTTCTTGAATAATGCCTTCTCTCCCATTAAATGAAATGCAATGAAACGTTATCTTGATGCAGTGTCACATGCACAAACTATGTATGCATTCAAGAAGTGGAATACGTGTGTGTGATAATGATAAAAATGAACTGATGGAATCTTTAAATTATCTCTCTGCAATAAATTTAAAACATTTGTAGAGATCTCATGCTTGCATCATGCAAAATGCATCAATTTAAGAATTCTGTTGCAGAGCAGGATGTAAAATATTTTCAAATTAATTAAGTTAAAAAGAAAAGGTTGAATTTTCAGTAAATATTATTTCCTAGTTCAAGGCCACAATGAAAAATTATTACGCTGTACTATCCTGGTGCTTTTCTTTTTCTTTTTCTTTCTTTCAGAAAAGAATTGTAAATACTGAGATCTTCAAAACAAAGACCTGAAGTACAGACAGTTGTCCAAACTTGACAACTATGAGTGCACAAGATACCTGTGTTTGGCTGCTATGTGGGGGTAGGTTGCTCAGCATGAGTTCCGTCGTGTGAAGAGGGAACCTTTTGCCAGCTTGCACGTCCTTTACTCTTTTAATGGCAAGAAGGATTTTCTTTTGGTGTCCCAGTTTTACAATGCCTATGTCCTCGAGATCCTCCCAGGTAAGTTGAGTAACATCTTCTACTGTTTGGTAGCCCTGCTGGTGCAGTGCTGGCCCATACTCCTCCAGACGCAGCAGTCGCAGCCACTCCTCCACTGAGCCCTAGAAATCAAATACCAATTCATTTTACTATAACTGCAGGTTGACAGGATTTAACCAAAACATAATGAAAGACATAAACATTTCATTTTCTTAAACTTTAGCACTATTTCACAGTGCTTTGCAGACTGCAGGTTTATAACAAATAAATTGCAGTAGGGTTTTATTTAGCTTTATTCTTAATTTAAAAACAAGTAATGCAATAGTCTTTGTCACAATTATCATTCCATAAACCAAAAGTAGAGGGCTGCTCTTCAGTCGCAGAGGAAGTGTGGCCACCTACACTGGAAAGAAACTGGAGAAAATTCATAAATGTCTTGACGACTTTCTGCTTGCAATAATAAAAGATTCTCTAGCTCGCATCTATTTAACTCATAAGAATATACTTCACATCATGAACAACATAAATTTGCATAACCACAAGCAATACAACTTTTCAGAAGAAAATCTTTTTTGTTTATACTATCTTCTGCAGCCATTGTTATAAACATCTGGATTTGATTTTTTTAAAATTTTAAACACATATATTATTTAAGTATTAAATTATTATTCCTCCTCTCCCTGGTCAAATATCTGATGTACAAATTTGTTTATAATTAATAATAAAAAATGTAACCAGAAATTACAGTCACACAAGACTACTAAGTTTGGTCAAAGCAATAGCAAATACTAAACATAATAGGTACATATGAGGCCAGATTGAAAAGTCTGGTAAATTTCAATCAAATGGCAGAAAATTTTGCTAAGCATGATTCTTGTTAATAATTTTGTTCAAATATTCAAATAGATGCTACATGCATGTTCATTGAGTGATTGGAGTAATAACTTTTGTAGAAACGTAGATGAGTATCGTGCAGCAATAAAACATTTTTATTTAAAAAGTTGACTGTGGCCCAGATACAAACTGAGCTGAAGGAAGTTCATGGGGACTCTGCACCAGCACTCCAGATCATTTATTACTGGATAAATAAATTTAAATGTGGTCATATGAGTACTGCTACATATTCCAGACACCCAATTGAGGTTTCTTCTGAAGAAATGGATGACAAATTCTTGGTAGCATGATAGAAGCCTATAAGATTGCTGAGATGGTAGGCATCTCATATGAATGGGTACATAATATCCTGCATGAAGTTCTGCAAATGAAGAAGCTGAGTACATGTTTGTTGAGTCCAGACCAAAAACAGCTCAAAGAAGAACATTTCAAATAGTGTTTGCAAAAGTAGCAGCATAATAAAAATGATTTCTTGCATCGTTTTGTGACTGTATGGAAAACTTGAACCATCACTGCATCCCAGAGACAAAATGACATTCAAAATAGTGGGTTGGCAAAGGTGAAAGTACACCGAAAAAAGCTAAAACAGTTTTGTCAGTGGGAAAAGTGATGGCAATCTATTTTTACAGACTCATAGCATATCATTATGATTGACTACTTGGAAAAGAGTAAAACAGTGACTGTGTCTTATTATGCAACATTATTGGGCATTTTGCATTATGAGTTGAAGCAGAAGCGACCAAGATTGGTGTTCAAAAAAGTGCTCCTCTGCCTGGACAATGCACCTGCTCACACAGCAGCTGTTGCAATAGCAAAAATGCATGTGCTGGGCAACAAAATAGTTTCCCACCTACCCTAATCCCCAGATCTGGTCACATGCTACCTCTTTCTCTTTCATAACCTCAAAAATTTTGGGGGGGAAAACATTCTTGCTGCATAAAGAAGTTATTTATGCTATAAACAAATATTATGTACAGTTCAAAAATCTGGGAGGAGGGCCTATTGAATAAAATGAGAGAAAGCCTGCAGAGAGCAAAAATATGTCATTATATTCATTTTAAATATGAAAATACCGAAGGGGTCATGTTCTCCCTATCAGAGATACTCATGATCTAAAATAATATTCAGATCTTTCATCAACTGGAATATTCTGGTCCAATTGCACTGAGCTCAAAGGAAATTATGTTGAGAAATAAATTTTTATTTTGCAAAAGCATATTATTTACTAGACATATCAATCCACCCTCGTATATTGAACAACAGAAGTTGTATACACCAAAGCACTTCGATATTAATCATTTACTTGCATCCTGCCAGGTTGATGTGATGAATCTACTGAGCTGATCTAGGGGAGGAACATAAAAAAATTCATAACATAATCCTTATTCTTTTAAATATGACTTTTCCCCCGTTATCTTTTGGACATAGCTCACACCATGAACTTCCATAAATATGATATTTATCAGATATATAATACATATTTTATTCTTTTTTATATGTTGCATTAGGAAAAATCAATATAGTAAAATAGTGGGATTAATACAAATGACCACCAAATGCCAAAGGACATCCTAGAAATACACGAGGTGGACAATTTTTCTATGGTGTCAAAATGTACACATTGCCAAACCTTGAATGTTGGTGAACACCATATATCTGCTACCATCCCATTCATTGTAATATGTTCGGCAATCCTCACAAAGTGGCATGGTGATGTAACCAACTTGCTAAATGGCCAGAACTGGACTAAAGTTCAAAGATTATTGCAAGAAATATTTCTGAGTCAGCCTGTGCTTCGTCACATGATTAATGCATTTCAGAAAACAGAAAGTATAAAGTCTTCAAAGAAATTTTACCTCACATTACATTACAACTGGAAACTGCTGACAGTTGATATAAAATACTAAAGTTCAAGAACTCTACCCTGCATGCTGGGAGACTTAAATCAGAGTGCTTTTCTAATGAGAATGATTTAGTTATTCCAAACTAGAGAGAATTCACTTACAGGGATGTAATCTGGAAGTCCATCGGATATATTTAATTGAGCAATCTCAGCCTTAAGTTTCTTCCTGTGGTTTGGTTTCTTTATTCCAATTGCAGTAAGATCCTGAAAGAAAACAAAATACATTAAAAATTTAAAATACAAATAAGAAAATTATTTATGACACAAAGCTATAAAGTGGAATTTATAGGGTCGAGATTTGTGACTGAATCAGCTAAGCATAAACTGTCAAAAAAGGAAGCTTTACAGCTATGTCATGTGCTTCAAAAACAGAAATAACTACATCTACAGTGCTGGGAATTTCAATTGCTGATACCATTTACGAATAGTAATTCAGAGATTATTGGGTTTGGTTCCCGGTCACGTCAAGTTGTGTAGGTAAGGTTTTTTGTTCCGGAGTTTTTCCTTACTGTGGGAAGGTGAATGCCAGATAGCTTTAAGGCGCCAAGGACTCCAAGCTCATTTGCACCATCATTAATTCATTTCATTTCATTTCATTCATTCCTACAGATGTACACCTGTAGTATTCAGCCCATAATCTACAGACACTGCAAGAAAAGCAATGTAGTCAAAGTGACAGAGGGAAAAGAAAAAAAACACACTGTAAAAGAGATTTTAAAGAACATAATACAGATTGTCAGGAGGCCAAAGCTCACTTACGGCTGTAAAGCCAGAAGAAAAGAAGAATAGAGATTGTAGGTTTATAAGCTGGTGTCATAAGATAACTGCTGGCCAATGGCATGAGACACTGTAGAGAAGCCTGTCGATAGGCCCAGATCTCTCAGTTAGGCTGGAACAAAACTAATGCATCCTGATGAACTATGAGGACTGTTCAAAAAGGAATGATCATAATTTTCATTTGTGATTCATCTTCATAATTTTGATGATTTTTCTCAAAGTAGTTTCCAATGGATGCAAGGCATCTGTCCCAGCATTTCTGAATCTTCAAAGACATGATGGACACCATTTTTTGATAGGTCCTTCAGAATCTTCCTTGCAGCCTTTACCACTGCTTCTGCTGATGGAAAATGCCTTCCACCAAAGTGTTTCTTCAATTAGGAGAAAAGGAAAAATCAAACAATGCTAAATATGGACAATTCAGAGGGTGAGGGACACCCTTCACATTGATTTTGGTGAAATATTCTGCAACAACATTTGTAATGTGTGGCTGTACATTATCATGGTGCAGCATCCAGCTTGTTGCAATGAAATGTGGCCTTTTGCGTTTGATATGGCCTTTTTTTTTAATAAAGTTTAATACCAGTTTTAACTATTGAGGCATTACAGTCAGTGGACACTGATAAATGAAATAAATGATAAACTGGGAAAGGATGTTTCTTTTAAGGAAGGAAGCATCCCAGGCCTAAGTTTAAGGTATCTCCCCGGCATTTGTCATTTATGAGAACTGAAGACAACCTGTAAAACATGTCAGTCAGGGAGGACGGTCCTGAAGGGAATCAAACCCCAGATCTTCGGCTCACGAGTTCGCTCCTTAATTACATCGGCCATTTGTGGCAGTAAAACATGGCCTTGCAGAGCTTCCACAACATTTCTGTAGTACTGCCCAGTTAAACCTGTATGTGCAGGTACATCATTCCTTGATTATCAGGTATATTAGGTAGCCAACCTTTACCCAACAAAAGCAAGCTAGGAAACTTGTCCTAGGTCCAAGTAACACGTTTCTCATCTCTCTCTTAAAACTGATAGAAGAGGAATAAGGAAAGTAGTTGCATAAACATAGTCACTTCAGGAAACATCTATGTAAAGTGGGGTTCTATAAAAACGAACCCATTTGCAGATTGTGCAAACAGGATCAGGAGACTGCCTAAGTTCGTCCTGGTAGGTTATACTTGCCTCCCAAGCCCAAGATCGTGGTCAGGACCAATGGGTTTTTTCAGGCATAAAAATCCTAAATATGGCTTACTTTGGAATTGAAGTTAAACTGCAGGTCCCATGTCATACGTTTACGGCACGATAAAGAACCTCAAGCCTGAATGAAGAGGCCTCTGAGCAAACTTTGTCAGTCATTTCATGCCCTGAATTAAATGGGACACTGATGACCTGAGATGTTTAGAGCGCGGGGAGGGGACCCTTACATATCCTGTTTAATTGTCCATCGCTAATAAGAAAGAGACTTGCTCTTTCTATAACCAGGGAAGTCTTCGGAACAGAAGCTGACATTGAACCAAATACTGCAACTTGTTCAAGGAATAGATTTTGGGAAATAGTGAAAGCTTCTGGGGTTGCAAAATAACCTTTTACGCTGATGTGCAGGAGTTCTACAAAACTCCAACAAACCCTCCCTCCCCTAGCTAATCTAATCTACTTGAAATATACTGAATTCTAAACTATTGTTCATTCTTAAGTTTTATATATTTAAATTTAAAAAGTATTATTAAAGCTAACAACAGAACTGGCGTCAGATCCTGAAATCACATGTTCTATTTCATCTGTGAAACTAGTGTTCTTACTTCTGGGGTCATCCTGCAGATTGTAGGCATGTCGTACCCAGCAGATGCAAACAGTGGAAAATAATCCTCAAAATGCAGGTCCATCAGCCATGAGTGTAAGACATCTTGATCCTACAAAAAACATATTGTAATTAGCACTTTTCTCTATTAAGTGAACTGTGCATTGGATATACAAACTAAGGAATTTAATGAAGTGTTTACCGGAACTCCTTGATGCAAAAGCCTTTCTGCCCTTGCAGCAGGGCCACCATGTTCAGATGAACCCAGGGAGGATGAAGACAAGGAACAACGTGGACTGGATGACATGGTAGTGCCACTGCCTCTGCCACTGGGTCCCAGCAAGTGGTACCCTGATGCTCTGCCACTGTCAAGACTTGCTGTGCTGTGTCTTGACCCAGAGCCAGAGCCTGAGCCTGAGGAGCCGGGACTGTCTCGCCCAGGACTCTGCAAACATCAAACTTCTATTTGTTAACTCTGATACAGACATAACATAAGATGCAAGAGATAACTGAAGGTATCATACCTGTGTCATGTCTATACCCTGATCCTCTTGCAGTGACAGCTGATGGTGATAATACGCAGAGCTTTTGGTACCGGAGTGCACCAGCTGCGTGTACTGCACCCCCTGTAATATCATGTGCTATTTACTAAGGTGTTTGCATGTGTGATACAAATGTAGTCTGACAGAACCAATTAAAATTTGTTGTCAACATAATTTACAACTGACATAAAAGTCAGAAATAAAATCTTGACATCAACATGGACAATCTATGGCATATTTGAAATTTACTTACGAGTTAGGTAGTCGTGAACTAAAACAATTATGAGAAAATAAAAATATCTGTACTTAGTCACATTCTACTTTACCTTGTTATTTTGTGCAAAACAGTTTCAAGAGATGTTGCTTTCATCATCAGCTGTGGACAGTCTAACATTATTGGTGAATGATAGGGTAGTTTCAATATTAGCTGATATTAGTTATTCATTAATAAGATTTGGAAATTTATAACTCAATGTTTATTTTTCGAATACAATTTTTCTCCAATTTTGCTAACTCAACGGAATTCTTTTCAGCCTTTAATAATGTTCTTTCTACTGTGAGATACTAACTTTTTGTCCAGAAACTAGCAATTGCTGATTAATTTATTTGTTTATTTAATATTTAAGGTTTTTTTGTCCTGATTTCTAAATTCCCGTTTTATTATTGTTGTTGTAATTATTATTATTATTATTACTTATTTATTAATTTATTTGTTCCTCCTCCAGGCTATATAAATTTGCTTTGCTCTCCTGCAGATGATTTGGAAAGATCCTGGCATTTTGCTGGCAGGATTATAACTGGCAAGTGAGAATTTGCAATACTGTTTTGATCAGCATCAGTGGATTAGAAGATTAACAACTATCAAAGAAATCAGCACTAATCCCATTGTTAAAATAATCATAACTTTACTTACCATCTATGAGTACATAATAAATTTAGGCATATTTTTAATAACATATAATATAGTTTTGGCTTGCCAAAATAAATATATGAAAACCTAATGAAAAATGCCTGACTATGAATTTACCAAATCAACTTGCCATACTGTGAACAAAGAATTAAGAGCATCTTGCATACTAAAGTAGCATAATTGATTTTTTTTAATCTATGACTTTACAACTAATTTATTGAAATATGTAGGCTATGTTTGGTAGCAAGTGAGGATTCCATATTTTTCCATTAAAACATATATGTTGGCAAAACTTCCTTCAATGCTCATTTCCCTAGTTTTTAAATAATAATAATAATAATAATAATAATAATAATAATAATAATAATAAAACTTCCTTCCATACTCATTTCCCTAGTTTTCAAATAATAATAATAATAATAATAATAATAATAATAATAATAATCATCATCATCATCATCATCATCGTGGGGTGCCGTCCGAATATTTCCATTATGCGCAAAAATATTTTACCAGCGTACAGACACCTAAACCCAAGACGACTAATTCCTGTCTAACCTAAATGGTTTAAGTTTGTTTTGAATTATTCTGGATTACGTGCACGGTTAGATATATAGCTTTGTTATATACTGCGTTACGTGGAACGTGCATTACAGAGCATATTTTATAATTTATAACCTAAACACAAAGTACGCGTTTATATTTGTTTTATTAATTTTGTTTTGTTACTACATTTTTTAACAGTTGTTTTGATAAATCCACTGCCCATAAAATAACGGAGTGGTCCTATGTGCTAGCCTAAAATGCATCGTTCCCTAATAATTAAATATTTGGTTAACTTTTTCATTTGATGGCACCGTACTCCATTTTTATAGCGTTTTACTCGCACTATAATATATTCGAATGTTTACTTAACATCAATTGAAACTCGTTAATAAAAATAATTTAAAAAAATCATTTAAAATACTCCTTGCTACTTATTCTCATGGCCATGCTGGATTCCTGTAGTAACAACAGAAACGGATTATGGGGATTTCACATCTTCCAGCGTTAGTTAAAAAACCGAAAATTTAGTATTTCAATAATATGCGCTAATGCTTATGTTGGCCTCATTTCGGAATCACAAATAGGTTATTTACATCTTGGGGTTGGGGGGTTTGAGCACGGAATCAGAATGAATTTAGGCAGAGAGATTCTAGTTTTAACAGGTCATTAGTTTCAGAATGATATCAGTATATGGAGACGTTACATATTTAGCATTGAAAACGCACTGCATAAAATAATTCTACAGCACATGAAATTCGAAATAAAATAAGTGGTCATACTAAGACCGAGTATATTATGTCTCGATTTCATTTACAATCGATTTGTGAAACCAGCATTGTTGTGATATTATTATCGTCTATTTACAGATTTACGGAAGACTAAATGATTAAAATCGGGACTAACAGCTACCAACGTTCTATCACAAATGAGAAATACAAAGTACGTAGAATATGACAGCATTCTGCAAAGGACCAGTATAATGGGCAGCAGTAGCACAGCTGTGAAGTTCCTCTTTAAGGAGAGCAAACTGCATCAACTTTTAAGTATGTATAAACAGACTACTACATAGCTTTGAGAGTCCTCTTTCGTCGATCTCAGCACCCACACTAAAAATCCACGACAAAAATAATTGAAACAGTTCATTGAATACACGGAGAAAATAAACAAAGTAATCCATTATCCCAAAATTAAACTCGAGGGTGCTTCGCTACCTCGCGATATATGGCTTCTGCATTAAGCTTATTTTTTCTACCTCCCCTCCCTAGCTTTGCCAGTACAGCGAAATCTAAATGAGAGGGAAATTCTGGTGTTGCTTGAAATATTTGAGTATTAATAAACTCGCCATTTAATAACTTTTGCGATAATCCTTAATTAGCAGCAGCAAAATTAGATTGTGTGTTTCTGTTTCATTTCATTACACCTGTCTTTTCTTTGTGTCAAATATACATAAAATTATCAGTCTTTCGCGTTTTCCCGGCTATTTGCAAGCTTTTTTTTTTTTTTTTTTTTTTTTTTTTTTTTTTATCTAAGTCTAATCCAGTTAAGTAACGTAACGAGTAATCTTTGAGAATAGGGAACTCCCATGATGCACTAGGGTTTGTTAACATTTGTGGGAGTGAAACTGAAGGAGTCAAACGAGAGCCTATATTCGTGTAACGAAATTGAAACAGAAGGGAAATGTTCGAATAGCTGCGAAATGCAATATTTGTGCTGTGGTGTCATAATTCTGCTGCATGGTCTATGTTGTAGACGCATAATGTTAAAGCCCAAAGTTGTAGAAATTGACAAATCAATTTTTTTCCACAGGAAGTATCATCGTGGTTTGTAGAGGGAGGGTCATTGGGTTTTCTGGAGCATTGAAAGAGGGACGGGAAGATGTTTTCTTGTTGAAGTACCAGACCGAAAGGCTGTTACTTTGACTCATTTAATTCAACAGTTGATACTGTCAGGGACTGTTATTGTTTCGAATGGGTGGGCGGCATGCGCTAACATTTCGGACATTGACGGGGGAATTTATGAACATGATGTAATTGTTCAAGAGCAAAATTTTGTAGATACGGATAATGCAGAAATTCATTCATACACAATACGTAGAAAACATGTGGATGAGAAGCTAAGTTCAAGCTTAGGAGTATATGCTCTCTTTACGCCGTCTTCACGAATCCTTGTGGAGAAATTCATTCAAACATATGAATGTATTTGCGTCGTTTATAACGTGCATTTCCAGTATCTACAAGATAAATTGTTGTCTCGAGCAAACATGTTCTAAATTCCCTTTTTGGTTAGAAAGAAATTTAAAACTACCATCCTGCACCAACAATCTGCAACTGCACCTTTTCACCGCCATTGCGACAAGGGCCCCTTTAGGAGTCACCAAATACTTCCCAATGCAAATACCTGTCTGATGCTTGCAGTTTAGTTTACGCACTTTCAGTGCTTGTGTGCTTTTTATAAGTGTTTGCATGTGTTAGTGATTATCGTGGTTGTGTGTGTTAATAATGATCATTGTGCTCGATATATATTTGCCACTTCTGCTGTAATGAAAAAAGTTGTGTTTTGACTCCGGTGGTTGTCCATGTACGATCTGCGCACCCCACGATGTTAACTCTGTTAAACAAGACAAGAGCAAAGTTCCCTATTCTCAGGTAAAGTTACAACTATAGTAATTCTGTCTTTTCGTTTTGCACATGTTTTTATCATACCTACATTGTTCCCACAACAATATTACACTTGCATTTTCATGCTGCCAGAATCTTCCAGACAATGAGCCAATTTTGTCTAAATGTAATAGTTCTTAAGTTTCAATGAAACTGCTGCATTTTGCAGCGATACCTTCCATTTCGTTACGAACCTTTTGCAACAAAGGTGTGCCAACATACATTTTAACAGAGTTGAAGATATAATAAAATTAAGTAATATTAATTCCTCCTTTAATTGTCTCATTCCTTGACTTCTCTTCGTTACTTCAATCAAAATAATCAAAACTATTTACATTTATAGAAACAAAGTTTGTGGAAGTAACTTACAATAATTTCTGGTAAATAGATACCATGTTTGTTTCATTGGATTTCTTAAACAAACGAGGTCATCAATATTATGTCGCTTTTGTTTTAATTCTCCGACACATTCATCACATGTGAATTACGTAATTTATTTTTATTTACTGCGCACTTTAAAAGTGTTAAAGCCTTGAAAGGGACTTTAGACTTGTCATGCGTTGCCCAGACGTTGGCAAGTTCCAAGGTCCAAGAGCGGTCTTACCTGAGGTCCAGGGAAAGTGAAGGCAGGATACGAGAACTGAGGTCCTGGCGATTTCCCAGACATGCCATACACGTCGTTGTGCTCGCACCCATCTGCAACACAAAACACCTGCTGCCGAGTTCTCGTTTCACAAACCACAGTCATCTCCATCTGTAAGGAATAGCTGTTACTGGCGATCATGTGACGGCAACCTCCACCGCAACACTTTGGGCGTACAATAAAACAGCACCGCAGTCTACAATGTACCAACCTTCTTATAGCCAATTTCCACAGAGTTTTACATTTCCAAAATCCTTTATTTAGTAAAACATTTGCAGAAATTGTGATTGAATTGTAGCCGCAATGTGGCGCAACCTGTTATCCAATATTAAATTTAAAAAAACAGTAAAAACAACACTGAAAAAATAGCTAAAATAAACAGACCAAATGTCTATGAAAGGACAATAATAAACTTTAATGAGCAGTCATATAATTTGTTGTAGATGACGCTATGAAACTTTGCACTATAATATTTATGCTCTCTGGAAGGAAAGGAAAGGCATTAAGTTGTAGATTGAAGCCCGTCAAACGCGATTTTAGAATCTGTCTGTACAAAATTCATTCTGGGAAAATTGTAGGTTAATAAGTCAATTTATTCGTTTGTTAGGGTAACAATAACGCCAGACAACGTTCATTTTTTCCCCTGCATGAGTTTGTTTAAATGTAAACTGTTATTCATAAATTCATTTCGAAATTAAATAAAATGTAACAAAAATGTTGCAAAATATGTCGTAACTTATATTTCTGCCCGCAATCTCAACCAACAATCCTCTTAAACCACATCAAACATTTGTAAGACATAAATATATTAGCGCTAGAGGCATTAAAAAGTTACGATGAGCATTTCATTTAAAGTTAATGATTGTATGCTGTTTATGTCAAATAAGATTAATTAAATAATATTTAAAAAGCTTCACAATTTCTCATTAACATAACATAACATAACCTAGTTAACAATCCATACGCATCGTACCTCAAAAAAGCATATTTTAGCATAACTTTTCTAATTTTGCCTAGTAGGTGTACATATAGTGTTAATTTTTGAAAAGTATCACATAAACGTAACACCAACTTCTTTAACCGGCACCATAAAATGTTTATTAGGCACGCGCTGCGTTACTACGTATAAAAGCGAAGAAGGCGATCGTTATGCTAGAGTTTCGCGTTGTCACCGCAGTGCCTGCAAAGATTCGTTTTGTCCCTTGTTATTAGCGTGATAACGTCCCCATTTTACCATATATAAATAAAAACTCTTGGAACAATGTAGTCAAAATAACAAGAACTAGAAAAGCAGAAACAAACAAAACAGTAAACCAAATATAATACTTCAAACCGTTTTGCTCCACCGTTTTGCCTAATTTAAAATTCTGTGTACTGACCTACAGTGCAATTGATTACTGTATTCTGAAGGCTAGCCCATAAAACGTTGTTATTGCGTCAGTTTTGTTTTAAAACTCAAATTATCCAAATATAAATGTTATTTATTTTAAGTGTGAAGTAGAATCAATGTGAAATGTCACAAAATGGAGGCAAACTAGATCCTGTGAAACAATGAATCGGTACAGATGGAGATCATAGGGGCTCTG
Organism: Metallyticus violacea; assembly: GCA_030762175.1. NCBI lineage: Eukaryota > Metazoa > Arthropoda > Insecta > Mantodea > Metallyticidae > Metallyticus > Metallyticus violacea. The sequence continues at coordinate 4,172,087 of CM060830.1, forward strand.
AATTTATATAGAGTAAGCTACGGTTCAAGTTAATATTGGCAAGATCGACCTCAATATAGGTGTTGATAGTAAATGTGGTCAGTACTATTAATTACCTGGTTTTGTTAATTTGGTTCATTGTAGCTGCCTGTTTTACTACAATGGTTTATAATTGGAAGTAAATCAACAGTAGCGTATTACTTCTTTTGTTGTTTTATTAAGTTAACATTAATGTAATGAAACTACACCAGGAAATTGTTTAATATAATATGGGTTGCTCTTGTATATCTTAATTACAGCAGTGCACCGCATAAACCATATTTATATTTCCTAAATAGCAGTAATTAAAGGAGGAGCGAATAAAGAATATACAACGTGTAAACTTTGAAGTTAATGATAAAACTGTAGTGTTATTAAACATTTCGTACTAAAATTTGTGATTGGGAAGGGCATTTTCCCTAATCTACCTCCATATGTGATAGCAATGAAAATGATGCTGTCTATCTATGTCGATTTAAGGTTTGCAGTAATTTGGAATTTATTTTATTTTTAAAGATTTGTGGAAATTTTTATAATATACATTATTTTATATTTCGTTTACATATGAAAAATATTTGCAAACAATTTCAGATTCTTAAAAACCATCAAAATAATTTCTAATGATAAATAAAGTAATCTTGTCAACATAATACGGCATAAATTTAGGACAACTTCGGGCCGCCATTTTTTTTCTTTTCCGTATTAGGATCTGGCAAGTGTAGTCTTTCTTGGTAACGATCTGTGAAGATCTAATCGAATGGCTAGGATAAGTCTGGTACATTTCGACGAAATTGCGGGAAATTTTGTTAAGCAGTATGTTGGTGAGCGGGATTTTTGTAACGGTTTTGTCAAGCTTTCAAAAATATGCAACGCGCAGTTCTTTGTTGGTAACCAACCATCTTACGCGATCGGTGTATTGGTACCGTGCAATTAAAAAAGTTGACTGCGGCCCAGATGTAAACTGAGCTGAAGGAAGTTTAGGTGGGCTCTGCACCAGCACTCAAACCGCCACGGGTGGCCGAGGTCGTTACGGCGCGGACTCGTGAGCGGAGGTCTGGGGTTCGAATCCCGCCAGGGCCGTCCTCCCTGACTGAGGTTTTTTCCAGGTTTTCCTCAGTGCTCATAAATAGCAAATGCCGGGAAGGTAACCTAAACTTAGGCCTGGAACGTTTCCTTCCTAAAATATATATATATATATATATATATATATATCATTTCATCTCATGTATCATTTAACGGGCGTTAAAGATTACTCAAAAAAAAAAAAAAAAAAAAAAAAACCAGCACTCAAGAACATTTATTACTAGTTAAATTAATTTAAACGTGGCCGTACGAGCGTTGCGGATCCTGTACGTTCCGGACGCCCGATTGAGTTTACTTCTAAAGAAATAGTTAATAAAATTAGTGAGAATGCTGAGATGGTAGGCATCTCATATGAACAGTACATAATGAAGAAGCCGAGTGCGCGAAGGGTGCCGCATTTGTTGACTTCAGACCAAAAATGCTCCAGGAAAGACATTTCAAAATCGTATTTGGAAAAGTTGCAGCATAACCCGAATGAGTAGTGAAAATCCTCGAGTTCGTCTGATGCACGACAACGCTGTGAACACAAGCGGCTCACCATCGCACAGCCCAGACTTCCCCAATGAACTATTACCTGTTTTAAAAAATTAAATATAATCTTTAAGGACAGATATTCAAGGTCGATAATGAGTTCAAGGACACTGTTTTCCAGCAATCTGCAGACAAAGCTTCGAGCTATTTTAGCAGAGGATTGAAATGGTAATTCAGAGATGTGAGACAACGTTGAAGTAAAGGAAGATTGCATTGAAAATTGATAACTGCATTTACGTTCTATCATCTTCCTAACGTGACCAGACCGGAAATGTATTGACAGAACATGCAACAGCAAAAGTTTAAAATGTAAAGAAAAAGTCGTTAGTGTTTTGTTACGGTTCTTGCAGGTGTTACGATCTGATCCTGTTTTTGAATTGACATGTTAGATGACGTTAGCCTTAGGAAGCAAGCGAGCGAGCGAGCGCTACTTTGTTCTATAACTGTGTACGTCTTTAATAATTTCACATTTTATTATAAACCTTATTACTCGTCAGACATCTCGTCACAAGCAGAGGCGAATTTGGGTAAACTGTCTTATTTTCTTGTGTTATAAATACAGTTGTAACAAAAAGGTATGTCAAAACTTTGGGAAAACATTCTTTGCATATACACAATAAAAATATAATATGAACATGAGTCCGGAGTTGCTTTATTTTCTTGTTAGAGTTCTTTTTCACACCTAGACATAGAAAAATATCCAAAAACAGAACAGTGGGAAACACATATATTCTCCATTAGCACGGATACATCCATCAACCCACGTCGCATGGATATCCTGATGTATCTCTGGAGTATCTCGTATTGTCTGACAGCTTGCAGAATACAAGCACAAAGACTCTACATCTTCCATAGATCATGTATCTGCCAACCTCATTTTACTGAACCTGAAACGAGGTCCGTCCGTAAACACACAGAACTGACACTACATGCTCGGTGCTAGTAAAGCAATTAAGTGAGTAGGCAACAAGCGAACTACACGTTAGAGAACGGCCACAACAACGGTGAACCTAGAAGCTAAGAGTAGTTACAACACTCCCGCCCTATTTAATCAGAAGTAAAAGCGAATGTATGCATTAAGCAACTGTTCTGTTGCGAGGTTATTGGCTCAGGACATTTTAGCTTGTTTCGTGTAAGTGGAGTTGTAGACAAAGAACTCTAACAAGGAAATAAAGCATTTCCATACATTTTTGCACCTCTATATACAAGGAGTGTTTTCCCAAAGTTTTGACATACTTTTTTGTTACACTCTGTATGTATGTATACATACAGGCTGTTAATGAACTACACCGAAATAATTTAAGAGAGTGTAGAGATGTCATATAAATAGCCAATTTGAGATAGAAAACACATGGCCTCTCTGTTCTAATTTCGAAGCTATCTAATGAGGATACCTCTCGAAAGCATAACACGTGATAACAAAGGAAGATTTCTAAACGCCATGTTATGACATTTGTTTTCGAGTTCGAATCTCGTTCATCACTTTTTAATGTTGTTTTCTGACTAGAACCTAATAACAGCTTTTAGCGTACGTTTTAAGTTCGTATTTAAATAATTACAATCCTTGCTTACAAAAGGGTAATGAGTTGGGTGTCACATATTATCTAAATTCCATTTAGTGTGCGTATTGCAGTATTTCATATTAAATAACATGACAAGAAATGAACCCGCGGTCTGCGGAATGTCAGTTTTTGCGTTAACACAAACAGTTAAAGAGCTCCCTCTAGAGCAGGCTACATAGTACAAGATGTTCGGTGTCGCACTGTCAAATGAGTAGTTCGCGATTTGAGGAATTTTATGGCACTAAATCTTGAAAACGCTGATCGAGCTGCGGAAAATCGATATTTCTATGATCGCAAGACTTTCACCCGGCTTGGCTTTAACAGCATCTGATGTAATGACGTTTAACTTCGTTATGTATGGACCATACATTGCCTATGACCTCTCTACACTCTCTGTGTGAAACAAGATTTCCATGAACGAAATCACTAAATAATAAATCGGCAGCATCCATAAACGCCCAAAGACAGGAAGTTGTTAAATGGCATTAGGCAAAGAGAATATGAACCGGATGCTTGAAACTCCCCTACCCCACTACTTTCTTATCAACTTTATTGGCCCGCGCGTACATGTCACAGGCTACCCACCATCTATTTACAATATACCTGAGGATTATTCCGGGTTCTTATGAACCATTCTAATTTCGTTACAATTGGCACTTACAGATGTCAGAAGGATAGGTAGTGAGCCCCAGTTGATGCTAAGGTATTATTTGGACGTGATGGTCGGTAAAGTTGTCCAGGGACCTCTTTTTACAGGTAATATGCCATAAACGGTTCTGTTCTACTGAGAAATAACATTGAATGTTTTTTTGGTCCCGCAAAAAATCTATCTACCTTGGACAGGTTTGAATCTGTGTGTGTGTGTGTGTGTTAACGATCTAGCAGCCGCAATTTTTGTTTTCTCACCGAAACTCAGAATATAACTAAGCAATTAACAAATAAATTAATAAATGAACAAAAGATTAATTTAGTAAGATAACCAGCAAAATTGGATTATTAGAGCCGGGTCTTAACCTAAAGCGAAAATGCAACAATGGCTCTAGTGGTCACGATATTTGTTTTTTTTTTTTCCAACGAAGCTCGATATGGGCCATTTAAATAAAATACGAAAAATAGTTTCATAAAATCAGGGAAATCGGACATTAGGAGTGGAGTTTTATCTGAAACCTAAAATTTAAACTCGTTCTAGCAGCATCAACATTTATTTTTTTCCCAACAAAAGTCGATATATATCATTTAAATAAAATAAGAAAAATACTTTCTGAAAATTAGGGATATCGGAATATTAGGAATAGGGATATACCTGAAAAGCGAAGAGCTCCAGCGTTTAATTTTCTCTCTAGTGTTTTAAAATAAAATGAGAAATTATCTTAACATATAAACTGTATTTATAACGATGCAAGTGTTTTATATTTAACAAAAGTATCGTCGTGAAGATAGCAAATGTGAAATATTAATCCAATATGTGTTTCACAATTATATTTGTATGTAAGAGCGGTCTGTAATAACCTTCAGAAAACGTTTACGTTACATGTTAATAACATTTAAATTAAATTTCAAAGCCACTGAAAATCGATGTAACTTTCTATTGTTTTTATTGTTTGTGTATATTTACTTCGTACATTGTATTGTTTTTAAATAGTAACATTTTTTTGTTTTATTGAAACATATGAACATCATCTTAAACACACAACGTAACTCGAAACTTTCTGTTATTTCTCTCTATTTTAGTGAATGTAAAGATGATATCAAGGACTCAGTTGATAAATACGATTACAGTTAAAAATGTTTAAAAAAAAACCAAACAATATAGCTTTGTATCAGTGGTCATATATTTCATTTATTTAATAATACACCATTAGTTTTTGTGGTTTTATTCCAATAATAATAATAATAAAAATTATTATTATTATTTTAAAAATGTGGTTTCTCTTTTGTATTACTTATAGATCGAAAGAATTCTAATGTTGTTCTCCCTAATTTGGAAAATTAGAGTAATTTCCCTATAGATATTTATTTTCAAGTAATTTTGAAAGGAAAACAGACAAACTTTGTTAAGTTTTTCTTTTATTAGTTAACTTTAGAGTTTGTCAAGTTAATTAACAAGCTAAGTAATGCCATAGCTTATTTCATTAATTAACATTGCATAAATTATTTTAAATTATTCTACTTGCTGAGGAATTCGCTTAGTTTACGCATCTCTTGCATAACAGACCTTTTGTTAATTTCGACAGTCACTACAAGATATATTAGCAGTTCGTTTTAAAGGCGAAAAATGCTATTTTGCGTAAAAAGCCATGTAATCGATATAATTTACGAATGATATTCCTAGAAATCTGTGTAAAAGAAAGTTACGGCGCAATAATAGGAGGTCATGATTAGATAACACGCTTATCTCACATTCTTTATATCCAGAAGTCTTTGCTTGCTCAATGCGTCTTGAAAAGATGGACAAATGGTTAACGCACCTCTACTCTGTCGCGGTTTTTCCAGCTGCATCGAGAGGCCATTACCATAGAAACAGTTCCGGCGGAAGATGTGCATTTAGTGTATAAAAAACCTCTGCCAACCTAACGCGCACTAATTAGGCAGTTCTCGAACCCCGACCCTCGGCCCACAGTCGTAACGTTCCAGCAGTGAACTGACACCGAGCGTAAAAACCGCACTCGAGCGGGAGTCGAACCTTGGCCCATTGCCACACGGGTATTGAGTTACATCTGATCTTCTTTTTATATCTCTCACTTCACACTTTCGCGGTTTGTTCTTCTGTTTACACTTTCCACCCATTCGGGTTTCGAAACCCGGAACGATGGTTTTTGGACTCCGTCTGTCTCAAAACGGTAAACATTTGAACTGTTGGGTCAAAGGTTGACAGAGCACTGCGTCATCTACAACAATCTGTCTGGACCGCACTGCATACTCTTTCCTGTACAACACATACTGTTTCCATAACAACAAGGTCAAAGGTAAGGAATAATTCCCAACTTGGTTACCATGGAAACAATTTTGTCCTGCGTATTCGGAACTTATTAACACGTACTGTTTTCATTATAATCAGGTCAAAAGTAATTTCAAACTTGGTTGCTATGGTAACGTAGTGCAGTTCAATCCTGTGTACTAACAACACGTACTGTTTCCACGGCGACCAAGTCAAATGTACGGAATCCTGGTTTTCATGGAAATACAATATACCGGTGTTTATTAACTACACCGCAATGATTCCAATGATTGTAGAGGTGACTTCAGTATTTTAGTTACGTGTGCTCTTTGGTTTTAAAACGTTCAGTGTAGGTTTAGAATCAATGCTCATTTGGTCATTGATTAGATCTGGAGCGACATTTCTGACTTACTACGAAAAGTTATGTTGATATTAAAAACATTGTAAATAAATGAATGGAATGGTCGTGAAGGGCTGCTCACTCCAGGACTGCAACGTGCGAGTTATATCTAAAGTTATACACAAAACTTTCCTGTTTATATTGTAGTAATTTGCTTACCTCGAGGAGGAGGGGGCTGGCCCTCCGGAAGGAAGCAGCCGTCCTCCGAGCTGCTATAGCCGGCCGAGCCGAAGCTTGAGCCTGAGTGTCGGAACACGTCGGGCACTGCCGGGGGCGCCACCTTCTTCACCTGCGGCGCTGGCTTCGGCGGCCGGCTCATACCGCCCACTGCAACACAAAATGTCAAACGTTATACAGCAGAATGCATCCTTAGGTTGCCATAGGAACCGATATTTGTGGACAAGTGAGCCACAACAGTTGCTCCAGGCAACATCTGACGTGAACAGCATCACTCCAATCCTGCAGAGACGAGGTGGACAGCGAAAACGTTCTATAAATCTCTCAATTAAAAGAACCGCCCACCATAACAAACTTACGTAACGGCAAGACCCAGCTGTACGCTGCTAAAAGACGAGCGTCAAACATTTAAATATGAGCATGCGTGTTCTAGCAACGACATCACTTAATAATTCTCTCATTGTTACTATGGAAACAATACATATAATGTACAGAGCTGAGTTGCACCATTCCAACTGTTATATTAGAAGGAAAAAACTGCACTATATTAACAGTTTCTATGGTAACCAAGATAGAAATTCTTCCCTACTTTTGACATGGTTACCATGGAAACAGTACGTGTTGCTACATTCCTAATGTACAGAAAACAAACCAACTATATTAACTGTAACTATGGTAACCAAGTTAGGTGTGATTCGTGTATTCTCACCTCAAGTTAGTGAGCTGAGTGATTAATATTTTCCGTTACTTAATATGAGTTTTCCCCCTTATGAATTGATATTACTCACCAATATCTATAATGTGCTGTTCGCGGGACGTGTATTACAATTGAACTGTACTATTATTGTTACCAAACAGTTGTCAGTCCAGTATCTTGCGTTTACTATGCTTTATAGTATGGTCATAACGTCATATATGAAAAGCGGTCAAATAAAAACGAATTAACACAGATAGAGCTGATGGGGTTCAAAGATTTATAACACTGTTGTTTACTAACGACACTGCCAGCACGTTCGTTGTTTGTTTGGTGCGTTAGTTATAAGGATGTGTACGTTTGTCTAAAATGAGAAATGGAGACGGGTATGACTCGTTTTTTAACTGCGATATCGTAGCATGCGGCGAAGTAAGAAAACTCCCAGACTACATGTCCAGGACAGGTTATTTCGCATGGACTGGGAAATCTGGTATTTGCAATGGAGGAATTTCTGTTTAATGAGAATAAGCCATGGCTCCATACACCATCTGCAGTACCTTCCGCGATGGTTCCACATCAAACAAACTCTGCACTATCTCTGGGTCTGTCCATTATATATCGTCGGTCCTGGTAGTGTAGTGGTAACCATACTTGCCTCCTAAACCCAAGGTCGCGGGTTCGATCCCGGATTTTTTCGGGCGTAAATATCCTAAGTATGGCTTCCTTCGGAAGGGAAGTAAAGCCGTGGGTTCCGTGTCGTACATTTGTGGCATGTAAAAGAATCTCAAGCCTGAAATAAGAGACCTCTGAGCAAAATTTGTCTGCCGTTTCACGCCCTGATTTGAATAGGACGCTGATGACCTGAGATGTTATAGAGCGTCCGTAAATAAATAACAAAACAAACTTCATTATCGTCGTCGGGAAGAAAACCTGGTGACTTCATTTTGAGCCGGAGAGCAAATGGAAAGAGCCAACAGTCGAAACTCTTTTTACTTCGATCGCGGGGGCCTGCTGTTTGTCAAAATTTTTCAGCATGGATCAAAACCTTAACACTTTGCAGCAATTGAGGTGTGCAAATGCCCTGGAATGCTATAACACAGAATTATATTTGTTAGTGCGATATCTGATTGACGACAACCTGGAAGCTTCAAGAACGAGATTACACTTTAGATCACTTTGCCGGCCCTGTGAGCTGAATTCTGCGAATACCTATTAGCCGTTGCCACATTACTGTGAAATAATTAGACCCAGTTAACGTGATTTCGCTTCCAAGCAGAGGGCAAGGAAACAAATCCAAGGTTTCTTCAAAACAGAACATGAGGTAAGGTATAGTCACTTGTTTGTGACGATCGTGTAAACAAACTAGTGTTAATATTTCCTACAAAATGGAACGGGCTGTATAAAATACTTTGTTTTGAAAGGTTTAACCCCAACAGAAATACAAAGACTTAGGTTCCACATTAAAGGATTCTTCCTCGACAGTTATAAAGTGAGGTGCCTGGTCGTTAAGATGATGGTCTCCCAAAACTGACGTGGTTGTGACAAAACTTTACAAAGATCTCGATAGACCGCGTTCACAGGTACATTTTAGATAAATTTTTGGGAAAGAGAGAACTTTCCGCTTGATGTATGCCTCGTTTGTTAAAAATGAACCAAAAAATACATTCCATTGAATATTTTCCAAAGCTGTTTAGACGAAATTTCAAAGAAGTTCTCCGATGTTTCATAACAGTAGATGAAACATGGATTTATCACTACACGCCAGAGACGAAGGAACGATCCAAACAGTGGGTGGCAACAGGTGAAAGTGCACCAAAGGAAGGTGCAGGAACGGCTACGGTTTTCTGGGATTCTGCTGGTGTGGGGCTTGTGGACTACCTCCATAAGGACAGAACCGTCACCGGGGAGTATTACGCCTCACTACTGAAGGGTGCTATTCAGACTAAACGTCCACACCTTGCGAAAAAGAAAGTTCTCTTTCATCACGACAATACGCCTTCACACACATCTGGGATTGTTGTTGCAAAACTGCGTGCTTCCACATCCGCCATATTCGCCGGATTTGGCTCCCAGCGATTACTTTTTGTTCCAAGACTTGAAGAAATGGCTGGGTGGACGAAGATTCACATCAAATAATGAGACAAGCGCTTATTTTTCAAAGTTGGACAAATCTTATTTTATTGAGGGTATTAGAGAGATGGAAAGTCATTGGACTAAATGTTTTGATTTACAAGGTTGAACAAATAACACAATAAATTTTTTCTCTAATTTTGTGTTTTCTTGGTACGGTCGAGAACTTTTAGAACATCCTTCGTATATCTCCTGCGTAATACAAAATTAATTATTTTTATGAGCCAAATCGTCTACTTAAGATTTAACATTGGCATAGGATGCTATACTAAGTAAATATATTCAACACACGCTCAGTTCTTCCCTGGTTTGCTAATGCACATGAAGTTGATAGTTATAAGCCAAGAAAAGAGAGCGGCATGGGGTGCACATTTCCACCCTTTACTTTATCGCAGCTGTGTATGTGTGTGGGGAGAAGTCCCCCTGCAAATTGTTAAGTGGCTCCAGAAGATGCAGTCAGCTCCTTCCTTTGTTTTTTATTACAAATACCATTATAACGCGGGGAAGAAGAAATCATGCCAACACGCTCGGCAAACTGGTTTATTTAGGTAGGGATCTTGCATTTTTTATATTACACCGGGGAGAGACTGGTAAGCCTGTGCGCTTAAGAGCGGCCTATCGCTTGGTGTGCCGCAGTTAAACTCGGGACACTGTTCACCGCATGAAAACAAAATGTTTTGAACTACTTTAATACGGAATAACTACCACTGTGAGTTAAAAATATGAAAATCATTTTGTTACCATAGCAACCGGATCAACTGAACATCTGTTGATTTGGTTATTAAAAACTAACACAATGCAGTTCCTTTCTGAACTAGTTACTATGGTAACCAGGTAGAAAGTACGCAATAACTCAAAATTTGGTTTATATAACGTAGTTCTTTCCTGAGTGTTAGCAAAAATATAACATCACGTACTGTTTCCATGGTAACCAGGTCGAAAGTACGAAATGATTCCCAATTTATTTACCATCGAAACAGCTAACATAATGAAGTTCTTTCCCGTGTATTAGGAATATAAGACATACTGTTTCCATGGTAACCAGGTCGAAAGTACGGAATAATTACCAACTTGGTTACCATAGAGACAGTGTAATATGGTGGAGTTCTTTTGAGTGTACGAGTACTTGGGTCGTTTCCATAGTAACCAGCCCGCGTGTTTAACCCTCGACTTCTTGGTGCTCTCAAGATGTGAAGGGGGGATGTTAAGACGTTACATGTGGGTATTGTCTCAAGGAAACAAAAGACTGTGCTGGGGGGATTGCCCGGTTTGAACTGCAGAAGCGGCACAAGAAAGTTGAACAGATTTCTTTATGTAAAGACACACTGCGCTAAATCATTGGAAAGTAGCACCTTGAATTTATTTTAGGTGATGTAAACAATGGCAAGTTGTGATTGTTTGGGGGAGTAGAGCAGCTGCAGCACTTAACCGAACAAACGCGTTATTGTGAGTATTCATTTGTTTAATGTTTTGCTACGTCATTATTCAAATACTGGAGTGGGCAGTCTACGCCGGGGTTTGAACACTCGCTCTCAGCTGTTTCTTTTTCGGAAGTAAGCTTTTGCGTTTTATTTCCGTTTTCCCGAAAAGTCGGTTTCTCCCCCTCGAATCGAGGTGGCCTGAATGACGGAGTGATGCAAGAAAATAACGAACTGGTGTCGATTTTCGCTCCATTTCGGCGTCATATTGCTCACTAACGACCGTCACTGGGATCTGTCAGTGTAACAAAACACAGTCTGACTTCTGAGGTTACTTACCACTATCTTATCTGCCTAACTACTGAGTAAGGGAAAATCAAATGCGAACTATACGTTGTAGGTAGGCCTTTTCTTTGTATAATCTGAAATAGAACGTCTTCCTTTGTATCACTGCAAAGCACTTCGTTTGTTTTACAGAACTTCGTGTTACTATGACAACAAAAATAATTCCACCAGTTTAATTACACATTTATTTTGCTATAAAGAATTGTTTCATTGTTAAAATCAATACAGAACAACATTTTTAAGAGAAACAAAGAGAACAAAACAAAGATAAAATATCAGAAACCGAAACATGTACCAAAGAAATTTTTGTTGCGTCTTAGCCATTGTAAAATGACAGCATTAATTGCTTAAACTTATAAACTTTGTTATTTATTTGCTGCTTTTATGGAGAAGTCAATAAAACTGTTAAAATGTAAAACAAAGAATAAATAACTTTTTATTATTCAAATATATTGTTCAGATCTTAAATGGAAATAAAGAGTAACTAAGATATTCACAATGCATGCGTATCGTTTTTATGTGAATAAAATTTTAAATAGTGATGATTAATTTACATTCACACAATGTCCTGCTTTTATTTTGCTTTTTAAAAAACAATTCTTTCAAAATATTATAACATTTAAAGTTCTATTTACGTTTAATTCAAATTGTGCATTACGTTTTCAAAAATCCCTCTAACTATCGTCACGATATATTCACACTGACCTGGTTGCCATGGAAACAGTACGTATTGTTACTCAGGAAAGAACTGCACTATGCCAATTGTTTCCTGTGGTAAGCAAGCATAGAATTATTCTTTACATTCGACCCGATTACTATGGTGACAGCACATCATGTTACATTCCTAATGTACAAGAAAGAACTGTTTCCTTGGTAACAAAGTGTACTGGTAATTCACAAGAAATGACTGGTTTCCATGGTAACTCATTTGGGAATTACTTTCCTACGTACAATGCGAAAGGATGTTAAGTAGGCGACCTGCAGGTTAGCCGCGTCGATAACTATTACCGATCTACAAATCACATGCCGCTGTCATCAACAACGCATCTTGCTTGGCGTGCAGCTCTTGAGGGCAGATTACGTAAGAGCAGTGCCCGCTGTTTTCATTTTGATAATAAAACTAATCCTGCCGTCCATGGTTCGACACAGGATTGGTGTACTGACGTCATTAACACTCGTCATAAAAACACACGACACATGGTGCCCAGTAGCGCAAAATATCACGACAGCTCCCTCTGCAGCTGTTCGAATTTCGCTGGGAACATCACAACGTATAAAAAATGTCTTCCGTCTCCGGATAAGCGGGCAGTGGGTTCGACACGACGCGGTACTGTACAAACCCTTCAATTCTCTTAAGTGGCCAGGTTGCTGGTTTGTGTTACTTCCAAAAAGGGAAAGACAAGCAATCTAACGTTTTATTTCAAAACAGGTACGTTTTGCTTGATACTACAATTAAAGAAATATGGCTGTATCCAGAAGAACAAGCGACACTATATTATAACATGAGGTCATGTCAGAGCAATGCACACTAATAGTGCTCCAGGAACTTGACAAACTGCTGCCTCTTGCAGAAACATGTGCCATTGTTACAGTTTGCCTTTTAGCGATTTCCTAAGGAATGTTGCGGTTGTACCCATGAAATGATTTTTTAAAAAATTCTTTAAATCCCCATCGACTCTGCCTACTAAGCACCGAAAATGACAATAAAAATTATATATGTGCTCCATTGGTCGCAATTTTTTCATTTTTCCCAACGAAACTCGGCATATAACCATCAATTCGTCGAGTCAACATTGGTGGTGAGAATTAACCTATAGTGATTTTTTTTTAAAAAAAGATTTAAAGAGTCGCTCTAGCGGCTGCAATTTTTTTCCCTCAATGTATATTCTTTATATTAAATTGATAAAAGTAATTTCTGAAAAAAGGACAATAGGGCCATTAGGAATGGGAATTAAAGCGAAATCTAGCCGCCGCAATTTAAAATGTTGTTAAAGGAAACTCGGTATGTGGCATTGAAATAAAATAAAAACACAATTTCTGAAAATAAGTGAAACGAGGGGATGTTACCTGAAACCTAAAGTTTAAAACATTTTATGTAAGCCGAATTCATGTTAAGTTTCGTTTACATATGGGAAACATTGCTTATAAACAATTTCGTGTTTTTAAAAGTCATGGAAATATTTGCTAATGACAAACTTGTTAATACTGCATAAAAGTATGATGTTTGCTACTGGCGAGGACGCCACCCTCCCCCCCTCCTTGCATTGGAGTCTGGATAGTAAAGCGACCAAGTAGAGGACACAGACAAATGTAACATTCCGACAAATCATATCGTAAAGGCGAAGAACCCTACTTCTCAATTTTGGATAATTAATATCTCTAGACAGCTCGATTCCAACCCAAGACGCTAACACGTGACCAAGGAGACGCTGGAATAAATCTCCGAGTGTCTAAACATCTGCCCCCTGCTCTTTTCCTGGATATTGATTTACAAACTTAAACAGGCGCTGCATTCCTGTTTTGGACCGTTTATTTTTCTTTGTCACCCCCTAAACTCAAACTCCGACAGCCAAATGCTGAATTAAAATGTTGTAAAGAACAACATGCTGTTTGCATAATAACCACGATAAGAATTATTTTGTACTTTCGACCTTAGAAATAGAACGTGTCGTTGTTTTCGTGATGCTAAGTAAAGAAATGCACACCACCCCACCCCACAGCAAGATGGCTACTGTTCCTTGTGCCATCGCGATCGTGACTAACAGGTTCAAGCGAAGACAAATTAAACATTCGCCAACAAAATTCCTGTAACAAAAAAACTTTTCAAGATGGTGTCCTGTAATTTGTCTAAAGCAGAGAAGCTCCACTCTGGAATGCTGCAAAGATTTAACTATGGAAAGTCTCGCCGTGTTTCAGATATTGTTATGGATGACGAAATATGGGTCTATCAGTTTGATCCAGAAACAAAACACCAGGCCTCCATTTGGGTTTTCCCTGATGACCACCACCCGTTAAAGTCAAGAGGCCAAAGAGTTTGGGAAAGAAAATATCTTTCTTCTCCACAAGTGGTCACGTGGCAGCAACCATTGTGCTCGAAAATCAGAGAACTATTACTATAAAATGTTACACAGAAGTTTGTCTTCCGATAGGTGTTTCAGAAACTCCAGGAACGGCGTCCAAAGACAGGACTAAGGGGCATTTTGTTGCATCAGCTTTCACCGCTAATGTAACAATGGAGTTTCTGCAAGGTACTAACGACTCATCCATCCTACAGTCCCGACTTGGCACAAGCGATTCCCTACTGTGAAGAACCGATTTCCTAGCCCCGAAGATGCAGCATACGAAGAGTGCCGGAAACTGAGTGGCGTGGACGTTTCCAGAGGATGGATCGCTGCGTACAGTGTCAGGAGAAATACTTTGAGAAACTGAGATAAACAAAACTTTTCGATGAATATTTATTATTGCTGTCTTAATGCTTATCTAGTGACCCACATATTCCTGGTACGCAGGAAAGAACTGCACTATATTGGTAACCAAGTAGATACATTTGACCTGGTTACTATGGAAACAATATGCTGTATTAACTGTTTCTAAGGTAACCAAGTTGGAAATTATTCCGTACCTTCTAACTGGTTTCTATGGAAACAGTACACGTAATACGCAAGAAAAAGCTGAGGATTTCGCTTAGTGCTGTAACACCAGGCGAAAACAAACATGAATTATGAAAGCAGACTATTCGCGTGGTTGTTTGATGGAAAAGTTCCCAAGAGCCTCGGGTTATCCGGAAGCCGTGTGACTGTCAATTTTAGTTTCAAGTTCATTCAGCTGATTGGCAGAAGAGGTCAATGATCCGAATATCGTTAAACCGCAAATACGATCACTTAAAAAACTAACAAAAACAAAACAAAACATTGGGTCTTCTTTCCAATGGCTGTATAATAAAAAGAACGGTAATTTTGATGTGTTAGCGTCGCAGTGCCGTAAAAGTTGGGTGCATCACGCCCGGAATTGGGTGTGTCACGCTCATATGCACGCACGCACGTGTCACGCAAGACGCAATCTTGTCCGGAAACCGTACGCACCGGAAGTAAAGAGTTGTTGCCGGCGCTCGGCATTTGTTTAAATTGATAAAAGCCAACTTAATAATGACTCAGGGCTATGCAATCAAAATAATTGAAGAAGATGTTCCTTGTGTACAGTACTGCAAAAGAATTTCGTTACCGTTTGACAACATTCTGCAAAAAGAACCTCACTTAAAAACCCTGATAATTTACTCACATAGTCAATCCGAACAATTACTAAAGGGCTAACACCAATATAGATTACAGATAAATTTCCTCCACTCTCTCTCGGACATTCTATTTTAAAATTTCAAAAAAATTCCATTTACGACATCTTTTTTTCCCCCTTGAATTTCTATTTTTATTTTTGATTGAATTTATACAGAATAAAAGCAACAAAGTGCTGTAGGATTAAATTTTTACCTGATGACACATTACCAACTTAAATGTTTAAAATGAGCTCCAATGTTGGCTGGACAGCTATAGGCCTATTTAAAAATTCTACTTACATTCTGAAACGTTAAGTGTTCAGCAGTTTTTGTTTTACTTTGTCTAATTTTAAATAAAAAATCCAGATCGTCAAAGTTAGAAAACATGAGATGTGATAATAAGTGCAGCTGGCCCTAAACTCTGCCTAGCGTTCCGATGTAAACAACAGTAGGTTTATACATTGCTACAAACTCTAACCCCCTTCCTCTGTCGTCATGCACCGTCAGGCTTGTTCCATTTGTAATCGTAAGTTAAAAATATTTAAATGGGGTTGTTGGGGGTGAGAGGGTATTCAACAATTGTTTTACACTTCTTTCTTAATATCTGCATTTTTACATCTCAATGCCCAGACAATGACGTCGAGCTATTTGTTCTGGACATACAGTGGAGTAGGATCTTGCTCACGGCTGGCAGGAAAGGATGAGGTGAAGGAAATACCGGGCAGAGACTGCGGATAGGATTCATAGAACAGACACCGGCGAAGCCTCCCCTGCAAGGAGGCCAAACGGTCAGGGTAGCCGGCTTCAACAGATTTGAACCCCGGAGTGTTATTTCCAAGTGACTGCTTGAACCGCCCCGCTTGGTCACATTTTTTAAAGTTTCAATTAAATAAATGGACAAGTTTTGAAACGAACGCTCTGTATACAAATATTTCAAAGTTACCAAAATCTGGAATTCAAACACACCAGGTCTCGGTCAATTCCAAAACAAATTTCCTTATTAAAAACTGAGTCCTACTACCCAAGTAGAACACAACAATGAACGACATGCGTACCGTAGGAGACGCGCTTTCAGAGAAAATTATGTAGGGACATTTGAGTATCAGTTGGCAATACAATCTTGTAGGATGAAACTGCCACCAAGTTGAAATACTTCAAAAGCATGAGGCAAAAACGCTCGTACCCAGAACACGTAGAGGAAATACCTTTGGTACACGGCAGCTGAATGGTATTCACTTGTTTCTGACGTCACCTGTTCAGATCCAGGGACTCTTCCGGTTATGAGATCTGAACAGTTAGCAGTGAAGAGCGAACAGCATGAGACACTGGGCAAGGTGTTGTGCAAGTTAAGAGTCGCCCACGGGACTCAGCTCTACCCAGGGTCATTCCATTTTAGGCGAGTACCAGGTCAATCCTTCTGCCTACACCTCACACTTTGCACTAGCGATACCCTCTCCAGTCACATTCCGCTCTTTGCAATAGCTGGAAACTGTGCGTGTTGTTGTATTCCTAATACACAAAAAGAAGTGCATTATGGTAACCATGGAAATTGACATGCTATACGTTCATGATATTTAGAAAAGAAATCTGTTTCCAAGGCAACTAAACTACATTCTTGTGTGTCATCCAGGCAGGAGTATCGGGCAATAGAAAAGAAAAACCCACCGACTGATCGCTAACGGAACTGAGGAAAAAGAAAGTTGAAAATCTGGTCAGTCTTACAGGGGTGTAGATCTCGTTTTACTCTACTTAAAACAATAAGAGTAAAGCTCACATACGACGGCTATTTCAGTAAGTTTTGTTATCGGATACTGCAATGCAGTAAGTAGCACGCTTTCCTCGACATCCACAGCTGAACTGTCCTGCACCCGGAGTGTATTTACCTGCATGGAACAAAAGAGAAGCGTGTGGACGTAGAACACAAACAACTGAACCACCCCTCAAGGTCATTTCCCCTCCAGAACAAGACAAAGAACATCCCCGACCTAAGTAAAACGTCGTGAATATCTTAAGACGTGACCATGGTAAGCAGGAAAAAAATTCCCAACTTGGCTACCATAGAAACAGTTGATATACTGTAAATCGTTCATATTTTCGCAATATAACAGCACATTCTGTTTTCATAAAATACAGCATATACAGTTTCCATAGTAACCAGCTCCAAAGTAAGGAATACTTCATAACTTGGTTACTATGGAAACAGTCAATATAATGCAGTTCCTTCCTGTGTATTAGGAATATAACAGCATGTACTGTTTCCATGGTAACAAGTCAATATAATGCAGTTCTTTCCTGTGTATTAGGGATACACAGCATGTACCGTTTCCATAGTAACCTGCTCCAAAGTAAGGAATACTTCACAACTTGGTCACTATGGAAACAGTCAATATAACGCAGTTCCTTCCTGTGTATTACAAATATAACATATCTTTACCAAGGCAATTTGAAATGTTTATACCGCTTCACTAATGTTATGTATAATAGAATATGCGATGGTGCAACTGCTCCTTGGGTACAGTGAGTAGAGAATTGCTCTACAGCAATGGAACAGATTTATCAAATAATTTGTGGATTGCATTAGAAGGCGTGCAGGAAACAGCAAATTCAACTCTTAACTCTGCAGCGCATGCGTACAGTTGAGGGAAAAAAAAAAAAACATAACAGATGTGTCTAGTTATGAGAAAATAACAAGAGGGCGGAGTGACGTCACGCTTACAGCATGCTCGGGTTAAGTAGCACTGAGCATGGTCACTACTGGTATTCGCAGTTCCTCTGTAAGTCCTATCAAAAATATTCTACTGCAACACGTTCTTACAGCTATCTGGCTCAGAAATATGTTACAAACTCAAATTGTAGTGCGTTATCACAGTTTTCAAAGTGCCCTAACTGAGAGATAGGATACAAATTCATGCTGCAATCTTCTTATATCTTTTAGAGGGCCCTACCTCAGAAATACATTACAAACTCATCCTGCAACACGTTCTTATATTTTTTTAAAGTGCCCTACCTCAGAAATGTGATACAAACTCGGAATGCAGCATGTTCTTATATCTTTCAAAGCGTCCTACCTCAGAAATGTGATACAAACATCTTACAACACGTTCTTATTTCTTTTAAAGTGCCCTACCTCAGAAATATGATACAAACATCCTACAACACGTTCTTATTTCTTTTAAAGTGCCCTACCTCAGAAATATGATAAACTCACATTGTAACAGGTTCTTCCAGCTGCTTCCCAGGGCACGTAGACACCTGTTGAGGGTACCGGTTGGCCCTGTCGTTAGATTACTATCTGAATGACTCCGGCTCAGGAGCGATAAGGGAGCCAGTGAGCCAGTGGTCTTCCGACTCAGAGAATTTGTAGTCATCGTGTTGATGGACTCCACTTCCAGATCCACCACGATCTCGTCCTCTTCGTCCTCCCGGAAACTCCTGTACGTCGAGGACATGTTTCGCGAGCACATCTTCCCCGTGCGCTGCGACTTGGGAGGTATTGGGGGCGGTCCGAAACAGGTCGCCATTGGGAAAGTCTATCACACGCAACAGCCGTATCGAGTTCCTGGACTGCGTCTACATTTCACAACTCACTCGCTCGCTCTGGCATGGCCGACTGCAACTACAACTTGTGTGTGCCGCAGTGCTGGTCACGTGAGCCCCGTGTCCCCTCTCCGCCCCACCTGCAGCTCTATTAATGTGCGGAGATGATGATTTAGATCTGGAGTGGGACGTTCGGGACACACCCTCGGGTTGGGGGATGCCTGGCATTCGCCCTCTCAGGAAGACACCTCGGGACGATAAGAGTTCGGAACCGGTTCCGCAAGAGGCTGCTGACCCCTCGCTGTAAGAAGGTCGTCGGTTGTAAACCGGGCGGGTGCACTTCCTTTGTTTCAGTTTAAAGGGCCATACTTCGCTTGGCGCCCAGACAGGTTTCTCTTCTTCTGATAACAGATGTCGCCACTATAAGTATCGGCCTTCGCTTCCATAAACAAACAGACAACATTCCCAGGTCCGGCCGCGTGGGCGCTCTGAAGTATTCAATAACAAAACACTGTCGCTAATTGCGCATTTCATTTCCGACGAGACATCCTGAGAAAGCGAATGCTACCTCCACCTTTCACTGTCACGCCGCCTGGACACTTTTGACGCTGTAACAAACCAACGGAGAGAAGTGACAGTGTAAAAGAAAGCGTTGGCCGGCTAGCGGATTCGAACCCGGAACCGCCTGAGCTACTCCGCTCGGCAACAAAGCAGTTGGTTTTTTGGTCAGTAGCTTACGTAACATCTCGCCGACCTCACAATGCTTCACATAAAAGAGCAAGGTGACATATGGTGACAGCAAGGCGATACTTCTGGACTATCAGTAGGGTGTCAGAGCAAATTTACAAAAGATTTTATATTTTTTCATAGTTTGTGGACGGGCGTTTTCTCGGAGAAGAAAAACTTATTTTTGCCTCAATCAGAGGCTAATAATCAACTACACTGACTGTTCGACGTTAGTGAAGACAAATGCCTCGGGAGTGGTGTACCCAGGTTACGGTTCCGTGCGTTTGTTTATGGATGCTCTTTAACGTCTCAGGTCATCAGCGTCCCACTCAATTCAGGGCGTGAAACGGCTGACAAATTTTGCTCAGAGGCCTCTCTTTCGGGCTTGAGGTTCTTTTTCGTGCCGTAAATGTACGACACGGGACCCACGGCTTTACTTCCTTTCCGAAAGAAGCCATACTTAGGATTTTTACGCCCGAAAAAATTCATCGCCTTATACGGGATTGAAACCACAATCTTGAGCCTACGGGGCAAGTATGGTTACCATTTGACCACCAGGCCCGACTTTACCATTATGACAGGCGAATTCAGTTTTGAAGCACCTGGTTCTCCGACACCAAAGAAAGGCCAAAGTTGTTAGGTCGACAGGATTTCGTTCTCCACTGTTGTATCAACATGAGCAGTTTCTAATGGCGAGTATAACAATACTCCAGTATCAACATAAACGGCGAGTTTTGAGCACCACGAGCTGGATGGGTTGACCAAGCCCTCGTGCTGTAGGTTAACATGTGGCCAGGGAAAAAAAAAGCGAATCTGTGCCCCACCGTCCATTCTGTCGTAAAAATTGACCCCGGAGTCATCGGTTTGATTAATCAATTTGCAAGTCCTACAATTATGATTTGTAAAGAGAAGACGAGGTACACGCTGGGGACTCAACCTTGACCTTCAGTCACCGACTAGCATCCGTATCGTCACATTCCTTAAGCTGGAGTGTTTACAGCATTTGTGTTCTAGGCTGACTCATAGGAAGCGTTAAGATGGCCAAATTGTTGTATCATTCTTTAGATAGTTTCAATCACTTGTTTATGACGATCGTGTAAACAAACTACTGTTAACATTTTCTATAAAACTGAAATACCTGCTGTGATAAAGTATTTCGTTTAACCCTAACAGAAATATAAAGGAGTAAAAATTCTTCCTGTTCTCTTTCGGTCTTTGATTTAAGCGCGGTCGTACATATATCCAAGATGATGAGCACTCAGGACGTCCCTATGACCAACGAGGTTGTGATTAAAATTAGCAATGCCGTACTCAATGATAGCCGATTGAAGACAAGACCTCGATAGACGGTGTCACTATGAGAAAGCTTCCTGGTTGATGAGTGCTGTGTTTGTTAATATTACGAAGATCAAAAACATTTCGCAAGCGAGTTTAACCGCAATTCCAGTCAATTTTTCTGACGTTTCATGACAGTAGATGAAACACCACATGCCAAAGATGAAGGAGCAGTTGGGTGCCAACAGATGAAAGTGCACCAAACAAAGCAAAAACGGTTCCATCTGCAGGAAAAGTCATGACTGCGGTTTTCTGGGATTCTGCTTGTAGACTACCTCCAGAATCACCGGGGAGTATTACGCTTCACTACTGGACCAACTGAAGGATGCTATTAAAGATACCATGCGAAAAAGAAAGCTCTAATCACAGACGTCGGGCATTGTTGCTACACAATCTTCGCTTCCACATCCGCCAGATTACTTTTTGTTCCCCAGTCTGAAGAAATGGCTGGGTGGACGAAGATTAACAGCTGAAGTGAGACAGTCGTTTATATTTCACAATTGGACAAATTTAATTTTTCTGAGGGTTTTAAACATTTGGAAAGTCGTTAGAGTAAAAGTTTTGATTTATAAGGTGACTGTGTTGAAAAATAATAATAAAAAATCCTTTATCTTGTGTTTTCTTAGTCAGGCCGAGAACTTTTAGACACCCCTCGTTTACAGTTTTAGTGCTCTGTAATAAAAGGACTGCTTTGTATTAATAATTATTTTTTATTTAACCAGAACCCATAAGACAAGTTCTATATCTCTAAATGTTCCGTTCGAAGGTTTCGCCCCCACAAACTATTTATGTGTTGTTTCACAAAGTTTTAGTTGAAGTTCTTTTTCAGAGTCCTGGCGTTTTACAATCACAAAAAGTGTTTTTCAGTAAAGTCTAAGCGCCTTGCACTGACGCTGTTCATCATTATCAAGGTCAACGAAATACTGCAGTTGCGTTGCAAGAATGGAACGTGTGGGTTGGCATAACTGCAGTGAAAGGTTGGCCTTGCCTCGCCATATATGCGTGGGGTCGCTTGCCGGGACACGATCTGGGGATTTCTATGTCAAATGCACATCACAGTCGGAGATTTTTCACTCTATGGAAAGGGAAATCTTTGTTTCGTGTTCACGCAAGGTAAAGCCATTTTCTAAACTCAAAGTGCACTCTTGCGTGTAGTGCTGTCAGCGTATTCCTTTCTGTTGGACGATGGTTCAAATTACTGCACCAGCTGCAGCCATCTATTGGCAACGCCTTGAAACATCTATCCCAACTGGGCACAGTGTTTTGTTTACATATGACAGCCTCGCTAATGCGGGCAAACCCCTTTTAAGCCTGCCTCCCGTTTATGCGCTTCAGACGTCTATCTCACGATCCCAAGATAATTTTTAAAAATCACTTTTTATGTTATATAGCAAAAGTTATTTTTTCGTTAACGACACACTTTATTTCTCAACATACATCAAGTTTACAGGTTTCTGTTTCATTCCATGTGTCAAACTGTACAACATTTGAGGGTGACGATCGTTTCCTCATTTGATGAACGTTTCTTCTCACCAACTATACGAATGCGAATTCCAGTTCATGCATTTTGGTCAATGTGAGTATTTTGTTGACTGCCAATCTTGGGTTCCCAAGTAATCCACCAAGATTATAACCTGTCATCGTTCTTCCAGCCAACAAAACAGTCCTCGCCTTTTCTCCACCCTTGTCCATTGTTTTGACGGCTAAGCAGCCGTCTCCACAGTGTAATGGTGGACTAGTTTCATCCACAGTCACAAGAAGTCCTGTTGATTGCCAAAAACTGTTGAAATGTTCTTCCACATGATTTTTTTGTCAAGAGTCAGCAATCACGGTACCTAACGTGCACAGCATTCTCATTTCTAATTTTCCGTGCAAGAATTTCACACTCGTTCAGTTGAGAGGCCTACAGTCTCAGGTATCTCGCACACTTTCACTTGGCATCATGGGTTTTTCCAATTACTAGCGAATCCCTTTGAGGCTGTATCTATAATAATGCTTTTGAAAAACTTCTTCAAATCTCCCTACCTGCTTACTAGACACCGAAAATGTGTTTGTGTGTGTGTTAACGCTCTAGCAGCCTCAATTGTTGTATTTTCTCAACGAAACTGGCCAGTTAACACACAATTCAGCGAGTTCGTTAAACTAGAGATGGGAGAAATGTAATTTAAACTTAAAAATCGCTCTAGCGGCAGCAATTTTCAACAAAGCTCAGTATCTGCCACTGAAATAAAATAAAAAATATGATTTCCGAAAATAAATGAAATCGGACAATTAAAAGTGGGAGTTTACCTTAAACCCAAAATTAAAAAAATTGTTTTAAGGGCACCAATATTTATTTTTTCGCAACGAAACTTTGTATATACCATTTAAATAATACGAGAGAAATATTTTCTGAAAATCAGGAAAATGGAAACATTAAGGGTGGGGGTATACCTGAAAACCAAAATTTAAAGAGTGGAGATTTAACTTAAAGCGAAAATTTAAAACCTCTCTAAGAGCCTCAATTTTTGTTTTGTTTTGTTTTGTTTTTTTTTTTTTCTCAACAAAATTCGGCATAGCGCATTTAAATACACCACTAATAATAGTTTCTGAAAATCAGTGAAATCAAATTATTAGGAGTAAAGGTTTTTCTGAATCCTAAAATTTTAAATTTACACCAGCGGCACAAATGTTTGTTTTTCATAACAAATATCGGTATATACACAATTTAAATAATATAAGAAAAAATAATTCTTGGAAATTAGGGAAATTAAGTATTTAGATTAGAATTTAATTGAAATCCAACATTTAAAACGCTCTAGCAGCACCTATATTTGTTTCTTCACAACAAAATTCCTTATATACCTTTTAAATAAAATAAGAAAAAAAAAAGTTTCTGAAAATTGGGGAAGTCGGGCATTAGGAGTAGCTGTACACTTGAAAACTGAAATTTAAAAAGTGATCTTGCTTTTAATTTTCTGTCTATTGTTCTAAAATATAAGGACAAATTAATTCAGCATATAAACTGTATTTACGACCTTGCATATGCTTTAATTTAAAAAAAGTATCGTTGTAAAGATAGCAAATGTGAAATATTAATGTAATATGTGTGTGAGAATTATATTTGTATGTAAGAGCGCTCTGTAATAACCTTCAGAAAACTTTTACGTTACATGTTTTTACTACAATAACATTTAAATTAAATTTCAAAGTCAATGAAAATCGATGAAACTTGTGTATATTTTCTTAGTGCATTGTAAAATGTTTTAAATAGTAATATGATTGATTTATTAACGGACACTCTTTAACATCTCAGGTCATCAGCTTCCCATTCAAGTCAGGACGTGAAACGGCCGACAAATTTTGCTCAGAGGCCTCTCTTTCAGGCTTGAGATTCTTTTTCGTGCCGTAAATGTACGACACAGGACCCACGCTTTACTTCCCTTCCGAAGGAAGCCATACTTAGGATTTTTACGCCCGAAAAAATTCATCGGTCCTGGCCGGGTTCGAACCCGCTGGCAAGTATCGTAACCACTACACCACCAGGACCGACAAATAGTAACATGTTTTTTTTTTATTGAAACATATGAACATCATCTTAAATACAGAACGTAACTCGAAACTTTCTGTTATTTCTCTTTATTTTAGAAAATGTAAAGATGATATCAAGGACTGAGTTCATAGTGATATTTACCCACACAGTATAGCTTTGTGAATCAGAGGTCATATATTTCATTTAATTAATAGTATATTATTAATTTTTGTGGTTTAATTTCAATAATAATAATAATAATAATAATAATAATAATAATAATAATAATAATAATAATAACGTGGTTTCTCTTTTGAAATACTTACAGAATGCAAGAATTCTAATTTTGTTCCCCTAATACCACACAGTAATGCCATAACTTATTTCATTTCATTGATTAATAAGGGCGAAACTTGGAGTTTATATTCAATTTTAAAGTTATTCAAGTTGTGAGGAATTTGTTTAATTGACGCTGACCCTGGGTGACGGACTTCTTTTATCATCATTTTCGGTGCATGGCAGGCAGGGTCGATGGAGATTTGAAGACTTTTTCAAAATCTTTACAGGAGTACAACCGCAACTTATTCGGAATTCGCTAAAATGTTTTTAAAACTAATCGCCGTCAACATAAATCAACATAATAAAAATAGCAACAAGTGTCGAAATGTTCTCCATCTCGTTCCATATAAAACTTCAGTCTAACATTCTGAAACGGCATTCAGGGTAATCCTACAAGCTGGGTTGTCCACTTCTACTGTGGCAGGCTGTGTTTTAAAAAACGAGCGCTTTTAGATGCCCCCATAGAAAGAAATGTAAGGGGAACTTGCAGGCCGCTCGATATTCTCTCGTCCACCAACTCATCTATTCGGAAACGTATTATTGAGTCACTATCGAACATTCTGTGTATAATGTGGCGGTGCTCCATAATGCTGGAGTATCAGCAAGTGTTTACGTAAAACAGCTCTATCTTTCTCAATTTCTTCATTGTGAGAGGATTAACAACATCTCTAACTATTTGTCGGTGCAGCACCGGTCGTATCACTGGAATAGTTTATCACTCCAGTACCTACAATTACAGAACCGTTAATTAAAATGTTCACTCATCAGAAAAGTATTTCGGACATTATTCGACTTTTCGATATTCAAGCAATTTTTTTTTTTTTAATGTTTTTAAGGATGAATCTTCTTTACATACTGAACTCCTCAAATACCGACTGACTAAGAAGTGAAGTTGTTAGATTAGCAGAAACATAAACCTGATCCAGAAAGTAAGGTTACAAGGGCTCCTGATGCCTAGGAACATTTTTTGTTTCGAATTTGGCGCACCCGACATGTAGAGCGGATCCTAGCGGTCATTTTGTTCAGTCACTGCAAATTCTTGCGATGGAGAGGTTGCCACCTCCCGTCCGTGCGAGATCCGTTTTTGAGTTTGCATAACAAGACTGCTCGAATATCCGTCACAAGCTCGTGGAAGTTCATGGTAGTGATCAACATGTCACGAAGTGAGTTGGGTTGTTCCGAGAAGGCAAGGAGTGGGAGACCATCAGTGATTTCTGACGAAGTTGTGCAGAAAATTGAACAACTGCGAAATGACGCTTGACGACCTTCAGGAAGAATTTCCTGACATTCCTCGAAGTTTCCTTGGTGACGTTGTGTCGGTTACAAGAAGTTGTGTGTCAGATGGGTGCCCAGAATGCTCATACCGGAGCACCGTCAAAAACGCGTGGAGGCAGAAGCTTTGATGAACTCTATTTGACGGGGGTGAGGCGTGGGTGTGTCACTACACCCCTGAATCCAAAAGACAATCACTTCAGTGGTGTCGTTCATCTTCTTCAGGCACCAAAATGTTCAAGACGACCCCTTCAGCCGGAAAAGTCATGCCATCTGTTTTTTCGGACCGTAAGGGGGTCCTTTTGGTGGATATTATGCCTAAAGGGACTAATGCACACCCGGGAAGTGAGTCTCCTGCATGACAACGTTTTACAGGAGCTGCTGACATCGTTTTTGAGTGGGGTATTCTCACCCCTCCCCCATTTACCCGACTATCATCTTTTCACTAAACTAAAGGAGTTTTAGGTTTTTCCACGATCAGGAGGTCGAGAAAGCTGAAAAGAAGTGGCTGACAATGGAAGTCTATGTCACGGGCACACAAAAATGTATCGATCTCGACGGCGATTACGTTGTAGTATGTTTGTTAAGTATCCTGTGAATACATAAATGTTGTAACCTTACTTTCTCGTAATTCTTCACTAAAGACGGCGTGGACAAAATGGTAAAGGAATACTTTGTGAAGCACATGTCCATGTTATTTTCTGGAACTTGGTTGATATAGGAGGCCTACGTGCTTCATCATATGGCCGACTAAATATCCCACAATTCAGGAAAACTTCTCCTTTTACAACTTGGAAAAGAATTGGCCACATGCGAAAACGTCCTTGTGAGCTCCATTTGACCATTGTAAATGCAACGAAGAATATTGTTCCACAAGAAGAAGCCCAGAAGCCGCCAGAAAGGAAAGAGCCGATGTCAACTGTGTTCGAGAAAGACAAAAGCGAAGTGTGACAACTGGTGTGCTCAAAGACCGTAAATATAAAAACTGACAGAAAGTTTCATGCAACAGACCAAGAATGTGTAATATTAGCACTAAAGAATAGCTAATGGGAGTAGAGGTTCAGATTATATGTATTGTTAATTACTTACTGTTAAATAAAATTATGATATATTTAAAAAAGTTTATGTAGGGACCAATTGGACCCCCATATATTCCATACCACTGCATTAGAAAGATTAATCTTTTTTTTTTTTTTTTTTTTTTTCAAATTCTTAAATAATTTATAACTCTGAGTACACTTTCAGAGCCATGAGTCGGTAACGCATCAATAAAAAGCATCATCGAAATCCTTACAGTGAGACAGGGCATGTTGAGCAGCCGGTTTTAACATAACGTCTACACGTAGCGAAACAACAGTAGAAGTTAAACCAATAAAAAATGCTTTGCAAAGCTTAACAAGATAACATATATATATATATATATATATATATATATATATATATATAACGTTCTTGGAAGAACAGACTATATATCTGAAAATTTAAAGTCGATATATCTCGGTAACTCAATTACAGAAAGTTTTATTATGCGTCGAGAAATGAATTGCATTCTTGAAACTCTCTACCGCCACGGGTGGCCGAGGTCGTTAAGGCGCGGACTCGTGAGCGGGAGGTCTGGAGTTCGAATCCCACCAGGACCGTCCTCCCTGACTGAGGTTTTTTCCAGGTTTTCCTCAGTCCTCATAAATGGCAAATGCCGGGGAGGTACCCTAAACTTAGGTCTGGAATGTTTCCTTCCTTAAAAAAATCCTTTCCCAATATATCATTTCATGTATCATCAGTGTTAACCGCCTGTGGTGCCACAGATCGGCAACTTTTCTAGCAGCTGTGTGTTACGGACCAGTCTATACATCAGGTGACTGTCACAATACATTTTCGCCTTACATTTAGTTAATCTGCAATACACTCAAGCTAGAGAGGTTGTATATTACCTTGGAGAAAATGGTATCCATCGCCCATTCTATTAATTCCCCTCTGAACTTTTTTTATTAAACAGTTCTACCAACTACTGTCAGAATACCCTATTATTAGCTCAAAACCTCACCAAACGTAACCAAAATAAAACACGGTATCAAACCTCTGTTCTATTTCAGGGTTGGGGGGCGCCAAGTAGAGGGTTGTAGTCACGTGACCGTGTCCACTTGAGAACATTACCGCTTCCCTCGCTGCTAACACTTGACTCTCAGCGTCAACATGGCGGGTACAATATGTTCCCCAACGGTTAGATCGGTTTTTAACTGAGGCTGGTAGTTCACGGCGCTTGCCCACGAGGCAGTCATGCCAGACAAGTTGCCTACACAGCACGGGGAATCAGTGATCGCCTTTAAAAGGTACGGAAGTTGGAATTTACTGCCCCAGGCTGAGGGTAGCGTTAAGATGTTGTATTTCTCTTTTAATTAAGTCTTTGTGAAAGCCAATTTACATAATCTTCTTACTGGAATTAGAAGTGGGGAGAGATGTATCGCGTTTTTGTGCAACGTGGGGCGAGGTGAAGCTATAGGGTGCTTCGCAAATACTTTTCCGATACATTTTAAAGCGATGATTCGAGACTATGGCGTTTGTTTCAAATGGGAAAGGGATTTGGCTGCAGCCAATGGAACGTAAATTCCATAGCACTTGTATCGCCCTCTCTGTCACACGTACAGTTTCCTCACTTTGAAAACAAATCATATTGTGTTCCTGATATTTAATCCAGTGGAAGGGCTAGGGGCTCATTGTCGGTGTCCATGTCCCTAATTCACACCGTCACTGTCGTCATTACCACTACGTGTGGCCGAGGTCGTTTAGGCGCGGATTCGTGAGCGGAAGGTCTGGGGTTCGATTACCACCAGAACCGTTCTCCCCGACTATGGTTTGTTACAGTCCTCATAAACAGCAAATGCTGGGGAGGTACTCCAAACTTAGGCCTGGAACGCATCCTTCCTTAAAAAAAATCACAATTTATAATTGTATTACCAGTGCCCACAGCTTGAAGTGCCTCAGTAGTACAATGGACGTTAAACATTATTAAAAAACACAGTGTCGTCAGCAGAACCTTGTAACTGTATAATTATTGGTTCCAATATTTCGTCACGTTCTGTTTCTTTTTTAGAGTCTTCCTCTTGTAATTTTACAGCATGTCTTTCTGTGTCACGTTGTCGGTTTCTTCGTTAACAAGTTTTTATATTAAATGTCCTCTTCTTTATTTGATACCACACTTTCTCAATTTGATTGCAGTGTCAATGTTAAGGACAGAATTGAATAACCTCGTGACCCCTTTCATTAGCTAAAGCCCTACATTTTAGAGACATTGCAGAAGTTTGTCTATTGTTTCAACTGAATCCCTTGTTTGGCAACCATTAAATGATATCAGCTTTTCCAGTTGATGTATTTGGAATTTTGTTTATAGTGAGCGGATGATAAGGAACACAATCCATTATTACTAAATAATGTAGAAAATCATTCAAAATCGACTCTTTAAATTTTGAAGTTGCCTTTTCCAAATGATTTAGACAAGTTGATTTAGAACGAAGTACCCATTTGCTCTCTGTTTTCGCCGATCCCACATGACAAATGATAAATCTGCTGCTCTTCCCCAAAGGTACAGTCCACCTTTATAGAGGAGTCTTCCCAAATGGAATTTTGAGTATGGTGTTTCATTTAAATAACACATTGATATTGTGTCGCCAGCAAATTAGAATTTGATGCACTGTGCGCAGGAATTTTAACCACACTGCCACAATACATTCTTCTCCGTTAAGAATTTACGTATATCATTTGTTTTTGTGTATCTGAGCTTAGTAATAAGAAGTCAACCCCTGCATGATACCGCAAGGAGCTAAGAGTTATGAGTTCCTCAAAATTATCTGCACTATTATCACCTCGTGCTATTAATGTTTCCATATTTATTTTCTTGGCAGCATTTTACCACTAACCTCAAATATGAAAATAAGAAACAAGGAAAAAATCACTCCTTTCGCATTAGTTATAGTTTATTATTATTATTATTATTATTATTATTATTATTATTATTATTATTATTATTATTATTATTATTATCATTATTATTATTATCATTATTATGTTAAATTATTTTTAATATTTTCTGCTAATGAAAAAGCACAAATTTGATCAGAATTATTCAGAAAAATTCAATTCAGTATCAAATTTTGTACTGCAGACGTAACCAGAAAATTATGCACAATTCACATGAGCGGGTAGCGATAGCTGTTTAATTTATCAGGAAAATGTTCAGATGCTCTCGGTTTGTACGAGAATTGTTAAAAAGTGTTCATAACCTCCCCGGCTAAAATTTAAGTTTACATCAGTTTGATAGCTTCTAGCGTAATGCGCACGTGGAACCAGTTTTATTATCGTCACTCCAGTTCCCGTCTGTGAGAGATGTGCAAGTTACCACATGTTCAGTCCCGCGTACAGTGACAGTGACGAACATAAAATTTTGCTTTCGTTTCAACAAATCTTCAGCTGAGGTCAATGGAGAGTTTGTTCTGCCCTATAGACAGCTTGAAGGTGGTTTAAAATGTTTAAAGACGGGAGGTGAAACCGGAAGAAAACATTAACCCGTTGCTGTCATTGTAAGAGAGGATCGTCGAATGACATGAAGAAATTCTGAACATTTCACTATGTGTCACCCCCTTTGGTAACTTGAAACGTTGCACGTGAGACGTGTGTGTGCTCGGCGGGTTCCAAGACTGCTGCTGAAGATTTGTACAGAAAGATGCGGGGTTTATTTCAAAGATAATCGCTGATGATGAAACTTGGCTCTGTGTGCAAATCTCCATTATTATCATAACTCAAAAGTGCTAGGTAAGTTTTGCTCATCTCATTTTTCGATATTCAAGGAATGGTTTTCCGAGATGGCCTACCTGCACACACAACTGTAACTGGGCAGATGTCCTGATATCTCTGTAAAGTCATATCACACACCTGCAATGCAGACAATGCACATTGTACATGTTGTTGCTGAATATCTCACAAAATCAGTGTGGAGCGTGTTCCTCCCCCTCTTTACAGTCCAGATTTCGTCCTGTTTCCTTTTCCCCGAGGATGCGGAGGTGATTTTTAAGGACCTGACAAAAAATGGTTTCCAGCATGTATTCAAGGACTGACAGAAACGCGGGAACAGGTGCATTGCATTCTATGAGGACAACTTTGAGAAAGATCTTCAAGTTATGCGAATGAGTTAATTGCGTTTAATCACATTTTCCCAATGCATATATCTACAAAAAGTCGGGTTTTTAACCAAAATATTTGTGATGTCATAGTATGTTTAATTTTCAATTGCTTAAAAATGTGTTTTATGTGGAGAATATAGAGTTTAATTATATTTTCCTAAGTCTTTAATTGTAATACACATAAATAAAATCGTTTACATGCTACCAACATAGTGTATTAACAAAAGTACTAATGTACAAAGTATGTTATCAAAGCAGTGTGCAAGCCCACACGAATAGACTCCCACAGCGCTTATAATAAAATAAACTTATTAAAGACTTATTTTTACTTTGTTTTTATTCCTCTACTCATTCCTATGCTCTTACAGTTTTTGTTGGGTCTACGCATGTCAGAAGCATTTGTGTTTTTATCACGACAATTCAGAAAATTTGTCAAAGCGTGTCGTTAACTTTGAAAAACAAACAAACAAACAAACCCACAGTGAATCACTTTCTAATATGAGACAGTGAAGAAAAAAACTTTGCGCTGTTGTACGGCAAAAATGTACAAAAA
The DNA here is from genome assembly GCA_030762175.1 of Metallyticus violacea. NCBI lineage: Eukaryota > Metazoa > Arthropoda > Insecta > Mantodea > Metallyticidae > Metallyticus > Metallyticus violacea. The sequence goes on from CM060830.1 coordinate 4,204,100, forward strand.
AAAATCCGCGATTCACTTTAAACACCCGACAAGGAAAAAAAAAGAAAGAAAGAAAAGAAAAATACTAGCTTTGCTATGTTGCGCGAGAAAAATATTTGAACCGCTAAATACATTTATTGTAAGGTGATAGGCATATTGTGCGATCACATACATTGAAATAATAAGCTCTAGGTAAAAGGTTTTGTTAATTTTCACGTTGTTCTCTCTGAGCAGCATTTGTGCGTATTAGCCCAAATGACCTGACGCAGTACCGCTCACACATGGGCTACTGTGCAGCACTAGACGTTACACGCTGAACGGAAAGCATAGTGCAACCTACTGCAATGCTTGCTGCTGGGTGCAAGATTTACACCATTAATTTCGTTCCTGCTTGTGGTGGCTGCTTGTAATAGTATAAATATTATTTGTTAAAAATATCATAATCTATATAATGTATACTAAAAATATAAATTTACAGGGCATTGTTACGCAGGAAAAATATTATAACGGTAGAAAATGTGCTCTTTGAATGCATTTTTTTTTGTAAAAAATAATAAAACCTATGCATTGTTCTATTAAACATACATTAATAGAGCAGTGTTGCGCGGGTGAAACAATATAACGGTGGGAAATCTGCTCTAACTCAAATCCGCATATAAACACAATAACCCTAAGACTAACCTCCAGTAAATCCTAGAAACGGCGGACCCAAGGTACGCTGCGGCTCGCTACGGCCTGACGACATAAGATCGCCTCCTTTTCGTATATGTATAAATTGATATAGGTGTAAATCACTGTAATGGCGGCAAATCTCCTTTGATTGGAGCAGAAAAAATGGATCAATATCAATTTATAGGACATTCTATATATGCTACTGTGTTACCGAATTTAAAACCACTATCTGCATAAATATAGCATGACGCTCTAACCATCTGAGCTTTCATGCTGTTGCGCTAGAAAGCCTTATCATCTAGCTATAGCTGCTCAAGTCACTACTACCGCCACGGGTGGCCGAGGTCGTTAAGGCGCGGACTTGTGAGCGAGAGGTCTGGAGTTTGAATCCTGCCAGAACGTCCTCCGCGACTGAGTTTTTTCCAGGTTTTCCTCAGTCCTCATAAATGGCAAATGCCGGGGAGGTACCCTAAACTTAGGCTTGGAACGATTCCTTCCTTAAAAATAAATCCTTTCCCAATATATCATTTCGTCTCATGCATCATTAGTGCCCATCGCCTGTGGTGCCTCTGCAGCAAAAACGGGCGTTAAACACCATTCATTCAAAGTCACTACCTTCGACTCTCTCCGCTGTCATTCGAGACTGCAACCTGCACCCAGCAGCAGGAGTAGCACGAGTGGCGCAAGCAGCAGTAGTGCTTTCAGTCCAGCATGTGTGGATAATACTCCAATACACTTTAAAGTAGTGAGAGGATGTCACATGACTGGCGGCGTGATGGGAGAGCTGAACCGTGGACTAAGAATACAATACATCTGATTGTGTGGACAAAAAAAACCGAGACGCTATACCTAACTTTGCAAAATGCGCGACAGTCTGTAAATTAATAATTCATTCAATGATACGTGTTGGAATAGAAACTAAACGTTTGTAAATCATTCAAAGAAACTAAAAATATCCCTGTATTTAACGATCTCAGATGTGCTAACTTGGTTTTTCACTCTTATTTTCTTCAAATGGGCAATGTTAGCGAATATTAGAAAATTCAAAAACGTAAAATATTGTAATGAAACTATACTTTTTACTGTGTCATAGGAAAATGAACGTAATAAAATTATATAATTAAATAACTGCAATCAATTTAGGGGCTTAAGTTGCATATTTTCCGTTTCATGGTTTACGGATAAAAATTATGAAGTCATGTGATAAGTTTTGTGATCATCCTTTATGATATTTTGATCACTTCTGGTGTAATTTATTTCAAGGTATACTTCCATTTATTTACTCTTTTCTCGTAACAGTAAAAATATTGCTTGTAACAGAACAACTTCTGAAAGTTAAAATCACATTTTTACAACACAGTTTCTATGAGTTTCACTGATTTGGATTTTTTATGACATGTACGCGAATGTTTTCATCTTGTAAAACACCCGCAACTTTCTCGTCGTTATAGTTAACCGATCAGTGTCAAGGGCTTCTTGAAAGTGTACACTTATTTATTAAAAATAAGTGTTGCTAGAGCTAAATGATGTATTAATGTTTTCTCACTCCATTCGCCGTAGTAATACTATATTCATTGTGTCGACATATTTTTGCTTGGAAAAGAACAGCTTCTGAAAGTTCTAAAACAGTTTTTACCATACATTTCAAGGTTTTTATAAATGTTTATTCTTAGTATATATGTTTTTGTGAGTAAAAATCCCAAAATTTTAAAGTTCTAAAACAGTTTTACCATACATTTCAAGGTTTTTATAAATGTTTATTCTTAGTATACATGTTTTTGTGAGTAAAAATCCCAAATTTTTACTTTCGCCAATCAGATAGTCGTTCTATTAGCAAAATAATAGATTTTGAAAGTAAACCCCATTTATAAAAAAAACTAGAATCTTATGTTGCTAGAGCTAACTAAATTCACTGTGTCAAAACTTTTTTTTTTTTTTGCTTGCAAAAGAACAGATTCTGAAAGCTAAAAATCTTATTTTTACCATTTATTTCAATTTTGTGGATAGTATACATTTTTTGTGAGTAAATTCCCTGAACTTTCACTTCGCATATATGTGTTCAGTAACAAGGGAATTTGTAGGTGAGATAAGCGATATGGTTTTTCCACATTTTTTCAAAGCAGGGTGCTTTTTATGCAGATGTGCTAGCTGAGATATATATGTGAGAATTCGTAACAAAGCTTCAGTGAAAATATTACATCAAGGCAAGCACTCAAATGCTATTTATCCAGTCTTTAGCATGCTGGGCGCTACAGCTCCACCATTGCTTAAAAAGTGAAAGTATTATTTGTGTGAACACAGGGGTTGTTTCACTGTGTAATATTAAACTGAATGGACATATGGAATGAAATCATTAAAATTTCCGTCCGTTCTCACACACGTGGTACAGGAAATATCGCTCCTTTTAGTTCCTATTTTTCTTACAGAGTATAGAAGCACCAGCGAGATCCATATATACAACAATATTTTTTATTTTCGTTGAATGATTTACAAACTCTTAATTCCTATTCCACATATATCTTTGAATAAATTATTAATTTAACGACAGTGTAAAGTAAAGCTTAAATACAACATTTTACAGTTTTTTGAGTTTTCTAACAATTGCCTATTTGAAGAAAATAAGAGTGAAAAACCAAGTTAGCACATCTGAGATCATTAAATACAAGGATATTTTTAGTTTCTTTCAATGATTTACAAACACCTCATTTCTATTCCAATATGTATCATTGAATGAACTGTTAATTTACAGATAGTAACGCATTTTGCAAAGTTAAGTATAGTCTGCTAGTGGTTTTCCAACACAACTAGATGTATTGTATTCCCACTTCATCGGCCAACCCTCGCACCAAACCGCTCGTCATGTGATATCCCCGTATACCCTACCGGCTGCTACAGTGTATTGGAATCACCTGCTGATTCACCGCACAGCAGCCTATGTGCGGACATGATTTGAGCAGTGCTGCGTCAGGTTATATGAGCCAGCAAAAAATGTTTATGCACAAAAAGCACATTATGAAAATTGAAAAAAAACATTTTAATCGCAGTTTATTATTTCATTGTATGTAAAATTTGTTTGTTTACAATCGCACAATATGTCTATCGCTAACATTGTTATATGTATTTACCAATAAAAATATTTTTCTTGCGCAATATTGTATTGTATTGTTATTGTTAGGATTTTTAATCGCCTAAACCCCCTTTTTTTGCACATCAATTTTGTCATGCAACATTGCAAGAAAGTGAACCGCTGTGAAAATATTCTCTTTCCATTTTTTGCAAAGCTAACGACACATTTTGACATATTTACTGAATTGTCGTGATAAAAACACAAATGTTCTGACATGCGTATAGACTCAACAAAAACTTTAATAAGAACATTGGGATGAATTGATATGAATGAGTAGAGGCATAAAAACAAAGTAAAAATAAGTCTTAAATAAGTATATTTTATTATAAGCGGTGTGGGAAAGCATTTTTTTGTCTGTTCGTGTCGGCTTGCACACTGCTTTGATAACACACTTTGCACATTAGTCCTTTGTTAATACACTGTGTTGATAGCTTGTAAACAATTACATTATAACTAAAATTATGTCTATTATAATTAAAGAAATTAGAAAATACTATTAACCTTTATATTCTTTACGCAAAACACATTTTTAGCATTAAAAATTAAACACACTATAACAGTACAAACGTTTTGGTTAAAAAAAACTGACTTTTTGTAGAAGTAAGCATTAAAAGATAAAACAATGGGAAAATATGATTAAACTCAATATTTTTTACATAAAACGCATTTTTAACAATTAGAAATTAAACATACTATGACATGTTTGTACTGTCATAAAAAATGTTGGATAAAAAAATTGACTTCTGTAGAAATATGCATTATAATAAAAAATTGGTAAGTTATGATTAAATGATATATTCTTTACACATAACACATTTTTTGTAATTTAGCAAATAAAAATTCTATGACAGTACAAACATTTTGGTTATAAACCTAACTTTTGTAGAAATGCGCATTAAAATAAAAAACTAGGCATATATGATTAAATGCTATATTCTGTACATAAACACATTTTAGCACTTATAAATTAAACATATTATCCAAAACAAACATCCTGGTAAAAAAAAAACTAAATTTTGTAGAAATTGCATTAAAAGAAAAAAACGGAAAATATAATTAATGCAATATTATTTAAATAAAACAGGTTTTTTAACATTAATTGCTACTTTAGAAACTTAAAACATAATAAAACGTAAGAAAGACAGCAGTGTTTGCATTTTTACACATAGTTATGTATATGTAAAAACAGTGGTGTAATATTATGGAGGTTATATATATATATATATATATATATATATATATATATAGTGCTTGACAGTACAAACATTTTGAATAAAAACCGGACTTTTGTAGAACTGTACTTGCTGATTTTCTTTCACAATTCTTGTAGTTGTTGCAATACGTATTTCAAATTCAAGAGAGATATGAATAGTAATTCGTTTTGGGAAAAAATCCTAACAAAGGAGGCAATCCTCCTAAGAATAATATTTACACTCGCTTATATTTATACAAAAAATGACAACTTCAACGATTCAGACACCACTGCATAAATGCGACCCAACTTGGATTTCAGCCAAGAGGATGGATTTGTATACTTTGCATGCGCGACCCATCTTGATTTTCGGCTAGTGAGATTGGTTTTTGGCATCTCCTTGCCCCCCCCAAAAAAAACACTTTAAATGAAGACAGAAAAAAAAACAATTTAGACAAGGATTCGCAAAACACGGAAAAAGTATTTTTTGTCACGGTGGATATCCATTACCAGACTGGCCAATGAGAAAATAATATCAGATTAAATATACCTGACCCTAAACATCATTAGAATACCTTTTAAGACATGAATGAACAAAACATGGGAAATCTTTTAACAGCCTTTGAGAAAATAATAGCAGGCTGACGCAAGGGAAAACCACAACAGATAAAAATACCCGGCCCCACGGGAGGGGAGAAAACTTTCAGACAATGGCGTCTGGATAGGTACAAACCTGATTGAGATATAAAACCTATAACAGCAAAACGTTCACCAACACTCAGTAAGTCAACGAAGCATCTCGCTGCTATTTTATACGTTTTCCTAACACACTGCTACATGTATACAGCGGACACCATAAAAATATTTTTCGCGTCGTAATATTGATGCATCGTAACAAAATTTTATCCTTTTTTTTTGCATTTCAACTAAATAGTTTCAATGTTATCAGTGTTTTTGTAAAATTACAACATATATATTGCATTTTATCAATGTTATTTCCTTATTGACCATAATTTTTGCATTTATATTTTTTGCATAATTGCTGCATTTTTGCATAATTAAAATAGTTTTTGCATATTAAAAGTAGAACGCAACGCTTACATCTTATTTAAATGAGAAATATTTTACAATATCCACCAAAACAATGCCCATTCCATAAAAATAAAAGTAAAAGTACACGATCAATAAATTTCCTCCTCACCAGATCTTTGAAGGTCATCAAATTTCCGCCATTCAATAAAAATAACTGCCCGTACTCGCCTGAAGAAAACAAACTCAACACCAAAAGCAAAAGAGTAATCCCAAAATATCGCCACGGTAAAAAAACCTTTTAGACAGGAACATGAAAACCCTCATCCCTATCCACCTAACCCCCAATAAAACGTTCCTTCTTGGGCTGATCTTTGTCGCAGGAAATGCTTATCAATGAAGGTCGGTAAAACTGTCCAACATGTCGGTAATACAGCTGCCCATGTCAGTAATGCAGGGACACTAGCGCCGCTTGTGGTCGGTAATACAGCAGCCTGCAATGAGGATAGCTCAAGAAGGAATATACACTACTAAGCACAGGCAGGCTCCCCTTTACATTACAAGTTGGTATTTTGTTGCAAACTTCGACCAGGAGTCGGCTAATTTGTGTTTTGTGTTTGTAGCCTGCTTTCAGGCTTCATTCCATAATTTCTATATTATTATTAATAGTAGAAGCATTTGTAAAATATGTATGAGGGTAATTTCAAATGTTCTCGGAATGACCCACAGATTGTAGCAACAGTTCCGAAGCAGTTTTGCTGTCAAAACCGGCCAACTTGCATAGAAACATTTGTGTAACAATACACATATTGGTCAAGATTTGTAGTAGCTATAGCTATTTGTTGCATTGCAGGCGTGTGACTTCCGGATAGCTGCCAAATATCGAATATCTTGATGTAAAAGGGCTACGAAGATAATAATAATTTCATAGAGATGTGACAAACACTCACCACCATCATTTTTAACCGTTTCCAAGTGAACAGGAGTTTAAAAGCGACCGTGAAAGCTTGGAAGATGACCCACGCAACGGGAGACAAAGTCCATCACAACATCAAAACCTATCGATAATGTGCATGACATGGTTCAATGATGAAACTGGGTGCACGACTACAGCCCGAAATAAAACAATGGAAGCATCTCTACCGCCAAAGAAGATAAAGATGAATCATGCCATGTGTGTATTTCTAATTGATTATCTTCCCACTGGAACATCTATCACTGGAGCGTATTATCCTAAATTTTTGGACCTATTGAAACAGAAATATGGGAGAAAAGGCCAATTATGAAAGACAAAACTCGCCCTCAGACTTGTGCCGTTGCAATGGCAAATAATCAATGAATTTGGGTAAGATCTGCTACCGCATCCGCCTTATTCCCCATGACTTGGCTCCATCGTACTTCCACCTGTTCCCTAAACTGAGAAAATTCCTTGGTGTAAAGAAATTTTCATTTGATGAAGAGCTTAAATCATCAGGTGAGACATATTTTGCAACCCTGGAGGAATCTGGCTTTCATGATGAGCTAACTATTTTGCTGGACAAAGTGCATTCGAGTCAAGGGAGACTATGTTGAAAAATAAGAGTAATTTCAAAAAGCTATGTCTCTCATATAATCTGAAAATTTCGACTGCGTGGTTCCAAATCCAAGGCTCACTTCATAACTTGCAATTTACTAAATGCGAGGGGTCACTGAACTAGCAGAGTAGCATTAAAACTAATGAGGGGCGTTGCGTCAAGTCGACATGCCCCACCCTGAAGCCTCATTTCCAACACAGCCGAAATATGCAGTGTGCTATAATTTTATTTTTTTTTTTAAATTCGCAAGATATATTAAGAACATTTTTTTAGGTATAATTTGAAACGCAACGAAATGATACGAGGCTAGGTCCATAAGTTTCCGGCCTAACCATTTTCTAGGTATGATAAAGACAAAAACTATATTTCACTTTTCTATATAGTAACCCTTTATTGCAATACACTTCTTACATCTTTGAAATAACATTTAATCCTTCCCCAAATAGTCAGAGGTCTTGTATGGAAAATGGGCATAAACAGCGTTCATCACTTCTTCGTCACACCTAAATTTCCTTCCTCGAAGATGTTTCTTGAGTTCTGAAAAGAGAAAATAGTCACTGGGAGCTAGATCTCGGCTGTAAGGTGGATGGTCGAACTCCTTGAAGTCACATTTCTTCACAGCTTCCTTCGCAACAAGAGCTGTGTGCACAGGTGCGATTTTGTGTAGAAGACACAGACCACCACTCAGCTTTCTTCGCCTTTTCTCTTTGATGAAAGCACGTAGTCTGTGCAGTAGGCCAGCATAGTACTCCCCATTTACTGTGGTGTTCCACACCTTGAAGTCAATGAAGAGCATTCCTTCACAGTCCCAAAAGATTGTGGCCATGATCTCCTTGGCAGTGCTTCGCTAGGTTTATGCCTGCCACTCCACTGATTCTCTTTTGGACAAGGGATCATAGTAGAGGACCATAGTTTCATCTCCTGTAACAATGGTTTGCAGAGCTTCTCTCTCTTTGCCACGGCAGAGCTCCAAAAATGTCTGATAACAGATGACTCGTTGCTGCTTTTGGACTGAGGAAAGCAGTCTAGGCACTAACCTTATTCATGTCTTAAATGTTCATGAATAATTGGAAGGACTGTTGTTTTAGAAAGGCCCAACCTTTAGCTATTTCTGTAACTTTAAGCGGCCGGTCTTCCACAATTTCTCCTTCCACAAGAGCGATGTTTTCAGAAGTACCTCCAAGGGCTGACCTGCACGCTCTTCGTCTTCAATGCTTTCTCGACCCATACGAAAAAGTTTGACCCATTCTTTTATGGTAGAATATGAGGGGGTTGCTTCCCCATATACACCGTCCAATCGCTGTTTAATTTCATTTGGAGTAAGTCCTTCTTTTGTGAAGAACTTAATAACAGTTCGAAATTCCATTTTGAACATGTCACAATTCTGCACATAGTCTTCTCTATGCAGTCATATCTGAACAACGGAACACAGCGGAGCGGAAGTTACAGTTTCAATTATTCACTTAACAGATGAGGATTTTGTTAAGGCGATAATCCTTATCGGCAAGGCCGGAAACTTACAGACCTACCCTTGTATGTATAATCAATTTTTTTTTATTCATTTGAATGCTATAAGCGGCATTTGGAAGTTTCTGTAGAGGTTCATTACAGAAGTTTAACAACCTCAAATGTCGCCTTGTATCATTTCCGAACTCAGTGCTGTCAGGACACGCCATTACGAGGTCGCTCTGGAACTTTTTAGAGGTTGTGACAAGCCAATGGAGCTTTGCCTAACTTTAGATTGAAGTTTAAGTTTGAGCGCGCTCCAACACTCATGCTCGCCGGACGGGATCTTAGCATTTCATCTTAAAAACAACTTATCCCTGCCATTTTCCTCAAGGGTGTAAAGTTCATTTTCATAGATAGACACGTTCTCTTCAAGGCTTTCCTTGCATGCGAATTTTGACCGCTGGAAGAGAAAATAATCAACTGTAGTTAGGACGAGGCACGAGTCTGGCTTCTGTGAACTCAGGAACTGGATGGTGATGTCAGCCGGTGAGCGAAGGTGTTGTCACGATGAAGGACCCCTTTCAGTCCTGCTCTTGGAGCTTGTCGAAAACTGAGCAGTACCCGACATTTGTTCTTCCATCTCTTTCAGAGGAATTGAAATTTTCTTCCCAACACTTCACTTTCGTTGGTTGATCTTCATCTGGAAAGATCCAAACTGTGACTATAGTTTAATATCCGGTTTTTAATTGATAAATCACTCGTGATGACATCACAAACACACCTTGAGCCTCCTCCTGCAACATTTCTTGTCACTGTTTGACACCGGTGCCTGTCAAATTGTGCGGCACCCAACGGTAGGAAACATCCCTGATACTGATGCAGGATTTTTGATACTGCTGGTGATCCGATCTGAAAGGCTGCCTCGATATTTTTAAATGTTTGCTATTGTTTTCCAGTGCTATTTTTTCTATAGCGATAATATTTTCCTCAGTCACTGCCGTTGCAAGACGCTCAGTTCTCTCTTCATGTTGCAGGGAAGTTCGGCCCCTTTTAAATTCCACACCCCGGCTGAAAATTGTTCACTGGATGCAGCAAGGTCCCCAAAATCCTGTTTCAAGCGGTCAAGGCTCTAAGACTAATTTAAACACTCCTGAAATCATAGCGCGAAAATGATCTCTCTCCAGCTCCATCATAACGACTGGCTGGCTGTGCACGGGAGCAGTCTGGAATGTGAGAGGGGTAGGGGGTCGCTACCTGGTATCATTTTATAGTAAGACATGGGACTACATACCTTTTAAGTCGGAGAAAGAATATCTTGAAGGATTGCATTCTGCATTTGGGGATCTTTGTTTTTCGAGTTCACTATTTATCGATGGCTTGCATATTACAGGAGAGGAAGGGAATACCTTGAACAGGAAGACGGCCGGCTACAGCAACAGACGATGAAAGCAGAGCGGATGTTGCGGGAAGATCATCGTCGTACACATTACCAGATTCAAGAAGTCCTAAATATTGAATCGGTAGCAATGAAAATAATCGTCAAAGAAAAACTTCATGTCGGGAAGCTCTCTCTGCACTCGTTGGATCCCCCACCACCTTGTACAGTGTACAATGCTGTCAGGAAATGATAGAAAATGTTTATGGGGGAAGATCAACTTAATATCATAAAGATGACGAAAGCTGGATATGCCAGTATGATTCAGATAGTCATCGATCTGGGTCTTCCCAGGAGAGGAGGCGAGCGAAAAGTGTTGGCAAGATGATCTGTTATTTCTTCAGAGCTGACGATCACATTGTGACAGTTTTACTTGCCTGTTACACCACGACAACGCCTCTGCCCGCCCTGCATTTGAAACAAACTCAATTTCTGCAAGATTGGGGAACACATTCCTTCCTATAGTCCAGACACTTTTTACATTCCGCAAAATAAAAACTTAAATTCATGGTCAATATTTGAATCACACAGAAGTTCCGAGATGAGGGAAAAGTGAATGTTGTCCCACTTAAAAGAAATGTATTGTATAGAACATAATAAGTTTGTTTCTGAAACACAATTTCACATTGTATGTTAAGCCAAGAATTTACCAATATTCCTTCGGTGCCACACCTCACAAGTGGCGCCACTACGGTGTGAAAATCGCAGAGTCACAGGCCACTTTGTAGAATTTTTTGTAAAGTTTAAAAATGTAATTCCGTCGCGTACACTGAGCGAATTGCTCAGCAAGTGGAATTTGTAAACGTTATGATAGAGAGGTGTAGCAAAAACAAACACCGCTAATGTGATGCACCTCTATCATTAACCAAATAAATATGCGTTTATATTTAAACCAAATTTTAGCATTAAAAGCAAAATAAAATGTCCTGAAAGATTGAAAACTACTTTCTTGTACTGAAAAACGAATTGTTTTCGGTATATTTTTACTTTTATTAAATACATATGTATATGTCTAAAAATTACTCAATTTTGAGGATAGCAAACTAGTGTGTTTTTTTTTTAATTTTATTATTATACCTTAATACTCAAATTTGTTTAGGACAAAAAAAATTGAAGCCAGTAGAAATTTATTTAGTGCCATTAAATTAAAATTTCAACTTCAAAGTCGTAAACCAATTTTCTATATGTAAAAATAAATAAATATATATACTTTTTAATCTATAAATTCTTCAATACAAGCGCTGCTGGAGCGCTTTTAGAATTTCGGCTTTCATATATACCCCTATACCTAATGATTGATTTCCCTAATTTTCAAAAACTATTTTTCTTATTTTATTTATATACCGAGTTTTGTTGCGAAAAAGGAAATATTGATGCCGCTAGAGCGATTATTAAAATTTAATTTCTAATAATCTAATTTCGCTGATTTTCAGTAACTATTTTTCTTCTTTTATTTCAATGACATATTCACAGGTTCGTTGAGAAAAAACACAAGTCCGTAGCTACTTAATTTAACTGAATTTCTCAGCAAGTAGAGTAACTTTAAAAAAAAAAATAAAATATCCAAAAGATGGCCTTAGGTATTAATTAATGAAATAACTTGTGGTTTTAGTATGACAACCTCTAAAGCTAATTAATAAAAGAAAAATTGAACTATAAGTCATTACTTAACCGATTTATTATTTTTTCCCTTCAAAATCAATTGAAAATAAATGTATATTGTAGAATTACATTAATTTGAATTCTTGCAATCTGTAAGTATTACAAAAGAGAAACCACCTTTATTATTATTATTATTATTATTATTATTATTATTATTATTATTATTGAGATTAGCCACAAGAATTTATGTTATACTGTCAATTAAATGAAATACTAATAGACAAAGCTATACTGTGTGAGTACTTTTAAACTTTTTTTAAATGTAACCATGTTTATGAACTGACCCCTTGATATCATTTTTACATTTACTAAAATAGAGAAAAATAACAGAAAGTTTCGAGTTACGTTCTGTATTTAAGACGATGCTCATGTTTCAATAAAACAAAAACATGTTACTATTTAAAAACAATTGCAATGTACTAAGTAAATAAAAACAGTTGAAAGTTACATCGATTTTCAGTGGCTTTGAAATTTAATTTAAATGTTATTAACATGTAACGTAAACGTTTTCTGAAGGTTATTACAGAGCGCTCTTACATACAAATATAATTCTCAAACACATGTTAGATTAATATTTCACATTTTCTATCTTCACGACGATACTTTTGTTAAATATAAAACTTATGCACTGTTATAAATACATTATATGTGCTGAATTATTTTGTCCTTTTATTTTAAAACAATGCAGAGAAAATAAACTTTTTAACTTTCCATTTTCAAGTATACCCTAGCTTCAATTCCCCTAATTTTCAGTAATTTTTGTATTATTTTATTTAAATGTTATATGTGGAATATTGTTATAAAGAAACAAATATTGGAGTCGCTAGAGTGATTTTCAAAGTTTGGAATCGTTTGTTAATTCATCGTTATATGCAGAATTTCGCTGAAGGATTAAAAAAAAAAAAAAAAAAAAAAAGCGTTAACACATACACACCTGTATATTTTATCGTCATTTTTGGTTTCTAGTAAGTAGAACGATTGAGTTGGATCAATTTATAGCATACCGTACTGTTGTACTTTGCTAGAGCAGTATTGTAGTTGTTTTAGCGAATTCCTAATATACTAGATGTTAATGAGATACACCGAAATAATTTGAGGTAAAAAATGTATGGCCTCTCTGTTTAAATTCCCAAGCTATGGCTACAAGTTTCTAAAACGCCAGTACGCCACTGGCTAATGAAGATGCCCCTTGAAAGTATAATACATGATAAGGAAGGGAGATTTCTGAACGTATCACTCTGTCGCCATGTTGCGACACTAACTTTCGTAGTCATTTGTTTTCGAGTTTGAGTCTCGTTCATCACTTTTTTGTGTCGTTTGCTGACTAGGACCTTTAAACCTTCGTTTTAAGATAATGATTCAATTTATACACTTAACTCTGAACATATAATTACAACCTTTGTAGTTGTACTTTCCAATCAGAATCTGAGTATGTGTTAGGTAAATTAAGTTTTAGGCATCATGTAAATAAGTATATTAGCGAATGTATGTTGGTAATACTTTCATTGTTGACAAAGAGGGGGCAAAAACTTGAAAGTATTAAGTAAATATCATTCATAATTCTGTATTATGCGTATTTAGGCACTTCGTTTTAAATAAATGAAAATCAACAGCACGACAAAAATTGAACTACGGAATGCGAAACATCATCAGCTTCTCTGTGCTGCATTACGTCACATAAAGAATTAAAAATCTCTCTCTAGATTAGGGCTACATAATACAAGATGACAGTTAATATATGTTCAGTGTCGCACTGTCAAATGATTAATTCCAGAATTGAGGGAATTATGTGGCGCTAAATCTTTAAAACGCTGATAACGAACTGCGGAAAATCGATATATCTAGGATCGCAAGGCAGAGTCTTAAAGACTAAAGACTTTAAATACTTTTTTAACCAATTTTTCATCCGGCTTGACTTTAGTACCAATTTATCGGCATCTGATGTAAACATGCTTAACATCGTAAAACTGCGTTATGTTTAGTTGTGAACCATACATTGCCTATGTCAATTTTTTTTTTATATAAGCTAATCTCCACATACTGAAATTATTGCCGAGTAGTTCATTAACATCCTGTACGTGTGTGTATATGTATAAGAAAAATAAAAATAAAGTAACACTATTAACACTGTAACAAATTAACAGTAATTATAAAAATCTTTATAATTACCAATATATTGTTTGCATGTGTATGAGTGTAAACGTGTTGCAAGCAATCCGTTTCCTCTATGAAATGTAACAATCAATTAACAAACGATTTATCGAGTTTGTCACCCTGCAAATTTCGACCTTATTAACCGCAAACAAAAATTTAAAACTCGCTCTATCAGCAGCAATTTTTGTTTTTTCTCAACGAAACTTGGTATATGGCATTGAAATAAAACAACATAAATAGTTTTTAAGAATCAGAAAAATCAGATTATTATGAGTTGGGGTTTCCTTAAAATCTAAAAATTAATATATATCGACGTAACTTGGTATATGCCGTTGAAATAAAATAAAAATAATTTATGAAAATCAGACAATTAGGAATGGCTGTTAATCTATCATAGTAAGCTAGTCATCTTCACGACATCTCTGAATCATCCAAAAACTTTTAGAACACTCCTAGTAGACGCCACATCATTAATTAATTTTTTTAGTTTGTTTATTTGCATACGCTCTTTAACATTTCAAGTCATCAGCGTCTCATTCAATTCAGCGAGAAACGGCCTATAAATTTTGCTCAGAGGCCTCTTCTTTCAGGATTGAGGTTCTTTTACATGCCGTAAATTTACGACACAGGTTTACTTCCCTTTCAAAAGAAACCATACTTAAGACTTTTTACGATCGAAAAAATTCATCAACCTTCGCCTGGATCGAACTCTTGATCTTGGGTGTATGAGGCGCGTAAGGGTAGCACCGGCGTAAACCATGTCAATGGCCGGACCCAAGGGATTCGAACCAGAGACCTCTCGGTTGCTGCATATGTTAATGGTACGTCTATTGTTCGCGCCCTAGGGTCAACCTAACCGTTCATTAATTGCAAAACAGTTTCTGCAATTTAAGCCCAACACAGTTAATTTACTGCTGCATCAAGTTTATGCATTATCTGCGAGCGACGTCACGCTAGGCTGGCGCAAAATTTAGCTAAGTTCGTTTACAGACGTCGGCATGCTGTAATGACATATCGCTGCGGTGTCACAAACGCTTATTCTATTACAAAGGCTCATGAAACAATGAAAAAGAGTTGGAGCAATGAGTGACTCTTTTCCCGCAGTTTTAAAACGGAATAAAGCCGAAAACTCTTTACTTTAAATGAAATATAAAACAAAGAGCACATAATCCTCTCTTACTGCTCTATAAAGAACTGTAAAGCGTAGTTTACGACAATGCAAGTCATACCAACAGATTATCCTCTTATTTACTACGTCACAGGTGCTGTTTATGGCTATATTCGCTTTTATACACACTCCTCTGTGAGTTTCATATTGTATCTACAGCAAACTTGCTAAAGGAAAATATTTACACTATTACGCCGTTTTACGTAAATCAGATAAAGGAACGCTGAAAATAACAGATATTATTCGGTTGCCATGGAAAAGAGAGTGTCATTTTTCAAAGCACACTACAGCGCTTACAGCTGCAAGCCACAGAACTAACTCAACTAGCGTTACAAGCATCTTACGACAGATGTCGGACATCAAAGATCTGACTTCACTTGTTTTTATTAAGACATTTGCTAGAAACCACAAACATAACACAATCTGAAAGACTGACAGGTGGCAATACAAGAATATACGAACTGCAGACCACATTTTACTCAAGTTGAAAAGTTCCAAAAGGGAAGTCTTACCTTTCCGTTTCCTTGAAGGCAAGATTGCCGTAAACCACGACCAGAGGCACATCTTCACATTGACTCACGACACAAAAGACTAACTCTTTTCTAAATAGAAGACTGCACACTTATTTTCGATTCTCATGACCTCAGCTAGTGGGAAGGGCGAGATGCGCAGCGGGTAACGCGCGACCTTGGCGGGCACGTACAATGTTCTGACCCGAAAACTGCTCTTCACGGTTTAATCTGCTAATTCTTCCCCCACCATCGCAACTAGATGAGAGATAAGAAAAATGAAGTGGTGGGGATGCGAACGCAACACAACATTAGAAAACTGCATTAACCCCTCGTATCTTACAAACATGGAAGGAGAGGAACAAGGCGTGCGTAAAACTCCATTGTTAAACTTTCTATTGCTTTCACAACGCCTTAACTCAGTGTGGTCCCGCGGTTTTTCAGTTTCGGGTCAGAATATTCTCCAGGAATATATCCAGAGTCACCCGAAAGTTATTGTCGGACCTGGTGGTGGTGTAGACGTAACCATACTTACTTTATAAACCCAAGGTCGCGGGTTCAAACCGGTCAGGATCGATGGATTTTTTCGGGCGTAAAAATCCTAAGTATGGCTTCCTTCGGAAGGGAAGTAAAGCTGTGGGTCTCGCGTCGTACATTTACGGCACGAAAAAGAACCTCAAATTGAAAGAAGAGACCTCTCAGCAAAATTTGTCGGTCATTTCACGCCCTGATTTGAATGAGACCTGAGATGTTAAAGAGCATCCGTAAATAAAATAAACCAAATAACCGAAAGTTATTATTATTATTATTATTATTATTAAACTATTACCATAATCTTAAAATAAAGTCCGACACGCTGGAGATGCGTAAACTAAGCGAATTTGACATAAGTTGAATTTAGAAGATTATTACAGAGCCTAGAGCAGAGAATGTACTAAAAAACAAGCGACGCTAACTGAAGACCTACAAGTGTATGTAACATAAAACATGACTTTAAGACTTAAAAGTATATCTACGTGTTAGCTTAACGTTTCCAACTGTATAACAACCAAAACGGAATAAGATTGACATTTTAGGTGCTTGTTTTACATGTTCTATCCGATTGCATTTATTGTAAAGATTGATAACAGCACATACACTGACATATCGCTCCATTCGGCTTCTTCCGGTACTGAAGCCGTAGGACGGACGCTGTCTGCATGGCTAAGTCCGATTGTTGTTCATCCACAGACTATTCCCTCCCCCATACCCTCCCCCACGACGAGTTTATCGCTTGGCGCAAAGACGAAAAGATTGAAGTCTGTCGCCGGTTACTGAGAAGCCATTGCAGATGCAGATTTTTAGAGTGACTGGTGTCACCACCTCACACTAGAGAAAAAAGTCCTGGAAACATCTCCGGCGCACTGCAGTCAAGAGATAATCGCCATCTTTTGGGATATTGCGAGACCCCTACATGAAGCGGTCGACAATGAGCGCCCCACAGCAGCAACATTACCAGTTGCTATCACTAGTTGGGCACATCCACTCAGTGTGATTATGCCCTTATTCGACAACATGAAGGATTTGCATACAGTTGTCCACGCAGATCTCCCAAACAATGGGTCGCAAGGTACCATACAGAGGGGTTTCTTGTATACAACTTGGATTTTCAGAACACCAATAGCGAGTGGTGTGAGTATTCACACGACACACCAAGCATTAGACAGATTAACGCTGATGAAAGAAACCACTCACAATAACGCAAACATGCTACGGGATCACCTTTCGTAGACTTGTAAGTTTTGAGTTTTAACAGTTTAGTTGCTGTATGAGCAGAAGACACAGAAACCCAAATTTCTGCTAATTTCGGCAGTGATTTTATTGGTAAACGTTAAAGATTTGCGCCAACCTGTTATCGCTATGTTTCTTGTAGTATTGATTTATTCACAAGAACACGAATTGTGGTTATGAAGCAGCTTCTGAATGCGACGAGATGGTTCGTATTTACACTCCTGAAAAGTCAGTTATCTTGCCATATTACGAGTGATTGCTGTGGGGTATCGTTATTTAAATGTTAAAATAAGCCAGGTATTCCCTAACAGTCATAAAAATGCTACCGCCACGGGTGGCCGAGGTCGTTAAGGCACGGACTCGTGAGCGGGAGGTCCGCGGTTCGAATCCCGCCAGGACCGTCCTCCCTGACTGGGGTTTTTTCCAATTTTTCCTCAGTCTTCATAACTGGCAAATGCCGGGGAGGTACCTAAACTTAGGCCTGGAACGCTTCCTTCCTTAAAAAAAAAAATATCCTTTCCCAATTTATCATTTCATCTCATGTATCATCAGTGTCCACCGCCTGTGGTGCCTCAGTAGTGAAAACGGGCGTTAAACAATACTCAAAAAAAAAAAAAAAAAAAATGCTTGCTTTCACAATCAAGGGTGCCCATAAGTTAAGGTATATCGAGACAATATGCTTTTTAATTTTGTCAAAAATCCCATTTTAGTTTATCGGAAAAATTACCTTCACGAGAGACTGCGAAATTCAAGAAAACTTGTGAAAATTGTTATTTATGTAACTGGTGTATAGTGTTGGTAAATGTAACACAAGTGAATGTCTAGCGCGTTCACTTCCGCTCACGCGAGTGTTCAGAATGAAGATATACACGTGTTGCACACAACGTTTCATGCAATTTTGGCATTGAAAGTATTAAAAATTTGCAAAACGTGATGTGATGTTGCGTGGTTTTTTAGTACTCGTTTCTACTTCGAGGTTATTTTGTTTTTGTTTTGAAGAACTCGAACAGAAATGGATGTTAATTCCGCAATGTTTGACATTGAAAATATGGATATCATTGCAGAAGAAATTATAAAAGTAACTGAAGGTTAGTTAATTGCTCAAAAGTCAAGAAGTAATAGGACAAGTTGTGTACACGCAGAAGACAGGAACATGTTGGTTCAACTAATGAAAAAATCTTGATATATTTCTCAGAGTCAGGTAATATATAAAATAACGTTTATTATTTATTAATATGGTAAGTAATTTTAAATTTTATATTCTTATATTTGTTTATTATTTCCAGTCGAAGATTGTGAGTCTGGTGTGTGTATTCGATAGTTAAGTGCATGGTGCAAGTGAAAGAAAATAAGACGCTTCAACTTTTGGTAAAGTTTTTGGTTTCTTGACGGAGTGTTCAGTGGGATATCAGACGAAACAATTAAATGTGCTCTTTGATGTATGATAGAAACACGTGATTACTAATGAAGGTAATTTTGTCTTTTGCAATTTTGGGGGCTTGAACCACACGATTTGTGTGTTGATGGTGTTAAGGTTAAAGTTCATATTCGATACACGCACATTTCTATTGTCCTGTGAATTGTGTGAGAAATGTGTTGCTTTACATCCAAAACTGTGAGATGTAAACATCTCTTTTAGAGGTGTAGTTGTCAACCTGTTGATATTAACAGATTTGGAAAGTTTTCTATGTAGTTGCTGAGTTTTTGGAGCTGCCAGTACTTTAGCCGAGTTCGGCAAACACTGGAGCCAGTATTACTGAAGTTAAGACATTATTAGGAAGAATAAAATTAAATAAAATAAATAAAATTAAATAAATAAATAACAGCAGGAAGAAGAAACCTTAATGCAGTTGTGGGCTCAGGGATAATATTTTCTAATGTAAGTGACTGTACTTTTAATATTTACCAAGTAAAGTTACTGTAAAATAAATGTAGTAAGCTTTAGGAAGTTTTCTGTTAGTATAATAAAGATCACTGGTGTTTAGCGTTTTGAAATGAAAGAAACTGTAATGTGATTCTCGTGTTTGAATGTTGGTACGCTTGTTGGCGACGTTACAGGTACGTTGTGTTGTAAGGCGGTCATGACTTCATGTTGCTAGGTAACCAGTGACAGAATTAGGCTGATTGCGCACGATTTACAGCGTCATAAGAAGGTGTTTTAAGGTATAAACAGATTTAAATCATGTACCCTTATGATGAAACAGAGGTAGTTCTAGGGCTTCTAGTTTATCGCTAAAAAAAAAAAAAAAAAACCCAACAACGCTAGTCTACCTGTGCCACTCCATTGTCTCTGTTTGAAAGTGGATGAAGGGAGAGGACACAGTTCCATAGCTTGTCACAAATGATTTCTGACCATCTTCTCTGTTTGTCAGACACGTGGTCAAAAATCTTTCAAAGCACCCCACTCTGTGTTGCTTTTGAAGTAACATTTACGTTTCTCATACAAGGCTTTTATTTACGGACGCTCTTTCACGTGCCGAACCACACGGAATCATAAAGGAATCCCTCTCGCAAGAATTTCTTTCAGTTTTGGCAAATTCTGAAGGAATATATTGCAGTTGTACACATGCAAAGATTTTTTAGAAAATTCTTCAAATCTCCATCGATCCTACTTACTGGGCTCTGAAAACGACAATGAAAAAATTAATGTATAAACATATGTGTGTGTTAACGGTCGCAATTTTTATTATTTCTTAAAGACACTCGGCACATAGCCTTAAACGATTCGTCGAGTTCTTGTACCAATGGAGGCGAGTTAAAAGTTTGAAAAATCGCTCTAGCTGCCACAGTTTTTGCTTTTTCTCAATGAAACTCGGTACATTTCTTTAAAATAAGTTGATAACAGTGGTTTTCGATAATCGCGGCAATCGGGTCAATTGGGGTATATCTGAAAAACGAGGGAAATTTTCAAAATCGATCCAGGTAGATTAAAAGAAATCGTTAGAATATCTTTCATGGATACAAAAGCTTAATTAAGAGAGGACAGCGTTTTTATATAAAAAAAAACGTAAAATTTCCGTCATGTTTTGTTTCTTGCGCTGTACACGCCGTGGAGGAGCGAACATCTGACATAAGCACTATAAAAACAAATGAAGTCAGTGGCTGCTCAAGGCTGCAGAGTTGCAACATGCTCTGCTTGCACTGCGCACTGTACCCTGTAACAAATAACAAATTTATGAACAAAACGATGTGACTTTAGAAGAAGGAGAAAAGGTGGGAGGAAAGTGGTCAAGACTTTCCCAGGAACCCGCCGGGGGTCAGAGGTCGTGGAGACTCCGACAACAATCTGCACGACAATGAGGCACGCTCCTGCAGCTTCAAAAACGTGTGGAGTTTTCCAAAGTAATTTGTAACACAACTTCAAACTCGCTTATTGACGTACAGTAGTCGAGTAGCGGCTGCTTCAATAATCACAACTGCGTCTGTTCTGCATAAAACACAAATTACACACTGCAGCCCTCTTTGTATTGTTCAAATGTTCATTTACAAAAATGAAGCGTCGTAGCTCTGATTTTGACCAGACGCTTCCAGTTTGTCCAAGCTTAAAGCTCCATACCGTTGCGCGCGCAACCCTGTACTGCCATCTGTTGGCGCGCTAAAGAATCAGTCTGGGAACTTTCTGGTATGACTATCACTTTAAAAGTTTTGAGAATGGACAACAAGGGCAAGCCAGTGCAAATTTTCCTAGCTTTAGATTGAAGTTTAGATAGCAACATGTGCAAGATAGAGCGCGCTCCAGCAATATGTGTATGTGTACGCAGTATTGTCGTGCCAGACGCTAGGATGTATCTCAAACAAGAGCCTTTTCGCGCTCTGATTTGCTCTAACTCGGTTTAAAGAGAGAATGCCTTAAAAGATTGCATTGAACATTTGGGGATCTTTGCCCTTCGCAATCCACTAATTATCGATAGTTTGCAGATTTTAGGAGAGGAAGGAATTCTCTCGAACATAAAGACTGCACAGTACGGCCAGCTACAGCAGCAGCAGATGAAAATGTGATGAAAGCAGAACGGACGTTGCGGGAAGATCATCACTGTACCTGTTATCAGATTGAAGACATCTAAGTATTGGATCAGCAGCAATGATCACAATCCTTAAAGAGAAACTTCACGTCGTTGGATCCCCCACCACCTCACAGATGAGCAGAAGAAAGCACGTGTGCAAAGGTGCCAGGAAATGATGGAAGATCCATAAACACATTTAACTTCATAACAAGTGACGAAAACTGGATACCGTCACGGATGGCCGAAGTCATTAAGGACGCACTCGTGAGCGGGAGGTCTGGGGTTCGAATCTCACCAGGACCGTTCTCCCTGATTGAGGTTTTTTTCAGGTTTTCTTCAGTCCTCATTAATGACAAATGCCGGGAAGGTACCCTAAACTTAGGCCTGGAACGTTTCCTCCCTTAAAAATCCTTTCCCAAATTATCATTTCATCTCATGTATCGCCTGTGGTGCCTGAGTAGTAAAAACGGACGTTAAACATTGTTATAAAAAGTTGCATACACCAGTATGATGCAGAAACTAAGCGACAGTCATTGGTGTGGGTCTTCCCCCAACAAAAGTGAGGTGATCTGTTTCTTCTTCTCCGCCAGTGAGGGTCAAAAGACTGTAACTGTCAGCTTGTACTCACGTCTTAATGTACTGAGAACGAAGCGCCGTCTGCCTGAAATCTTGTTGCACATGACAACTCCTCGGCACGAGTCAAATATTTGTCTCATCCTCCCTACAGTCCAGATCTGTCTCCGTGTGACTTTTTTCTATCCCCCCCCCCCAAAAAATCACGGTTAAGGATATGAATCGTTTGATAGCTGCATATAAAGACTGTACTTGCACCCTATCGAAAGAAGCGGTGGTTCAGCATTACACAACAGTTTGAACGGATGTAATGGAGAATACTTTGTAAAGATGAAATAGTCCGATGTAAATTTTAAAATTTTATTGCATCCGTTCTCAAAACTTTAAGAGTGAAATACGTCGCATGTGGTTTAAAGCGATCCCGCTGACAATATAAACGAAATCATCCATGAAAATGAAGAGTGTAAATTTTCTCCAGCATCATGAAAGTTTCGTATACATCGCGTTGCAGCAAAGTTTGTCTCATACACTGCGTCGCGATCTGTCACGGATCGCAAGTTTTATAAACATGAGAACAATCAGATCAAATGTCTTCAACATGTCCCTGCGGAGCGCTCTGATCTGCACGTCCTCACTTTTGTCAACGTCGTTGCCCCATCCTTCATACAGCCCGGAACTTTTTGCTGTTCCCTCGTTCCAAAAACGAGATGCGGGGTCAGCGTTTTGGTTCGTCATCGGCTGTCGTGAAGAAGGTGCAGCCCAGCGCGTCTTTGAGGCATTGTATCCAACGAGAAAGGCCATCGTCAACTAGGTGGGAGGTAACTTCATTGCATGTGACAAGCCAGGACATGGCGTAATGAAGCTAAAAGACAGTAGTGCATGCACGCCACTGATCTCGCGTTTCTGCTCAGCTGACCTTGCCTGTATCGGCGTGCCTGTTTCAGATCACGTCTGCTCTCAAGCACAGAGCAAACAAAGGTAGGGCCCCCATATCTCGCTAGTGACATTAAAGATAACGCGGCAGACGGCTTGACGAGCAAGGCTCTCTTCACCTGCAACTCGTTTTAACATTCCACTAAATATCACGAGGACGCACAGAAAAGTTGTCGGACTAGCAATGAAGAAAGGGCTTTAGGAACAGACGAAACTTGAGAGCTATATATGGCGAGTATGGAAGATGCTGCAACAGTGAACAGATGCATCAACTTAATAAAAAGAATTCGGTGATAAGACATTAAGTAAGTTACAAATTGATGTATGGTGCCACCTGTTTGAATGAACACTTGAGGTTATTGCCTCTAATTGGTAGCATTAGTCCGCTTGACATTCCATATGAGATAGCCGATGTTTACAATAGCGCAATAGCAGTTGAAAGATGACGGTAAAATGCTTCTTATATATGCCCTCTATGGTGACAAGTATCTGTCACATCAAGCCGTTTACAATTGCGTGCAGAAGTTCTCCCGCATGGTCAAACAACGAGATTGTCACACGAGTTCAGGAATTACGAGGGGCTTTCAAAAAGTTTTGCAAGTGTCACCTTAAAGTTGAAGCTAAGAACTGAATTCTAAACTTATCCTCACAAAGTACTCTCCACACACACACACACACACACAGTTGTAGACGGTGCAGCCACTTGTCAAAAACACCACGCTACTCGGACTGAGATATTGTCAACAGAGATGAATTTATAGCTTGAACATCGTCTTGTACTCGTTTAAAAGATTTTATAGCAATGCAACCTTTCACTCGAGGAAACAAGTAGAAAGGCGCAGGGTGCAAGGTCAGGACTGTAGGGTGAATGGTCAAGCAACTGGACTTTGGCGACTTCCAGTTTCCTCAATTTTGCAGCCGTTCTGCGAGGAGACGCATTGTCATGTAAAAGTAACAGTCTTGAAGCTCCTGTCTTTGGACGCCGCCGCCTCAGCTCTTCAAATAAAGGATCCAAAATATAAGTGCCATAGTATTCTGCATTCATTGTCATTCATTGTCATTCCTTCTGATATACAGTCAAGCACTTCATAGTTGAAGAAAACAGTGAACATTCGCCGAACGAAAATCTTGATGAAGAACAACTTGGTCTTGGGTCACTTTCATTTACCCACACGCAGTTCTGAGTTTTAATTCAGGTGATATAGTAGTAAAACCATTCAAACGTTTAGGACTATTTGATGGAACATTCCTTTCTCCTCTTCTTTTCTTCATTGGTTAGGGACTGTGGAACACATTTCACAGCTTTAAATGTTCATGGAGGGTAGTGTCAATGCTGCTAGCACTTCCATTTCAGCAGAAATATGTCGATTTTCCTCCACCAATTTCCCCACTCTTAGCATTGCTCTCTCGTCCACAGGTTCCCGAAGCAGCCAGAGGGAGGGTTGTCTTTCAAAGTCTCTCGCCCTTCTTCAAATGATCAAAATCATTTTGCAATGATATCAAATGAACACACTTGATCACCATGAACAGCTACCAAGCCCTCGTGGATTTTTTCGCTCTTTCACCTGCTTATAGCGAGTGAACATGTACAATGTAAAGTTTTCTTTAGAAGTATTCATGCTTTTTCACCAACTATGACTTAGGACTGAACTCAACAGACTGCACGACAGTGACTATTGTTGCCAACCGAGTTCGTTACATTTTATATGCATTATTGTCCAATAATGGTTAAGCTGGTTGCAAAACTTTATGAATGCCCCCTAATCGAGCAGACAGAAGGATAATTATAGTCGCTGCTATTGCTTGTTCACACATAATATATGACAGGTTAGGTTTTCACAAAGTCTGCACAATTGCATATTATTCGTCTGTAGTTGCAACTGAACATGTCTCAACCTGCACACCTCTCACAGGCGAAAACCGGAAGTGACAACAATGAAAGCAGTATCACGAGTACATTATTCGTTAGACTAACAATTGTAACGTTAAAAGTTAGTGTAAAACAAGTCGTTTATTTCTTTATTGAACAGCTTTTGCTCCTGTATTCACTACCCAGACGTTAATGGAATAGGCCCAACTACTGCCAATACCAAACACGGAAATTTTACGAGTATTATGTTTGCAAGATGATGTTAGTTATCATTAGAAAATATTTTGAAAGTTTTGTAATTGTTTACAAATAATATTTCTGATATGTAAACGAAATATAAAATATTTGGTTTAACATAAAAGCATCCATGTACAAAAAATGGTTTTTCAACCAATGTCCACTACGTTTACTGCAGTACAACAACAACAACAATAATAATAATAATAATAATAATAATAATAATAATAATAATAATTATTTAAGCAAATTCAATACGGTGCCAAATTAATGGATCATTTATACACACAAGCATTTCTATACAGATTTGACTTTTGGTTTTTGTAAAATAATATAAATATAATTACAATGCTGTTTACAAACTTCTGGAAAAGAAACGTAATGTAAAATACAATTTACCTTATATATGTGTATGAAACAGTTGCTGCCCATATCAACAACTATGCTAGTATTGCATAAGAAAGCTTCAATTGTTTTAACACAAACGTTATTTTACCAGCTTTCTCTATATCCAAATATAGAAGAAGTAGGCTTTCCTTTACAATGTTTATTAATTAAGTCACTTTTTCGATGAGCGAGATATTATTATTATTATTATTATTATTATTATTATTATTATTATTATTAGCAAAGCAACTCCCCAAAGTATCCAGTTTGCTTCGTCTGTTATATTTTAATTCCTTACTTCCACTGCACTCCAAGATCGAACTGAACTTCTCCACAGGCCAGCACAAACATTTATAAAATACATCACTTCCAAATTACTGACAGCTTAAACTAATCGACAAAGACGTGACAGCATCATATTTATCCCATTGTCTATTTTAATGAAAAGGACACATGGTCTTCCGTGGTAATAGTTGTAAACAAGTGCACCTGTCTTTTCTTAACCTCACTTACAAACGAGTCGAACCATGTTATAATATCCTGCTCACACCATTCATTAAAACTCTCTTCATCTTGTTCATAACCTCACTTCATACGTTTTTCTTGCCTCGCTGTCACATTACACAAGTAAAATGTCCTTCCTAAACACAAATTTCGTAACGAAATGTTTAATACACTATACATTTTTATCATTAACTTTACAATGTATACGCTTTATCCACTTCTCCTTTAATGACTGCTCTTTAGGACATTTAAATGTGGTACACTGTCATAATTAGATACAATAAGAGCGATCCATGTTGTACTAAACACTTTCTATTGCACAAGTTCCTAGGTAACAGAGGAACTAACTCACTACTGTTGATTTGCTACCAACTATAAACCACTCATTTTCGAACGCCCCACCCCCTAGTTGATGCGGGCCACTCTGTTAAACCCAGTTTCCTTCAACCTTCAAGTGAAACATGCCCGATAAACTATCCCACCCTCTCCCCGATATCGACTCAACCGCAGAACTTTATATTTGGATGCCACCATGACTAACATTAAATTCCCTATACAGTTTACTGTCAATGGCTTTGGGCACCTTATATGACATACCTCTCGTCCTTACTGTTTCATTCCACCAGGTTGACAACGATTTTCTGCAGTATCAACTTACCTGCAACAAAAAGAAATACAAAAATAAATTATCTGTTTATTAAATGTATTTTCGAAATATAATTGTTATTTCTAGGAGGTTAAAATATTTTCATAAAAATGTCCATCACACAGGAGTTGCGTAAAATGTTTATTGTTCTTTTTAGATCTTACAAGATATACAAAGATTGTGTTGTGCTAAATCAACACAAGTACCATATTTAATAAAGGTGAAAGGTGTTACATTCTGTATAGACAATAGAAACAAGGTTAGTTAATGTCAGTCTTAGTGCAGCAGCAACATACTGTTGTATGCTTTCAACTAAGAGACTTCTCTAAGTCAAGTGTGATCATCAACTTTTGTCAAGTGAACATCTTTCAGGGTGAGTTGAAAAGTGGTCCTGTAATTTGAGTGACAAAACGCGCTGATTGGTCACCGAGTAAGACAGTAACACTTCGCGAAGAAAGAGTGAAAAGGCGAGGAGGGGGCGCTACAAAATCAGACGTTAGGAAAGTTTGCAAGCGCTACGAAGTAACTGGGGGCAGTGCTCAAAAACTGCCGCCTTTCTCTAGCCTAAGAAGACACCAGAAGAGGGGTAAAGTCATTTGGAGCGATGAAACGAAGATCAACATGTTTGGACGTTTGTGTGTCGCCGAACAAGTGAGGACATGTTACCTGAGTGCACCCGCCACTATGAAACATCCTGTCAGCGTCAGGGCAAGGCATGGTGTCAAGCGCCTAGCATTGTTAGAGGGCAACATTAATGCCACAAATACGAAGAAGACATCTTAACACTTAAAACTGCAGCCTGTGATTAGTTTGGGGCGATAGTCAGCGATGCATCTTCCAGCAGGATGGTGCAAAGTGTCATACCACTCGAATCAATCAGAAATGCTTCTGGGGCTATAACGTTACTGTTCTTCCTTGACCATGGAGCATTCCTGACCTCAACCCAATTGAAAACTTGTCATCAAGGCTGAAAGTTTTGGTGTCACGTCGGAATCCCAGGGAGCTGCTATAGGCCATCATCCAATCGTGGTTTAGATCCCCAAAGTTAATGCCATAAAGAATCGAGGCAGTAATCAAATCAAAAGGATATCTAACATATAAATTAAAACAAAGCAAATATAATAAACCATATGACAGTTCCCAATATGTAACATTTTCAGCTGTTGTTTTATTAAGTATTAATTATATTTTGGCTTGTTCATTTTTGAAACTCTGAACATCAAGACATGTTTCCTGAAAATCTGACTTCAAAAGAAGCATAAATTTCAATTAAAATCTTAAACATAACGTAATATTTAACAAAATTCCCTAAAGTATCCACAATTTATGCCACTACATAAATAGTATATTTATACTAAATAAATATAAATTTAAAATTTTATAAATTTAGTACATACTATTTATCGTCATTTTTGGTGCATAAAGTAGAATCGATGAAGATTTGAAGAAATTTGTTAAACATCTTTTCCAGGGTACAACCAAAATATACTCAGTGAAAAAAAAAATAATAATAAATAAAAAAAAAAATAAAAAAAAGTAAAAACCCGGACACTTTTATATTTGATTACAGTTTGTTCTTAATTATTTTAAAATGCAAGAATACCCGTTTAAAAAAATAGTTTTATTAAGCACCTTAAATTAACAATAGAAACAAAACTTAACTCTGGTAAGAATTTTAACTATGAGTATATTTTTCGCCGTTTGAAACAATGAAAACGCATTTTAATAAAGGGCGTCACCTCTCCTGTGTTCATACATCTTGGCATCTATGACTTCTTAATATGCTCCCATTCTTCAAGAAGAGTGCTCGCTTGAACCTCTGTAATGTTTCTGACAGCGACGGTATTGTCTTAACACTCCGTTCCAGCATGTCCCACAGGCGTTCAAGCGGATTCATGTCCGGACTACTTGCTGGCCATGGGGAAACATGGATTACCAGTTCTTGGAGGTAATCCCTGACCAAGTGGTCGATATTCGTGCATACTATGTCGAGCAATAAAAAAGAAAAACATCGCCTATGATTGGGCAAACATTCATTTATGTCCCTATCAGCTGCTAGACTTCCATTTTCATACTAAAATTAGCTCAGCACGAGCATCCACAGACACTCCACCACCTCCAAATGGCAACTTTTCGGAAATCGTTCTTCCTCCTTCTCCACACTCTTTCACATCCATCAGATGAGCACAGACTCGTCTGTGAACAGAACACAGCTCTACTGTTCATTTCTCCAACCCCCATGATCATTTGACTCTGTGCATTCTGACCAGTTGCAGGTCTACTTGATTTGTTCTCTGATTTCAACCTTCTTCCGTCTTTTTGGCTGAAATCTGCGCCCATGCTGTTAACAATTTACTGGCCTGCAGTCATAGCTGCGGTTGCGCTCCCTAAGAACTGTCAACACCATGTACCTGTCTTTAATTTGATTTGTAGCTCTCGGACGACCCAAACCTGGTCTTCTGGTATGTTCTGGGGTCTCTCTAAACATCTTGGACTGTGCTTCTAGTCACATTTACAAAGTAACGTCCATCGTCGTTTAGGGCTATAACTCGAGTCACATCTTCATAACATGAAAGGTGACAACGCTACTTTGTAAAAATAAAGAAATAATGATAATGAAGAACAAACTGGTTAAGACAAATTTACTGTATCTGAGACATTATACACATAATTGGAATATTCGACTATAATGGTTTGTTTATTAAACAAAAATCATTCAACATGTCTCCATGATAATAAGTGCCTACCATAATACTTTACGACAAGCAAATATAAAACTGTCCGGGTGTTTTTGTGTTTCCTTCGGACAAAAAAATTGAAAATTATATAGAAAAACATTTGGACGGTAGAGAGAGTGTTTAAGTGTTTCCCTGCCAAATTGGCATAAAAGTACAGAAGGGCATTGCAAGATGGGTGCCCCGAATTCTTTCAGCATTCAAATGCAAGTGCGCCTGGAATGTTATCATATTTTTTAACCGTTGTCGTAGTAACGAGAGGATAGTATTGGAATTCATTGTCACGTGTGAAACTATGACCCTCTACTTTATCATCTTCCAAATATATCCTGACCGCTCGAACGGGCTTTTGCTTCTCGGCCAAAACCAATTCATGTTCCCACTAATGGCCTTCCTGAGCATTGTTCGTTCGCTAAGATGACAAGACAGCTGCCTTTAGAGAGCCGCGGCGAACTGAAATTCACGACGTTGTGAATAAATTTGATACAATACAAAACAAGAAACACTCGAAGACAAATGGCTTAGCACAACTTTGTGTTCTGTACATAAAACTCAAGCCTTACAAGTGTTTATGTGTATGTCGAGGTGATCCCGAGAAGGTGTGAGTTACTGCGAGTGGTTTCTTTCATCAGTGACCGAAGCTTGTCTTTTCATGTCATCACTTACCACATTGGTGTATTGTATGCAAGAAAAGGGGTTTCTTGGAGTGCGATTAGCGCATGCTCTGAGCACTATTTAGAGTAAATGCAGAGAAGTACCGAAATGACATTCTGACCCCATTTTTAATAAGCTAACGGAAGAATAGAAAGCATATAGGGGGTGTCAACAAGATTCTGCCACGGCTCATACAGCAGAAGCGTTCCTGAGTAAAATGTTATAGTGAATAGTGCTGGCGTATGGCACTCTCTCTCCCTCCAGATCTAATAGTCTATGATTTTTATTTGTTGAGTAGCCTTGAGGACAAAACAAATCCTCACACATTGGAAGAACTCAAGGAAAACTTACACTGAAATCAGTGGTCAAACTAAATCGTGTCAATCAGAACATGTTTAGGTGACGGAGGACAACCTTTTTAGCATTTGCTATGAGGTAAACTTTTATACACGGCTTTAAGAAGCGAAGTCGGAGTAAAAGCGCGGCTGCCGAGAGGCAAAACCGCGTCCCAGCGGTAAGGACGTACCCTGGAAACCCTGTACGCCATTGCGTAGTGCCATCAAGAAATTCAAGGAGTTTATCTGCTGCACAAAAAAACGCACAGTCAACGCGGTTGCTGTGAACACATGTGTCTTTCAGTAACTGAAGCATCCACAATACAGCCCAGGTCTTGGCCTCAGCAGCTATTATCTGTTCTCAAAACTGAAATTTGACTCTTGAAGCGGAGATTAATGAAAGACAACAAGGCTTAGAATGTTTTTTAGGGGGATTTAGATGTTAATACAGAGATGTAAGAAGTGTATTAAAGGGTGGTGATATTGAAAAACGATACTTGTATTTTTATTGCACCATCTATCAGTCTGCCAACTTATGGATCGCAAAGCATATGTTCACATACTGACAAATATTTAACATTATCAATAGCTGACTGTTGCCCGAGTCCGTCTATTTTTCAACAATTACTTATCAAGTTAGTACTGGTTTTACATTAAAATTATTATTTAATACATCTAAATTGTTCATACTACAAATGTTCAATGAATACGTTTTCATCAAACGAAATAGTTTCCTTGTTAGAAGTTACTGACATCACGACTGGATGACGTCATGGCGCACCTAGTGCCAAACCCGTGTAACATGCAAGTACCAACCCAGATTCATATATACATTTTTCGTAATGCTTGACAATATCTTCTAAATTTGTAGTGACTTCAAAACGTTTTAAAATGCTAATGCATGACATTCAACGTAAAGGAAAGATTGCAAGGCGGTTGCCATGGAAACACGGCACCTGTCGGAAGGGGAAGTTAACGGTACGGCAGTTCTCTGCCTTACCCACAGAACTCCAAATGATCATCTGGAGACGGCAGCGTCTGGAGGAAACATAAAAACAAGTGAAGGGAGGGAAGCAACATGCTATAGGGGCACCATAAAACTTGTACCCTCATATCGGATATTTCAAAACGAAATCTCTCTTGCTGAACATTAAAAATAAACTTTTAAATTGCGTTTTTCCAATCATGTTCCACGTGGGAACTATTCCACTTGTGTTTTGTTCTGGATTCTATTCTATAAATTTATGTATTAATATCTATCGTCTGAATATTGATGGAAAACATGTTTATTAATATAGAAACATGATATTTAAGGGGTTAAATGTGACATCCAGTATGTTAAATAATTCGATCTGATGTTCATGAAAGGGAAACAACTCTAATTTTAATTATGGTTGGTTATGGAGACAGACAACGATATAATCGAGAGGTATGAGTTTATTTAATGATGTACATCCGGATCGCAATGCAATTTCACATACAACATGACAAGATCGTAAAGAAATTTACACAAACTGGATGTGTAAAGGACTTGCCTACATCAGGACTTCATGGGATGTTCTCCTCCGGGTGCTTCTACTATAAATTTATCGTTACAGTCAAATATAAGCCAAGGTCCTTAAAAATGTCAATTTATAAACTTCAACTTTTGCAGGAACTTTCAGAGGACGACCCAGATAGAAGAATTCAGTTTCATGAATTAATGACGGAAGAAATCCTAGACAAATTGTATTCTCAGATTAGCCACATTCTGCTTGAATGGATTTGTCAACAGACACACCTGCCGATACTGTCAGACGTAAATTTACAATGGATGAAGGAAGCCACAAAAACTTAATGTTTGGGCAGGAATTGTGACAGATGACATCAATGGTCCTTTCTTCTTTAGAAAAACGCTAAACGCTAATAAATATTCGGATTTGATTCGAAATCACTTAGTACCGCACATCACAAATTTGTTTCCACATTCAGGCAACCCAGAGATGACATCTATTACCATCAAGATGTAGCTCCAGCTCACTATGTTTGTCAATACAATAAGATGGATTGAGGTCATATAGAGAGGCCAGCAAAATCCACAGATTTGTCGCCTTTGAACTTCTTTTTGCTGAACCATTTGAATTCAGTTGTATATCGAGAAAGACCCAAAAACTACGAAGATTGCAAGACATTCCTAAAGCCATTCCTTCAACTGTTTCCTTGATCGACTGCCATGTTGTTGGGCAGCTGAGAGTTACCGGTTTGAACACAGAATTTTGATGACGGGCTAGTTTTGTTTTCTTGATTTATCATGTTATGAATTTATTGTAAAAGTTCACAAGAGAAAGGGTATATTCATAAGGAACGATAAAACTTTTAGTTTGTAAAATAAAATAGTATTGATGTTACCTTTCCTTGTAATATAAAACGCTTTCGCTTTCAATTCAGTTTATACATATTTCAATATGCTGTTCAGAACTATTATGGCACAATGGGACCTGGGAACGTGATATCATCGTGAATGTCCACTACGTGATGCCTGTTTGATCAACGATAGCTTTGAGACAGTTACATTGTATTAAGCAAACAATTTACATATTCCATTAGATTATCAAACTTACTGCTAGAAACTATTACACTGGCATCATCAATAACCGCCACGGGTGGTCGAGGTCGTTAAGGCGCGGACTCGTGAGCGGGAGGTCTGGAGTTCGAATCCCGGCATCTACTTAGGGAGGTGTGTAGGGGTCCACACAGCCTCGTTAGGACAGTTGGGAAACCGCGTGATAGGCGACCGGCAACACTGCTCTCTATCAATGAAGTCGCCGCGGGGTGTAGCGTCAAGTGAGAAGAAGAACACGGCTTTCTACAAACTTAAAAAAAAAAAAAAAAAAAAAAAAAAAAAAAAAAAAAAGCACTGATTGTTTTCTAAACCACTTGATTGTTGTCAAGATAAGAGATGAACAAATTTACGCCTTCAATAATTTGGTCTATAATAGTTCAGTTTCCCTATTAGTGAATTCTGAAGTAGTAAAGGCTATTGTGACTGTACTCATGAAGAGATTTTCGCAAAATTTTTCAAATCTCCTACGATCCCAACTACCAGGCACCAAATATCCACATATCTGTTAACCGTGGGTTCCGTGTCGTACATTTACGGCACGATGAAGAACCTCAAGCCTGAAAGAAGAGACATCTGAGCAAAATTTGTCGGTCGTTTCACGCCCTGAATAGAATGGGACGTTCATGACCTGAGATTTTAAAAGAACGTCCGAAGAACTCTGTTAACGTTCTATAACCGCATTTTTTGTTTTCTCTTAACGAAACGAATCTCGGCATATAAGAATACATTAACAAACTATTTGCCATTTCAGAATCCAGCAAAATTGAACCATTTGGAGGTAAAGGGTTAACCAAAAGCAAAAATATAAAAATCACTCTAGCGGCACTAACTTTTGTTTTTTCGCAACGAAACTCAATACGTACCATTAAAATAATATAAGAAAAATAGATTTCCAAAATCAACGAAATCAGACTATTAAGTTTACCTGAAACAGAAAACTTCAAAATCGCTCCAGCGCCTCACATATTCGTTTTGTCGTAACGAAATTTTGTTTACAACATTTAAATAAAATAAGAAAAATAATTTATGAAAACCAGGGAAATCGCACTATTAGGAGTAGGGGTATATCTGAAAACCGAAATAAAGATTGGTAATTAAAGCAATAATTAAAAAAAAATCGCTCTGGCGGCCGCAATTTTTGTTTCTTCTAAACGAAACTCAATATGTGCAATTGAAATATAAAAATAAAAATAGATACTGAAAATCAGGGAAATCGGAATATCAGGAGTGTGAGTTTACCTGAAACCCAAAAATTAAAATTCGTTCTAGCAACACCAATATTTCTTTTTTCGGAATAAAAATCTGTATATACCATTTAATTATAATAACGTAAATAGTTGATGAGAAACAGGAAAATCGGGCCATTAGGGACGGAGGTATACCTGAAACGGAAAATTTGAAAAGCGCTCTACCGGCACCACTTTCTCTGCTCTGGCGCTCTGTAACACCCTTCGATTACTGGTGACATTAT
This sequence comes from Metallyticus violacea, assembly GCA_030762175.1. Classification (NCBI taxonomy): domain Eukaryota; kingdom Metazoa; phylum Arthropoda; class Insecta; order Mantodea; family Metallyticidae; genus Metallyticus; species Metallyticus violacea. The sequence goes on from CM060830.1 coordinate 4,238,771, forward strand.
CACACACCAGAGAAGACAGTTCAGACATTTCGTGCTGCTCCACATGATCGCCATCTTTTAGAACACTTCAGGCGTGTGTCAACAGCGAGAGACGTTGTACTCGGCAACGGCGAGCATCCCTCCAACGGCAAAGTTGAGCCGCACGCACCATATCCACCGTATCCGACAACATGCTGTGAGACAAAGAGGAGATTCTACTGTCGCGACGCTATAATCAAGTTATGTTGAGAGATCTCATGTCACTGCACCATAAATAACGCCCGCCGTTAAACAATATCACCTTGTGTCAGGAATTGCCAAATTTCAAAATTAACAGTACATCTGATTCAGGCACGATATGTTATTTATTGTAGCGGCTTAGAACCTGCAACAAATGCCCCATCAATAAAACCGCCCTTTTTAGCCAACCTTCGTCAGCACGTGAGATCACGGAAAAGTGTATCAAAATTTTACTTTTGAGATACATTTAAGTGTGAAGCTATTTTTTGAATACACAGTGGTGACTCACCCTGTACCAGTATCACAGCAGCCCGCATCTGACCAAGTGTGTCCATCTGTCTTAACATTAACACCGTACTCCACAGCTGTTTTATATAGGCGCTCTCTTAGCAAAGCTAAAACTAGACATTCCCAACAATGTTCGGTTGTGTCCTTGAAAAGATTTTTGAAAATTTTCTTAACGTCCTACTTACAAGACACATAATATAACAGAAACTTTAAATATATAACTAAAATAACACTAACTAGAGAAACAGAAAAAAGATTAAAAACACACACACATATACATATTCTGTTAATCTTCTAGTGACCGAAATTTTTTATTTTTCTCAACAAAACTGGGTGTATCGCATTGAAACAAAATAATAAAAGCAGTTTCCGAAAATCAGTGAAATCAGTTCATTAGGAAAATAAAAACCGAAATTTAAAAGGTCGAGGTTAAAGCAAATTTTAAAAATCGCTCTTGTGACGCAATTTTTTATCTTTTTAACGAAACATGGAAATGCCATTGAAATAAAGAAGAAAACTAGTTTCTGAAAATCAGTAAAATCAGATTATTATGAGCTGGGGTTTACCTGAAACCCAAAATTTAAAAATCGCTCTATCGGCACATTAGTTTTTTTTTTTACTACAAAACTCCGTATATACAATTTAAATAAATAGTTTCTGAAAATTTGGGAAATTGGACCTTTAGGAGTAGGGGTATATTTGAAAGCCGAAATTTAAAAGAGCTTTTGTGTTTTCATTTTCCCCCAATTATTTTAAAATAAAAGGACAAATTAACTCAGCATATAAACTGTATTTATAATGATGCATATGTTTTATATTTAACAAAAGTATCGTCGTGAAGATATGAAATATTAATCTGATATGTGTTTGAGAATTATATTTGTATGTAAGAGCGCTCTGTAATAACCTTCAGAAAACGTTTACGTTACATGTTAATAACATTTAAATTAAATTTCAAAGCCACTGAAAATCGATGTGACTTTCTATTGTTTTTATTTACTTAGTACATTGCAATTGTTTTTAAATAGTAACATGTTTTTGTTTTATTGAAACATATGAACATCATCTTAAATACACAACGTAACACGAAACTTTCTGTTATTTCTCTCTATTTTAGTGAATGTAAAAGATGATATTAAGGGCTCAGTTCATAAACATTGTTACATTTATATCTTTGTCTGTTAGTGGTCATATATTTCATTTAATTAATAAAATACCATTAATTTTTGTACTTTAATCTCAATAATAATAATAATAATAATAATAATAATAATAATTTAAACGTGATTTTCTTTTATAATATTTATACCTTGTAAGAATTCTAATTTTGTTCCTCTTACTTTTAAAAATTAGAGCAATTTCACTGTAGATATTTATTTTCAAGTGACTTTGAAGGGAAAAAGCAGACAGACCTAGTTAAGTGATGTCCTCCTATTATAATTCAGTTTTTCTTTTATTAGTTAACTTTAGTGCTTGCTTCTCGTGCTAATTAATGCCATAACCTATTTCATTAATTAATAAGGTTTTATTTTGATTTATATTCTTTTGTAATGTTATTGAACTTGCTGAGGAATTTACTTAGTTACACAGCTCCTGCGAGAAGGACTTTTGTAAATACCGCATTATTAGGAGTTAATATTAAGAAGTTATGTTGCGCCATCTTATATTATTATTAATGTTTTATGTATTTTATATGGTTTAATATAATATTTTATGATTGTTATTGTTTAACGATGCATGCAAAAAATGTGCATTTGTTTGTTTATAGCTTTAAGTTTATTAAACGGTAATGAACAATTTTAAAATATACACTTACGGTTTTGAATTTCAGTTAAATCTTTAAAGAGGGTTCCATGCCATCATCCACACTGTTCAAGCAGCAAAGTGTTTTGTTTTTGTATTTGATCCATGTAAATCAACTCTAGTACTTGCGTCACGGCCGTTACATAACCCAAGTGGTGTTTTGAACACCAAGTTTATCCCAAAGTTTTTTGTCACCGGTTCCGAGAGCTACGCTCAATTTTCATGATGTAACCCTTCATTGTTGCCTGGTATGGTGTAGATATTCTTGCTTATAGACTGTTGTCGTGATCTCCACAGAACTCTTCCTTGACGTCACCGTCATAGAAGTACGGAATAGACGCTCGCTGTTCTGTCTAGCTCGGTACCGCCAGGTCGCATCGTTTGGGTGCTGGCATCCGTGATTTCATTCCTTCAGCCCATGAACAGCTGAACAACTTTTGCCACATGCCACCACATCTTTCGAGGATTGAACCGAAAGCAGCAGCGACGATGTTTACCAATACACGTGCCACCATTTTCTTTAATCCAGTTTTTCCCTATCACCTCCTTGGTCACCAAACGGTTTCTCCGCTGTTTTCCCTTCTAGTTCATTGTTTTGCTGGACATAACCTTAACATTTAGCAATTTTGTAATTGTATATTCCTAAAATAAATTATGTGCCCCCTTGGCTTCTTTCACTACGGTATCCCCCCTCCTCAGTCGGTCCTGGTAGTGTAGTGGTAACCATACTTGCCTCCTAAACCCAAGATCGCGGGTTCAAGCCCGGCCAGGATCGATGGTTTTTTCCGGGCGTAAAAATTCTAAGTATGGCTTCCTTCGGAAGGGAAGTAAAGCCGTGGGTCCCGTGTCGTACATTTACGGCACGAAAAAGAACCTCAAGCCTGAAAGAAGAGGCCTCTGAGCAAAATTTGTCGGCCGTTTCACGCCCTGAATTGAATTAGACGCTGATGACCTGAGATATTAAAGAGCGTCCGTAAATAAAACAAATCAACAACAATCAACACAGTATTCCTAACTCCAGATGATAGCTACCCCCTCACCACCTGAAGGGGAAAATTGAAAAGAGCGACACCGGCGCCAAATGTTGTTAGCCGAAGCGTCACAGGAAGGGTGTTTACTACTCCCCTCATAGTACACTTTCACCAAGACCTATCTCATTTTGTGTGCAAAATTCTCCATTATGATCCAAAATAGGCAAAAAAAAAAAAAAAAAAAAAAAAAGTTTCAAACCTTAAACAGGCAGCAGAAACCAAAATAGTTTTATAAAACAGAAAGAAAAAAAACTGGCCCTGTCGACCCCAAATGTGCGGAACATATTTATTTTTATCTGACTTAAATATATTCACCCAGATAGCAAAGGCATTTTGGCTGACTTCCGGGTCCTGGTAATTGTTTTATCTATTTCACTTCTTTAGCTCTTGTTACTTTAGCACATTGTTTCAAAGGTTACTTTATTTTTAATTTTTATATTTATATAATTTACATGGAACGAGTATCATCAATATATTTCAGTATCACTAGACAATTTTAAGTAGCAGCTCTTTATGCAGTTCCCCCATTTTAACAGTTAAATAGGTGATGACATTTTCATCAATACATCTCTCCCATTAACTTTAGTCGCTCCGTAATGGTTCAACCAGCAAGATGTTTTCTCAAGAGTCTCAAGTATAAAATTATTCTTAAAAAAATCTGTACAAAAGAACACAAGAGTCTAGTTCCATGTCACAGTAGAAAAAGCGCGAAGAATATTTAAAATCTTGGCACTTGTATCATGAAAATATCTCAGCACCTGTGAAGCAATTCACCAAAAGGGTAGCAAATTCCGTCGACAGAGTTCACATTTTCGTCTCTTGGTGATTAGCTTTTGAACATCGAATTGCTTCCAGACACGAGAGTCACGGAGTGCCAACTTCCTACTGTCCAATAGCCAGAAAACCAATTTCGGATAAACGAAACACACAGCGACATTGAAGTTGTCGAAACGTTTCGTGTGTTGCTAATTTAATCCTCTTCAGGGGCGGGGAAAACTGCTGGTATAAATCCTTCGATCGAATCGACAGCTAAACTTCTGCCCGATGTTCGCTTGTCTCTTGCTTGACGCGCTACACGTAGTTATGGAACAGGATGCCAACTTTAACATGCTAAACAGAGGCTGTTTCTGTTGTAGCGTTGCCATCTTGCGTGACCTTGAAATACAGTATATCTCGTGAAAAAGTCAAGATTCCCATATGGAACTTCGGAGCAAATGGACACCCCTGCAAGTCACGTCACGCCTGCCGTGATCTCTCAGCTGACGTGAACACGGCTATTGGCCCATCCCTAACCGTGTCACACCTGAAGCTAGAGCGGCCATTTTGACGATTCAGTAGTTCCCTTACTAAGTGTTCAAGAGGAACAAACGAAACCGACATCCAAAAGTTTTCGATAATTCAGAAAATAGCAGACACGTTGAGAAAGTGCGCATGGTTGATAATTCGTTCTCAGATCACCAGGTTCCCTGCACGTGACGGTACAAAAGTAGGCCATGCATCACGAGCAAGACAGCGCCTTTATCTGAGCTGAAGGTCACATGTACTGCACTAACCACCTTCAGCTGTTTCGCTACTGTTCTTTTTAGATGCACTCCCTTGTGACATGCTTAAATACCATAATAAAGTGCAGTTCATTGCAAATATAACACGCACTGCTTCCATAGTAACCAGGTCGAAAGTATTCGGTTACCATGGAAACGCAATTCGTTACTGTATTTTAGCAATATGACAACACGTCCTGTTCCCATTGTAACCCAGTCGAAAGAACAATATAATGTTCAACTTGACCATCGTGGAAGTAGTTAATATTGTGTATTACGACACATAAAAGAACCTCAAGCCTGAAAGAAGAAGCCCCTGAGCAAAATTTGTCGGCAGTTAGGCGCCCTGAATTGAATGGGACACTAATGACTAAAGACATTGAAAAGTGTCCTTAAATTAACATAATAATAATAATAATAATAATAATAATAATAATAATAATAATAATAATAATAACAATAACAATAACAACAACCAGAGCAATTGCACAGAATAACATTTAACTTGGTCACCATGGAAACAGTTGATGTGGCGCAGTTTTTTCCTGTGCATTAGAAGCACAATAAAATGTAATGTTTCCTTGGTAACCATGTCAAAAGTATGGAATAATTTCCAACTTGTTACCATGGAAACAGTTAATATAGTGTAGTTCTTTCCTGTGCATTAGATACATAATAAAACGTAATGTTTTGATGGTAACTAAGTCGAAAGTATAGAAATAAATCGATTACCGTGGAAACTGTTAATTTAGTGCATTCCCTCCTGTGTATTAGGGATATGTCACGTTCTGTTTTCTTGGTAACCAGATCTAAAATTCGTTTTCATGGAAAAAGATAATGCAGTACAAAGCTTTTAAGAACTATTCTTCCCTAAAGTACAGAATCTATTACGTACATAGAAGTCCAACAGTTGAGTGGCCTAAGGGCTTATTTGGCCCCACGGAGCAAGGTTATTAGAAGTAAATCCCGGGAGCTCTGCGGGCAAACCTCAATAAATTAGTGTTCGCACTGAAAATTTACGGCTTGGCAGTGGCCGCCCCACCTCAAACAGGTGAACGGTTCAAAACAAAGGAATTTCGCTGAATATTGCAATTCTGTTGTCCATGATTCAACTGGCTTTATCAAGTTCCGCGTTCTGGGCCTAGTTACCATGGAAATAGACGCGTTGTTATATTCCTAAAGCACAGAGGAGAAATGCACTATTTTATGTTTCCATAGTAACCAAGTTGGGAATTATTCTGCACTTTCGATCTGGTTACCATGGAAACAGTATATGTTGATATATTTTAAATACACATGAAAGACTGCATTATATTAACTGTTTCGAGAATTATTTTGTATTTTCGATCTGGTTACTATGGAAACAATACGTAATGATATATTTTAAACACAGAGGAAAGAACTGAACTAGTTTCGAATTACAAATTATTCTGTACTTTCGACTTGGTTGCCATGGAAACAATACGTGTTGTTATATTTGTAATACACAGGAGAGAACTCATTATATTAACTATAATATGGTAATCAATATAGCAATTGTTCTTACTTTCGACCCGGTTACCGTGAAAACAGTGCGTGTTAATGCATTTTAAATACAAAAGAAAGACTGTACTACATAAACTGTTTCTTTGGTAACCAAGTTGAGAATTATTCTGTACTTTCGACTTGGTTGCCATGGAAACAGTGCGTGTTGGTATATTCCCAATGAAATGTATTAAAAAGAAAATCTACACCATTCCAGGAATCAATGGAAGGTTGCAACATAAATTGAATGTCACGTCATGCTCTCGGAACCGGTGACAAAAAACTTTGGGATAAACTTCGTGTTCAAAACACCACTTGGGTTATGTAACGGCCGTGACGCAAGTACTAGAGTTGATTTACATAGATCAAATACAAAAACAAAACACTCTGCTGCTTGAACAGTGCGGATGATGGCATGGAACCCCCTTTAAAGATTTAACTCAAATTCAAAACCGTAAGTGTATATTTTAAAATTTGTTCATTACCGCTTAATAAAACTAAAGCTATAAACAAATACACATTGTTACAATGTATCTTTAAACAATGATAAAATATTACATTAAAACTATATAAATGCACAATGATGCTGCATTAAATTTACAATTCGTGATAAATCGAACTTTTAATAGGAGAAATTTCTGAGCTCAGATTCTGTTTCATGGCCTGCTTTGATACGAACATTTGTCAATAAAGAATGAGATCAAAGTTTTTCTTTAATTTTTATTACACAATATCGATTTGCCAGTGAAATAGTTTTTCATGTGACTGGTATGTAAAATTAGAAGCTAGAGCGGTGCAGTAAACGAGATTATGGTTACGACTGCTGCCGTCATTGTCCGGGAAGATTAACGAATTGACTGGCAGGTGTATTTACACCAGAAACTGAACAGAAGATAGCTTCACCATTACGATCCCGAAAGCCAACAGGTGACCTCAGTCCGGAAATCACCTCGTTCTCCAACACCAAAGATCGGCATGTCAACTGTCACTGGATGATTTGTCAACATGAAAACTCCCGCAAACAACGGTCAATGCAAAGGATGTTTCCAGCATCCTGGTAGAACACACGAGACAAAAACGCTTTGAGTTACATCCATTTGGTTCTATGACATTGCAACCTTCCAGGTTTGCTTCAGAAAATACCCGTGCCTAGCTCTACAGAGTGATTTGTATGTAACTACCACATCCCTTTGTTTATTTATTTCAGAACGATCAAACGTGGAGTATGTTTGGGACATTATTAACCTCAGCAGAAAGACATAACTCAACACATCCCATGTTACTGGACGCTCGTTGGAGGACAGTGTTGTCAATGCCTGTAATGTTGTACTTCAGATCACCCACTGTCTGGGGATGTGTGAACTAAACTGTCTTTTTTTTTTTTTTTTTTTTTTTTTTCCAGTAACCCCATAGGAAGAAGTCAAGTGCTGTCAAATCAGGAGGTGTGAGGCCACGGGTTCTTGGAGATTATTCGGTCGTAGAGCGAACTTGTTGACAATGCCCATTACCCAGCTCTACATCGTCCAGTTGCTCAACAAACTCCATGAAAATCCGGCATTCCTCCGCAGTTTCCACAGTCTGGTCCCACTATCCTCTATGTGGATATTGTGCTCCAAAACTGGGTGCATAGATGACAGCCCAACAGCGTGAGTTCTGAGAGTTCGCATAGGCGTATAAATGGAACTATGCTCATCTGTGATGGGCAATATGCCAGGCTTTTGTACAATGAACGCCGTGCATGCAGCAGGGAGGACATTTTCTATAGAGGTTGATGATGTTCCACAGATACTGTACATCTGAGGTGTAATAAAATGCGTACGTTTTGAAATAAATAAAGACAGATATATAAATCACTCTAAATTTTATATTCCCTTGTCCCAAAACGAGTTGCGGGGGCCAGCTCAAAGGTCTTCCAGACTGTCAGGTACAACTCAATGAGAAAAAGACCATACCAACCTAAACAATGTTTATGGTACTTCATCAACAATCCTCAACTCTCATAGTTGAGGAAATCTGCCCCAAAAGATGCAAACGCTTGTCATAATATATACATATTTTTTTCCCCCATTGACATTTTCGGTGCCTAGTGGGTAAGATCAATGAGGACCTGAAGAAAAATTTAAAAATTCTTTCATGGGTACAATCGCAATAGCTTCTCGTTAAAAATGCCTGTCGGTCCTGGTGGTGTAGTGGTAATCATACTTGTCTCCTAAACCCAAGATCGCGGGTTCAAACCCGGCCAGGAACGATGGATTTCTTCGGGAATAAAAATATTCTAAGTATGGCTAACTTCGGAAGGGAAGTAAAGCCGTGGGTCCCGTGTTGTACATTTACGGCACGATAAAGAACCTCAGGCCTGAAAGAGTGGCCTCTGAGCAAAATTTGTCGGCCGTTTCACGCCCTGAGTTGAATTTTACGGTGATGACCTGAGATGTTAAATAGCGTCCTTAAATAAAGCAAATCAAAAATGTCACATCTATTTATTTATTTACGGACGCTCTTTTACATCTCAGGTCATATTCAAATTGTGATGTGCGTTCGCGCATTATCATGGTACAGCATTCTGGTCTTTTGCCTTGCAAGATTTTCAGGACATCACCGTAGAAGCAACCACTTTGTGTGTGTGTGTGTGCGCGCGCGCTGGAGATGATGGAGATTTTCACGAAGAGCTTTGCTGTTTGCTCTCACAATGATATCAGCTCATAACTTCTGTTCCTTATAAATCGATTACTTCTCCTCTTTAAAGATTTTGAACCATCTTCGAGCAAGCTATTGGGAAGAACAAACTCTCCATAGACCTCAGGTGAAGAGACGAAAGCACATTTTCACAGCAGCATATTGTTTGTCGCTATCACTTTAGGCGAAATTTGCACATTATTTAAGGTTAAAGTTGAGGTCATATAACCATCTCTTCGAATCTACTGCGCGGAAAAATATACATGGTTATATAAAATACAGAAAAAGTCAAATTAAATGTATAATAATTAGAAAGCTAATAAAAAGATTATTACAGCTCCACTTGATCTTTAACAACTTCTTTGAGTACAAGAAGAAGAAGAAGAAGAAGAAGAAGAAGAAGAAGAAGAAGAAGAAGAAGAAGAAGAAGAAGAAGCGAGAGTCTAACTGTTGCGATTGCTAGAGTTGAAATGACAATTTAATCTACGTTTATTGTCCGACACTCTCTGACTTCAGGAGGAAGGGAGTTCCACATTCTGGGAACTGACACGCTGAATGAGGTTGGGAAATATTGTACAGTTAAATTATGTTCATTCTTTGCTGAACACACTATAAGGTTGCTAATTTCACTGTTAGAACATTGACCCAAAGGGGAATGTCAGAAACTGCACCTTGATTTAGATTGAGAAAAAGCAAACACAATTAAAAAAAATAGTGCCTGAATTGAAACGTATGTTATAAGCTCATTAACTCATTTGTTCTTTGTCAAACGCCTCAGTGATGCACAACAAAGTGTTGTTTCTTATTCTTCTATTCTTGCTCTCACGTTATTGCCATAGCAACAGCAGTTGTACGTGTCGCTGCCATCTCCAACCAGGGACGAGTTTAATTGTACAAATATAAAGGGAGTGTCTTGCATCATGCGTCGTGACAATTAAAACACAACCGTACATTAAACTGCTGCTGGCGTTTCATTCCGGTACTATAACGACAGACATTTTACATTTACTGCATTTTCTGGTAAATTAGAAAATAAACCAACGTGTCAGGGCAACAAGGTCGAAAGGAAGGACTTTTCAACTTGCTACCACCAAAACAACTACAGCTATTTCCTATACATTAACAACACGTGGCAACAAAGTACAGAGGAGTTTCCAGCATGTTAACATACTGCGCTATTTTCCTGTGCATTATAAATATACAATACAAGCTGTTTTCGTGCTAACCAGATTCACAACTTGGTTACCTTGGAAACAGTCAACATCTATAGTGCAATTATTTTCTGCACATTAGGAATATAACACTCACCGTTTCCATGGTAACCAGGTCGAAAATACGAAGCAATTCTCACCTTGGTTAACATGGAAATAGTTTAAATGTATGGTAAAATTATTTCTGTACATTAGGAACATAACAAGTGCCGTTTTCATGGTAACGACGTCAAAAATACAAAGAAGTTAACACCTTGGTTTCCTTGGAAACAGTTAAAACCTATGGTGCAATTCTTTTCTGTACATTAGGAATATAACACTTACTGTTTCCATGGTAACCAGGTCGAAAATGCGAAATAAAACTCATCTTGGTTACTACATAAAAGTTAAAAATCTAGTGTAAAAATATTCCTATATATTACGGTATATAAACGTACTGTTTCCATGGTGACCAGGTAAAACGTACGGGGTAATTCCCAATTTGGTTAGGAAAGAAACAGCTATATACAGTGCAGTTCTTTCCTGTAAATTAGGAATGCAACATGTACTGTTCCCATAGTAACCAGGTCTCAAGTTTCAAGTTGGTTACCATTGAAGTTGATAATTGTTTCTTGAGAGTGTAAAAGTAATATATTCAGTCTCCAAGGAAACCAATTTTGTATCTGAACTTTTGCCATGGTTACCATGATAATGTAGGCAGCTTAATTGTATAGTAGAACTATTTTTCCCCCTGTACTTTAGGAATAAGAAAGTTTTCTACGGTAACAAGGTATTCCCAGTTCTTTACTCACGTAAATATCGCGCAGTTTTAAGCCCGTGTTGTACGGTAGCGAGCGAAACACTTGAAGATCGCTACACAAATACACACTGTAAGCAGAAAGCAAACACACAGTGATAGCAGAGTCATGATAAACAAAAGTGTGAAGTGATAACTTGCCGTTTGTGTTCCCACGCATGGGTTAACAAATCAACAGCGACAGATCTGTACAACGCCTTAATTATCGGCGCAACAGAAACAAAGCTATATCTTATTGGTTGTCGAGTTTTGACATCCACAAGGTCAAAATGTCTGCTTTTCGGCAAAGTCTCCGCTGGAACCGAATACTCTCTGAACCTCGGCTGGTCACAGCGTTTTGTAAAGGTCAGTCAAAGCAGTTGACATTGCGCTCAGATGGAAACAAAAGCCGATCGGATGCTGAGAGCATCCCATTTACGGACAAAGGAATGTCTGGCGGTCCTTCACCTCCAGAGCGCCCTACTTCTACAAAAGGCGAATGTCACCCCGTTCCTATGCACGGCTATGCTACCACTCTAATCAATTTACCTCATATTTTGCAAATTTTAACTGTTCAAAGCGACGTTAATTTATTTCTATGAAGAGTCTAAAACGAAACAAACTAGTAAACGACAAAAGAGAAATATAAAAATTAATAATTTATTTTCTTTAATTGTACAGTAACAGGACAAGAAACATTTCTTTTTTCCTTGTAGTATACGCCTTCCATATTTCTCTTCACAAAGCAGAAAAAAGAAACATCGCTGATTTCCTTACAAAGTAACAAAGAACTGCTCAGCGATCACCGGCAAGGTTGCCAAGTTGTACACTTTAGCCTTGTCAGTTGAGAGAAGCATTTCCATTGTCACTGACTTTCTAATACAAAAGTCAGCTGTTTGTGGGTACCTTCCCTGCGTTGCGATATTGTTTAGGCTTGTCATTTTATAATAAACACAAACTAAACGGACCTTTTTGGAACTGTTTTCATGCAAAAACTCAAAATTCATTTACTGCAGTAACCTTTTCGCCAACATTTCCACTGTTTAAGGATATTCCAAGTCTGTGCTGCGAACAGACGTTTCTGCCAAACAAAAGACGACCAGGGGAGCTATTTCTCGAGGCGGAAGAGCACTGATATGCCAGAGTGAAAATGATGGGAAGATACGCCGTCTACATAAATCAGGAGAGGTGCGGGGCGTCGAAACTTTCCGACTTGGCTGCTACATTCATGTTGCTGTTACAGTGGCGTCACTGTGCACGATACTATAAATATTTGTGTGGTATTACAACCAAAAAATATTTAAATTGTAAATGTGGTGCAAACAAGACCATAATACAAATAATACATTCATTGTTAATAATTTTTTTAAAAAAAAATTCGACACGAGATAGGAATATATAATACATATTAATCAAGTCGAAGGTAACAGCTTGGTTACCATAGAAACAGTTAATATAGTGCAGTTCTTTTATGTATATTCAGAATATACAGCACAATTATTTCTGTGGTAGCCAGGTAGAAAGTAATTATGAAAAATGTTACTTCTTTCCTAAACATAAAGAATATAACACATGTTGTTTCCATAGTAACCAGCTAGAAAGTAAGAACAGTGCCCAATAAGTTATTATAGTGCAGGAATATCACATGCTGTTTCCATGGCAACCAGATCAAAAACACGGAATAATTTCCAACTTTGTTACCATGGAAACAGTTATTATAGTGCAGTTTTTCCCCCTGTATATTCAGAATATTGTTTCTGTGGTAACCAAGAGAATGTGCCCAATTTGACTACAATGAAAAAAAGTGAATACAGTGCATTAGGCATGCAACAAGAAGTTAACTGATGAGAATTGTAAACTGATTCTCGAGTTGGTGACCGCAAACAGTTGGACCTGTGTTCGAGAGTTGGACACTCCTGATGAGGGTGTGTCCTGCCGACTGCTCCCGCTAATCAATAACGGCCTTATTACGCTTTACTCCACCACCATCATTCTAAACACCATGCCGCTTTGTAGTACGGTGCTTTCCTTGTAAATAATGTCTCCATCTATCTGTTGTCATGGTAAACGTGATACAAAATATTCAAGTTGTTGAAGGCGGCAACAAACCAACATCAAATGTCTCTTATAACTCACCTTGGTTTGAAACCAGGCACAGGACAAACTTAACGTCACTTACCTGAAACAAAAGAAAGCGTTATCAGTAAAACACTTTGAAACATCTTACAACGCTGTCAGCAACAGCGGCTCTCTACAGCACAAGCCCGGAGTGCTCTAATCATTACTACTACTATTATATCGTAAGCATCTAGAATCTTAATAATTAGAATTAAATGAGCACACAAAGACTAGAGAGAGAGATGGTTTAATAAAAAGATCGTCGTTACACACATATTTAAACAAAAAACACCCCAACAAACTCATCAATGATCTTTCGATTAAAGTATGGAATCTGAAACTGCATGTTTTCAAATCACAGTTTGTCTCAAATTAATACTTGGAGTTAGTCTACCCAGATTTTTAATCATTTTTAATTATTCTTTCGATGGTTACAAAGACAAATGCAGAGCCCGGAAATTAGGCAGAATGCCTTTCCAATCTGAATCAGATAGAAATGAACATGTTTCCGTACATTTGGGACCGTAGGGCCTTAATTGGCCTATTTTGGCTTCTGTGCCTATTATCAGATTTAAAACCTTCTTTTGCTCTTTCTTTTTTTATCGTTATGGATTTTTCTGTCATATTATTTACGTATTTTAAAAAGCACATAAAGAATTTCAGTATATCGAAATGGAAAATTGAACACAAATTAAATGGGATTTTCACCTCACAGAACTATCAACTGGAAATCTTGTTATTTCTATTCAAACATCGTTTTACTGAACCCTTTCACTTAAGCTCTTTATATAGCAGAACCTTCTTTAGTGAAAGAAACACACGGTTATCTTGGGCATATGTATACCAGGGAGTAGAGAGGATGAGGGAAGTACTGTAGTTTTGAATAGTCCTGGCGAATGAGCTTGTATCGATCTGCGCGAGATAATTCTAGGAATACTACGGTGCAGTTGTCTCAGTTTTATAAATGTAACAAACAATTGCAAGCGAGAAAGATGAAAGCGGTACAACTGTGCAGTAAACCGTCCCTACAATGTGTTCAGTACGGAAGTAAGAGAGATACTAACCTGTTTCCCCTATAAAGGCATAAACAGAAAATGAACTCAACCAGAAACCGCTGCGCATCTTTTGCTCATTCGCCAGGACTATTCAAAACTATTTTACTTTGTCTTGATCAACATTTCCAGGATGTCCTGAAAGATGAATGTTCTGTTGTAACTGGTATGAGTTCTTCCGAAATATCTTGTTTTAAATATGCTCCTATTACTTCAGTGGAAGTAGAACGTTCTTTTTCCATGATGAAAAATGATCTCTCGGACTATGACAGTTGATACCTTGAAAAAACATGTTTTTGCTTGTAACCAAGAAAAATAAGCGCAAGTACTTTAATTGTGTGGTAAAGTACCTCAAATACCTATTTTCATTAATAGTGACTGATATTACTCACTTTTAATAAACGCCTGTTTTCAATATTTTGGGCTGCCTACTTTTTCCAAAATAAATGCCTGAATTTCCAGGCTCTGCTTACAAGGTATAGTATTCATTTTCTTTACAAAAAAAAATAAAGCAACTACTTCACAAATTCAGTAGCACTTAAAACAATTGATTGTAATGCACGCGTTACCATTCTCTCTTTCAGTCAATTGCGAGCGGGATTTCGAAAGAGTCGATCTGTCGCGTTTAACAGCTGAGCGCCCAGTTGTGACTTACGGAATGAGACAGACATTGGCAGTTTCGAACACAAAAAAGCAATGAAAATAATCGCAGGTTGCTCATTAATCGATGACGAAATTGCGTGGTATATTTGTTCTTAGAATTATTGACCCTGGTTTACGATCATTTCGTTCCCCAGATCTTTAAAGAGTTTGTGATATTTTATCTTTGGGGGACATTTCCAATTACTATGATAGTTGTTAAGGATCATCCTTTAGATGAAGCGCAGGTTGTGACGATCGTGTAAACAAAATAGTGTTGACATTTTCTAAAATAGATAAAACTGAAACACGAGCTGTGATAAAGAATTACAAAAGTAGTTAGGTTCCATATTAAAGGAGTCTTCCCCTTCATTTTCGAGAGTTAAAAAGTGGACTGCTGAATTTTAAGCATGCGATGAGCGCTCAGGACGTCCCAAAACTGCTAAGACCGACGAGAATGGGACAAAGTCGTACTCAATGATCGCCGACTGAGTTGACTGACATTGCAAAGAACTCGATACGCCATGTCCACTAAGTTTTGGGGCATGAGAAAACTTTCCGCTCAATGGACCAAAAACGTATTTGAATGAACATGTCGCAAGAGTGTTTAAACAATTCCAGTGAGGTTCTCCGACGTTTCACTACACGCCGGAGACAAAGGAGCAGTCCAAACAGTGGGTGAAAGTGCACCAAAGAAAGCAAAAACGGCTCCATCTGCAGGAAAAGTCATGGCTATGGTTTTATGGCATTCTCAAAGTGTGGTGCTCGTAGACTACCCCAAGGACTATCTCATCACTGGGGAGCATTACTTCACCACAGAACCAACTGAAGGATAAACGTTCACATTGCGAAAACTTCTCTTTCATCACAGTGTCACACATGTCTGGGCTTCTTGCTGCATGCTCTTCGCTTCCACGTCCGTCGTATTTGACTCACGTAAAAGAACCTCAAGCCCTTGAGCAAAATTTATCGGCCGTTTTTCGTTCCTGGCTTGAATGTGATGCTGATGACCTGAGATGTTAATGAGCATAAATTTTGCTCAGAGGCCTCTTCTTTTAGGCTTAAGGTCCTTTTTCGTGCCGTAAATGTACGACACGGGACCCAGGCTTTACTTAGCGTCTGTAAATAAAGCAAATCAAATCACGATATTCCATTAGCTACTTGGCAAAAATCTCAGTGACATTCTAATCAAATGCAGTTATTTTCAAGTAGGCATTTTAGTGAATTCCAAAGGAATGTAAGGTATTGCCGTTGTACCCATGAAACAATTTCTGAAAATTCTCTCCATCGATACTATCCACTAGGCACACCGAAAATGACAAGCATATGTGTGTGTGTGTGTGTGTGTCTGTTAACGGTCTAGGGGCCGCAGTTTTTTAAAGAAAATTCGGTATTAAAATGTACACGCGTTACATGCAATTTTAGCATTGTTCATTATTAATATGGAAGTTTAAATTTTTAGATTTGTGTACTTTTTCCAGTCGAAGATTTGTGCGCCTGGTGTGTGTATTCGAAAGTTAAATTGAAGAACCTCATTACAAAATCCTTCATTTCAATGTGTTAATCTTGATCTATTGCACTAACAGAAAAAGTACTTTGTTGATTTTACATAAAAGTACTCACAATTAGATTAGAAATCACTTGTTTAATAATATGAATCTCGTGTTTGGTTTTAGCTATTCTTACGGTAGGTTGTGTTGTGATGACTTCATGGAATACAGTTGCTAGGTGACCAGTGTCAGAATTCGGCTATGTGCACGATTTATAGCGTCATAAGAAGCGTGTTTTAATGCTAACATTGTATAACAAGTACATTACAAATCAGCACTCTTATTTGTTTAAGTTGCCATCGCACTGCGGTGGTATTTTAAACGATTCGTCCTGTACGCCTCTTGTTTTAATCTAATATAAAGAATCGCCTTTGTCTTTGAAAGCTGAAACAATTGCTTAATTTTGCAAAATAAGGGAATAAAAACACTTTTATTTTTTTATTTTTATTTATTTTTTTTTTTAATTTTGAAACGTTAGGTTGAGGGCAAATTTTTAATGAATGGATTTATACCGGCCCAAGAACTTAACGGAGTGAATTTTGAACGCATACGAATAGTTAACGTAAATACAAATCGTCACAAACAAGTGCTAACTCGCTCGCCGAGAACGCAGATTTCGTAGAGATCGCTCTGAAGAAAACAAACTGCAATTAAAATGTTTAACTTGTTTTGGAAAAGCGACATTAGAATGCAACAGGAAACAAAACAGCAGCGCTACTCACTTCCCCCAACGAGTGTAATTTTTATATTTCATTTTTAACAAAACCGGATTAAATTTACATGTAAACCAAAAGCAGTTTAATTAAAGAAACGGGCTGAATTAAGACTGCGTAACAAAAACGTATATCAGTTTAATGTTATAAACGAGTTTCGCTTGCAGAGATGGATATCAACTTTCTCATTTAGAAGTATGGTTACTATGACAACAGTATAGCAAGTGTTGACGAGAGCAAAACCGCTCCCAAAAATTAACGTTAATTTGTTAAAAAGAAACAAAGGAAGGGAAACCACACACAGTGCCGGCCGCCACAACAAAACTAAAGCAGGTTCTCCAGACAGAGATTTGAATTGCTAAGTAATTTCACCGGCCGGACCAGCAGCGTGGTCTTCCTACTACGCGCAAGACGTGCGCTATAGTAAGCACAATAAGAACTGTTTCTATGACAACCATGTTCTTACCTCTCTAACAATGGGACACCAAGTAAATAAGATTCCTGCCGCCAATATTTCGTTGTAGATTTCTCCTTACCGAGTCAAACCTCATGTCCTCCTTCTGAAACAGCTCGCGCTACCCTCTGTCATGTACATTTGTATAAAGGGATGGAAGAACGCACTTATGTAAAGTGCGCTGCTTTGTCGTCGAGAGCACTCAGTTCCCTGGTAGAAGTTCACCAGCATGTGGTCTGTGGCTGTTATTTGCCGGTGTGCAAGTTTCCACATATTGTTATAGCAACGCTGAAATTTACAATTTTTCCGCTTCATTGTGAATGAGTAATAATAGTGAGAGAGGTTCCAGTCACCACCGCTAGGCGTTGCCTCACCCTCATGATTTCTTTTTATAGAGAGCCATGTGGCAAACGTGAATTATGACCCCTTCTTGGAAAAGGGCATTTCTAATCGAAACCACACCCTTAACACAAACCTCCCTGTGGTAGGGAAGAATATAGAGACAAAGTAAAAGTAACTCATATTATCTGCATGCCAAAGTAAGGAATTACCTTTAACTTGGAAACAGTTCTTTCCTGTGTATAACAACACGTACTGTTTCCACAGTAACAAGGTCGAAAATAGGGAACAATTCGCAACTTAATTTCTATAGCAACACATTGTTTCTATAGTAATTAGGCAAAATATCGGAATAGTTTAAGTTGGTTACCATGGAAACATTGCAAGCAGAACGGTTGGTTGTCATGGGAACTGCTAATATTGTGTAGCAGAAGTCGCTAGTAGCAGGAATGTGGTGAGGTTGGACCGGTGAAGATTCAGCGGAAATGCCTGCCCCTTCCACTTCCCACCTCCTGTCTCACCCAACAAAGCGGCGTGGCTGGCCATAACCGGCTTCGATTCCAGTTGTGTCGTAGACAACGGAATGTTGGCTGTTATAGCAAAACGCTTTTTACTTCGACGCATGTCAAACTAAAGAATGCAGTAAATTACGTTGCTCTATACGCTGTAGAAACAGAAGTTGCTGTTAAAATTTGAAATCAGGGTGTAGCAGATACGCTTCTATAATCGTTAGTAAATATAACCTAGTGTAGAGGATACGGGATCGTAACAGCGGGCAAACTTGACAAACAGAGGAAAATAAAGAAATAGTTGGTATTTTCACCTACTTGTTTCTTAATACATCTAAAAGTTGTTTTTCATTTACCAAAATATCAGCAGGGGTACAAATGGAGTTGGTTAAGCGAATTTCACAGTTTACAACTGACTAAGCCTGTGGGCTCATTCTCGAAATGCAGCGAACGCTTCCAATCTGTGCGCAATAGGGAGCACATGGTCAAGGCGTCTATTTAAAACGCGGCGCCAGTTTGACCCCGCTAATAAACTGGATGCATCACAGGCCTTGGAACACACTCCGCGTCTCGAGAGGGCCATGGTGTCAACTACAAGTGCGTCATCTGGCATTCTGTGTGTCTTCCGCTAGCGTTATGAAATGTTTCCATGGTAACCGCGTTAGAAGTTATTCCGTACCTTCCACCTGGTTACCATCGCAACAGTATACCCCTAATGCACTATTTTAACTGTTTCCATGGTAACAAAGTTAGGTATTTCATTGTATTTCCTTACTGGTTACCATGGAAACGTCGTGTGCTAATGCACTGGAAAGATCTGCATTACGTTAACTGTTTCTATAGTAACCAAATTGAGCAGTAATTCATATTTTCGAATAAAGCAAAGAGCTACATTATTACCATGGAATTATGTAGGGGAATTATTTTACATTACCTGGTAGTTGCTAACACGGAAACAATTCGTGTTGTATTTCTATTACACGTAGAATTATCTGTTACCATGGTAACCAGGTTGGGAATTATTCTATACTCTCGACCTGGTTACCATAAAACAGGAAAAAATTGCACTACATTAACTGTTTCCATGGTAACCAAGTAGTGTATTATTTTCAACTTTCGATTTAGTTACTATGGAAATAGTGCCTAATGCAATATATTCACTGTTTTCATGGTTAGCAAGTGGGCTTTTACCGCCATGACTGGATAAGATCGTTAAGACACGAACTCGTGAGAAGGTCTGGGTTTGATTCTCACTAGGACCGTTCTCCCTGGCTGAGGTTTTTTCCAGGTTTTCCTCTATCTTCACGAATGATGGGGAATTACCCTAAACTTCCTTTTAAAAAAATCTTTTCCCAATGCATCTAAACATACGTGCCCTTCACCTGTGATGCCGGAGTAGTAAAAACGGGCGTTAAACACTATTAAAAAAGCAGTACTTTCTATCTGCTTACCATAGAAACAGCACGTGTTTTATATACACAGGTAAGAAATGCATTAACTTCACTGTTTCTATGGGAATCAAATTTCGGTCTGGTTCCCATGGAAACAGTGTATGTTACATTCCTAAATAACTATATCAACTTTTTCCATAGAAACTAAGGTGAGAAAAATACCGTTATTTTCAACATTGTTGTCCTGGTAAAAACACGTGTTGCCAGATTCCTTATGTACAATTCATATGACCTTCACCCTTATATGCGAGCAGGACGAGAAGACGATGTGGTAAGTCAAAAACCAATTTGACATTCCTTTTTTTTTTTTTTTTTGATTGATTTATTTATGGACGCTCTTTAACATCTCAGGTCATCAGCGTCCCATTCAACTCAGGGCGTGAAACGGCCGACAAATTTTGCTAAGAGACCTCTCTTTCAGGCTTGAGGTTCTTTTTCCTGCCGTAAATGTACGAAACGGGACCCACGTCTTTACTTCCCTTCCGAAGGAAGACATACTTAGGATTTTTACGCCCGAAAAAATCCATTGGTCCTGGGGTTCGAACCCGCGTTCTTGGGTGTAAGAGGCAAGTATGGTAACCACTACACCACCAGGACCGACATTGATATTCCTCCCCTTCTAAGGAAAGAAATGTTGTAAACTTGGAGGTTCGAACCTCATCAAAAATACAGCGGCAAAACCGACTTTGTTAGCATTACGTTAACCACACACGTGAACTGAAGCATTGTTTAACAGAGCAGGGTGTTAAGTGTACTGCATTTCGCAATACATCGCCAAACAAAACACTATCACGGCTACAAATTCACTGTGCGAAACGTTTCGGTTACGTTCAACTTCGTATTAGGGGATAGGAATCAAATAAATTGTTGACAGTTTGGGGCGGCATGGCACAGTGGAACGCGTAGACATTCGATTAGAAACTAGATGTTGTGGTAATTCTGAAAGTTTTGTATGTATATAGGGAGCTTATTATATGTGTAGGAAATAGTTCGCGGGAGGAAACGATAGGCGGCGACTCTTGCCCACTAGAGTCATTATGTGCATACAACAGCTGAAACATGGTTTTCAGGAAAGTTTGCTTCCTGTATCATACATTTTACGTTACTGATATTGGTACATGGGAAATCAAAAAATAACCTCTAATACCCATAATCCATCGTATAGTGAATGTTCCTGAGCGGCAGGCTAGTCAACGTTTGATAAAGAAAATGAATAACGTTTACCTTTTTCTTTGTGACCATTGGAGATTTAAACTTTTGTTAAAAGAGCATGCGCCACATTTGTTTATTTTTTCACTAATTATGAAAATAGAAAATCCAGCGCTGTTAGTTACTAATACTGTCATTTAGTAAAAAGTTGAACATCTATTCCCCCCTTTTTGTAACATGTACCATTAAGTTTACAATACGTGTTGCCTATCAGATCACAGCCAAATTTGCATTGTTGTACGAGAAGTCATCTTTCACCAGGGCAATGCACCTGCCCACAAAAGTATACTGGCAACTAAGAATTGTTCCAACATCTGCGCTACTCTCCTACTCTGGCTCCCACTTTATCTCTCAAGCTTTGCCTCGCAGAAGTTTTTTTTTTTTTTTTTCCCCGAACCAAGGTTCGGGTGCAGCTGTACATACCTATTTTGTAGACCTTCCACAAAACCACTACAGGGATGGATGAGTTCTTTACTCTTAAAGGAGATTACGTCAAATAATTAAAATGTTCTTGAAACAATAATATCGCGTTTTCATTTTTAGGCTGACAATTTTCAGTACCTTTGTATTAATTCGCTACAAAAGATCACTACTGCTAAAATTTTGCATAAAACAAAAGAGTAGGGCGTAAAATACAGGGTGAATCAAGAAATCCTTCCCTGGTTTCGGAGGTCAATAAAACAGAAACAATGGCAAACAAAGCACAGACGTGTAGAGAACATTTCTCCAATTTGCCCGCGTAATAGCCGCCATGACGTAGTAGTAGATTTAGCCGTTGGAGGGCGGTCATTGCGAGGTCATAGTATTCATGGCGTACATTTCGCTAAACTTGAGTCCGTTGTGAAGGCACACGACGATTTCGTACGAAACATCAACAGTCAACTAAATGTCGACAAGTCGCCAGCACATTCCGCAGCCAACTGTCTGGCGTATTTTCTATCAACGACTTAAAGTGAAACCATGCCGGCTACAGCTGTTGCAGGCGCCGAGTCCGGAGGGTCACAATCGTCGTCTTCAGTTCTGTGTTCATTTTCCAGAGCAGATGAAAGAAGACGACGTTTTGCCGAGAAACTGATTTTTAGTGACGAGACCACGTTTCATGTGTCCGGCAAAGTGAACCGTCACAATGCACGCACGGAAAAACCTGGTGTTGTGATAGAACACGACCGTGATTCCCCTAAAGTGAATGTGTTTTGTGCTGCTTCTTCGTCAGAAGTTACGTCCCATTTTTCTTTGGGGAGAAAACTCGTTATCGGCTCAGTGTACCTGGACATACTTCAACAATGGGTAATACCTGCAGATAGCAAGTACTTTATTCATCAGCAAGGTGGGGCTCCACCTCATTTTCATCATAACGTTCATGTATCTCGATGTTGAAATTTCTCGTCGTTGGGTTGGACTCGAGATGACTCTCCTCTTCTTCTGTGGCCTCCACGGTCACCTGACCTGACCCCATGTGATGTTTTTCTTATGGGGTTATGTCAAAGATCGTGTGCTCATACCGCCTTTGCCACGTGATTTAGGACAACATACAGTCAAATGTTGCGACGTGTGTGGCAAGAGCGGATTGACGTCCGTCTGCAGCGACATATCGAACATCCGTACAAAACTTGGAGAGATGCAAGCCTTTCTTCTGCTATGTCCGTCATGGTTACTTTTCTATCGGCCCTCGAAACCAAAGAAGGACTTTAGAATCACCCTATAAATAGGGAGATACTCAAAATGCCCACATGCATTTTAAAGCCACTATTCTATTGTTAAAAGTTTCAGTGTTGGTACTAGGCAGACTACACAAAAAGAAAATGAACACAGAAGGTATTTCCATGTACACACAAAGGACAACAAAGCCTGAAGGGTCTGTTTTCAACACAACAATTAACGTAAGACTTGCAGCTGTTTCCCTGGAGACGTGGCAGTGTCACACTGTTGGCAACACTGACAGCGCGCAGCTGGACCATCAGTCTCAATCTACCCAAGTTGTTGACCGCGTATTTACAACCTTCACAATCACGTGACCCCAGGCGTTACCACCACTTCCTGAGGAATGTTCGTAAGTCATTTTGTTATCTTAATGCGCACTGCACACGCGATAAAAGTTTCAGTTGTTACGCCTGTGAGGTGTGTGCAAGTTGAAACATGTTCAGTTCCTCCTGACGAACAATTTGCTCTGAAACTCTGCTTTCGTCTCAGCTGAGGCCCTTGGACACTCGAAGGTGGTTTGAATGTTCAAAGGACCTGGCCCTTCAGTTTGTGCTGCTGTCATTGTTAGAGAGAATAATAGCATACCATTAATAACTCTTTCAGCGATTCTGAAAACTGTGAAAAGTTGCATATGAGATGTGTTTGTGAACGGTGGGCGCTGTTTGCAGGTGAAGTTGCAGGAAGATGCGGAGTTTCTTTTATTTCGATCCTGAGAGCAAACAGCAAAGATCGGTGTGGAAATCTCGATCATCACGAACACAAAAGTTGCCAGCACATACAACTGTAACTGTCCTATCTTTATTTTTCACAATCAGAGGCTGCGGGGGCGATTGTGCAGGATCTGCGAGCTATAGGTCTCAACTGAGGATTTTTGCAGACGAAAGCACAATTTTTATTTATTTGTTTTATTTACTGGCGCTCTTTAACAGCTCAGGTCATCAGCGTCCCACTCAACTCAGGGCGTGCAACCGCCGACAAATTTTGCTCAGAGGCCTCTTCTTTCAGGCTTGAGGTTCTTTATCATGCCGTATATGCACGACACCCACGGCTTTACTTCCCTTCCGAAGGAAGCCATACTTACGATTTTTACGCCCGAAAAAATTCATCGACCCTGGCAGGATTTGAACCTGCGATCTTGGGTTTAGAAGACAAGTATGGTTACCACTAGACCATGTCACTGTCGGCTCAACTGAACATGCCTCAACTTGTGCACCTCTAACAGGTGGGGGCCGGAATGACAACAATAAGCATTAATATTGTAAAGTTAAATTTTAAGCTGTAAAAAATAATGAACATTTCTGCTTATTATCATTTACACGTTTAGCGAATTCCTTAGGAATGTCGTGGTGCCCGTAACAATATTTTTTAAACATTTCTTCAAATTCCCACTTTCTAGGCACCAAAAATAACAATGAATAATGTGCGTCTAATAGCCGATAGCGGCCGAACCTTTTTGTTTTTTCAAAACGAAATCCGGTATGTGGCACTGAAATAAAATAAGGAAAATAGTTTTCGAAAATCAGTGGGAAAAAAGGACTATTATGAACCTGAAACCCACATTTTAAAAATAGCTCTAGCGGCACCAATGGTTGCTTTCTGCAGCGAAATTCGGTATATGCCATTTAAAGATAAAACGTTCGTCAAGCGGGAGCTGCGTAAACTAGGCGAATTCCTCACCGAGTTCAATAACTTTTAATAAAAATGAATATAAAATTCAAACTAGACTTTATTAATTAATGAAATGAAATAAATTATGGCATTACTGTGTGATATTAGAGGAACAAAATTAGAAACCTTGCAATCTGTATGCATAACAAAAGAATATTTTTAGAATTAGTATTATTATTTTATTGTTGTTGTTGTTATTATTATTATTGTTGTTGTAGTTGAAATTAAACCACAAAAATTAATGGTAAACTGTTAATTAAATGAAATATATGACCACTGATAAACAAAACTATACTGTGTGGGTATTTTTAAATGTAACCATGTTTATGAACTGAGCCCTTGATATCATCTTTACATTCACTAAAATAGAGAGAAATAACAGAAAGTTTTGAGTTACATTCTGTATTTAAGATGATGTTCATATGTTTCAATAAAACAAAAACATGTTACTATTTAAAAACAATTGCAATGTACTAAGTAAATAAAAACAGTCGAAAGTTACATCGATTTTCAGTGGCTTTGAAATTTAATTTAAATGTTATTAACATGTAACGTAAACGTTTTCTGAAGGTTATTACAGAGCACTCTTATATACAAATATAATTCTCACACATATTAGATTAATATTTCACATTTGCTATTTTCACGATGATGCTTCTAATATATGCATCGTTATAAATACAGTTTATATGTTGAATTAATTTGTTGTTTTACTTTGAAACAATTAAGAGAAAATTACACACAAGAGCGCTTTTTAAATTTTGAATTTCAAGTAAACCCCCACTCCTAATAGCCCGATTTTCTGACACTATTTATCTTACTCTATTAAAATGGATATATTTGTCCTGCCAATACCACACATTGGTGTCATAGTTTATTTCATTAATTAATAGGCCATAATTTGCATTTTTAATTATTATTTTAGTTATAAATGTCGCTGAGGGACACGCTTAGCTTACACACCTCCTGCGAGATAGATTTGTTTTCTTCCCAGTTTTTTCAGAGCTTTTCTTGAAAACTTTGGCATAAAACACTCACGTGGTATTTTATATCGCTAGTAAAAACAGCAATGCTTTCTTCGGAAGGGAAATAAGTCTTTGGATCCCGTGTCGTAAATCTACGGCACGTAAAAGAACCTCAAGCCTCTGAACAAAATTTATCAGACGTTTCACACCCTGAATAGAACGGGATGCTGATGTTAAAGAGCGTCCGTAAATAAAAACTGCTAGTAAATACAGGGTAGGCAATAACTGAAATCATAAAGTATATCGCAGAATAAAATTGTACACACAGCTCGGCTATAAGAATGAGGGAAAACATGGACACTTTATTTTTAGGACCTAAAACGCTCAAAATCAACAATAACACAAATTTTGATAAGGCTTAAATTGGTGTTTTCAAACTGCGGTTCGCGATCCCCTGAGAACAAAGACTGTTACCATGGTGACACGTATGCACGTCAGCTGATGACCTTCATGTAGCCCAGAGTCACGCCGTGGCAAGGTTGGGCAATATGTGACGTCATCACTGCCTCACTTCCGCGTCAGTTCGGCTGGTTTTCCTACTCTTCAAGTAAAACACCACGGCAGTTAGTGACAGACGCCCCTCGCATATGCCTGGCTTCCCAAATGCAATTGTTTACTTTACTTGGTAAACAGATTTGTACCACTTCCTGCCGAGGTCAATACCCGCCACAGGGGTTTCCTTACTGCAGCTGTTTTCACAGTACCCAATTTGAGAGCCGAACTGTACTGTTTCCATGGTAACCGTATCGAGGACATTATATAGCCGGGAGTAAATGCTTCTGTACTAAATTAAGTGTTGCGAATGAACGCTTATTTTGTAAAATACTGCCCTTTGTTTACATCTATGGCTTATTGATACAGAACAATTAAATCTGACATCAAGTGTGTTTAATAATTCTATCTGATGTTCATGAAAGGAAAAGATTTCTAATTTTAATTATGGTTGACTGTGGAAACAGGCGACGATCCCATCCAGAGGTATGAATTTATTTAATG
This sequence comes from Metallyticus violacea, assembly GCA_030762175.1. Taxonomy (NCBI): domain Eukaryota; kingdom Metazoa; phylum Arthropoda; class Insecta; order Mantodea; family Metallyticidae; genus Metallyticus; species Metallyticus violacea. Next base: position 4,265,263 of record CM060830.1, read on the forward strand.
ATGTGCATCCGGATCACAATCCAATTCCACATACAACAGGGACAAGGATCGTAAAGAAATTTACACAAACTGGAAGTGTAAAGGACTTAACAAGATCAGGTCGCAACTTATGACAATATTTCATTGGGTGTTCTCCTCCGTGTCCAAAAGTTTCTACTACAAATTTGCCGTTAGAATCAAATATAAGTCAAAATCCTTGAAGAAAAACCTTAAAAGTGACAAGCAACATCCTTATAAAACTCAACTTTTGCAGGAACTTTCAGAGGACAGCCCCGATAGAAGAATTCAGTTTTGTGAATTAACAACAATCCTGACAAATTGCATTATCAGATGAAGCCGCAATATACCTGAATGGGTTTATCCACAGACACAACTGGCAAGATGTAAATCCACAATGGATGAAGGAGAACCACACACGGCATCCACAAAAACTTAATATTTGTGCTAGTGATCAAACCTTCTTTCTTATTTTGAGAAACGCTAATAGATATTTGGATTTGCTTGAAATCATGCAAATTTGTTTCCATATTCTTAGCCACGAGCTACCCATAGATAATGTTTATTTTCAACAAGATGGAGCCCCATGTCCCTATGGACAAAATGTTTGTCAGCACTCAGACCAGGTTTTCCCACAATCATGGATTGATAGGAGAGGTCACATAGAATGGCCAGCAAGATCCACATAGTTGTCGTCTTTGAACTTATTTTTGTGGTGATATTTGAAGTCAGTTGTATATTGAGAAAGGGCAAATAACTTAAAAGATCTGGCATATCGCCTGCAAGACATTCCTTAAACAGTTTATATGATCGACTGACACATTGTCAAGCGGCTGAGGGCAACCAGTTTGAACACAGGGCTAGGCTGTGTTTTGTTTTTGTTAAAGGAAGAAGTGTTTTATTATTTGCTACACCTTTTCGTTTTTTTTTTTTTTTGTTTTTTTGTTTTTTTTTTTTTAATAATTAATAAAAAAGTTGTACAGAAGTACATAGTGTGGGTATTTTTGAAAAGCTCTAAATTAGAAGTTTTCGAAAATGTAGGTTGGAGTTGGTTAAACCGGAAGTAGAAAAAGTCGGCAATGTAATTGTTAAGTATAGGTCATCCCCACACACGTGCTTCAAATGTTATTTACATGGTGCGGGACTTTTAACTAACTCTGTATATTAAACGTATTTTATAATGAAGGTAAACACAGACGAAAAGTTAATAAGCTACAAAATAAACGTAGCAGCATTGAAGAAAATACCAGTCTCTGCTTTCTATTGCACATTTTTGGAGAAATACTGTGTATTGAAACAAGTTACCGGGTCAGCTTGTTCCTTTCTGAAATGGTTCCGCACTTTCGATCTGGTTACCATGGAAACACAACACCCTACTGTGCAGCCAGCAGTGCACCAAAATATATAATTTACGGTTTATAAAATTATTTTTCATAATGATTACGTGACCGCCACGGGTGACCAAGGTCGTTAAGACGCGGATTCGTAAGCTGGGGGTCTGGGGTTCGAATCCCACCAGGAGCGTCCTTCCTTCCAGTTATTTCTCAGTCCTCATAATGACAAATGCCGGGTAGGTACCCTAAACTTAGGCCTGGAACGCTTCCTTCCTTAAAAGATCCTTTCTCAATTTATGATTTCATCTCATGTATCACCAGTGTTCACCGCTGTGATGCCTCAGTAGTAAAAACGGGCGTTCACTACTAACAAAACAAAAAGATGACGTAATAACTAGAGATTTTAGCAAGTGGAAAGTGAGAGTGGTCTGTCATCTGAGGAGTGCATTACGCCAAGATATTTAAACAACCAGCCGTTACCTTGCCAAGGACTGTTCACGCCGACCGAACTCAACGGTGTCTTTTACCCTTTACCGATAATGATTACTAGGTCAGCGTGTAGTCAAATATCAGCGATTACTGAATATTCAATAAAAACGAGGTGTGGCCAACAGGGGTGTATAAAAGACATAAACATTGGGTTCAACGCACGTTTTCGTTTAGTTTGTGGTCGCGAAATCTCATTTTAAACTGTTTTTTATCAAGCCTTGCTGAAATGTCTTCACTTTCGGAGTAATCTGAAATCTTAAAATAAAACACCCTTAGATTGCCATACAGCCATCTTTAGTTTCAAACATATCGCCTTTGCTCTGTATTTTTATAACGAAATCAACATACAAAACCGCGGAGGTCCCTAAACACCACTGTAATATTCCCAAAGCTTTGATTTTGTGAGTTTATGCTAACAACAACTTGACGTAGATAAATGCGGCACATTCGCGCGGGCGCCGCTTTTTCGGAACTTTTCAACAAGATTGATTGTCATTTGTTTATCTACAGATCTGAGCGTACACAACAGACCGCCGTAGTAGATACCAGCATTAAAATATCGACCAAAAAACATAGCAACAGAGAGTAAGCTACAAAACACAAATAAGAATAAAAGATAATTTTATTTCTCAACACAATCTCCCACTTGTCCGATCGGAAATCCATTAGCACGATCTTCTTTTGCTCCTGGACTTTCCTTTCTGCAGCTTCATCGTCGGGAACATGTCCATTCGAAAGACGATGTTTAACAGGACCGAACAAATGGAAGTTGCATGGAGCAAGTCGGGGCTATACGGAGGATGTATGAGGATTTCTCACATAAATTTTCGCAGCGTTTCATTTGTCTTGTTGGCAGTATGAGGACGAGCGTTGTCACGTAAAACAACACGTCTTTGATGTTCCGGTCACTTCCGAAGCTTCCTGAGGATGTCACAGTAGGAGTCGGCATTTGTTCTTTGGTGATCCCACAAGACGGCAAGCATCACTTTCCCGCGGATGGTAATGCTGATCATCACCTGTTAGCATATCGTGGTAGCGACTGAGATGGAGACCCATTCTTTGCATTTTGTGAGGTCGCAAGCACACACAGACTTTGTGAAACCCTAACCTTGAAGAACCAGCTACCCTTCTGTCTGCTCGGATAAATCTGCGGCACAGCAGACGGAAAGCATTTCTTTATGACTTTCTGCTCACAAAAATCGTACAACGGAGCGCTTCTCGAGGGTTGTAAACTGACTCAGAGGCGCCGCCATCTTGCAACTGCTGTTCCTCTGTCACAGTCATCAACTGCCACCGGACTAATTCTGCCATCTAGTGGCACCTCAATGAAACAAGTAGAACGGTACATCAAATTTACTTAACCGGCAACTTTTCTACATAATTATTTAAAGGAAAGTGGAATGGCGAGTTATTGTATTTGTAGAAGAATTTGCATGAGTGTTTCGTACTTTAACTATGCGCTGTAGTGTCCTTAAACAATAATAATCCACCTCTTTGCGCGCATTAGGAATATAACAACACGTACCGCTTCCACGATAATCAAGTTAAAATACAAAATAATTCTCAACTTGGTTACCAGGGTACAGCAAAAAAACAATCATACATGCTGTTTCCATAGTAACTGCGTCGAAATACCGAACGGTTTCCGCTTTGGTTACCACGGTAACAACTCGAAATGTTTCCATGGTAACTAGGACGAATTTACAGTTTGGTTATCATGGAAATATTCCCTCCCCCCTACTCGTTCCTTGGGTGTAATCTTCGATATTTAATTAGTTTCTTTATTTATTTGAACGAAGAGCTGCAAGTTTAGGGTTCAACTGTAGTCTTCGGAAGTAAAACATGGACCAGAATGTAGTGTTACTTGTTGCCTGGAGCCTTAGCAAATTAGCGAGTTTATCTTTATGATGTATAAATGTCGTTATCGGCTTCATTAGAACTCCAATAACTCAAGGTCTATGCAAATTTTACACTTTCTAATCTCCTCACGCGATATTACGAAATTTCCTCGGTCGGACAGCGATAGGAGCTGTTTACCCGTTAAGAGTTCTGACTATGAAGCAAAGTGTCCCACAACGCTCGCTTGACTGCAACCGGAAGGAGATCACACCCGGTAGACTTCCGCTCTGCTATCCCGACTTTGTTCTAGGCCAGGTTAGAAAATAAGAAGTTTAGCAATTGTCCCGAATTTGAGTATTCGTAAGAGTGAAATTACACTTGTTAGGATAAATGAAATGTGCAGAGTAATTTCAAATTTGCTTACTATTAAAACAATTAATATTTTCACTACTGAGTATTACGAATTTAACAACAGGTACTGTTTCCATGGTAATCTGGTGGAAAGTGCAAAACTGCTCCCAATATGGTTACCATGGAAACAGTTAATAAAATGCAGTTCAATTAGAAATATATCAACACAACTATTTCCAAGTTTGTTACCATGGAAACAGTGCAGTGATTTCCTGTGCATTAGAAATATAACAGCACATTATGTTTCCATGGTAGCCAGGTGGAAAAAAGAGGATCATTTCCAACGTGATTACCATGGAAACAATTATTGTTGTACTTCATAAGAAAGCTTGCATTTTTTAAAAAAACAAGCAAAGCAAACAGTACCTTGGGGAGGCAGCTAGCTTGTTACGGGCATCACATCGAAATTAAGAAAGGCGAAGAACAAGAAACAGGCCTCAAAGGAACCGCGTCTCTCCCCGGTCGTGGAAGATAAAAGAAAATCGGATGCCGTAACGGTATCTCCCTCTCCCCTCCACATGGAAACGTGAGTCTTTTATTAAAAGCAGACGATTCCGTTCAAAGAAACGCATGTGAGTTCAATTTGTTGTTTCGATAAACGAATTTTGTTTACAACAAACCGATATGACCATCGCTGAAAATGGTCTTTATCATGACATATTGCGCTTATTTTGTAAAATTTCTCTTATATAACAACAGAATGAGAATCTGCAGCGATCCCAAATGGCCGGCACAAGGCGGTACCAGCATCTGGTGGGCGGCATATTCTGATAGATAGAACTCATACCACCTACTTTACAAACAACTACCTAATTTAACTGCGTTTAGCTGAGTGTGCAGATGATGCTTATGAAATTTGCAATATGTCCGACCGGTTTGGCCAATACAGTAACCAGGTCACGGACGAACAGTAAAAAGTGCTGGCACTTAATACTACAACACATGGCACAACTGTTTCTAAAATATCAACTTGCCCTTTTATGAAAATTTAAAATATTATAACAACAACAACAACAACAACAACAACAGAAAAGACGCGTCATATGCAGTCCCGTGTTCCCTGTTTGCTATTCCAGCTGCGTACTGGAGATAATCTTGCCCTCCGGCCCAAAACACTGGGGTCCTCACACGACTCATCCCATTTTACTTCAAGATCGATAACAACTTCAGAGGTCATGGGCTAGCATCCCTGTTTACGATGTTTTTCAGCCGCCTACAAGTGCAACACAAAAAATTTAAAACTGGGTCGGAAATAAATCATATACCGCATATTGTGATGATATTTGAGAAGTGAGCCACTTTTCTGAGCACAGTGCGTGCAATATTGCGCAGGTAAGATGAGTGGATATGACTCATTACAGATATGTTAAGATATCACCCAGTTTTCAAGTTTTCTGCACAATGCTCCTTCAAGTAACAATAGCACCGCTTGCTATCAATATATTGCACAGCAGTACTTCTAGTTTCCATGGTAACCAGATCGGAAATAAGGAATAACTTGGTTACTATGGAAACAAACACATAGCACAGTTTGAGCGCTGATGACTTTCGCTGTTTTGCGCCCTTAAACCATAATCATATACTTTTATAGCACAGATCTTTCCTGTGTATTTGTAATATAATAACATGTTCTGTTTCCAGATAACCAGATTTAAAAAATCCTAACTTGGTTACTATGGAAAAAATATAGTACACTTTCTTCTTGTAAATAAGGAATAGAACATCTGTAATTTGCATGATAACCAGGTCGAAAATGTGAAATAATTTTGGTTATTAACAAAACAGTTAATGTGCATTCTTTTCTGAATATAACATCATGAAAGTACTGCTCCCATAATAACATATATATGGATGAATGAATGGGGTTTAACGCCCGTTTTTGCTACAGAGGCACCACAGGCGGTGAACACTGATGATACATGAGATGAAATGATATAATGGGAAAGGATTTTTTAAGGAAGGAAACGTTCCCGGCATTTGCCATTTATGAGGACTGTGGAAAACCTGGAAAAAACCTACGTCAAAGAGAACGGTCCTGGCGGTATTCGAACCCAAGACCTCCCGCTCACAATTCCACGTCTTAACGACCTTGGCCACCCGTGGCGATACCCATAGTAACCAGGAACAAAATAAAGAACAATTTCCAAGGTGGGTGCATTAGGAATTATTTGTTCATTATGAAAACAATATAGTTGGCTTCTTCCATGAGCATTAGGAATATAACACATGTTGTCTCCATGGTAACGAGGTCGAAAATAGGAAATAATTCTAAATTTGGTAATAGTCAGGAAATATTTTACATGATGCAGGTCTTTCCTGTGTATTAGGTCGGAGTAACAGAATTGCCAACATGTTCACAGTTAATATATTGCAATTTTTCCTGTGTAACAATATATTAGGTGTGTTTCCATAGAAACCAGCTTACTTGATACCTTGTTTCTGATGTATAATAACAAATGACAAGCGTGGGCGCTATTTCTTGCAGTGTTACCTGCCAATTAAAATGTCAGCCATATCAGATATACGGCGCCTACGCAAGTTTTAAATTTTACTCGTAGCATCGTGGGCGCGGGTTCGCATCTCGCCTCTTTGAGGAGGCGTGGACTCGAACATTCCTGAGGTAGCAACTCTGGCAAAAGTACATGTTTTGTTATGAACAATTTTAGGTAAATTCTTTCTCTAAACGTTTTTGAAAGGGCTTCCCAAGTACGGTGTGTATACTCTCCTTTTAACATGCATAGAAACAAGTAAATAAATATTTAGTCAAATTGTCTTACTAATGGTCATATCGTGATGATGATATTATCAATACCGAATTAGTTTTCTAATCCAGCGCAACAAAGCTTTGAAAGCGGGAATCGATTTTGCAATCCTCTGAATCCGAACCTTCTCGGTTATCGGGCCATTGATCGGTTTGTCAATGGCATCAGTAGCGGTTCCTACGGTAAACAAGCTGGGAATCTGCTAATTATGGACCGGGGTTGCCATCAAACATTATATTTCTAATACACATGAAAGATGTTAACTTCAACTGTTTTATATAGGCAAGAACTGCATGTTTCCATGGCAACTAAGTTGTGTATTGTTCCGAATTTTCAACCTGGTTACCATGGAAACTATGTTTTTATGTTCTTAATGTACAGGAAAGAGCTGCATATGTTTCCGTGTTAATTAAGTTGTATATTTTTCCGAATTTTCGACTTAGTTTACCATGGAAACGGTGCATGTTTTTATATTCATACTGCACAGGCAAGAATTGCACTATACTAAATGTTTGTTTCCATAGCAACTAAGTTGTGTATTGTTCCGAATTTTCAACCTAGTTACCATGGAAACTGTGTGTCTTTATATTCCTAATGTACAGAGGAAAACTGTACTTTTATTATTCTGCACGGTAGTGAATTTTTATATTTCTTTTGGGAAAAAAATCTTGTCTTTGTCATGTGCTAATGCTTAACTGAAAATGGTTCGTTTTCACCTTGCTACCTGCCAGGACCGCTTGGCAAGGACACTTTAAGACAGGATGATGGTATTGCGAACAAAACCGTCACAGCTGCAGCGGGAATTTTTAAACAAACACTCGGCTGGTTTTACTGTTTACTTTGTTGATGGAAAGGCATAAACACCCAGTGGTGAGACTGCAGTTGGCTGTTTTATCGACCCGACTGACGTACAGTTTTCGCGTACTGTGTAACACGTCGGATGTTCAATCTTACATCCCTAAGGAAACAACTAACGGGAGTTGTAAACAAGAGACGCCAGTATCAAAGTTTTTTTTTTTGTTTTTTTGTTTATTTCACAGCAGTTTTGCTAGTGGTCATTTTATTTACTTTCACGGTCTGTACAACTCTGCCGGAGTTTTCTGTGCCGGAAGATAATCGGCACGACCAAACTTCCAATTTCCGGCGTGAATTATAAACGAATGTGAACATATGGCGGTGCTCTCTGAAAAACGTACCGAGACATGGTTGCCAAGTTGCCGCCGCCGGGACACCACTGTGGCTCATGTGGAGTGGTGAGTTCAATGCACGGTAATTCCTGCGCCGTGTCCACAATTTCTTTAAACTTTCTGATTTTTACCATCAAACAAGTTCTAAAGCGCAGTCAGAAGCGATTAGCTACCACTTATGTTTTTTAAGAAGGTTATTTCACTGATGCTGTGGGTACTCACCGCTGATTCTCCGCATGATGCCGATGCACTTTACACCACACACATTCTGGTTCACCGCTTTATCAAAACAACATGCACAGTGGTTGTGCCCGGAGCCATTTGTGTTTTGTTTCACAAGCACAAGCTACACTCCCTTACGCGCTTCCCGGCCACTCTGCGAGTACTGACTGTTGTGTACGTGTAGCGCGAGCGTGCTGCTGGACGAGTCCATTCCGTGGCAGCCCGAGGGGGCGCGTCGTTTGAAATACCCGCGCAGTTTCGCGTGATATGCACATGTTTATTTAATCGCAAACAAATTTGTCGTCACTGTCTTGCACGCAAATTTCACAATTTTAAAAAGTTATTAAATTAAAATTACTTATTTGTATACATTTTATTTAATTATTTAACATAGTACAGCTATTCTGTAAAAAGCTACATAGTTTAATCAACTACTCCCAACATGGTTATCATGGAAACAGAAAGAGTTTTTTTATATTCCTAATACATAGAAAAGAACCACTCAAAATTCCTTACCACTTTCGATCTGGTCACCAGAGAAACAGAGCGTGTTGTTATGTTCCTACTACACTGGAAAGGAGTGCACAATATTTAATGTTTCCATAGTAATCAAATTAGGATTATTTAATACTTTTAAACCTGATTACATTAGAAACAGTGCGTGTTCTTATTTTCCTAATACACAGAAAAGAATCGCACGATATTTATTGTTTCCATAGTAACCAATTTGGAAAATTTCCTTGCTTTCGAGTTGGTTACTATGGAAATAGACGTTTTGTTATATTTCTAATACACAGAAAAGAAGTGCACTATAGTTACTGTTTCCATAGTAACCAATTTGGAAAATATTCCTTACTTTCGAGCAAGCTACTATGGAAACAGTAAGTGTTGTATTCCTAATGCACAGAAAGTATTTCTATGGTATTCAAGTTGGGTATTAATGCGTACTCTCCAGCTGGAAACAGTACGTGTTGTTCTCAAAATACTCTACTTAACTATTTCCATGGTAACAAGCTGATCTACTGTGCTTCGAGTCTCATGCGGCATATTCTGCAGCTGAGCAATAAAAGAGGAGAAATATAATAATAAATTTTGGTCGGAACAGAGGCTGGGATCTTTGCATCCCCCCGCCTCTCTTGCGGATAAAGGGAGGAATTTTGTGAGTCTTGCAATTAATTGCTTCTTGCTGGCAAAGGGGTCGAGATTATCGCCTGTAAATCCCGGCGTCAGTGCCACACTTCTCTTAACGAGACCGTGTCATAAACAGAATTGTGTAATTTGTAATAACTAGGGGAATTGAGCGGCATAAGATGTTATATTCATTTTCAACAGTATTTAAAAGTAATAAAGATATGGAACGATATTTCAATGGCGGATGTCTCCCCATAAAAAAAACAAAACTCAGATTGAAAAGCCCGTTCAATCAGAGGAATGGAATACAAGAAAAGCCGGAAGACGTGAAAAGGAAATCTCATGGATGAAAGTTCGGCTTTAGAGAGGAAATATTAAAAGGAAGGGCGAGGGAGTGACAAGAGAATGGCGTAGTCATGGAAACAACACCCGTAGGTGAGACAAAACACTGTCGCTCCCGGACGCAGCTCCGTAAAGTTTACAGTGTTATTATGTTTAATAGAGCCATCTTAAAACTCTTATTCGTGGATCATGCGCCTTACGCTTCCCAAAGCGTACACATATTATGAAAACATCAAGAAAATTAAACATATTTTACAGATAAATTTGGAAGTAAACGGTAATCTTGCAGCAAGAGTTTGCCGTGTTCTACTCGAAAGTAGACGTTCTGTTTTGTTTTGGGGTTGCACGTTACACACAACAATTCAAAACGACTTGCAAAGTTTTCCTCTTAGTCAATTCTGATTACAGTGTACATACGAGAGTCGCTATTTAAATTTCTGGATTTGTGGAAATTATGAAAGATTAACGCTTTTTGTTGACAGCACTGAAAGGAGCGCGTCTTTATTAGTAATCATGGGGGAAGTTATCCCTATTGTTGCAGCTGTAGCAAAATGTTAACATGGCTATCGGATGGGACTTGAGAGCAATTTCGTGCTCCACTACGGCCACAACAATTCCTGTAAAACTTACAGAGAGCAAGTGCAAACATCTACAACTTGCTTATACAGTTTATAGTAGTCACAAATGAAAACATTGCTCGTGTAGAAGCCATTGTGAACAACTATTCGCGAGTGACTTACAGGGAAATGGAGGACTCTAAACATTGTTCCGAAAATACTCAGCTCTATTTTTCAAAATTGCCAGATAATGGATAACTTTGATTGAATGATTATTTTCAATAGTTTTTCATTAACGTTTATATTTTCTTCAACAAGTATCTAGTATAATTTGGTACTTTCCATAATATAGTTAGTGGACTTTGATTTTTTATTGTTAATTAACATGAACAAATAACATATGACACAAATTTCAAAAGAAGGGTCTGTTACAAAAATATCTTATGAATTATTCTAAAAAAAAACATTTCTATATATCTAAAGGGCTGATTTTGTAGCGTTTTTAAACTTCGATTCGTTTCCTGTAAAAAATAAAAAGTGAATTTTAATTCTTTTTCCCTTGTGCCCTTCATGTGTATTTACTTAAAAGTATGTGCTTTTCCCTTACGGTTATTATTTTATTTACGTGTCAGCTTAACGTTTACAATTGCACTTAGCTGTTTAACAACTAAAACGGAGCCATAAGTTAATGTTAGGTGCTGTTTTCTCTTCGCAAGGTTTGTGCAGCCGCAGATGGTCGCTGTCTGTAAGGATTACATGCGCAAACTGTTTTCCCCATACTCTTTCACATGACATCAACAGGTTTATCCCTTGCCCAACTGCTAATGCAAGCAGTAACAATCCCCCGGGTATCTTTATCGACGTCCTCGGCTATTACAATAATTCGGTTTTCAGATATACCCCCATTCTTAATGGTCCGATTTTCCTGATTTTCAGAATTTTTTTCTTATTTTATTTAAATGTTATATACTGAGTTTCGTTGAGAAAAAACAAAAATTGAGGCGGCTAGATTATTAACAAACACCTAAAACTTGCAACACAAACATTTCTGAAATGGGACGTGTTCTTGATGTGCAGTTTTCACGAATTAAAGTTTAGACAAGGGCTCACAAGTTTCGAGTTACGTTGTGTATTTAAGATGATGTTCATATGTTTCATTAAAACAAAAACATGTTACTATTTAAAAACAATTACAATGTACTAAGTAAATAAAAACAACCGAAAGTTACATCGATTTTCAGTGGCTTTGAAATTTAATTTAAATGTTATTAACATGTAACGTAAACGATTTCTGAAGGTTATTACAGAGCGCTCTTACATACAAATATAATTCTCAAACACATATTAGATTAATATTTCACAGCTGCTATTTTCACGACAATACTTTTGTTAAATATAAAACATGTGTATTGTTATAAATATAGTTTATATCCTGAGATAATTTGTCCTTTTATCTTATAACAATTAAGAGAAAATGAAACACAAGAGCAATTTTTAAATTTGGTTTTTCAAGTATACCTACCTTACTCCTAATGAACCCTATTTACCCAATTTTCAGGAACTATTTTTTTTTATTTGATTTAAATGTATGTGCCTAGTTTTGTTGTGCAAAAACAAATATTGCTGCTAGAGCGATTTTTAAATTTTGGGTATTAGGTAACCCCCCCCCCCTCAAAATGACCCGACTTCCCTGATTTCAGAAAAATGTTTTTATTGTTTAATTTAACGGTATATACGGAGTTTTGTTTCGAAAAAGCAAATATTAATGCCGCTAGACCGATTTTTAAATTTTGGGTAAATCCCTAGTGCTAATAGTTCGATTTCACTGAATTTCAGAAACTATTTTTCTTATTTTATTTCACTGACATATACAGAGTTTCCTTTTAAAAAAAGTTAAAATTGCTGTTGCTTGAGCGATTTTTTAATTATTTAAAAAATTTGCTTTAGATTAACCCCCACTCTTAATGGTCCAATCTTGCTAGTTAACGAACTCGACCAATCGTTTGTTAATTAAGGCTTATATATACAGAGGGTGCCAAAAATGTATACGCACTTCAAGCAAAGAAAAAACTGTGATAACAAAACAAAACTAAATTCACACAAACCGAAAATGATGAACACTAATCATCTTAGACTTTTACATTTACAACAGTTGCTCAAAATGCCCACCATCGACGTCGATACACTTCTGAGTACGTTGAACTACTGATTGAGCAACGTTTGTGAAAGTGTCCTCAGCACATGCCGTTTCAATTTCTTCCCGAAGTGTTGTCAGTGTAGCTGATTTTCTACAACATCCTTAAGAGTTCCCCATAGGTAGAAGTCCACAGAATTAGATCAGGAGAACGCGGTGGAAACTCAATCGGACCTCTTCGTCCTATCCACTGCCTTGGAAGATTGTCATCAAGGTACGCTCGTACATCTCGGTGGTAGTGTGGTGGGGCACCGTCCTGTTGAAAGTGAAATTCCTCATTTGCATAGAGTGTATGAATGGCGGGTAAGACGGAAGTGTTACTCACTTTGGCGGTTTTGTTCTGTACACACGTCTCCATTGTCTTTGATCTTCAACAACATTCTCAGTTTTCCATTACCACTTCAAAATTGCTTTCCGCTGTTCAAACCACAATCTTGACTCCATTTTGTCGTTTAGAGTCACATCTATTTACAGAACATCATACTACACATTACTGTTGTTACTCGATCCAACTTTTAATTATATTAAATAGATATCTACTGTGAAAGTTGTATATATCTTTTTTGGCACCCGCGGTATATATTTATCATTTTTTTAAATTGTGGATGCCTAGCAGATATGGTCGTTGGAGATTTGAAGAAATTGTTCAAAAACCTTTCCATGGGCACAACCGCATTGTCAACATTCCTTCGGAATTCGCTAAAATGTATGGAACATCGTAAAAAGTCGAGGCAAGGTCTTGTTTCTTCAGAACACAAACCGCTTCTCTCCTAACTTTCGATCGAAAAACTGAAAGAAACCCTCCTTGCTAGGGAGGGGAGAATCACCCAAGTCTTCAAGGAGGGTGTTTTAAAAAATGGGTAAAACTGAAGCAGTGCAGTTTCCGAAGTTATTCTATCGTTGCAGGAGGCAGATGAAACAGAATATTAAGTGGATACAAATCGAGCGGGAGGCTCAGGGGGTAAAGCTTGGGAGACCTTCGTGACCTTGAGTTATTTCTCCTGGTCACTTAGTCGAATGCTGGTAGGATATTTCCATATTACCATTGTTCCACTCTCCAATTTGATATACTTTTATTTCAATGGTTCTGTTACAAGATTGAAAGTGCGAGGGTGCGGTGTGATGGTAGCTTGCGCTTCATAAAGGTTTCGTCTGGCATGAAGGGCTCGAACTTCTTGGAGGGAGGGGGGTGTTCTACCATGCTGTTCCTCACTACTACCGTGGATTTTGGCGATCGGTGTCTCCCTCACATGTTTCCCTTTGTTCCCGACACTGAAGGCGTAGGCACAAACGGCCAGCCCCTGAGCAAGGCGGAAGTGACTGAAATGCCTACTCGTGTCTAAATTTCGAAGAAATACAATAAAGGTGCATGGCTACGAGTAGGAACAAAAAGTGAGGGCAAATGGCTCAACAGTTTGGATATGCAGGATCATCGTTCGCATATCATGACATTCTTCAGTCGCACTGAGGCAAGGAACTCCAAAAGGTCACAATCCAACATGTGACAAGTTGAATATGGCGACAAGGCAAACCTATCTTCACTGCAGGTGCACTTTATGGCTCTTGAACAAACATCAACCCTGTAGTTTTGAACAATTTGCATTCAGGATCAGAAAGCGAAAACACTTGACGAGCATTCTAGAAATAAAGGAGCGGCGTTCTGAAAGTTCTCGGCCTGATCAAGAAAACTCAAGATTTGAGAGAAGTTTTTCTTCAAATATGCGAGTCACCTTGTAAATCAATACATTTAGTCTACCGACTTTCCAACTTTTTAATACTCTCAGTAAAATCAGATTTCCCAACTGTAAAAATAAACGCCTGTCTCAACTTCAACGTCATCGTTTGATGCGAATACTCGTCCAATCAGTCGTTTTCTTCAGGTTTGGCAACAAAAAGTAATCGCTGGGAGCCAAATCCGGCGAATATGGTGGATGTGGAAGCGAAGGTTATTCAGTTTTGCAGCAACAATCCCAGACGTGTGTGAAGGCACATTATCGTGATGAAAGAGAACTTTCTTTTTCGCAAGGTGTAGACGTTTAGCTTGAATATCATCCTTCAGTTGGTCCAATAGTGAAGTATAATACTCCCGGGTGATGGTTCTACCCTTATGGAGACAGTCTACGAGCACCACACCATGAGAATCCCAGAAAACCGTAGTCATAACTTTTCCTGCAGATGGAACCATTTTTTGCTTTCTTTGGTGCACTTTCACCTGTTGCCACCCACTGTTTGGACTGCTCCTTCGTCTCTGGTGTGTAGTGATGAATTCATGTAATGAAACGTCGAAGAAACTCACTGGAATTGCGTTTAAACAAGACTGAACACTCTTGCGGAATGTTCATTTCAATGTATTTTTTGGTTCATTGTTGACAAACGCACACCCTCATATCCAACACTTCGTGTAAAATGTAGTGGACACGGCCTATGTAGGGCTTTACAATGTCAGTCAACTCGCGTACCTTCAATCGGCGATCATTACGTATGGAATTGTGAATTTACGTCAAACCTCTTCGATCATAGCAGTTTTGGGACGCACCATCTTGAATGGGTGTACTATCATGCTTTTAACTGTCAGAAACTTAGGGGAAGAATCCTTTAATGTGGAATCTCACTACTTTCGTATTTCTGTTGGGGTTAAACCCTCAAAATGAGCTCTGTTTCGGTTCTATCATCCAATTTGTAGAAAGCGTTAACTCTAGTTTGTTTACACAATCGTCACAAACAAGTGACTGCACTTAAGCGTCTGAAACTATATAGCGCGCCATCCAAACATACTATGTCAGTAATTTGGCCATTTTTATAAATTCTCTAGAACGTTTAGAATATCCGCAATATTAACTGTTTCCACGGTAATCAGTTGGAACTGACGCGGCAGCTGTTTGAGGAACTTTGATCCCTTGTTTGTTGTGATCGTGGTGATTACATTTGACACAGTTCAGCTCAGGATTTCTAGGAAATTACTCCATTTAGTAACATGTCAAATATGCTTGACCGGAGTTCGCCGCAATAACATAGCGCGAGGTAAGTTAACGCCAAGTATAAACGTTTG
This sequence comes from Metallyticus violacea, assembly GCA_030762175.1. Classification (NCBI taxonomy): domain Eukaryota; kingdom Metazoa; phylum Arthropoda; class Insecta; order Mantodea; family Metallyticidae; genus Metallyticus; species Metallyticus violacea. The sequence continues at coordinate 4,280,777 of CM060830.1, forward strand.
TACTTCATGAACGCTACATTGCCATTGATAGACGGTAAAGTAATTTTTGGTCAGTCGAAATGTAAGCAAGTAGTTTAGTGAAAGTGCGTCGAAGAGGCCAAGGGTCATGATTACTGTTTTGGGGGAATTTCCAAGGAATACGAGCACCGTTTAATAAGTCCGTGCAAAAATAAAAGATGCTTAAAGTTTTTAGTAAAATAAAATTGAGTTGTTTTTCAAACATTGTCTCGTTTCAAGCGAGTGATTATTTATCTGTTTATTCCACCATGAAATGCGATGTGTCCAGCTGTAAAAAATACACATTTGATGCGATTAGCCATTTCTTCATGTTGGGGTTACCGGAAGTCAAATTTGAAGATGCGGAAGCATTTCAAACACTAAGTTCAAAATGTTTGAGGGTGCAAACCGCAGTCTTATCAGCGGTTATGGGCATGAGATCCGCTGTTTGAGCTGCTCCTTCATTTACAGTATCGCCTGACACATTCCGTCCTTGAACTGCATTTAAAGAATCACAAAATTGTTCTCATTTCTGCTACTAAACGCGGTTCCCCTCCCCGAAAAAAAAATTTAATTTGAAAATAATTGACAAAATATTATGCACCCGATCTCTAGCAATGCCCACAGCTTCAGCAGCCTCCAACCGCCATGGATTTTTTTACCACACAGTATAACGGTTGGTTCATAAGTTTCGGGCCTAACCATTTTCTAGATATGATAAGGACAAAAACTTTATCTCACTTTTCAGTATAGCTACCCTTTATTGCAATACACTTCTCACATCTTTGAATTAACATTTCTTCCCTCCCATAAATAGTCAGAAGTCTTATCTGGAAAATGGGCATAAACAGCACCCATCACTTCTTCGTGACACTTAAATTTCCTTCCTCGACGGTCCTTTTTGAGTTTCGAGAAGAGGAAATAGTCACTGGGAGGTAGATATGAGCTGTATCGTGGATGGTCGATCTCATTGAAGCCACATTTCTTCACATTTTCCTTTGCAACAAGAGCTGTATGCACAGGCGCGTTGTCATGAAGAAGGCGCACACCACTCAGTTTTCCACGTCTTTTCTCTTTGATGGAAGCACGCAGTCTGTGCAGTAGTTCAGCATAGTACTCCCCATTTACTGTGGTGTTCCTCTTCTTGAAGTCAATGAAGAGTATTCCTTCACGTCCCAAAGGATTGTGAGCATGATCTTATTGGTTGACTGCGTGACCTTGGGCATTAGAGACTGTGATTCGCCAGATTTACGCCACTCCATCGATTCTCTTTTGTACAAGGGATCATAGTAGAGGACTATAGTTTCATCTCCTGTAACAATGGTTTGCAGAACTTCTCTCTCGTTGCCACGGCAGAGCTTCAAAAATGTCTGACAACAGATGACTCGTTGCTGCTTTTGGACTGAGGAAAGTTTAGGCACCCATCTTGCACTAACCTTATTTATCTGTAAATGTTCATTCATGAATAATTCGAAGGCCTGTTCTTTTAGAAAGGCCCAACGTTGCTGCTATTTCTGTAACTTTGAGCCGCCGGTCTTCTATAATTTCTTCTTCCACAAGAGCGATGTTTTCAGGAGTGAGCACCTCCAAGGGCCGACCTGCACGTTCTTCGTCTTCAATGCTTTCTCGATCTATTCGAAAAAGTTTGGCTCATTCTTTTACGTTAGAATATGAGGGAGGGCCATATACACCGTCCAGTCACTGTTTAATTTCATTTGGAGTAAGTTTTTCCTTTGGGAAGAACTTAATAACAGCTCGATACTCCATTTTGAATATGTCACAGCTGCAATTATTTACTTAACAGATAAGGTATGACACCAGATAAATCAATATCCTTATCCACAAGTTTCCAATATCGGAAACTTGTGGACCTAACCTTGTACATCCAAAACGGTCTGCATCGTTTGTGCTCATTTGGCGACTTCGGCCTATTCATTGATGTTTATAAAAATGTAACTGACTCAGCTGGCAACAATGAACCTTAAGCTATCAAAATGTGCGATATAAACTTGCATAGTCACTGCCGTACATTCTGTTGAGTTCAGCTTTGTGTCAACAGGTAGTAAACATTCCTAAAGAAAACTTTACATTTTACATTTTCACACGCTATAAGCAGGTGAAAGTGCGAGGACTTGGTGATCAAGTGTGTTCATCTGATATCATTGCAGGACGGATTCGATCATTTGAAGAAGGGCGAGAGACTTTGAAAGTCAACCCTCGCTCTTGTGTTGAAAGTATGGAAGTGGATCGCAGTGTTGGCAGAAAAAACATTACATTGCATGAATATTTAAAACAGATAAATGTGTGCAAAATCGGTTCCTCATTCCCTAACCAATGAAGAGAAGAAGAGGAGAAAGGAATGTGCAAGGAAACTGCTGAGCGTGTTTCCAGCAAATGTTCTAAACGTTTGACAGATATATGAAAGTTGGTTTTATTTCTATACCCCCCAAATAAAGCTCAGAACTGCGTGTGTGTAAAAGATAATGACTCAAGACCGGTTGTCCTTCGACATGATTTTCGTTCTCGGAAGCGAATGTTCGCTGTTTTCTTCAACTATGAAGCGCCATTAGTGGTTGACAGTATGCCAGACGGAATGACAATGAATGGAGAATAATATGACACTTATATTTTGGTTCCTTTATTTGAAGAGCTGAGGCGGCGCCGTCTAAAGACAGGAACTTCACGGCTGTTACTTTTACATGACAATGCGTCTCCTCGCAGAACGACTGCAAAATTGAGGAAACTGGAAGTCGCCAAAGTCCATCCACTTCACCCTACAGCCCTGACCTTGCACCGCGCGATTTCTAATTGAATCCTAGAATGAAATCTTGCATTGGTGGTAAACCTTTTTAAACGAGTACAGGACCTTGCTCAAACTATAAATTCAGCTCTGTTGACAATGTCTCAGTCCGAGTACTTTTGACAAGTGATTGCACCGTCTACAACTGTGTGTGTGAAGGATTGTGAGGACACGTTTTCACTTGCAAAACTTTTTGAACGCCCCCTCACAGCATTCTAAGCGAAGGAGCCATGCCAGAGGTAAGTCACCATGTTATACAGCATCTTTTATGCAGCATTGTTGCTTCGTTTGCATTCAAAGACAAAAGTTTTTTTTTTCATAAGGACTGTCCAAATGGCAAAAGTACACGAATTGGTTTCACCTCTTCATGTTCTTCTTCCTGAACTAAAACATCTTTCGACATGGTTACAGCACTTGTCTAATCTTATGACAGAAGCGATACTTGGAAAGTTTTGAGACGAGGAAAAGTGAATGTTGACCCACTTAAAAGGAATGTGGCACTTGGTAACCTCATTTCTCACCAGTATATCGACTCTCCGCACACTCCCGTGTTCCAGAGTGTGAGAGTAAACCTGTCCTGCTGTGGACCTGGCTATAGAGAGCATTCCCGCGCCATGATTCTTGAGTATTTCAAGAGCGGTTTAAATGAGTTCCAAAGCCTTGAGCGCTTGCAACAGGTTTTCGGGGACCTTGCTGCATCTGCGGCAACGGTTTTTTTCACTGGTTTGCAAAAATTAAAGGGGTCCAACTTCACTGCAAGATGAGAGAAGTGGGCGTCCTATAACTGAGGAAAACATTGTTGGGATGCGAAAACAATCCGTAACATTTAAGGACATCCAAGCTGCCTTCCTGATTGGATCGCCAGCAGTATCAAAAATGCTGCAAAATCATCGTATCAGGAAAGTTCCTACCGTTGGATGTCCCACAATTTGACAAAGGCACAAAAGCTCACCCGCGTCGAATGGTGTGAAGAAATGCTGCAGACAAATGGAGCTCAAGGTTTGTTCCTGATGTCATCACGAATGGATTTACCCGGAGATCTAACGACAATCGGCAGTTTGAATCATTCCCGTTGACGATCCACCAACGAAATTTAAGAGGGCTGAAGTGTTGTAAGACTGCTCAGTTGTACAGCACAGTCTGTCTGCCGAAAGTTTTCGACAAGCTCCGAGAACGCCGTTCAAAGACAGGACTGAAAAGGGGGGGGGGGGTTCTGCTTCACCATGACAACGTCATATCATTATTCAGTTCTTGGAGTCCACTCGTGACTCATCCTTCTTACAGTCCTGACCCAGTGCCAAAAAATGGCATGAAGGCAAGCGATTTTCGAGCCCTAAAGAGTCTCTGGCTGCATATGAAAATTAACTTTCCACCCTTGGCAAGAGTGCTTTGAGAACGAGAAAGTGTAAAGAGTGTGGTGATTCTTAGTGATCCCCGTACAAGGAGAGTTTGGTAGCGTGTCAACAAAACCTGTCATATTTATCTCTGTGGAGTAAAATAAACATTTTTTCCTTTGATTCAACAAAGAAAGGAGGTAAAAAGAAACACACACGTTTTGAGCAGCAAAGTTTGTAAACCTGGATATTCTAGACGAGACGAAAACGAATTACTTGACAATACACATCTGTAACGTGGCTGTTTGAGACAAATTACAAAACAATTGAGTAGAACAGACTGTTGGAGTCTAAACATCCGCTAGTTTATAAATAGCAACCATACAGGCGTGCCAACTGTCAAAAAACCGCCCGACCTCTGCCGTATTCTAATGGATGTTGAATTATTTATCTGCTAAGCAGGGAAACATTTTACTGTGCTGTTGTGGAAAGAAGGCATCATGGGAAATATTGTTTGCACTTGCAGCTTTAGTGTGATGTGGTTTTATATAATAGTTATTTATGTTGGTAACTGTGACACGAGTGAGTGTCACTTCCGCTCACGTGTGTTCGGAATGAAACGTGTTGTATACTACACGGACGACAAAAAAGCAAAATACTTAATATTTAAAATATAAATCTGTATTTAATGAACCAAATACATAAATATTTAAACAGAATGTCTTTAACAACGTTTTATCATCCAAGTAACTTTATTTTGAGTACTGTTTATCGCCCATTTTTACTACTGAGGACACTGATGATACATGAAATGAAATGATAAACTGGGAAAGGATTGTTTTAGGAAGGAAACGTCTCAGGCATAAGTTTAGAGGACCTCCCTGGCATTTGCCATTTATGAGCACTGAGGAAAACGTCAGTCAGGGAGGATGGCCCTGACGGGATTCGAACCCCAGATCTCCCGCTCACGAGTTGCCGTCTTAACGACCTCAACCACCCCTGGCGGTATCCAGGTAACCTATAAGCACAGATTTCACCCCATTATTGATTTTAATGTAGGAAAATTCTCAAACATGGTCAAACATCACAATAAACGTGCTGGAAATTGACACGTTTAATTGTTCTCTAGCTGTTTGTGCAAGATAACCACGGTATCAGTAGGGAGTGCTGCCATCTCTAGCTGAGATTTGGTCCGGCATGTTCCGGATAACATCTGCGGTATCAGTTGAAGTTCAGTCCGGAGAGCTGCCAGTGAGTTGGGGAATCGACCCTTAGCATGTTCTATCGGATTCGGTCTGGACTGAGTACGTTTAACCCCAACCTCGTACAGGAATTCAGAAAAACATCGAGCAATGTGTGGACGAGCGTTATCGTGCAGAGTGATAATGTTGGGATAGGTAAAAGGCACCACGCGAATCTCCTCGATGTAGCGATGCGTTGTCAGTAACATGGGCCACTCGATGAACATCAAGTTCCGTTCTCGCTTCAGTGCTGATCCCTGCCCAAACCCTTTGAAGAGAAAGTGCAGGGTACATAACGTTCTCCATGCTCTGCTCCTCCCATCTGGAGCCCTCAAACAGAACTTGCTCTGACCTTGCTCCACAGTGCAGTTTTGATGGGTGCAAGCAAACAGTATCGAAGTGATGTGATGTTCCATGTTCGTTTTGCGTCCCCTGGACTGTAAATTCACTTCGTACAGCCTTCTTGTTAACATGCCGCAAAGTATTCCAGGTTTCTACCACATCTCGCGAGAAGAAGTTGCGATCAAACGTACTCGGGTAGATGTCTTCCTGTCAGAACCTGCGTACATTGCAATGAAAAGTGCCAATGACGTCAGCAACATCCTCCGGTACTGGCACCACCTTTGCTGCCTCTTCAGCTCTAAGATCTATTTCAAATGTTAAATATGACTTAAGGTTGATTGCTTTAAATCACCACGCGCCACAACAATTCTAATATTAAAACATCGCTTTGCGTGATTGTTGTAAAACTCGCCTTACGCGCGAAATTAACGGTCAGAATCGGAAAAAAAGGCTCAAAGGAATGGATTTAAGATTTTTAAACACATTGATTAACCATTAGACGTGTTGTTGCGTTTCTGTAATGTCGTAAGGTTGGCCTTGTACAAGGCTTGAAGTGTTTTAAAAAAAATACACAGACTGGCTTGCTGTGTCGCTTATAATTTAATTTATCAAAATTAAATAAGTAAACAACAGCAGGAAGACGAAACGTTAATGCAATAGTGGGCTCAGGGATAATACTTTCTAAAGTAAGTGAGTGTACTTTTAATATTTACCAAGTAAAGTTACGTCACGGATGTAAAATCATGTAGTAAGGTTTAGGAAGTTTTCTGTTAGTATAGAAATAAAGATTACTGGTGTTTAGCGTTTTGAAATTAAAGAAATTGTAATGTGATTAATTAATTAATTGTATTTCCAAAACGACAGAAGTTAATTTATGTTATCAATAACTTACATTATTCAAACATTTGTTTAATAGAATGATTCTCGTGTTTGAATTGTTGGCGACGATTTTAGATTTTAGCGAATTTCCGAAGATGTTAGCTATTACAGTTGTAATTATGAAAATATTTTTTTTTTCCTTCAAGTCCATCGATCCTAGGGAAAAAAAGTCTATATAAACATATGGCCGAAAATCCTTAGTTTTGAGTTATTAATGAAAGTTTACCAGAACAAATATCCACAAAATTATTTGTTTTATAACGATTCGTATATATTATGTTAACAAAAGTATCGTCGTGAAGATAGCAAATGTGAAATATAAATCTAATATGTGTAAGAATTATATTTGTATGTAAGAGCGCTCTGTAATAACCTTCAGAAAACGTTTGCGTTACATGTTTTTACTACAATAACCAAAACAACTACAATTTCAAAACCAATAAAAATCTATCTAACTTTCTATTGTTTTTATTTGCTTAGTAATTTGTAATTGTTTTATTGAAACATATGAACATCATCTTAAATACAGAATGTAACTCGAAACTTTCTGTTGTTTCTCTCTATTTTAGTGAATGTAAAGATGATATCAAGGGCTCAGTTCATAAATATGTTTATATTTAAAATACTAACACAGTATATCTTTGTCTATTAGCTTAACCTTATTAACCTTAATTTTGTAATTAGAATAATTTCTCCACAGACAGTTAAGCATGTATTATAGTGCAATTTTTCTTTTATTAGTTAGCTTTAAATTTTGTTATACTAATTAATTCCATAACTTATTTCATTAATCAATAAGGGTATGATTTGGATTTTATATTTTTGCTCTACTTGCTGAGGAATTCGCTTGGTTCACGCAGCTGTTGCGTGACGGAGGTATGTTGTTGTTGTGAAGGCGGTGATGATGGTTGCTAGGTAACCTTTTAGCGTCATGAGAAGCGGGTTTAAATGCTAGGATTGTATCACAGCTGAAACACAAGGAATGAACTGGCACATGATCTCTGTTTGAACTTGATCATTATAATTACACGATTAAATTAATTTGATGTTTAATATAAACTTCAACTTTTTTACACAAGTGCAGGAAGTTGCTTGATGTATGCTGACATTTAGAACATTAAAATATTGTCAAATTTGAAAATCTTATTTCTATATTAGAAAATAATTTACAGTAGAATACCGCGAGCTAATAGACGCTAGATAACGGTGAACAAGATGAAAGGCGTCAACCATAACTGTGGGCAAGAAGCTCCTGTACAGACCGTCAACATTGAGGTTATAGCGCATAGCATTTGATCAGACCGGCCTGCGCACTGTTCACGACTATTTGAATATGAAAAGGTGTACGGACACAGGACAAAAGTGTTCAAGTGTGGAAATGCATGGTGAAGGTGGACAAGCTCAAACTAGTCCAGTATGCGAGTCCCCGTGCTGCTGCATCTACAGACAAGCAGATGATCGCCGTCTTTTGGGACACTTCAGTCATTATGCTAATAGACTGACTTCCTCAACAGCGAGACCCTTACGTGGCTTAGACGTGAACAGCAGTCAATGCGCGGCCCACCTCAATCGCTGCGTGCCTGCCGCATCTGCCTTATTCACCGGATCTCGCTCCATTGCGACAACATGAAAGCTCGCTACGAGACAACGAGGAAATTCAGGCGGCTGTCCATGAAGGGGAGCGTAGTATTCCCAAATAATGGCTACCCGACAGCATAATGGAGTTACCAGGTAGATGACGAGGTTAGTGGGAACAAGTGCATAATAAATAAGGCCCAAAACTACTATAGTACTTCTGAACGACTCTCGTTTTACATATCTGCAAGCTCCACCTTCTGCAGCTTGTACTATTACAAGGGGCAAGTGTCACCTTAAGGTCCACTCTGAGGACTCAGTTCGAAAACTTATCCTCACACAGCACTCTCCATCTCTCTCTCTCTCTCTCTCTCTCTCTCTCTCTCTCTCTCCACACACACACACAGAGTTGTAGACGGTGCAGCCACTTGTCAAAAGCACTACGATACTAGCTTGAGCAAGGTCCTACACTCGTTTAAAAATGCTCCAGCAATACAGGATTTCATTTGAGAAAACAACCAGAAAGGCGCAGGGTGCAAGGTTAGGACTGTAAGGTGAATGGACAAGCAACTGAACTTTGGCGACTTTCAATTTCATCAAATTTTCAGTCGTTCTGTGAGGAGACGCATTGTCGTGCAAAAGCAACAGCCTTGAAGTTCCTGTCTTTGGACGCCGCCGCCTCAGCTCTTCAAATAAAGGATCCAAAATACAAGTGCCATAGTAATCTCCATTCATTGTCATTTCTTCTGGCATATAGTCAGCCACACTAAATGCTTCATAGTTGAAGAAAACAGTGAACATTCGCCGAACGAAAATCTTGTCGAAGAACAACCGGTCTTGAGTCATTCTCATTTACCCACACGCAGTTCTCAGCTTTATTTGGGTAGTATAGTAACAAAACCAACTTTCATATATCTGTCAAACGTTTGGGACCATTTGGTGAAAACACGCTCACAGTTTCCTTGTACATTCCTTTCTCCTCTTCATTGGTTAGGGAATGTGGAACACATTTTGTACAGATTTGTCGCAGCTTTAAATGTTCATGGAGTATATTGTCAATGTTGCCAACACTTCCACACTTAGCATTTCAACAGTTATATGTCGATTTCTTCCACCAAATTCCTCACTCTTTGAATTGTTATATCGTTCACATATTCCCGAGGCCGGTCAGAGCGAGGGCTGTCTTTCAAAGTCTCTCGCCCTTCTTCAAATGATCGAATTCATCTTACAATGATATTACATGAACACACTTGATCACCATGAACAGCTGTCAAGTCCTCGCTCTTTCACCTCATAGAGTGTGAAAATGCAGAATGTAAAGTTTTCTTTAGAAATATTCATGATTTTTCACCAACTATTGACACAGGACTGAACTCAACAGACCGTACAAAGTACATGCGGAGTGCAGTGAATTGTAAATTCAGCCCACAGAGCGCGGGAAAGGGGGCTAATGATCCGTACCCGGAGGTCTAATTGACCAGCACTCGCTACGTTCAAAGGCTGTGTGCATATGACCGTCATAATCAGACATTAATTTGGTTGACGCTCAAACTGAAAAAAAAAAAACACCATTTGGTTTTGTAGCATATTTCTACATCTGTGAATTTTTTTAGATTAAAAACATTTAAATTAAGATATTTAGGTCGCGATCGTTAATATTATAAGTTCAGATCAATTTCAGTGTAAAATGTCGTGGTCTAATGCTAACCACATTTGTCTCATAGACCCAAGATCGCGGATTCAATCCTTGCCAGGTTCGATGTATTTTTGGGGGAATAAATACCATAAGCACGTCTGCTTGGAAGGGAAGAGAAGCCGTGGGTCCCATATCGTAGATTTATAAAAATAAAAGAACCTAAAGCCTGAAAGAAGAGGCCTTTGAGCAAAATTTATTGGCCGTTTCAAGTCCTGAATTGAATGGGACGCTGATGACTTGAGATGTTAAAGAGCGTTCATAAATAAACCAAATAATAATGACCGTCAATCAGGAAAGAATGTACGTGTTTGTGTATTAAATAAAAACACAACTTTCAGGCTTAAAGGTATATCTGCTCCCGTATTACTTTATTTACGTGTTAGCTTAACGTTTCCAACTGCACTTACCTGTAAAGCAATTAAAACGGAATAAGGTTAACATTTAAGCTACACAGTTAATTTTAGCGGTTTTTCTGTGTTCCCTCCCCTGCATTTTATTTTACCAGGTTGATAGAGCACATAAAATGTGTTCATCGCTCCCGCTTCCCTGGAATTCTACTTTTCCCGCTGCCGTTAGGTACTGAAGCAGTAAGTTGCAACATGCACATGCGCAGATCATTCCCCCATACTTCATCACGTAACAGCAAGGAGTTTATCACTTGTCAGGAATACCCAATACTTGTTAATGCTAACAATAACAACCCCCTATGTAACTTCTCCCCCCGGACCACCTTTTTTGACGTCCTCGGTGATTATGGAAATTCGGTTCTCAAGTATATCCCAACTCCTAGTGGTTCGATTTCTCTGATTTTGAGAAACTGTTTTTGTTATTTTGTTTAAATGGTACCGGGTTTTGTTGAGAAAAAACAAATTGCGGCCGCTACAGCGGTTTTTAAATTTTTGCTTTAGGTTAACCCCCACTCCCAATGGTCCAATTTTGCTGGTTAACCAACTGGATGTTGTATGCTGAGTTTTGTTGAGCAACAACACAAATGCGGTCACTAGAGCGTTGCTACACATGAGTACAACCGCAGTACTACAGTTAAAGATCAGGGCGGCTCACTAGGTCGTCACCTCTCCATCAGGAAGCTTCACGAGTCTGGGTGAACCCCGTTCCAGACTTTCTTAAACTTAGGAAAATCCTTAAGCAGGTGTCGGGAATGAAACCCGGGCCTACAGTCAACAAAGTTAACGGCTGGAACAAGATGGTGACCTTCAGGTAAGTACAGTCTTAAAGTTTGAACGACTTGTTGTCACTAGATGGCAGCATCAGTTTGGTGATATTCGGCACAATAGCGAAACAGCAGTTACCCATGGCGGCGCCTCTGAGCAGCGCTCCGTTGTGGACAGAAGTTATGTAATCAAAGAAATGCTTCCGGTGAGAGGTCTTGTCACGTCAAGCAGAAGTTCTCTGAAGACAGAGGGGTAACTATAAACACTGCTATTGATTGTTCACCGAAGGGTGCCGTGCAGCACAAAATGTAAAGAAAGTGTCTGGCATTACATCTCAATCGCTAGCCCGAAACGAGTTCACCTGAGACCAGCCGGAAAAGTGATGCCCACCTTCTTCTAGACCGCCACGGGTGGCCGAGGAGGTCGTTAAGGCGCAGACTCTTGAGCGGAAGGTCTGGAGTTTGAATCCCTACAGGACTGTCCTCCCTGACTGAGGTATTTTCCAGGTTTTCCTCAGTCCTCATAAATGGCAAATGCCGGGAAGTACCCTAAACTTAGGCCTTGAACGTTTCCTTCCTTAAAAATAAATCCTTTTCCAATGTATCATTTCATCTCATGTATCATCAGTGTCATCGCCTGTGGTGCCTCAGTAGTTATAAACGGGCGTTAAACACTATTAAAAAAACCTTCTTCTAGGATAACGAAGGCATACTGCTCGCCGCATTCCAGTCTCAAGGACATGTCATAAATGCCGACTCTTGCTGTAACATATAGGATCCTCCCCATAACAACGTTCGTCCTCATACTGTCAACAAGACACACTGCGATATTTTAAATGTGAAATTCTCGAACATCCTCCGTATAGCCCCGATCTTGTTCCCGACGATGAAGCTGTAGAAAGGAAAGTCACTGCCTGGTTCCGACATCAGCTTAAAGAATTTCAGGGGCTTGTGAAGCTATGGCACATTATGTTGAGAAATAAAAGTATTTTTAAATCAGTTTTGAGTTCTATATTAACGTGAAAATTACATAACGACTTACCCTCTTGGAGTATTAGGGCAATATTTAACAGTATTTCAAACAGTTTGAATATTCCTTCCCCTACGGAGTAAGTGTCTATCATATTAATGTCCTTTGACCGCATTAGTGCCGAATTTACAAGAACAAAAGATTACCAGCACATCATTTGTTTATTCGCTGCCAAGTTAAGAAAAAAAAAGCATCGCATCGACAAAACAAGTGACAGCGCTAGAAAGCTGGGCAACTGCGTCGTGTCTGCGGAAACGCCACAGAAAATCTGCAGCTTGGCACACATTGTCGTCTACAAATTATTTTCTTTCGCCAACACAATTTTCAACAGCCGTATATTTGGTGTGCGTCAGTACGCATATCGATCGTTAAAAAACGTACAGTTTTAAAGATAAGAGAAAATTATTTAAATACTTACTGCGTATTTTTGACTTTTAAGTTTGTCTTACAGTTTCAATTACGCGATGGGATCATAAATGAACATTACGCAAAGCTTGATTTAATTTAGGGGGAAAAAAATTTGTCACGCGGGAACTAAGCGAATTCCTCAGCAAAATCAATAACTTTAAAATTACAGTTCTTGCAGTCTATAAACATTACAAAAGAGGCACCACATTTATAGATTATTATTTATATTATTATTATTATTATTATTATTACTATTGAGAATAAACCACAAGAATTAATGGTATACTATTAATTAAATGAAATATATGACCATTGACTTGGCTGTTGGTAGAGCTTTTTTAATTTCCTTTAACCCCTACTCTTTAAATTTCGGTTTTTAGGCACACCGCTACTCCTAATGGATCAATTTCCCCAAAATCATTTTTCTTATTTTATCTAAATAGAGAGATATGTTACAAAAAAATAAATATTTCTGCCCCTAGCGCGATCTTTAAACGTTGGGTTTCGAGTAAACCCTCTCCTTAAAAAGTCTGATGTTGCTGATTTCTGGAAAGTATTTTATTAATTTATTTTAATGGTATACACCGAGTTTCGTTGAGAAAAAACAGGTTGCTAGAGCGTTAACAGACAGACACACACACACACATTTTTACTGTAATTTTTGGTGCCTAGTACGAGAGTAGGTCCATAAGTTTCCGGCCTCGCCGATAAGGATGGTGTCATACCTTATCTGTTAAGTAAATAATTGCAGCTGTAACTTCCGCTCCACTGTATTCAGTTGTTCAGATTTAGTTGCATTAAGAAGGCTCTGTGTAGAAGATTGTGATATGTTCAAAATTGAGTTTCGAGCTGTTATAAAGTTCTTCGCAAAAGAAGGACTTACTCCAAATGAAATTAAACAGCAATTTGACGGTGTATTTGGAGATTGTTTATTGATTTGTTTTATTTACGGACGCTTTTTAACATCTCAGGTCATCAGCGCCACATTCAATTCAGGGCGTGAAACGGCCGACAACTTTTGTTCAGAGGCCTCTTCTTTCAGGCTTGAGGGTTCTTTTTCCTGCCGTAAATGTACGACACAGTACCCACGGCTTTACTTTCCTTCCGAAGGAAGCCATACTTAGGATTTTTACGCCCGAAAAAATCCATGATTATGGCCGGGTTTGAACCCGCGATCTTGGGTTTAGGAAGCAAGTATGGTAACCACTACACCACCAGGACCGACATATGTATATGAGGAAGCATCCCTCTCATATTTTATCCTAAAAGTATGGGCCAAATTTTTATGAATGGTTCGAGAAAGCATTGAATACAAAGACTGTGTAAGTCAGCCCTTGGAGGTGCTCACTCCTGAAAACATCGCTCTTGTAAAGGAGAAATAATGGAAAACCGGCGGCTCAAAGTTACAGAAATAGCAGAAAGTTTGGGCCTTTCTAAAACACCAGTCCTTCGAATTATTAATGAACATTTAAACACGAATAAGGTTAGTGCAAGATGGGTGCCTAGACTTCTTTCCTCAGTCCAAAAGCAGCAACGAGTCATCTGTTGTCAGGCAATTTTTGAGCTCTGCCGTGGCAACGAGAGAGAAGTTCTGCAAACGATTTAACGGATATGAAACTATGGTCCTGTACTATGATCCCTTGTCCAAAAGAGAATCAATGGAGTGGCGTAAGCCTCTAAAGGCCAAGGTCACTCAGTCAACCAAAAAGATCATGACCACAATCTTTTGGGACTGTGAAGGAATACTCTTCATTGACTTCAAGGAGAGGAACACCACAGTAAATGGGGAGTACTATGCCGGCCTACTGCACAGACTACGTGCTTCCATCAAAGAGAAAAGGCGAAGAAAGCTGAGTGGTGGTGTGCACCTTCTTCACGACAACGCACCTATTCACACAGTTCTTGTTGCAAAGGAAACAGCGAAGAAATGTGACTTCAAGGAGCTCGACCATCCATCCTACAGCACAGATCTAGCTCCCAGTGACTATTTCCTCTTCTCAAAACCCAAGGAGGATCTTCAAGGAAGGAAATTTAAGTGTGACAAAGAAGTGATGGATGCTGTTTATGCCCATTTTACAGACAAGAAACAAAGATGTGAGAAGTGTATTGCAATAAAGGATAATTAATATTGAAAAGTAAATTTTGTTTATGTCTTTATCATACCTAGAAAATGGTTAGGCCGGAAACTTATGAACTTACCGTCGTAAATAGGATCGATGGAGATTTAAAGAACATTTTCAAAAATCGTTTAATGGGCACAACCGCAATAGCGACATTCTTTCGGAATTCCCTAAAAAGAGAGAGAAAGAGAGATAGAGAGGGAGAAGGAGGGAGAGAGAGATCGGCCATTCTGCCGGACCGTTACGTTAAAGTAGGCTATGACTGCATGTCGGGGGGGGGGGGGGTGCTTGAAAGTGCTACAAAACGTTATTTGAACTTTATAGAGGGCGATAAAAGGCTCCTGCCATTTGCACCGACTGTAAACATGAGATATCGCATCATGCAACGGATTTCACTGTGTCGTAAATCAGATGCCATGACCTGAAATATCGTAAAGTAATATCTTTTTCCTGCGTAAATTTTTTATTTCGGTATTACAAATTTGTAACGCACTTTAACGTTCTTGCGTAGTCTTTCAGCTAGTGTAATATTTAGGCTTACAACTTATGAAAGAATAAACACAGTTTTTATTTTGAAAGGATCATTAATTGCACACACGTCGACACTCGTTTTACATCCCCCTAATTGGTGTGGAGTAAACCTATCGATCGTTATTTCTCTTTGCCGATGACGTCATGGCAGTTGTAAATAGTAACGCGCTGAGTAGCGCTGAGCATGGTCATCGCTGAAGCGTACGCCTTGATGTTTTTATCCAAAAGATAAGAGCAGAGCGAACACTCCTGCTCTTCAACTGTTTATATCCCAAAGATAGTTGCGTGTCGGTCAGGCAGCAGCATTGACCAAGCTCAGCACACAATGAGCAAAACTCACCTGTATACTAACAAACAGATCACTTCACATCACGTCCCCAAGTTGGCAACTGACGGAGTGTGGTAGCAGTGTCGGCAAGCAGGCCGACTACATTATCGATTATTTAGGGGGTGCTGGGCTCTGCTGGCAGTCACGTGGCCGGCCTGGGGGTGGGGGAGGTGCTGGGCTATGCCCGAAATTCCTGTAACCACGTTAAATCTTCCCCCTGGGACAGCCTGCTAGCCCTTCCCAAATTTTAAATCTCATTCTTTTATGTGCACACATTAACCTACTGTTCCCATGGCAACCAGCTCGAAAGTACGGCGTAATTTCCAGTCCCGTTACCATAGAAACAATTAATATGTCTAGTTCTTTACCGTGTAAATATTAGCAATTTAATGATCCACTTTCTTTCATATTAACCAGTTTGAAAATACAGAATACTTCCCAAATGATGTAAACAGGGTTCTTTAAGGATCTGATAACCGTAACACTTTCGTGGTAAACAGGCAAAAAGAAGAAATAATTTCTAACCTGGTAACCATAGAAACAGTTAATGTCGGTAAGATAGTTTTTTTTTCCATCTATGTATTACCATTATAACAATTCATACGTTTTCACGACAACCAGGTCGAAACTACGAAAAAATTGCTAAATTAGTTTCCATTGAACACTTTATTATGGTACAATTCTTTCCTATGCATTGAAAATGTAACAGGGAACACGTACGGTAACCATGACAAGCGCGGAACAATTCCCAAATTGTTTACCATGGAAAGAGTTAACATAGTGCAGTTCTTTCTTTTGTTTTAGAAATAATAATACAACGTGCTGTTTCGTGATAATCAGGTCGAAATTAAGAAATAATTCCCAGCTTACCTTAGAAACATGACAACACTACAGTAACCAGCAGAAAATGGGAAATATTTCGCAAATTGGTTGCCATGTAAACAGTTAATATAGTACATTTTCCCCTGTGTATTATAAAAAGCATAACAATACGCAGTCAGTTCAAAAGTACGGAATAATTTCTATCTTAGATACCACAAAACATTCATTGTAACGCAGTTCTTTCTTATGCGCTAAGAATAAAACGAGAAACGCATACTTTTTCTATGGCAACCAGTGTGAAAGAACGAAACAGTTGGTTACCATGGAAACAATGAATAGTCCAGTTCTCTCCTGTACATTGGGAATAGAACATTACGTACTGTTTCCGAAATATGGAACAATTCCCAAAGTGTTTGCCATGGAAATATTTAATATAATGCAGTTCTTTCTCAAGCAGGGGGAATATAACACAAGTAACAGTTTCCTGTGTATTATAAATATAACAATAGGTAGTACTGTTTCTATGTACTGCTGACGTGAAATGTTTCCCATTCTGCTGTGCCATCTAGTAGCAGTTGCACGCATTGACTAATGAACACGATTTCGACTCTAGGTTGAGATGAAGCTAGGGAAGACGAATGCCATCTAAGTATAGAAGCCGCATGCTGTTGGGTGAGCGGACATAAGTCCTAAGCCAGCCCCTTCAGAAAGTTGACAGTCTATTGTTTCGCCCCTAGCTCTTGAGGATAGGCGCGCATGTCGAACACCTGTTATGGCCCAACAATGTGTATTGATTGTTAGCAGCACTTAGCTTGAGAGAGAAAGAGGGGTGGCGGTGTGTCATGTCCTGCCTAATAACTGCTCATTTCCAGCCCACTTTCACGTTCTTGCATTTTCTTTATGCGTTTCCGATGCGCCGTCTTCAGAACCTGAGGAACCTTGAACGTAAATGCATTGCAACGAGGTGGAAAGCACACAGTGATTCCCAGCCTGCTTTTCATTTGGTTTCCTTGACAACCACGTGAAAAATGCGGAATAACTCTCAACTATTAGGAATACTGTTTCTATGGTAACCATGCTGAAAATACGAACTAATTCTCAAATACTAGGAATACTGTTTCTATGGTAACCAGGTCAACATGGTTACTATGGAAATCATTAATATAGTGCAGTTCTTTCTTTTGTTAAGACAGGTTCCAAAGTGTATTAGGAATATAACATGTACTGTTTCCATGGTAACCAGGTCGAAAGTACGGGATACCTGCAAATGTAGTTGTCATGAAACAGTAAAACTTGACGCAAGCGTAAAACTCTATCGCCTTTAGTGTTCTTGACTGCCGCAATCAAAGTGCCCGTCACGTCGACGCGACAGGCCTGCCAACGTTACGCTGAATGATAATCCACAAGCACGGAACGGCTATTAACGACCCGAATTAATATCCTAATTGATGACGTGTGATGCGAGGCGATGGACAATGAATGCTTAAGGGGAAGTTGCTTTTCCAATGAAAAACTGCCTGTCACATTTTCCAGATGTCGAATGTGGCCAAGAAATGACCATACTATTTTATATGTTTGTTGCATTATGCGTTAAGCGTGTTTAACTGCTAATGGACCGAGCGAAGACTCTGTTATCAGTCAATTGATGAATGGAACGATCGCCTCATTGTAACTGTAAGAAATAAACGGTATTGTTACAACCCTTACTGTAACAAAGTTGCTAGAAACATTTACTAGTTACCCTTGCACATAAGAGAGGAACATATATTTAAATTAATTTTGTGACACTCACCGTTAGCCAAGAAAGCGGAGGACAGATATCTCCGCGTTACTAGGTGCCCCTAGGCTAATAGATTTGGTATAACTTTTACTCCGAAGTGAATTCAAGCTTTCTAAAAGCACGAGATATAAAATAGCTTTAGCCATGCATCAATAGCGAACGATTTGCTGCCGTGAGCTATATCTGTTCAATAAAGAATAATTTCTTTTGTAAGTGTAATTTCTCGTGCTTTACAATTTTTTATTAGCTTAACAAACACCCCACGAACAACACGCAACTCTGAAACTCTGCTTTCGTCTCTTCCGCTGAGACCTAAATGAAGTTTGTTGTTCCCTATAGCACAGCTAGAACACGCTTTAAAATGTTTAAAGACGGAAGGCTGTCAATTTCAAAGGAAGATGGACCCGGGTCTCCCGTTTGTGTGCTAACGGAAGAAAAGGCTGCTGTCGTTGTGAAAGAGGATAGTCGAATAATATTAGGAACACTTTCAGAAATCTGAAAATTTCACTATGCCATCCACACGTTGGTAACTGAAAAGTTCCATGTGAGACGTGTTTGTGAACGGTGGGTTCAAAGACTGCTGATGAAACTTGGCTACATCATTTCGATCCTGATAGCTCTGTGCGGAAATCTGCATCAACATCAACACCATAAATAGATAAAAAAAATGTTGCATCTGCTGAGAAAGGTTCGATCATCAATTTTTGATATTCAAGGAACTATTTGTGAGCACAAACAACTGTAACTGGGAAATACAGTTCGATCACTTTCGTTTTGACTACGGGAGAGTGCACCGCTCGTTAGCCGCTTAGCCAACCAGCCGGGTCTCTGTGATTAGCGGGAGGGTAAAACAATAAAACAAACCAACCATATAACAATACACAATAGGCTCATTATTTACCAAATTATCAAGTCAGGTGTTGACTGACCGCCTTCATTCCCCACTTCATGTCTCTTTAGGAAATTATTCATCCCTCGCTGTAGTTCATTTTGAGATATCCGGACAATTTCCTGACGAGTATTATCTTTGAGTTGTTATATGGTGTACGGTTTGCCTCGTATAAGGCATTTTTCATTTGCCCTAGAGATAGTAAACGCAGGCTGTTAAATCGGGGGACTGAGGGGACCAAAAATCCCTAATAATAGCTCTGTCTTGTGCAAACACCTTGTGAATTGCTCTCATGGAATTATTCGCAGTGTGAGCAGTGGCAGAGTCCTGTTGAAAATATGCAGATCACGCTCTCTGTCGGTTAACTCTCTGAAAAAAGGGGTTAATATGGTATTCACATAAGTAACAGAATTAACTGTACTCCAAAAAAGCAATTGGTTGTATGATTCTTTCACCAATGAGTTAATACATGTGCCGTTGTAAACACACGAGGCATAATACACTTTATGTACACTATCGAATTAAGGAACGAGCACCACAACACACACTTGGGAACAGCTGCGCTACCATTGAGACAGTCAGCAAGGTTAGCAAGTAAGTTTGCTACCCCTCAACGACGTGGCAAATGAGTGGGGGTTCGTACACAGGAAAAACCCTGAGCCGTGGGGTAAAGCATCACTGCACTACTGAAATGACCTGGAAACTTGTAAGGGCATGTCAAACGCAAATGTTGTTGCTGAATATTCCACTAAATCCATGTGAAGTATATGACCCTCACCCTCCTTATAGTCCAGATTTAGCTCCATGTGACTTTTTGCCTTTTCACCAAATTTAAGAAATATTTTCGTGGGAGGCATTTTCCATCACCAAAAGTAGTGATTAAGGCTGCGAAGTTACTCTGAAAGACTTGTCAGCATGTCTTTAAAGACTGTCAGAAACGCTGGGGCAACTACTTAGAGAAAAATCGTTAAAATTATGAGTAAAACATGTCAAAAAAATCATCGTTCTTTATTGAAAAGTAGCCAATGCTACTTCAGTTATCATTTGCATAAACCCAGCCTGTTGTCACGAATTGTTTTGTTTATTTATATGAACATTTACCAGCATTTTCCACTAGGAAACCTTAGTTGTTCCCCTAAAGTTCACTAACCCTGCAAGCGGGGGGACGGGACGGTAGAGAAGTGTTGGCAAACCGTGGAACACGGACCGTGACCGGGTCAACAGTTTTAGTATAGGAGATGAAAGTTGTATGTTTTTGGCTTATACTTTTAAAATCTGGGGCAGATGTGTTGCCTTATCTGAGCGTTTTATACAAAAAAAAGTGCCCAAACATATAAAAGCAAACAGATGCCCTGAGTGAAATCCGCATTTTACAAATAATGGAATCAAAGTCACAAGTTCTGTTCACTTTTTTAAATGAAGTTTGTCACCCTATAAGTAATACCCCTTGCACCTCTCACAATGATGCTTGAACTTTCGAAAGCTTCCTCATACTATAAATAAAAAAGTCTGTCACGCAGGAGCTGCGTGAACTAAGCGAATTCCTCAGCAAGTTCAATTTGTGAAGGTTTTAATGAGCGCTAGAGCAAAGAATGCAGTAAAAAACAAGTGGAGATATACACGTGTATTTAATAAAAATACTTTTCCGTATCATTATTATTTTATTTACCTGTTATATTGTTAGCTTAACGTTTACAATTACACTTAGCTGTATAACAACTAAAACGGAATGTGATTTACTTTTAAGCTATATAGTTAATTTTAGGTGTACGGTTGCTTATTTTTCTGTGTTCCGAAACCGCTGTGTTCTCTCCACCTGCATTTATTGTACACTTTACACTACCGCTTAAGATTTGTACATCGCTCCAGCATTCACTGGAATTCGACTTTTTCCGCTGCCGTTTGGTACTGAAGCCGCAAGACGCCCGCTGTCTGTAAGGGTTAGTCCATGCGGATGCGCACACTATACTCCCCTACTCTTTTTCATGATACCAATAAGCCTATCGCTTAACGGGAATGCCCAATTATTAATCTCCTAGGCGATAGCAAAATTCCGTTTCCAGGTATACCCCGCTCCTAATAGTGCGATTTCGCTGACTTTCAGAAACAATTTCTCTTGTTTTATTTCAATGGCATACACCGGGGGGGGGGTTATTTTAGTAAAAAAACAACAACACCAAAACAACAAAACTTTCGATCATTAAAGCGATATTTAAATTTCGCTTTAGGTTAATCTCCACCCCCAATGGTTCAATTTTGCTGGTTAAGGAACTCAATGAATGGTATGCTAATTGAGGTTTATACGCCGAGTTTCTCTGAGAACAAACAAAAAGTGCGACCGCTAGAGCGTTAACAGACAATTTTTAAATCATAATTTTCGTAAATAGGAAGATGGATATTTACTTGGATACAACCGCATTACTTCGTAATTCGCCAAAGTCAGGAGGTATGGAGGGTGGGGAAGAACAGTAATCTTGTTTTTCATGCAAAAGTCACTAATTAGCAACGATGAATTCGTTATCGTGTTGCAGAATTCATGAATTGTCTCCACGCCTCTTCATTCTCACGTTGTCTTGGTAATATAAGCCACTCACAGAATTGCCGAAGAACAGACTTTGACGTTTGACTTTTTGAACACCGTAACAAACCCCTAGTCCTTGCTGCACATCAACGTTTTCTGAGCAGGAATTCATTACACTTCGGTGTTTACTCAAACGTCACGCGCCAAATTTCATGAACGATGGGACCCCAGACTACTTTTAAACCACATATACCGTGCGATCAGTGATGCTTTCCTCCGCGGCGCGGGGTTTTTATATGAGCGTTTGCCGTGCCGTGGTGAGAGTACTTGCTGACGTTGCTGACTGTCACAGTTGTAGCGCAGCTGTTCCCGAGTGTGTGTGTTGTTCGTTTCTTAATTCGACAGAATACATAAAGTGTATTATGTCTCGTGTGTTTACAGCGGCACTGCATGTACGACACTCACATATGTTGACTCGGTCAGCTAGTGAAGTTTGAAGGAAGATTCCTAGTTCACAATCTGCAAAATAAATTTCAGGAAACTGAAAGTGTCCAGCTCAAGAAACGAAGAGTTACATGACATTGGAAATAGTTTGGGAAATTTCCCTAGAAAATCTCTTCGTCATCTTGCACAACAAGTGCAAAGACTACAGCACTTCACATCTTTTTGTATGTTTTACTACTGAACACCACAGGCGGTGCATGCTCTTCCGCCAGGTACTTTTTGTTGAATTGTTTTATTTACGGACTCTCTTTAACATCAGCGTCCCATTCAATTCAGAGCGTGAAAGGGCTGATAAATTTTACTGAGAGGTCTCTTCTTTCAGGCTTGAGGTTCTCTTACATGCCGTAAATGTACGACATGGGACCCACTGCTTTACTTCTCTTCCGAAACAAGGCATATTTAAGGTTTAAACCGGCGACCTTGGCTTTAAGAGGCAAGCTCACTAGATCACCAGGACGGATACAAGGCAACTATAGAGTTATCTATCTCAATAACAGTCTGAACTTCAGCATCTCTCCCCGATTTACCCTGTACGAAGGTAAGTGCGAAAGGTTTGAGACAAGTCAAATTGGGACTGGGTAGACTCACTTTGACTGTTACATCTTTTTATAGTACTCTGTACCTTTCTCATGCTCAAAAACGATTTATCAAAGCAACTCGCCACCCATTTTCCTAAAGGACGAACGAAGCGTTCGTTTTCATATGCAGTCACAGCCTCTTCAGGGGTGGAAAATCGCTTTCCTCGCATGCGATTTTTTACCACTATGAAGAGAAAATAATCGCATGGAGCAGGTCAGGACTGTCGGGAGGATGACATCTGTGAACTCCAGAAACTGGACGGTGATGATAGCTGTGTGAGCACAGGCGTTGTCGTGATCTCCCTCAGCCCTGTTCTCGGAGCTTATCACAAACTGAGCAGCAACTTCCTTTACACCATCACCCTCTGCAGCTCCATCGCAACGACTGGCTGCCTGTGCACGGTTGTTTACCCTCATACTCTGGAATACCGGTTTGCTCGTAAGGGATGAGCCTATCACATGCCACATTTCTTTTAAGTGGGTAAATATTCACGACGATTCCTAATCTCACAACTTTCGTGGTGAGGTTCGTTTGCCGGGCTTTCAGATGTCCATACCGCTCGTAGGGGGTTTTGCGTCTCAACAAAGTTCGTAGCAGTCGCTCGCTGACTTGAGAGCAATGTAATTTTGTCTGTAAATACGAATCAATTCGTGAGGAATTAAACCAGAAGTCCTGGGCAATTGTCTCCTTCCAGAATTCATGAATAAATTTGATATACTGGTTCAGTGCAAAACAAGCGAAAACAAATTGGTGCAAATCTTCAACTTTCACTATCAAAATTAGGAGAACAAGTTCGGGCTTCAGTGTCTTCTGTTCATACAGCAACAAAATTGTTAAAAGTCAAACCTTGCAAGTGTCCATTGTCTACGACAAGGTGAACCCGTAGCATGTGTGTATTACTGTCAGTGGTTTCTTTCGTCAGTGGCTGAAGGATTAATCGGTCCACACCTTGTGTTCTTTTCTGATGAGGCGTGTCATGTGATCACTTACAACATTGACCATTGATATTCTGAAAACCCAAATTTTATACTGGAAATCCCTCTTTATGACAGGAAAATTGGAGTTCGTGTGCGCTTAGCACAATATTCATAACGGTCGGGGTTTTTTTTTTTTTTTTGAGTAGAGCATAGATAGGGAGATATATCTGATGGAAGAAGAGAAATCATATTCCGTCACTGCTCATACAGGGGAATGTTTGAAAATATATGACTCTCTCGCTCCCTAGATATGACAGTCTGTGATTTATTTGTTGGGTAGCCTGAAGGACAAAGTGTACTCATACGCAGGAAAACATACAGTAGTCGAACTAAATCGTGTCATTCAAATGTGTTTAGCTGAGGGAGACGACATTTCCAATAAGATTTTAGGAAGCGAAGTCGGAGTACAGGTGCGGTCGGCTGTACACGCCCAGCTGCCGAGAAGCAAAAGTACATGCCACCGGTAAAGACATACTCTGAAAGCCTTGTCTTTTAGTTACTTTTACAACTGGTTTAGTTGTCTAATTAGTTTCTTTATATGTATTTTACTTAAAGTGTGTGTTGCAGCCCGTTTTCTGCCATTATGTTTGTTAGATGACAAATGAAGTACTGAGGCAAATAATGAATCCTAGAAAGTTTTGAAAGTCAGCAATAATGAGGCAACGTGTGGCGATGGTTTGTTTACACGACAAGAGGCCATCGCGTGACTCAACTCTACGTAACTACTGCACGTGTTCGATAATCGATAACAACAGCGCTATATCATAGGAAGAAGCCGTGAAATTGTAAAATTACTGTTTTGAATATTTAAAAAAAAATAATAAATATTTTAAACTCTTTCCTTTTCTAACAATGTCGCAATTGTTGGTTAACAGAATTATCAAAATGATTATAATTTACCCTTCTGCAGTATGGGACTCTTTGATGCAGCCATTATCTCGTTTCATAAATGAATAGCTTATTCAAAATCTTGTGCAGGACCATTTGTCGTGTAAAAAGATACAAAGGAAACTGGCCCCCAAGCATGTTATCTTTGGCATGTTTCGCAAACGGAGATTTTCGAAAATTAATAAATGAAAAATTATATCTCACAAATCAATAAATAAAAAGTATTTTGGTATGAAATTCGAAAAAAAAAAAACAATTCTATTATTTTTGGGTTCTTTATACATATTTTATGCTAATTAATGTTTTTAAGTAAAACTTATTACCGATCTGAACTAGTCTGTGGACATGAGTCTACAAGGATGCATGAAATGACACGGGCATAGAGTCCTTGGTGCCTTAAATCTATCTGACATTATCCTTCTCAGGATAAGAAAAAACTCCTTTAAATACAGCTTTACCTGACCGGGATTCGAACCCAGGTATTAGTGGTAGCAAATGCTACCACTGGACCACGGAAGCGGTCTAATGTATTTCATACCTAGTTAGGGAATATTTCATACCTAGTTAGGGAATATTTCATACCTAGTTAGGGAATATTTTAATTCAAGTGTTTGTATGAGAAATTTAAAACCTAATTTCCTTTATTAAAATACGTTAAGGGGAATTTGAAAATTCAGATATAAAATAAAATATTTCCGGACTGCAAATAGATTAAAATGTATTTAATCCAGATAACATGTGATTAATTAGGTAGACATATATACTAATTATGTTCAGATGTAAAAAATTAAGGTTGATATGTTCACATGTACAGTGTAAATATTACAATTTCACATTTTTCCAATCCTAATTTACATTCAACAAATTTTCAATTACTTGTCGGTGTTTGTCCCGACTTCCACCCCAGCTACAGAGTGATTTGCACCACGCATTCGGCAGGTTCGGTTCATTCCCGTTGGGTTGGACGTTTACGAGGTAGGTCCATAAGTTTCCGGCCTCGCCGATAAGGATTATCGTCTTCACAAAATCCTTATCTGGTGTCATAACTTCTGTTAAGTAATTAATTGCAGCTGTAACTTCCCCTCCGCTGTGTTAAGTTGTTCAGATATAGTTGCATAAAGAAGGCTGTGTATAGAAGATTGTGATATGTTCAAAATGGAGTATCGAGCTGTTATAAAGTTCTTCACAAAAGAAGAACTTACTCCAAATGAAATTAAACAGTGATTAGACGGTATATATGGGGAAGTATCCCCCTCATATTCTACCGTAAAAGAATGGGCCAAACTTTTTCGAATGGGTCGAGAAAGCATTGAAGACGAAGAGCGTGCAGGTCAGCCCTTGGAGGTGGTTACTCCTGAAAACATCGCTCTTGTGGAAGAAGAAATTATGGAAGACCGGCCGCTCAAAGTTACAGAAATAGCAGCAAGGGTAGACCTTTCTAAAACAACAGTCCTTCCAATTATTCATGAACATTTAAACATGAATAAGGTTAGTGCCTAGACTGCTTTCCTCAGTCAAAAAGCAGCAACGAGTCATCTGTTGTCAAACATTTTGGAGCTCTGCCGTGGCAAAGAGAGAGAAGTTCTGCAAACCATTGTTAATGAAACCATGGTCTTTTACTACGATCCCTTAACTCTTCATTGACTTCAAGGAGAGGAACGCCACAGTAAATGGGGAGTACTATGCTGGCCTACTGCACAGGCTACATGCTTCTATAAAAAAAAAAAACAAACGAGGAAAGCTGAGTGATGGTGTGCGCCTTCTTCACGACAACGCGCCTGTGCACACAGCTCTTGTTGCAAAGGAAGAAATGTGGCTTCAAGGAGATCGACCATCCACCCTACAGCCCAGATCTAACTGGACTATCGGGTTTGCGTTGTGCGGTCGTGCAGCACCCACAAATATGACCTTACAGGTTTTCAGGACATTTCTGTAATGTTGTCAAGTTACAGCTGTGTGTGAACGTACAACATGCTGGTAAATAATTCCTTGAATATCGAAAAATGAGATGACCATAACTTTCCCAGCAGAAACAACCACTTTTTCTTCTTCTTCTTCTTCTTCTTCTTCTTCTTCTTCTTCTTCTTCTTCTTATTTTTTATGGAGAGTTTCACACAGTTTTGTCGTGTGCTCTCAGAATCCAAATAATATGCAGTGACCAAGAGAAATGTTTCAGAGTTTCTGAAAGTGTTCCTAATGCTATTCCATGTAACTCTCTCACAATACAGCAGCGGTGTCTTCCATTTACACAAACTGGGTCCATCTTCCTTTGAAATTGATTGTCTCCCCTCTTAAAAGCATCGGCGTTCTGTGATGTAGGAAATAACAAATTCTCCACATGTACATTGCATATACTTAAGCTGAACATTTACTGAGATGAAAGCGGAATTTAAGAGGCACAGTAGGCGAAACTGAATATGTCTCAACTTTAACATCTCTCACATATCTGAAACCGAAGTGACAGCATATTAAGCATTAAGATAATAAAATATTGTAAATAGCAAGAAATTACGCCTGTGAAAATTATCATAATTTTTTATGAAACAAAGAATATTAAAGTATACTGCTGTCATTGAACAAAAACCTCCTAGCATAAGCAAAGCTTCAAATCAGAATGTATTGCAAGTCTTAGCAAGTGAAAACAATAACCAAGAACCGGGCATTAAATATGTCAGAGGGGTTCACTTTTACTACAGTAGCTTCCTATACTGCGACCTGTGTTTTATTTTTTTATTTATTTATGGACGCTCTTTAACGTCTCAGGTCATCAGCGTCCCAATCAATTCAGAGCGTAAAAAGGCCGACAAATTTTGCTCAGAGGCCTCTCTTTGAGGCTTGAGGTTCTTTTACATGCCGTAAATGTACGACACGGGACCAACGGCTTTACTTCCCTTTCGAAAGAAGCCATACTTAGGATTTTTACACCCGAAAAAATCCATCGGTCCTGGCCGGGTTTGAATCCGCGATCTTGGGTTTAGGAGACAAGTATGGTAACCACTACACCACCAGGATCGACAAGCGATGCAACGCCTGTTACTTATAAGATAGTTTTCGTAAATTATTTGAAGGTAAATATGATTAAAAAGAAAAAATTTAAAATACTTAAAACTCCAATATTTCAGGCTTAAGCATTGAATACATTTAATAATTGGTTATGAAATGGGTTATTATTCCGACATTGAGATATGACAACTAGTACTGCCACGCGCGCCGACAGCGCAAATATCATGCACTGAATTGAAGAATCTCTAATTGTTGTGGCTGTGCAAGGGACGTCGTGACACATGACAGACATAGCGTCCCGGTCAAAGAAGAATTTATATTTATTCTCTCTCAACTATGTGCATCCGGTTTTTAAAACGGAATTACTTGATATCTTAGCATGATGTTTTAAATAACCAACTGTATCTACGGCG
Source organism: Metallyticus violacea (assembly GCA_030762175.1). Taxonomy (NCBI): domain Eukaryota; kingdom Metazoa; phylum Arthropoda; class Insecta; order Mantodea; family Metallyticidae; genus Metallyticus; species Metallyticus violacea. The sequence continues at coordinate 4,308,605 of CM060830.1, forward strand.
AAACAACATTCCAGCTACCGGCTGAGGGTGTACAGCTGGAGGGTGAATACCCCCCTTAACCCTCTTTCAACTGCAGCCAAAGAAAGAGCAAGCGGATGTTTCAAACGGACTTCCGTCTGCCAGGAAACACGCCACCTATTGGCAATTAGTGCTCAAGAAACAAACCTAACCATCAGTTGGAACTTAGACCCAGACACGAACATTGTTATCTAGTGGGACTTAAGTCTCGTGTTTCTCTCAAGACATAAAAGTTATTCCTTATCGGGACTTAAGGCCCGCGTTTTCTCGAGACACAGAAACTGTGCTATATTAGGGCTTAATTTTCGTGTTTTTCTTGAAACACAAAAGTTGTTTTCTATTGGGACTTAGAGTTTATGTTTTTCTCTAGACATTGGAACTTACCTTCTACTGGCATTTCAGGTCCGTTTTTCTCTCCAGACACAAAAGTTGTCCTCTATTAGGACTTACGGACCGTGTTTCTCTCTTGAGAATCAAAAGTTGTCCTCTGTTGGGACTTGAGCCATGTGTTTTTTCTCGAGACGTAACATTTGTTTTCTATTGGGACTCAGATCTGCGTTTCTCTGGAGGCACAAATCTTACCATCTGTTGAAACAAACGACCCGTGTTTTTTTATTGGGACTTACAGGCCACGTTTCTCTTGAAACACAAAGCTGTTTCTGTACAGACTTAATGTCCATGTTTCTTTTAAGTCACAAAAGTTGTACCCTATTGGGACTTATAGCCCGTGATTCTCTAGTGACACAAAATTTGTCTTCTATCGAGATTCAAGGCTAATATAAAAAATGATCATTTATTGAGATTTAAGACCCATGCCTCTCTCTTGGGACTCAAATTGATTTAGAACTTGTTTTTTTCTCTCAAGCAACAAATCTATTGGGACTTAACTCGGACTCATGAACCTGAGGCCTGCAGTTCGATTCCCGCCCGGATTTTTCTCCCTAATTAGTTTTTTATAAGGGATTCTTCAGTCTCATCAATGATCATGGAGGTATCTAAATTTATCATTTCATCTAATGTATCACCAGTTCCACTGCTTGCAAAACTACAGGGGTATAAACGGGGGGAGGGGGGAGGACAGTATTTCTCTCTTAAAACTTAAAATTTGCTATCATCTGGAACAGGACTCTTACCATCTATTGGAAGTTTACTGGAAAAGCTTGATTTGTCGAATATTGCATTACACTTTAACAATATATGTTTAAAAAAAAAAAGTATTCTACTGTTAAAGCGTAACTTGCTTTAAATTATTTTCCCATCTTTATTACTTTTCAACAGCTGGTTTCATTTTAACTTTATCATTTTTATAAACATAAACTATAGAATTTTATTAATTTCAGAGTCTGAATTTAAATATTGTTCTCCTTATATGGGGTTCAGGTCTTACCAAAACCCTTGGGTCGATCGTTTGTTTTTAGAGAAGCATTTAAAGGTATAGAAACCGCTAAATGAAGTAAATTTAAGGTTTTTTTTAAGTAAAAGAAGAAAGAGGCAAAGAACCGTAAGCCCCAAAAGAGGACACAGTGTCGTTCGAGAAAAAAAAAAAAAAAAAAAAAAACTAGGGATGGAAGAGCCTTAAGTCCCTTACCTCAAAAACGGGTAACTAAAACAATGCATTTGAGAGAAACCACATACTTGAGTCTCATTAGAAGAACTTTTCAATAAAAATTTGGGCCCATAAGTCCCAACTGGGAAATTAGGACGCTTCTAGGCCAATGTGTGCGTGTTACTTTTTCAAGAAACTTTAGCGCACTATGCGGTTATAATGAGAACTAAATGAGTGAATAAAAAGAGTACAAAAATATACCTAAGTGACTCAAAATGATTAAAGCAATCCCATTTCGTGAAGTTCCGAGATATGGAATATAAGACTAATGTATTGAAACAATGACCTACTAAAAACTATGGAATTTATTTGTATTAATACTTTCATAACAGCGCTATACGCTCTGCTCCACCCACATTGCCATGAAGGTAATACATTATTAAGAATTAAAGCGCGATATTTCTTTCGGATGTCAGATGTAAATCCAAGTTAACTTTTCGACATATTATTTATATTTTGCTTCAAATGAACGGTTCAATGCTCGGCATATTGATGTTTTCATGTTACTCACGAACATGCAGGTTGTAGGCCTCAAAGTGGCACTGGGATTCTGTACACTCTAAAAAGTTTATTCAATTTCTCGTGTTTTTTCCCCCTTTTGGGTGTGATATTTGCAGTTTTTTAAAATGTGGCGAGGTTTTTTTACGAATCTATGAATAAAGTGTAGCATTTTGAGTTCAGCAACAGCCTTAGAAACGTGATAGAGCAATGGAATTTGAAGTTGTACGAATGTAAACATGGCGACTGTTGATGCTAATTGGTGTTTATATTTTATGTTTGTGAAGATTATAGGCGTGGACTAGAAGTTATCTCAAAATGCTAGTTTCAGACTCGGGTAAGAACAAATGCAGAATAGGAAGATGTTGTTTGCGTGAAAGTTGCCTGCGTGGTGTTTTACAGGTCATGATTGTTTATTTGCAGCCAGGGTGCTGGGCCAGCAATGAACTTGTTCCGAGCCCTCATTCCATGTGCGTTGCAGAGAAGTTGCTGGACAGGCGATGAACGTATGACTGGAAGAATGGGAGCGTCTGCCTCCAACTTATCTGGAGAGCCCCCTCACAGTCGAGTTGGTTCTGCAACTCAAGCTGCCAGGTTGTCTGCCAACTTCCAGACGGGCTTAGCCCCATCCGGCACCAATGAGCACCTTTCCGTGGTCGTCAGGTGAGCCCCAGAGGTCAAATAACCCACACTTTTCGTTTTTTATCTCGTTGGCAGGAGAAGGATAACTGTTACATTCCCATGGTATATTGATGAGTTGTCTTATTGAAGGTTATAACAATTGCAGCTACCCTTGTGGGCAGCCTTAACAAGCGACGATATAACACTCACTTGCTGTCTTAACTTAACCTCGTCATTGTTTACATAAACTACAATACTTATTTTAAAACAATTTCCTGTCAAAATGAAATGTTTTAAACTTATAATTATAAGTCAGTATTGTTTAAAGAGCCTAACCTAACAATTAAGAATAATGTGGTTTTCAAATTATCAACTACTGACACTACAGCTGTGAAAAACGAATATACCCTTCTCTGCACGACAGATTTAAAGTGATATTCTGATAATGTAATGGCAGTCCTTCTATTAATTATAACATTTCACAGTCTCTTTAATAACTCTTATGATTATAAAAAATTTGCAATCCAAAAACAATTAATATTCATTATAAACACAAACAATATAAAAAAAATACAAACAGCTGATTCAATCAACTATCTTATCTACTAATTACACCCACTGGAAGTCAACCTTCCTAAAGAAAACACACATCTCCCTAATATCACAACAAATCAGTATTACCAACTAAAATATGAAGTGCATAAGTTCCTGACCTGGTAGAGTTGTAGTGCACTAATAGAAAATCCTTTGCACTAGAGGAGAGTAAATTTTTATGTTGAAAATGAAATGCTGTGTAGTAATAAGTAAGGAAGGACTTAGAGGGTGTGTATGGTAAAGTTTTCCTTTCACATTTAATGGTAAATGAATGGGCTAAACAGTTTCAGTTAGGATGAGAAAACAATGAGGATGAATCATGAGGGCTGTTGAACCAGAAGCATTGAGCGACAGGAGACTAAAACTGAAAGAAATTGCAGTAATCATATATACTAGCAGCCTGAATCTGCTTCGAACATGGCTTAATTTAATCTGCTGTTTGCAATATTGCCAACAGAATAGCAAAACACTGCTATAATGCCAACTTAGAGAACAAGCAGCCAAACAAATAATATGATATAATTAAAATCATTATATGATTGAGTTGAACCACACACTCTTATTGATTTCATTTACTTGTTTAAATGTAGAACATGTTTTGCACACCATTATCAGCTCCTCAGCTAACTGTCGACTGCTACATAATTCATGGGGTCAGGTATATGCCATTTCCATAGTCTGTAGTGTTAACGATCGTGTTTTCAAAGTGAGGAAGGATTGGTGCACACTTACAGAATAGAATGTCAACAAGAGGGGTGGCTGGACTTTGCTAACAAATGTTAAACATTTTTATACATATTTTTTGGGCTTTTTAAATTCTTTTTATTTTGTTTTATACTCACACAGAACCATACAACTCATTCATATACTAATATAAATACAGAAATACTAACACTTATGAAGAAGGACTCGAACCCGCAATTCCTTACACTATGAGAGCCAGAGCATAACGCTCTAAAGTCCATGGCTTTAGGAACATATTTTTTAAATTACCGCATTTATGCAAATCTAATGCGCACCCCATATTTGAAACTTAAAATCATAAAAAAAGATTTTGACACATTGTTTTGAGGCATCTTAGAGATAAGTATGTCCACTTATGAAATAATCAGAACATAAATTATAAATTTATAGGTGGACTATTGTCACATCCTGGAGCATGTAAGACAAAATCCATCACTTGTGCTGTTGCCAGGACAGTTGGCGTAGGTCAAAGAAGAAAAAATGATTTTTTATGGTGTCACTCATCACAGATTATTCGTTCTTCTTCCTTTCACGTACATATTCCAAAACTTTTTTTTCAATGTCAGGTTGTCTTGCTTTGTAAGGACCAGTGAATTTCTTGCTTCTAGTTTTAGTTGCAAATATTGCCACTTTCTGTTGCTGCCACAAGCAAACGTTCCTCTCAGCTACACTGAACTGTCTTTCTGTTACCATTTTTTTAGCATAAAGAATTATGTTATTCTTGAAAGTAGCATCATAAGATGTACTTCTCTGTTTGCCCTCCATTTTGTGACTGCCGGCTATTCAAACACTCGGCCAACAATAAATCTACAAAGTTGTGAATTGCAGTATTGCATTATGACGTAATAAATGACAAATTTTAATGAAGTTACTGGTGAACTATGAAACAGATTTGCACTCGAATCTAATGCACGCCACAATTTTGATTACTACATTTGGACAAAAAGGTGTGCATTAGATATGTGTAAATACAGTAATAAGATTATTATATGACTGAGACAAAATATTCGCTCCACTTGTTTAAATTTAGAACATATTTCGCAGATCATCGTCTTATCCACTATCAATGGTCTGTGAAACTTGTTTTAAGTAAAAGCAATAAGTGTGTGCCGTTTGACTCAATCATACAACAATTTAATTATATGGTTTGCTTCCTTGTGCAAGTTTCAATTAGTCTCCAAGTTGTGCTTGTGTATTTGTGATTTTGGTGCTTGTGTGTTTTATAAGGTTTTGCAGCTATCCACATTAATCATGGCATCAATGGTTATGTGTTGTTAGGCCATGGTGCTTGCTTAATATTGTTATTTAATGTAGGGTTATGTAATGTAGGGTAGGGCTACAACAACTTTTTGTCACGAGCCGCCTAAGGGTAGATCATATTAAAATGATAATGAAGAAAGTATAGTAGCATGATATCAATAAATATGGTTGAGCTATAATCCGACGTTAATAAAATAAAAGGTCTTTTTTCCCCTTCTTCTTCTTCCAATCTCAGATGGTCCTAGAAATAAAAACCACAGTAAATAGCAAAATTGGTTTTTGGGAAAAGGTACGTACATCTATAAGGTACTTTTCAACATATCATGCAACACTTGCCCAACGATGTACCAACTTTTCAATTATTCTGCAAAAAACTTTACCTCATATTTGTTGAGCCAGGTTTGCATGGTGTCTCAAAAGTTCTTCATTGAAGAGGGAAGTGTTGTCTTTGACTTCTTCATTGTCAAAGCAATTCGACTTTCCATCACCTATCATCTTTGTAATGCAGTGAAAATGTTAAGGCTGTATTAAAAGTATTATTATGATCTCATAATTATTGTTTTGTATAATGTATATTCAAATCATTTACTTTCTTTTATAATTCTCTTATATTAATTTAAATGATGAGCACTTTAGTAATGACAGGTAGGTAAACGAAAGTTCAAACAAGGATTATTAATGGAATTGTTTATACTTGTGGAATTCTTTTTATCTTTCTCAAACAAAAAAAATCACTCTTTATGACAGGAACTTTACCTTTAAGTTGTAGCAAATGTGACCATGGAAGAAAAAAATGGAACATTTGCATGCTTTAATAAAACAAGACATAGAATGCAAAAAATGTTATAAGTCTGTAGGAGAGGTGAATGCTATCTTTGTGACAATTGTGTTAATGGAGATAATCTGTAATTATACATAAATAGCATTAATGTCTGCATAAGAATGAAGACGTCTGTGCCGATGAGAAAATTAATCTGGCTCTTATTGCCACTTCAAATAAAAGTTTATGTTTATTGATAATATGCTGATGTTAAACGTATATTGTTTTCCAGCAAAAGAGATTTGCTGTAAACTTCCTTCTATATTGCAGGGATTCATTCCGATCATTCAAAACAAATTGTTATGGTATAAAAGTTTTTTGGCTTAAGCCACGTGAAAACAATATCTTTTGCAGTGGTTAATAACAAAATAATTCGATGATGATTTTAAAATTCCTAAACACACAAGATACAGAAATTAAATTCACATCTGAAACTAAATAACATTATTCTTTTCCTTGACTTAAAAGATTATAAGAACTGGGAATAATTTGAAATTTGGAATATACAGAAAGAATATGTATACCTACAATTTCCCTGCAAGCATAAAAATCTGAAGTATAGCTTCCTTCGGAAGGGAAGTAAAGCCATGTCATACATTTACGGCATGAAAAAGAGCCTCAAGCCTGAAAGAAAAGGGCTCTGAGCAAAATTTGTTGGTTGTTTCATGCCCTGAATGGAACACCAATGACCTGAGATGTTATAGAGCATCCATAAATAAATCAAACTACGGCCATTAGTAATCAATATGAAAAAATATATATGAATGGAGAGAATTGGGAAAAATATGAATAAATATGGGCAACACCATAATATTAGTGAATAGGCTGATGTTTTTCAAATATGACTAATAATTAGACAGAAGAAAAATAAAGCCATGGTTCTCATGAAAGAACCTCAAGCCTGAAAGAAGAGACCTCTGAGCAAAAATTATTGGCCGTTGCATGCCCTGAATTGAATAGGACACTGATGCTCTTTAAAGAGCATTTGTAAATAAACCAAATCTACAACCATTTAAGGATGCAGAATTTGCAAAGCAATACATTAATGCTGCAGCAGAAAAGAATTTATTTGTCAAAATCATAACATTTAAAAATGTCATAAGTGTTGCCAACAAAACCACAAATTTTGTTCTTTTAAAAAGAATGCCTCATCACTAGTTTAAAGCATGCGCAGATGATTGTAACAATGAATACAGTGATTTTCCTTATTACTGTGGTTAACTGATTGCAAACTTCCGGAAAGATATTTTATTTAATGGATGTATTTTGTCATTTGTCTGCATACTTCCAAACATCAACATGAAAAATAGATTTTGTATATACTTTCCATGATCGTATAACCTCAACAGCTTAATCTTTATCTTCGATGGAAAGAACAAATCATTTCATAGCTGTATGACCATGTAAGAGCATCATGCGAAAACTGTTATTGTGGAAACAATTAATTTTAAGTAATAATGACACACATCCTATTGGAATTTGTTCATTAGTGTGAACATATTTAATAGGATGTATTATCACTCCATTGCCTATAGTTTCATATGTACAGTTTAATTAGTACTGACACAACATACGTTCCAAACCTAACATTAGTTTCTCAATGTCAAGAAATTAATGATTTTGAAGAATATGCCATGCAGGCAAATAGCATAAGAATTTAATTTAAATGCCAGATTTGGAAAAGTTGAAATCCTATTGGAGAATGCAACACATGAAGTCTGCAAGGTTTTTACTAACATTTTTCCTATTCCTCATTCCCATGATTACACAGGCAAGTTGCTGATATATTAAGCATGTTTGGTTCAACTTATATTTGTGAATAGACATAAATAATAATTCTGACGAACTCTTATTTTGCAAAATTGCAACTTTATGACAAGAAAGGAATGATTGCATTCTGATTGCTTTCAACAAGGATAAGATGGCAGCTTTGATGGTGCAAATAATAGCAACAAGGCAATTGAAGGCAGCAATTTGATAAATTAATATAAACAAGGAAAATGTTTAATATTTAATTGTCTTGCACTTTTATGACATCAAGATATTTTTATTTTAAAGGTTTATGTTTCCAAACTGAAGATGGCTTGATGTGCATAAAGTTAGTGAAAAAAAATATTCATGTTACTCAATATAAATCCACTTGAATTGATATTTATTATTAATTGCAAATGAATATGTATTCTCTATTTCTGTTCGTGCAGCATCAATGTGCTGGGCAAACAATAGAGTTTGATTATTACAAATGCGCTTCTCTTGTTCAACATACACCATACAGACAATTTCTTGTAATATTGGAAATTTCTTACAAGATAGCATCTTTTTGTTGCTGCAGGTTGTTGGGCATGATGTGAAAACTCATTCTTTAAGTAATCCCTTAACTGAAAATTGACTGGGTAAGATCTGGAGATCATGTATGTATGCATTATTGATGACACATCACCAAATATCTTTGTAATTAAATATTTTGCAGGATTGTAAATGTGTGAAGTACACTATTTTGCATGAAGATTATGTTCAAGTCAAGATCTGAAGATCATGTATGCCTTATTGTTGGAAAATGCCTATTGATGACACGATCACCAAATATCCTTGAATAAATGTTTTGCAGGACTGTATGTGTGATGGTACACCATCTTGCATTTAAAAAAAAGGAAAACCAAATTAGATATATTTTTTTATATCATGATTATTATAATATTTATAATGCTTTAAAATTTGAAGTAACTTTTGAAAGACCGCCTATAACATATGGTATTAATGATGTAAATGCAATAGATTTTAGCTTATAATAATACATTTTTTAATTTTGTTGAGCAGTTTTTACATTTACAGATACACTCACAAGGTAGTATGTTTAATATGACATCATCATTCCCAGTAGTAAATGATAATTCTTATCATACATTCACTATATGAAATGAGAAGTGTCTAACGTAATGGAACCCTCAATTTGCAACTCAAAAGGCCAATTACATTAACTTGTGGTAAAGCTTGTTCAATCAATTGATAGACGGTCAACTAACTTTGTTTTGTATTGCAGTCTGTTAAAGAGAAATTCAGATTACAGCTCTTGCTACCTGAACCCTATGATATGTGCCTTCATAGGAACGAGTGCTGTGGTGTCACATTTAATATTCATGCACAAGCTAAAGTGGCTAAATATACGAAGCATTAAACAAATTGGTCTACCCACTGAAGTATGTATTTTATTATTAACACATAATTCTTACATTAATTGTTCTGGTGAAAAACTAATCTCTGTTTGGTGTGGTGTTTACATTGTAATGTTCATGCCCTTTTTCCATTGTATGCTGGATACAAGACAACCACAACAAGTTGCTGAAGTCGTTAAGTTGTAAACATGTGAGCAGGAGTTCTGAGGTTCAATTCTGCCGGGACCACATCCTTTACTGAGTTTTTTCCGCTTCATTTTTTCCAGGTTTTCCTCATTCCTCATAAATAGCAACATTTCCTTCCTTATTCAAAAAATAATATCCCCAATTTATCATTTCATCTCATATATATATCACCTGTGATGCATTAGTAGTAAAATTATTTAAAAAAAAAACACAGCTCAGTACCTATTTTAGGCATTTCTTCCCTTAGCACCTCACTCACTTGCACTAAATGTCATTATCACATTATTTTTCTATACATAAGCTTTGAATTGGGTCCAAACTAATTCAAAGGGGTTGAACATACGGTTATATGGTGTAGTCTAAGCACTTCATGATATTTAGATTTGACAACTGTTTTGTTAGGTTTATTGCTTTGAACCTGTTCAACATTACTGCTTTGGATAGTACGGGATTAAGCACAGGAACCTGCATTAAATTTACGTAATCTTTCACAGGAGCACATAAGGTAGAAAATTTGACATCTGTCTACATTGTAACATGCAATGTCTTATACATTTGCTATTGTTAGGAAGATTATCAAAGACCTTAGCATTCATATTGTAGTATCTCTCATGTTTTTGGTAGTGGGACCCAACCTTCACTTGCTAGAGCATGATGCACTTTCTTCTGGACACTGGTACATGTATCATCATCCGAGTCCTTTCTAACAGTGTCATGCATGTTGTACTAAGTTTCATCCAAGTGTTTTATGTATTCATACTGGAGAGAAATAATTCTTGCAGATTCCTTAATCACTCTCCTTTTGTTGATTGTATGGTATTAAAACCCCAAATGCTTCAAAAGCTCCCCATAAATTTATCTTTTCATAAGGAAATTCACAAACACTTTTGAAACAAACTAGCAATTTCTGAAGGACTGGTGCATGACCCTTGTTATAAAAAGTATATTTTATGGCGGATCAGATCACAAAGAAAACTATCAACTTTATTGTACATTATTGTTTCTTATTTTCTAATTAAGTTTCAAAATTTTTGCTGTCTGCAATTTCTCCTTTATCTAATTTGTTTTTCAAAACATATTTGTGGGCATTGCACTCTAATAATGACTTTATTTATTTAAATTATCTGTCGCTGAACATTTAACACTGCTATTTGATTTTTGTTTTAAGTTCTTATTTCCTATTTATTTCAAATTCGATACAGCTACCACAGGGCCCTGGCTCAACTTCCAGTTTGATAGCTAAACTCACACTTAAACCTCCTTCCCATGGTCTGAACATTCTCATGCGTTTAGCATTTGCGGTACAGTGACTGTAAAACACATGGCAATATTTGATATGCCAAGAGCTGCTAACTTCCTTTTAATGAGTTGTCATGTTTATATTATATGTGGTAAATAAACCTCACTGTGGTGAGTGATAAATGTCCTTCCTCTTTTTCGGTGAATCCTTATGTTTATTTGTAGCAAGAAACCTGTCTATCATCCCAGCGAACATTGTAAATGACCTCAATTTTTTAGACAGTTGCTGCAGTCTACTGAGGGCATTTGCAGTTCCTACTCTGCAAGTTGCAGTTAGACTAACTTCCTATTAAGGTGAATGCCTAGGAAAGTTGGTCACCAAGTCCGTGAACTCATTCTACCGAATTAGCATTCATTGTGTGATACAGTATATCAAAGTATCAGTGCCATGAACAATAAAATAAAATGAAAGATTTTATAATAGATTTGTGTTTACAGCATAGTTACCTAACTTGTAGCATTCTATGAACTATAATACAAAAAAGTATACAAATGGGCATAGTTATAAAGTTAGCTGTAAATATGAAAAAAATTGTTCAATATATGTATTTCAAAATACAAAACTGTGATTTTAATCAAAAATACTAAATGAGATATTTAAATACTATTTTATTTCAATCAGTAATTTGTACACAATAAACATATAGTTTGTGCAGCCGCTGTAAATAGGATTTGTGGCAGACAAATTGGCATCCATCTTCACCATTATCTAGTATAATATAGTCCATCAATATCTCAGGGCATGCTTTCAAATGGGCTATATTACTGTCATCTAAAAGCAAATAGAAGAACTGCAATAGGCTGGTAACAGGCACCAATAGCTTGTATGTTTATAAAATTGATACATTCAAAACATAATTTAATCCTTTCATGTAGAAAGTAACAAATTCATGTAACAGCTGAAACTGATTATAAATTAATACGTTATTGTATCTTATGTTACATTACCAGAGTTTAAAGCTAAAATGTGAAGTTATGGATGCAACATAATATTATGCAAGTAAATAATAAATCTTTTGCTTTTAGGGAGCGAAAGAAGAAGATGACAGGATTTGCAACACTTAGAAAGAAGTTAATCCGTCGTCGTAGATCATCGAAAGCATGTGACCATGGAAGGGTGCTGAGAGAGTTGGTGTCTGAATGGGGACCTCTAGAGGTAGGAGCGCTGTTGGAGGAATACGAGGCCCTGGCGGCACTCAAGGACTTGTCTGTGCAAGCAGAGCTTGCTCGGCCACCTGCAGCAACTTACAAACAAGACCTTTCTGCTTTGTACGACTTCAAGCATTGCACTGACGCTGACCTTGTTTTCCGTGGGGTCTGCTTTCCTGTACACCGAGCATTATTATCTGCACGATGTCCATACTTCCGTGACCTGCTGGCCGGCTGTCCTGGTTATGGGGCACGTATCTGCTTGGAACTGCGTACGCCAGGAGTAGATGCCCAAGTGTTCTCAGCTTTGCTTCGATATCTGTATACCGGTGACATCTGCCCTTCCCGTCATGATGCTGTGGATCTAAGTTTGCTTCGGAGACTTGGCGACGAGTTTGGCACACCAAATCCCCTAGAGCATGATTTATGTTATCTTTTGGAGACTGGGGATTATGCTGATGCAGCTTTAGTGTTCACGTCGGATGGAGACTATCAGCGACCCGACTCTGGTAGCTCGGAATATGGGTTTCGCCCCAAGTTGGAACTTCCTTGCCATAAAGCTATTCTCAGTGCTCGTTCCCCTTTCTTTCGCAATCTGATCCAGAGACGCACACGTTCCGGTGAAGAGCATACCGAGAGGGCACTACACATACCAACACGAATCGTTCTAGATGAGTGTGTCATACCCAAGCGCTATGCAAAGGTAATCTTCCATATTACTTAATATGATATGTTGCTTACATTAGGCAGCCTACTGTCAAAAATATTAGAATAATTGCTCACTGACATAAGAAAAAAGAGGAAAATGTTTGTCACTTTTATTATTAATAATGTGTACCATTAGTTATTTAAGTTTTCTTAAAGATGAAAGAACTAGCAGGTATTTAGTGATAATGACTAAAAATCCCTTGTGATGCTGGCACAACATAAGAATATACAGTTGGAACAGCTTGGGTATTTCGTGAATTTGTTTGCTATGAAATTTAGTTTACTACCTCTATTCTACATTTTTAATAAATTAAACAGCTATCAGGAACATGTATGCCATCAAAACCCTAATAATAATTTTTTTGCCAAATGAAACATTCCCAAATATTTACTATTGATACTAAATTTAAGTCACTGCATAGCGGTGATTATGTTGCCATTACCAGCTTCTGTGAATCATTGCCTTCATAGGTTACAGCTATAATACAACATACTGAATCAAATTTCTGTGAATAATTCTGACTAAATGACTAGAAATTCCAAGTTTATGCTTTTTCACTGCTGGGAAATCTTAAAAAAATACTGAAAAGTGATCCACCAAATAATAATTAATACTGATACTAAAACAAATGGGGTGATCTGTATGTTGTTTAAGCTGTTCATGTATGGTAAAATGCTGCCAAGAAAGTAAATACAGAAAAATGCACAGTTGAGGTGGTATCAGGGCAGGGGAAATTTTCTCTTGGACAATTACATATTATATGTAATAACTTTGCAAAAACTATTCACATCTCTACGATATTCTTCTCTCCTTCCCCCTTTTGATTATCGGGTAACAGGTATCATATCGTAAAACTGCTGTAAAGTGTGGAAAACACACTATACAGCTATCATTAATCAGTCATTTATGGCAATTATAAAACTATGCTACTCTACACACCTTAACCTAATTTTTTTTATCAGAAATTATAATTCAAAAAGTTGTTACACTTCCTCAAAATGTAAACACAACTTAAAGTAGGAATTTAGGAGAAAAAGAAATAAGAATCATTCAGAAACCACCAAACAAGCAAAATTGAAAACCAGAGTAAAAAGTAGTCAGCCGCGCAACAAGTGAATTCTTCACCAAGAGAGTAACTTGAATATAAAATTCAAATTATGGCCTTATTAATTAATGAAATATGATATGGCATTACTGTTTGTTAATTAGCATGACAAACTCTGAAGCTAACCAATAAAAGAAAAACACTATAATTGCACTAATTAATTAGATTTGTCTGTTTTTTCTGTTCAAAATCACTTGAAAATGCAATTATATAGTGAAATTACTCTAATTTTCAAATGTAAGTGCAACAAAATTAGAATTCTTGCAATCTATAAGTAACCACATTTTTAGAGTTGTTGTTGTTGTTGTTGTTGTTGTTGTTATTATTATTATTATTGAGATTAGTTGAAAGGATTACTAACAAGTCCAGACACCCTAATCTTTACGCAGTGCTATTGCATCAGCATTGGTCAATATAGACAGCACTGTTTTACAGAAAGCATGCAAGCGCTTCAGGCCAAGGAGGCTGAGGGAGCTTACATCAATTAATTTAACGCTGGACACACAATTGACATGCAAAAGGATTATTTTTATTTAAATATTTTTCTAATAAAATTTTATTTAAAAATATTGTTTCATTTGTATAGATTTAAGTGCAACACCCTGTAAATGAGCTTGGAGTCCTTAGTACCTTAAAGCTGTATGACATTCATTCACCTTCTCAGGGTAAGGAAAAACTGTGAAAAACCCTAACCAGGAATCATTCTCAGAATTTATGGATTAGAGTCCCAAATGCTAGTGGTGGACCAAGGAGGTGGTCTAAGTGATTCCATGAATGCATAGGCTTCCATGGCCTCTGTCATTGGTGTATTGAGCTTCTGGAGAAGTCCGTATCTTATTGTGTTTTAAAACTGATGTTGTTAGCTTCTTCTGGGTTGCTATTTGCAGTCAGTTATGTTCTGCTTGTTTATCTGAAAGCAGGGTGAAAGTACTGCCTTGATGCTTTTCAATGAGGCATGTTGAGATAATACTATTTTCCAGATGCTGTGGAACTGTCTATCATCATCTTGGTTTATATTATTTGGCTCTTTGAATATTCAAACCAGTGAGAAGCAAGGAGGCAATACTTTAACCCCACTGTTAGATATATAAACATGCAGAACATAGCTGACAGTGTTTAGCTACCCAGAAGAAGCTCTGCCTTCCCTTGAAGCTCAGTACACCAATGCATTTCATTTTTAATTTATGTATTTGAATATTATGAACAATTTAGTTTATGGGCAATTAAAATTGAAGTCTTTGTGACAAAATTCCTGTTTCAAATACTGTATTTATGCAAATCTGTGCCATTGAATGTATTACGCATCCAAAATTAGAAACTTAAAATCACAAAAAAGATTTTGGCAGTACGGCATCTTAAGAGATAAGCACATCCCCTTCATAAAATGATCAGAACATAGAATTTATAAGTGGACTGTTGTTCACCATGGAGCACATAGGACAACATCCATCACTTGTGCTGTTGCCAGGTTTGCATTGTTTGCATTGGTCAAAGAAGAAAAAGTTATTTCTTACGGTGTCATTAGTCACAGATTGCCCATTCTTTCTCCCTTCATGTACGGCCAGTGAATTTCTTCCTACTAGCTTTAGCTATTTTTGTTGCTGCCACAAGCAAATATTGCTCTCATCTACATTGAACTCTCTTCCTGCCTTTTGGCTACCATTTTATTTGAGCATAAATTACTTTACTCATTAAAAGATGTTGTTCTCTGTTTGCCCTCCATTCCATGAATTCAAACATTCTATGCAACAAATAAATGTAATGAAGTTGAGAGTTGCAGCATGTATTATGACGTAATAAATCAAGTTACCGGTGAACTATGAAATAATTTGCACTTGAAGCTAATACACCATCAAATCTAATGTGCATCACAATTTTGAATACTATATTTGGACAAAAAGGTGCACATTAGATTCACGTAAATACGGTATTTCTTGACAGGACTTTAACCTCTTTCCAAATTTTATTCAATTCCAGTTCACTTGGTCTTTTTCAAGTTATCCTCAGTCTTTTAATTCTCCTTCTGCTTTGCAGATTCCAAAGTTTAGCTCTAGTTATGTTTTCAAGTTCTTTTCTCAACATGTGTCAAATCCAAGTCCACTTGTTTTCTGTTTGAAGGTCAATTGGGGTCTGACTTGTGATCTTCCAAATTTTGATATTGCAGATAGTTTTTGGTCACCATATTTTTAATATAAATCTGAGGCAGCAGTTAATAAGATTTAAAATGTCCAAATTTTGTGTTTCTCTGAATATTTTGTGAATTCCATAATGCTCTTAATTATAGGAAAGCTCCTTTTGCTCTATTATATTTTGTACATTTTGTTCTGCTCCTCTGTTTCAGGATACTTTGCATTCCAAATAATTGAAATATTCAACTCTATCTTGTGGTAATCTATGTATAATTAATCTATATTTTTTTTACTTTAATCTCATTGCTTTAGTTTTTTGAGTATTTTCATTCCACTGTCCTGAGCTTCAAGTCCAGCAATTTCATTTCTGTATCTTTGAAACTTGTGCCATTATACGTAGATCATCAGCAAAATCGAGATCTTCCAATTTATCAAATAGGCTCATTGTATATCTCTCTTCTTAGTCATAGCTTTCTTCATCATATTATCCAAAATCATTAAGAACAATATTGATGAAATTACATACATCCTTGTTTAACCCCACTAAGGAATCTGATAGTTTACCATTATGTTCCATTTGACGAGAGAAGTTTTTATCAATTTCTGCATAATCATGATAACTAATATATAAACAAATTTCAAGCACTACTGGAAAGATAGATCTTTGTGCAGATCTCTCAATTGAAATTAGTGGTGTGATGTATGCACATGCAAAAAAATGAATAATAATTATCTCAAAGTGCAACATTGCTTGAATATTGACAAAAATATTCTGTATTCAATTTTAAATGAGACTTTCATTTTTAAATTATTATGTAGCAAGTTTAGCTCTTAAAATATATATAAACAATGTAAGCCATGCCATATTTTTTTAAATAAATATCAATGTTTTTACTGTAATGAAACCTCATTAAATGCTTAAAACATTTCTTAATGACATGAATTTTACACATAAATGTATTCTTGAAAGTTGCTCCAAATGGGAGTTTTTGTAGGAGAGGAGCATCTTTACAATATACATCAGCATGTGAATGAATTCCTAACAGTTTCAATGATGTAGTGTGTTATTTCATTGCTAATGTTCATAAACGGCAGCTACCTAAATTTTGACATATTCATAACTTAAGATCATTGTATGATTGAGTCAAACTACACACTCTTATTGCTCCATTTGTGTAATTCAGCTCAATCATACAATGATCTTAAGTTATATGATTAGCTTCACTGTACAATTTCCAGTTAATATTCACAACTATGCAGTTGCTATGTTATGTCATTGTTCCAGTTAGTTTATTTAATGCTGTCATGTCAATAATTTAGATTACTAACATGTACCCAATTTTGAATGAATGTTGGCTAATAATAAAAGTCATCCCGGCTCGAGATGTTGTGAAGATGACCAAATTATTACGATAGTCTTAAGTATCATCCTTTAGATGGCACACTGTAAAATTTCAGATGCATAAGTGTAGTCACTTGTATGTGACAATCCCAATAGAAAAATGCAGTTTTGTGAATTAATGAAAAAGCGCATTAACAACAATCCAGTTTTTCTCAAATAATTCATGTATTCCCAGATGAAGCCACATTCTACCTGAATGGATTTGTCAACAGGCACAACTGCCATATTGGTTAGACTTAAATCCACAATGAATGAAGAAGAACCACGCGCATTATCCACAAAAATTGAATATAAGACCTGGTATTGTTGGTAATCATACCATTGGTCATTTCTGCTTTATAGAGAAATGCAAATGCTCAGCTATTTGAATTTGCTTTGAAATCTCCCAGTACTGGGCTATGGAAAATTTGTTTCCACATCCAGTCAACCACTTGGTCTACCCAGAAATGATATCTTTTTTCAAACAAGATTGAGCTCTAGGCCACTATTGACAGAATGTTTGTCATTACTTGGATTAGATTATTTTACGGCGATGGATTAATAGGAGAGGTCCATAGAGTGGCCTGCAAGTTCCCCAGATTTGTCATCTTTGGACTTCTTTTGTGGGTCCATTTGAAGTCAGTAGAATATTGAGAAAGACCTAACAACTTAGAAGATCTGGAGCATGTAATAATCAAAGCTGTGCAAGACATTCCTAAAGGCTGGCCAAGTCATCCTTAAACAGTTTTCTATGACCGACTGGCATATTGTCAAGCAGCTGAGGGCTATGGGTTTGAACACAGAATTTAGACATGAGCTAGCTTTATTTTGTTTTTGTTAAGAAAGAAGCATATTATTTGCTGCATTTTTTTTTTTTCTTGATTTAGCAACAATAAATTTGTACGGAAGTACCTAGTATGGGTACCTTTTGAAAAGCTTTGTACAAATATATTTGGTATTACATTTATAATAATAGAGCTGAAGTTACTTCATATAAACCAGAAGTAGGAAATAGTTGGTAATATAATTTTTGAGTATACAGCTATCCGTACACACTGAGTTTTACATCACTGAACCACAAGCTTCAAAAGTTATTTTTGTAATCAGGGACTTGTAACTAACTAATGCTTGTTACCAACAGGTGCTGCTCCATGCCGTCTACTTGGACACTGTGGATCTATCCCTAATTCTTCGTGGAGGTGGCTGTGGTTCCGGATCTGGCAGTCTTGGGGAGGTACAGGCATTGACTCACACAGGACGCACACGGCCATCTCCACTGGAGGAGGCTATGGAACTCTACCAGATAGGCAGGTTCTTAGAGCTGGATATTCTGGCACAAGGTTGTGAAGATCTGATACTAGAGTGGCTTTCTCTCGAGTCTCTCCCTAGCGTCTTAAGGTGGGGAAGTCAGCCACATGGTTCTGCATGGGTATATCGTCAGGCAATGCACTTCCTGCGTGAGGAGTTCCAAGCTGTGGCACAGTCCCCCGTATTACATCAGCTTGACAAGACACATCTGATAGAGGCTCTCTCCAGCCACTTCTTGCAGGTTAGTGAATCGGAACATTCTAACAATAGGCACCTCTAAAGCTATATACCATAATTATCTGAATGTGATATCCTCTGATATTCCAGTGTCTTCTGTAGTATTTTATATTTTAAGGTAATTATGCTGATCAAATCACTTTTATGATGGCTAATCAATAAAGACTGAGAATGCTTTTTTTTTTTTTTTAAATCCATATAAAGCATACTAGGCAGGGTCGGGGATGGCATGGTTTTGTCTGAAGTAGATCCCGTTGAATTGTATACCTGTCCCAGAAGATGTGCTGGAAACTTTTTTGCCATCGTCTTCAGAACTGCCTCTACCCTTTTCACAAAAACACTTGATGAACCAAAATGCTGGCCCTGCAGTTTGTTTCTGAGACATCAGAACAGAAAAATGTCACATGGAGCTATGTTCAGGGAGGGTGGGACACAAAGAAGGTTTTTCCGGCCAAATGCTGACAACAACGTTGCAAACATGAAGGCATGCATTGTCATGGCCAGATGATTCAGCTCAGGGCATTTTCATTGAATGTGTTCAGCCAAGATGCTTAAAATAGTTTTGTTATATTCTCTTAACTGTTGTTTGTTGATAAACCATTTCATGACAGTTAAACAAAATCACCACAAACTTTCCTGCCAACCAAACAACCTTTGCCTTCTTTGGTGTTGGAGAACCAGGGGATTTCCAGACTGAGTAGGTCTGTTTGATTTAGGGATTGTAAAGGGTGAAGTCAAGTCTCAGCACCTAATTGATGGTTCACATATGCCTCGCAGTGCTACGCTATTCAATGCAAAAAGCCACATCTATGCAACAAGCTGAATGGTGCACAACGATATTGCATGGTGGCCTATCTTAAAAACTGTTGCTGAATATCTCACAAAAATCAATGTAAAATATGTCCTACACGCTCCCTATAGTCCAGATTTAGGCTCATGCAACTTTTTCCTTTTCCCCAAAATGAACATCTTCATGTGGTATTTTTCATCACTAGAAGCAGTTGTGAAGGTAGCAGATGCGATTCTGAAAAACCTGCCAAAAATGTTTTCCAGTATGTCTTTGAAGACTGGCAGAATTGCTAATATAGTTGGATTTGGATTTATTCAATGGGAACTACTTTGATAAGGGTCATCAAAATTATGAGATATGTCAAAAAAAATTATCATTCTATTTTGAATAATGCAAAATAATTAATTAAAATTATTATGAGTATTGCTGAAGCAATTGAAAGATGCTATTAAGGCCAAACATTTGCACTGTCAAAGAAAAAGTGCTTTTCTACCATCCACCCACATGGACATTTGCAATTGCGTTAGCAAATTTGCGTAAATTGTTGCCTCAAGCACCTTGCTCATCAGATATAAACTCAGGGAAGTGTGATAAGTTAAAAAGTGGTTATGTTGAAAAATAAACATGTTGGAACATTTCGAACAACCCTCGCAATTTTGAGAAAAGAGGTGGCTCCTTTGTAAATCTGATAAGGTGTTGATTGGTTTGTAGGCGAGCGAGCTGGAGGTGTTGCAGGCTGTTCTGAAGTGGGGGGAGCATGAGCTGATCAGACGAATGGAAGATCGCGGTAAGTACAAAGCCTGCGATTGTTAAGCTGTTTACCTGTGCACAACTTTATTCATACTAATGTCTTGCATGTCTGTTGCAGAGCCAAATCTCTTGAGCCACACTGCACACTCAGTTACAAGGAAAGGTGTAAAGAAACGAGATCTGAGTGATGTTGAGCTTCGGGAAATACTGTCAGAGCTTCTTCCTTTGGTGCGAATGGACCATGTGCTGCCACCTAGTAGTGATGTACTGAACCAGGCCATACGTAGAGGCTTGGTAAGTGCATAATAATGGCATGTTAATTTCTAATGGCTACCATCTTTTGAGTTTATGCTAATGATAGCCAACTTGAAACTGTTGCAGGTGAGCACACCCCCTAGCCACATGATAGGAGATGAACGGGAGAATCTGCGGGCGAATGCATGGATCAGAGGTGGTAAGAACAATGGACTCTTTGTTCGTCCACGACTGTTCATGCCTTACTATGAGGAGATCAAGGCACAACTGGATGACCATCTGGTACAGGAAGTGCAACTGTTGAGACTGAGAAGAGCCCCTTACAGTCCAGACATTCCAGACACTTTGTACATGGTGGAAGACAAGCCTCGGCCCCATGGCACTGCAGGTGTAGATGTCTTAGCAGCAGCACTGCCAGGTATCATCTTCTGTAGTGTAGTATTTGGTAATAGCCTAGTGAAAGTTATTTTGGTGTGGCAACAATGCTTTTTATTACAGTTCCAGATTCAGCAACAATGTCAGCCATGTTGAAGCGAGAGCAAAAGCTGAGACAGTCTCCAAGTTGCCAACGTGCCATAGCACTGCCACTATCATCTCGACATGAGATAAACCGACAGATTCGTTTGCGTGTTGTGCGGGAGTTCAATCTACCAGATGCTGTTGCAGACTTGTTAGAGGTATCATAACTTTTAGAAATTTAGCCATGTTCTGAATATTTTATATTTTAACATCACAAGCACTCATTTATAGCATGTGATGTTTATGTCAAAAGCAATGTATGAGGAGACACAAAAGGGACTAACTGAGGAAGAAATAATGGAATTATTGAATGATGATATTGAATGAATGAATTTTTATTTCAGCAAACAACATTATAATTAAATTTACATCAACAAAATATCTAACAATTTAACATTATCAAAACTAACGTTCCTGCATACCTTACTGTATTGAGTTGCTTAACAAACACATGCTACTTGTGCAAGATTTCAACTCACGCTGAAGCCTTGTGCAGCAGAGAGGAAATATACTCCTCGCCTCCATCGACATAGTGCTGCCGGCAGGAACCATGGTTGCATCAAGCGTTACTCACCTATTATTAGACAATGTAACATACTATCCATTTTTCCACACATAATACATCCTCCTTTAAAGTTTTTTCTTAATCCTTTTAGAAATAATACCCCTGAATGCATCCTTGCAAGATCTATTCTTTCGAATTAATCACAATTATCTGTATATTTCTCCCATTTCCAATTTCTTTCAGTTATTCTGTGTGTGTGTGTGTGTGTGTGTGTGTGTGCGTGCGTGCGTGTGAGAGAGAGAGAGAGAGAAGAACTTTTATCCTTAAAGCTAGCCCAATCTCTTGCTTCTGTACATCTTCTACTCTCTGCCTTACTTCTTCCAAACATCCACTGACGCTACTTTCGCCCAGTCGCCACACATCCCTCATTCTAATTTCTTCTAGTAGTTTCCCCACCTTGCCAAACCAACTCTTTCTTCCTAGTACATCTCTTTGATACACAAGATATTCTTTTAATGCATTGTTATTTTCTAATTTTAGACATCTGTGCCAATATTTCAAGATTCTCTCCACTACTATACCTTTCCTTTTTCTGTCAAACTTAACCCCTTTGGCAAACTTTTTGGTAACCCCAGAACTTCTCTACAAAACATTCTATGTACCATATCAACATTTGTCTACCTGTTTGACACTTCCCAAATTTCTACTACATACATCATCTTCGACTTAACCACAGCCCCATTAAGTATTTAGTCTTTCTAGCCATTTTGTTGGCAATGTGGGAACTTTATGCAAACTTATTCTGACAGCTTTCATAGCTAATTTATCTTTGGCTTGTGTACATTTAAACTGTACCTCCCATCTTCCATTATTAGTAAACTCACCCCTAAATAATAAAATTGTTTCACTACCTCTAACAGGCCTCTATTTATAAACCATCTCTCAATTTACCTTAATTTTGATCCTTTTTTAAATACTATTAATCATAAATATTGTACTTACGAAGCTGTTGACAATGGAGTAGTAATATAACCTAAACTTATGTATTCATTTTTTACACTAAACTCCACTTATTTACGTAAAAGTAAGACGCATTTCAGGAGAATCTCTCCCATCTTCAGTTGCTCACTGAACCGCCGTTACTCAAAATGATGGCTGGGCAACCGGATGTTCCTGTGGTGGCCTTTGTTGGTTGAAGTAGGAAATTGCTGATTTCATCCATAGGAAGAAACTCAAAATTCATTAGGTTTTTCTCTATTTTTTAATATGAAATTTTTTTCCCAAATGGATAACTCCAATGGGTTTTGAAGAAGTTTCAGCATTTTAATTCCCAATATAATTTTGTGGTGTTTGGTCCAAAAGTGAGCTGCTACTGCTGATTTATCCACCTGTTTAAACCGAATATTCCTAAAATCTTCTTTCCTCCAAATTTATTTTTGTTTTGTCTATTCAAAAATTTAAGTATGTTTAAAAACTCTGTTTCCCACTTCACTTACTGAAGATTTACTCAGAACATGTTTCATTCACATCCTTAGTTGTTAAACGACTGTTAGATCATAATTAAAATCATTTCAGATATGTCGACCTAAACACTCTTATTTACTTGTTGTAAAGTATGGTACCAGTTTTGAAAGCCATTGTCTTCATCCTCGGCCTCGAGACGACTCTTTAAAAGGAATTTTATTTCTCAACTTACTATAACGTTATTGGCAGAACATGTTTTGTAGACCCTTGTTCAAATCCTGGGCTGCTAATCAACTGGTAAACAATCTGAATAACCTCCTTACAGATGATTTTTGTCAGGAAATTACAAAATTTTGTAATTAAACTGTTATCTGTAGGAATCTCAAAGTTCATTATTATACCTTCCCATATGTTTAATTACTTTGATTGTTCAACTGTTTTTAATAACTTGGTGCTTTTCTATATCTTATGGTTTCGAAAATGTGATGCTACTGATGGTTTTTCTATTTGCTTGTAATGGATGTCAAAACAAATTTCAGGCTGAAAGAGAAATACAGCCATAAGTTGAAAGATAATTGGAGAAATATCCATGACAAGCAAATGAAACAATTAGCAGGGGGCATCACATTTTTGGAATAATAACCATGAGATAGAGAAAAGCATCAAGCTAATAAAAATAGTTCAACCAAGGAATGGAAAAGACTGCAATTTTTATGAGGAAATCACCCAAATTTCATTAATTTTGCTCCACTTACTTGGACATGTTTTAAAGGCTGTTGCCTTCATCATCAGCATGGTTCTACTATCAGCTTCCCAGCAAGGTACTAACATGTCGCTCTGTATATTTTAAAAATTTAGGGGTGAGGTTACTGTTGTTTGGAAGATCAAAATAAACTAAATTTTCTTTGAATCATTATAATATTGAGTTGAACTAACACTCTTTTGCCCCACTGTAGAAGTCGACTGAGCTGATGATGTGGACAAAGGGTTCTACATATTAAAAACAAGTGCAGCAAATCATACAATATGATTAGCTTAACTGTGCAATGTTGCAATTAAGAATTTTAGTTTCTTTGTTATAATTTATGAATATATTTCCCCATAAGGTTAATTATATGGATTTTTGAAAAGCTTTTTAAAAGTTTAGGTTCATTTATTTCACATTGCAATTTTTGCAGTTGGTATCATAAATGCTGATTGTTTTCCAGAATTTTGAATTAATTTTTAGGAGGTTTTTAAAGTTGCATTTGTTCACTGGAACCAAAATAATGTTTGCATCTGTAAACATCTTTTGGAATTTTTGATGTGTACATGAATGGAATGTGAATTCTTGTATATATGATCTCCTTTGTAGCATTTTAGTGGTGGTGATGTTTATTTGTTTTTTGAATTTTCCTATTTTCTTGTTGATCAGGTCTTTTGTGTGCCATTTTTCTGTTCTGTTGGTGCACTCGTGCTAGAGAACATTGAACAAAATACAAAAGTGCCTGCTGAGTTTTAAAATTAATTTATACTAAAATATTACATGGATAAACATTTTTTTTATTATGTATAGAAGTAGCTGTAACAGGAATAAATTTCAACTTGTTGGCAAGTATAATACTGTTACTTCACATTCTGTGTTCATAGAGCGCTGCCTGCTACTGCACAACGGAGGAGGAGGAAGAAGATGCTGAGATGGGAATGGACGAAGATCCAACACCACCACAATCAGGAAAACCTACACCAGGTCCTCCCCCAACTTGTGCAGGTGGTCTGCCCCCATGCTATGGCCAGAATATGACATTCCCTCGAGGTGGAGGCTACAGCATGCGACATGAATTGCCTGCAGTTGTTACAGAGGGAGATGCTTATCGAGGACATGGCGAGGTAAAGTATTTATACAAACACAACTGATACAGTAAAGCTCCTCAGTTTAAATTGTGCAAAGTTGGTTTTGCAATAGTATCGACATAATTTAGAATTTTTGGGGTGTATATAGCCCTGACACTGAAATAAAATATTGTTTGTTATGAGATTAGATCTCTACAAGGGCGAACTGGTAAGTCTAATAAATTTCAACAAAATTGCAGGAATATTTTGTTAAGCAGCATGACGGTTGATAAGCATGATTCATATAATGGGTTTTGTTCAAATTTTCAAACGGATGGAATGCACAGTTCTTTGTTGGCAGCTATCCTAAGTGATTGGTGTAATACATTCCACAAAAATGAATAAAGACATGTATTATGAAATAATAAAACAAAAGTATAGCATACAATTGGTGTAGAAAATCAACCACATAAAATGTATATTCTGTGTATCAAATTCTACAAATTTCTAGTTGGCTAAAGTTAAAGAAATTGTGAATTTGTTTATGTAAATATATACTTTACAATCACCTTATGAAATTCCAACATTCATTCTTGAAGAACCTGTAAATTTTATTATAAGATCAGTAGAATACACACCAAAGTATCTTTCCACCGATTTTCACCCCTTATCTTCTCATAATTTAACCAGATCGAAGCATTCCATTCTTTCTATATACCGAACCTCTCACTTTGCTTCATTCTTCAGTTGTCATTACCCACCTGTGGAACTCTCTGCTGTCTCATATCAGGGACTGCCTGTAACAATCACAATTTAGAATATTACTTATAGATTATTTGGAGAATGCAGCATTTAACAAGGTACTTTGCTCAAATGTTATTGGCATTAATTATATTGTATATATTGTAATTGTTCCTGGTGTAAAAGAGAGGACCTCAGGTCTTAACTTTGCCAGGTAAAATAAATATTATTATTATTACCAGAACCAGAAGCTTTTGTAAAAAGCCTTTTTAAATATGCTAGATCTATCTTAAAATTAAAAGTTTGCATACGAATAAAATTTTTGTGATTGAAATGTTTTATGTTTTCTTTTTTTGCCCTTTCAACATAAATGCCTAATTTATAAAATAAATGCTTTTAATTGCCTTTATTTGATTAAAAATTATCTATATACGTATTTTAATTTGTTTCTGCAACCACAATAATTAGAATGATTGTACCGAATATAAATTATTGCCTACTAGTCAGTTTGTATTTTCTTTAACAGAATCAATGAGTGTTGCCGTGTAAAAATGTAAAAGAAAGGTTTTAATTATCAAGGATTTTTTTTGGCTCCCTGTTTGTCTCACATCTCCTTCAAAAGCAATAATAAGTGCGGGAGCTAAAAGTATATTGGTAAATATTTCATTTCTTAACTAAAAATGCTAATTGGAACTTGTACAGTGAAGCTGATCATATAATGGAGATCATTGTATGACTGAATTGAACTACACACTCTTATTGGCTGCATTTACTTGTACAATGATCCATTTTTTTCAGTTCTTGTTTTAAACATCTCTTTATTTCAATTTTCATTGCCATGTTGATTAAGGTTGCTAGTACCATGCCGAAATTCAGAGTTCCTGTAGGGAGTGAACTGCAAAGTTACATCAATAGTATGCATTTTCAACTAACAGTAAAATACTTCTGTGCAAAATATGTGAGCAGTTAAGTATATGAAATAAGTATTTCATATCCCAGCATATAAACAAACACAAAAATACACTTTCCAAGACCAGTGAGAAGATGATTTGTATGCTTCCAATTGCAACTAGTTGAAAATCACTGTTTGCATTGAACTTTATGTAAAGCTTTTCTTGATGCCAGAATTGAACATTAAGACAGTTTTTGGAGAAAGTGTATGGGGAAATCTATACCTAATGAGTCAAGTTTGCAAAAATGTTACTTCAGTGAATGTTATGATGATGTAATGAAAACCATTCAAGATAAAACTAAAATTAAAAAGACCTAGATTTAAATTGACAATCAACATTGATTTATTGCCAATGGCATTGTTGTGCCTTTAGATCATTCTTCAGAAGAGGAATCAATGAAAGGAATCCATGCTTACAACATGTGTCTGTTAACAATACAATTATT
The DNA here is from genome assembly GCA_030762175.1 of Metallyticus violacea. Lineage (NCBI taxonomy): Eukaryota > Metazoa > Arthropoda > Insecta > Mantodea > Metallyticidae > Metallyticus > Metallyticus violacea. Next base: position 4,335,676 of record CM060830.1, read on the forward strand.
TCACAGCTATTCACCAATTCATTAAAGTTAATAAGGCCTGAAGAAATTCAATACGATGTGTTACTTTTCATTATTGGTGTCTTATCATACTTGAAATAGGAAGAGGTACGATCCTTGTTCTGGATTTTAACAAATTTATTTCCAACATCGTTCTAAAAGCCCCTTCAAGGATTCAAACATTTAAAATTTTTACTCCAGATAAACCTCTGCGCCCTCAACCTATCATAACAGAATGGGGGACATGGCTTTCAGCAGCAGTTTACGATGCTTCAAATTTCCTGAGCATAACTACAATGATCAACGCTCTGGAAAATGACACATCTTCAACTATAGCAGTCGAGAAACTTCTCAAATCTTTGGAAATTAAAAATGATTTAACTTTAATTGTGGCCAAGTTTGGTTTCCTGCCATAAGTGATCTACCAACTTCAAGAAAGAGGACAACCTCTGATAAAGTCATTGAAAATTGTGGATGAACAGTGCAACGACTAGAGCATGTGTGAAGTAAACAAGGGGCCATTTAAGGGTAAATGAGTATTTTTGCAAAATTCTGATCTTGACAAACTTAGAACTATTCAATAGACAGTTCTATTGCAGTTGAATTGAACCCTTCTATAATGCTGTATTTTAGATTTGACCCAATAACTTCAGTTGATATTAAGAGGTCATTTTCCCAAATGAAAAATATATGTTCTTACAGCAGACTTAGCATGACCCCAGGAAACTTAAGAAACATTTGGTTGTAATGTGTAACCAAAAAGCCAAGACAATATACTGTATTTACTCAAACCAATGCATCATCAAATGTAATGTGCATTCGAAATTTGAAACTTAAAATCACAAAAAAAGATTTTGGCATATAGTTGTATGGCATCTAGATAAGCACATCCCCTTTGTAAAATGATCAGAACATAAAATTTATTAGTGGACTGTTCATCGTGCAGCACAAAGGACAAAATTCATCACTCATGCTGCTGCCAAGACAGTTGGCATAGGTCAAAAAGTTATTTCTTATAGCGTCACTAGTCACAGGTTGCCCATTCTTCCTCCTTTCATGTATGAATTCCAAAACTTCAATGTCAGGATGTCTTCCCTTGCTAGGACCATTTCATTGTACTAGCTTAGTTACAAATAATGCCAATTTCTGTTGCTACTAAAAGTGAACATTGCTCTCAGCTGCATGGAACTATCTTCCTGCCTTTTTGTTAACATTTTTTTCAGCATAAAGAATTACTTTATGCTTAAAAGTAGCAACATAAGATATTCTCTGTTTGTCCTCCATTTTTGACTACCTAATATTCAAATCTCTATGCAACAATAGGCCAACAATAAATGTAACAAAAGTCAAGAAATGAAATGCATCATGACAAAATAAACAGTAAATTTGAATGACGTTACTGGTGAACTACGGAACATATTTGCACCTCAGTCTAACGTGCATCACAATTTTGAATGCTCCACGTGGACGGAAAGGTGCACATCGTGTAATTACGGTAATGCATAGGCCCACAAGAAATATTTTTATTTTGTTGCCAAGTGCAACTAAGAGAATTTGTTTAAAACTTCAAAATTACTATAAAAACATGACACAGTGTTAACATAAATATGCTTACGGAATTTGGGAATCCACACAGTGAAACTTTTGTTAATCTTATTTTGATTTAAAGTAAAACACTAAAAATCATGTCGTCACATTAAAACTCTCTTTAAGTTTCACAAACACACTTATAAAAGTAATTTTGGTACATGTTTCGTGAGGTACATTCCTCACATTGTCAACCAAAACGACGACTGAGGAGCCAATTTCAGCAAAGTATGTATGTTACTATGCGTGCTCTTCATTAACAGACCACCAGAGCAAGCATAGTAACATACATACTTTGCTGAAATTGGCTCCTCAGTCGTCGTTTTGGTTGACAATGTGAGGAATGTACCTCACGAAACATGTACCAAAATTACTTTTATAAGTGTGTTTGTGAAACTTAAAGAGAGTTTTAATGTGACGACATGATTTTTAGTGTTTTACTTTAAATCAAAATAAGATAAATATGCTGATTGAATAGTGTAATCTAGTAAATAAATAGACTTAATGCACGTTCCAGTGTTAACATAAATATGCTGATTGAATAGTGTAATCTAGTAAATAAATAGACTTAATGCACGTTCCTTCTATATTGCCTTTTTGCTGATTTATATGCCTAACCTTCTAGTGTTAATATCTACTTAATTAACAGGTGGTATATAAAGTTCAATTACATTGTATTGCAGCCGGAAAGTAGCTCTTGCAGTGATGGACACCTGTCAGACATAATGCCAGATGTGGCCATGGCAACTGCATCTTTCGGACAACTACAGCTCCAGGAGCCCCAGGAACTGGAGTTGGACCTGGGTGATGGGACAAGTCACCTACAACACACACTTGCATCGCCCCCTCCACCACATCCTGCAGCAGCTGCAGCATTAATGTCCCACCCATATCACCACCATCGCTACCCCCCGCCAGCCCCTACAGTAGCAGCAGCAGCAGGACCACCTCCCCCCTACACGCATCATCGCTCATACCATACGGGACCTCCACGCTTCATATAGTATTCAGCTTTGCCAGCGGAGATCCTGAATCAGGTGACAGACTTTGCAACATGTTGTCATCGTCGCCTGCTGGCATCACTTGAGAGCTGGGACACCTCCCTCAGATGAGGGACCTACCCCTCCCTTGCTCTACTGTGGAGTGCTTTGTCTAACTATCCATTTCTTGTTTTTGTATTTCATTTGAGTGGCTAAGACTTTTTCATTTTTTTGTTAACATTGTTAGATCAAAGACTCAACAGTAGAAGCTGAGAATGGAAGAAACAAGGTTTTGCTGAGGATCTCTGTTCACTTGCCATTAACCGTTGTTTGTTTTCCTCTTTTGTTTTTGGTAAAATTTACTCTGTGTATAGATGTGTTGTGCAGAGAGATGGTCGTATGCCAAAAGGTCCAACTCACATCGAACTGCAAACGTAAATTGGACATTATATATAAAGACGGTGCAGGCAGTAATATAGTGTAGTATAAACATGTTCTCTCTTTTGTTTTATCTACCTTCCAATGAGAAAGAATTAGAAGAGCAAATTAATGAAAGATAAAAGGTGTATATTTATCCAATAATGGTAGGTGAGTTGAGTAGAGGTAACCTTAAATGTTCTTTATAATTATGATAGAATTTCCAGGCTGTGGTGATTTGATTTTCATCATCATCTGATGCTTTTCATTGCTCATCGTTAAAGAACTGTAGCTATTCTTGTGTCAAAATTTAACCAATGAACCAAGCTTGGTTCCCACGGGAACTTGAAAAATGAAACAGCTGCTTGCCATCATGTTGAATCATGAAAGATAATGCTGCATTGACAGTGAAACTCCCACAAAGTTATGGGTTCAAACCTGGCCAGAGCCAGTGAAACTGTGGCATAAAAATCCTAATGCCCATGTGTACCAACTTCATTTTTAATATATCCCAGTAAAGTCATATTTCTAGTGCACCATGCTTGGTTTCGACTTTATTGCAATAAAATGTTAACTTCTCATTAGCGAGAAAACTGCATTTTTGTTTTCAAAATTGAGCTTAATGTCTGTTATATCTTAAATTGAGCATAATGAGAGAGTAACATGTGACAACTGCAATCCATTTTAAGAATTGGAACAGAAATTTTTACTTAAAAATGAAATTATATGTTCTATTTTAGACTTACTTTATGAAATAATGCAATTTGCAACTGCAATAAATCTTCCCATACTACCTCAAAAATGCCTGTTTGTAGCACTGTAACTATATGATGCCACAGGAGTGACTGGAGACTTGTGTGATATTGATAGAACCATGGCATGCTAGATAATTACAAAGGAACCTTGATTCTCATTTTTGGAGGGACCAGGTTAAAAAAACTGATGGGTGTGGGAAAATGATAATACAGGAAGTGCATAAATCATGTTCAAAAATAAATAAATTATAAGCAAACATATTTGCGTCGATTTTACATGTTACCATGTATACATTTTACAAGTTTTGACTTTCTTTAATTGACATTTGCTTCTTTGCTGCTTTTCTTTTCTTGCCAAACAACTAATTTTTACATTTAACACATTCTGTTGCTCACTACCATCATTCTCATGTGCATAAAATATACACTCGCATAGTTTCACATGCTCTCAGAGCTTTGGCAAATCAGCACAGCTTCGGCTTCTTCCTCACTCACGTCTTCCATGAACAATTGCTATCCACCTCATCACACTTCAACACTTTGAATGCTACATGTGACAACATTCTTGTCCACTGCCAATTAGGTGTCAAAACTGGCAGCACGGACAACTCTGGCTCATTCTTTGCATCTGTTATCATCATCCTACTGCATTACAGAGAGTGTGAGTCACGGTTGATCTGAGAAAGCAGATGGATCTCTGTTTACTTTGTGCTCTATCAGCTTCCTCTCGCCTGACCACTTTCTCAAATAATATATGAACTGAATTCTGTACTTGCAAAGATCACTGCTTCAATTATTCCAGTTTAAAAATGATTGATTAACTTTTTGAACAAATTATGGGGGAAAATAATTCTTTGAGGAATAATGAATGGAGGTTTTATTTACATAAGTTGTAATATAAAACGTTTGGGACCACATAAATTGAATGATACATCAGGGAAATGATGGTTTTGGGAATGAAAGATCGAGGATCTACTGTGCAAGGTTTCAGATGCCATTGGTTCATTATTGCCTTAATTCATATGTCTACCATGAACAGAATACAAACAAAGGAGGTGAATTGCTTCAAATCAAGAATATATAGATATGTATTCAATTGTTACGAAACTGCAGTATCGTGAGGAAGTAAAGTCGATGGTGCACAAGTTTTCTTGGAAAACCATGGTGTTGTCTTTGTAGCAGTTTGAAAAAGACATAAAAAATGAGGTTGGTGCTCAGCTCGTAGGTAAAAGTGTGGTTTCCTTTGGAAGGAAAGCAAAACCATGGATCCCGTGTATTTGATTTGGCTGAAAGAAGAGGTCACTGATTAAAAATTATCAGCCATTTCAAGCCCTGAATTGAATGGAATGTTAACAACCAGAGATGTTAAAGAGCTTCCGTACATAAACCAAATAATTCATAATCAAAATTTCACATCGGCATGTTCTCAAGCATATATTCTATTTTCCCACACCAGGGCTGCTCTGCACACATTTAGCAGTTCCTTGTTTATTTGTCAATCATTGTATAATTTTACCATATACCATTTAATGCAGCAATAATGGAATAGCAGATCTGGACTTGTAAAAGCAGTTAAGTTTGCTAATATCACTAGTTAACTTAAAAATTGTGATCACATGCATTCGGTCTAAAGTATAACGCCAAGGTTAGGTCAGATATTTGTCTTAATTCAGCTTTACCCTTATCTCTGCTTCTGTGTGTGGCTATCCAGTGCATTTTATTACAGGGTTGGATCAAATTATGATATAGTTGATATAACATCTCATGGGCAGCATTTGAATCTCAATGGCCATGACTAGTTTTGATGTTTGTTCTTGGTACAACCATGACATCACACTTTTTGGCAGGTGGATGGCATTCACATCATATTCTCATGATGCTTATATACACTCTCACCTGTTATTTTACATATGTTTCAAACTTCTTGTAGCATATAACCTATAAAGCCATTGTCTGGACATATGACTGCCTTAATGGGGATTTGCTTGGACTGGGAAGCGTGCTGTTTACTGGTGGAGTCGGATATTCATATCCCCTTAAATTTCTGAATTGTTGGAAACTATTGTATTTATTTTATTTAAATGGTGCATACAACATTTTGTTGAGAAAAACAACATATAACTGTGTTCCATGCTGTTCACCTGTGTGTAGACACACATTTTGAGTAAAATTTGAATGGTGTATTCAATGGAGAAATAGACTTAATTTTTAATATTTTTCTCGAACTAGGTCTGGTTCCACCTTCATGTTTATGTATGTACACAAAATAATTTTTGGATGCAGAGAAACTGGATATTGTTTGATGAAGTCCCTTCCATGACAAAAAAACTGGCAGAAAGAATTATAGGACCATTTTTTTTAAAGGCAACAGTTGATGTCCTCCCCATTCGTGAATGTTACATTTAACCAATATGACATGTGATATTGCCTTTTATTAAGAAGATGCTGCCACAGCTCATATAGCGAATATTTAAATGAGAGAATTTGAAAGTGTGTTTCAGAATGACAGCTATAAGGAACTGTGACTCTTTGGTCCTACAATTTAACCCCTTGCAACTTTTATATATAGAGTGAATTAAAAAAAACAAGACAAACCCACATACCCTGGAAATAAAATAAAATATCTAGCATTACTTAATATGAACTACATTGAGTGATGGATAGTTTTTTAAAAGGTGCCAGAAATGTACAGATAATGAGAGTATAAAGTTGGTAATTAAACATTTTAAAATGGTGAAGGAAACTGTTGTGTGGTTATGTTAGCATCACTTATTATGATATTTGCAGACGAAACGAGCATTGCTCTTGCCTACAGGCATAACATCGGAAGTTGGTTGACAGTTCATTAGGTTGCTCTGCATCTATCCGATTCCTTGATCCAAATAAATTAATTTTATATTCAGCATGCATCTTACATCACATGTTGTTATATAACTTTATTAGTTTCAACATGGTGGTAAGCAATGAGATTCAATTTGTGTGTCATTAAAAAGGAATGATGCAATTTTAAAATTCCTTACTTTCCTTAGCTGTTAAATATTGAACTAGTACAAATATACAGGATATTAAGCCTTTATGCCATATGAGGAGAGACTCCAAGATGCATAGCATCAAGGGCATCTTTCTCGCTGCTTGCCTTGTTGGACTGTGTTCTCTATAATGCTGGATTGAAATTATTTCTTTATGTAAAGGACAAACTTATTAATTGATAAAAATATAAATGGTAACTGCAAACTAACAAAAATTTCCAGACTGACAAGAACATAATTTCTAGTGAAAGCACAGACTTGGCAGGAGATTTAAGATCTTTTTCACAGGTCAAATTGCAAAATTCTCTTTTTGATTGACACTATCAGTAATGTTAGTACCCTTTGGCAGCATTTCAAGTGGCTGTTGGTAAAATGAATGAGTGAGGGGGAAACCAAAGATCTTTTTAATTTGAAAACAGAATTGCTACAGTTCTGAAATTTGGTTGATTTACTTAAAAAAAAAAAAAAGAAAGAAAAAAAAGGTGTTCACTCCAATTTGTGCCACTTGTTAAAAATATTTATCTCATTAAACTTGTTATTATATTATTATTTATATGTAGAGAGATTTTTGGGAAGGTTGTGGTTATCATTTCCTTTCCTTCAAAAAGGGTGTTATATATTGCCATCATTTGTGGAGGTCAAAGAAAACTGTCTCAGTTTCAAAAGTAATTTATTCTTTGAATAAAATTTTGATTATTTTTAACAGTTTTCTTGACTGAACCCTCAATCAGAAAAAAGAGCAAATGCCTTGATGTGCTGTGTTAAGAGAGGTTAAAATTCAATTTACTCTGAATTAGTGATCCTGTTTTCCAAATGAATTCATGTAAGTTTGCTAGGGTAGAGGTCCAAATCCTGTTCGATAAGCATGTAGTCACAGAAATTTAGTGACATAATTACACAAGAAAGGGATGCATTACCTTACCAGTAACGTTTGCTACTAAGCCATAGGCAAGGTTACAATTCTGACATGAGTAAGGCATTGTCTCATTCGTAGTAGTAGTGTATATAATTTGTTCCACATTATGTGAAATTACATTATTTTTTGATTCCTACATTATTTTTATTAAATTATGTAATATATGTGAAAGATGTAGGTAGACATATACTGTCTAATTTTGGTTTTTGAGAATAATGAGATGATTTCCTTTAATTCCTAAATGGAACATACAGTAAAAACGGATTCTGTATTTACGTGAATGTAATATACATCCCAAATTTTAAACTTAAAATTATAAAAAAAGATTTTGGCATATTGTAGTACTGTGTCTGGAAATAAGCGCATCCACTTCAAAAAAGATCAGAACATAGAATTTATAAATAGACTGTTGTTACATTGTGGAGCATGTTGGACAAAATCCAGAACAGTTGGCTTAGGTCAAAGATGAAAAAGTTATTTCTTATAGCATCGCTAGTCACAGGTTGACCATTCTTCCCTCTTTCATGTACGAATTCCAAAACTTTTTCTTCAATGTCAGGATGTCTTCCTGTGCGAGGACCAGTGAATTTCTTTGTACTAGCTTTAGTTACAAGTAATGCCAATTTCTGTTGCCATCACAAGTGAATGTTGCTCTCAGCTACATGGAACTTTCTTCCTGTCACCATTTTTTCAGCATAAAATACTTTAAGCTTGAAAGATGTTCTTCTCTGTTTGCCCTCCATTTTGCGACTACCTACTATTCAAACATTCTGTGCAATAATAGGCCAACAATAAATGTAATGAAGTTGAGAGTTGCAGCAATGTATTATGACGTAATAAATGATACATTTTAATGAAGTTACCGGTGAACTATGGAACAGATTTGCACTTGAAGCTAATACACCATCAAATCTAATGCATACCACAATTTTTAATACTACATTTGGATAAAATTTATTAGATTAGATTCACATAAATACCTATTTCTTGACAGGACTTTAACCTCTTTCCAAGTCTTGTTCATTGTTTTCAATTTCATTTCAATTGATCTTTTCCAAGTTATCCTTGGTCTTCCAATTCTCCTTCCACCTTGTAGATTCCAAAGTATCGCTATCTAGTTATGTTTTCAGGTTCTTTTCTCAATGTGTGTCCATTTCAGGTTCACTTGTTTTCTTATTTCAGGTCATTTGGGGTCTGATTTGTGAATTTCGAAATTTGATATTGCAGATAGTTTTTGGCTACCATATTTTTAATATATATCTGAGGCAGCAGTTAATGGTGCAGTTTTTTGTTTATTTGTTGGGTAGTTTTCCATGTTTCACAACCATATAGCAACACAGATAATACATTTGAATAAAAACTTCAAAATTTTGTGTTTCTCTGAATATTTTGTGAAATCCATAATTTCATAATCTTCCAATTTATCAAATAGGCCCATTGTATACCTGTCTTCCTAATCATAGCTTTCTTCATCATATTATCCAAAATCATTAAGAACAATATTGATGAAAGTACATACATCCTTGTTTAACCCTACCAAGGAATCTGATAGTTTACCATTATGTTCCACTTAACATCGGAAATTTTTATACATTTCTTGTATAATTGTGATAATTCTTTTCCAAAATTTCAATGTTCCTGATAGCCTCCCATATTTTGTTATGAGTAATAGAATCAAAGGCCTTTTGAAAGTCAACAAACTCCAAATATAATAGAGTTTGGTATTCATATTGTATTAATTTGATGTACATATTATTGTCCTTTTCTAAAACCTGTTTGTTTTCTTCTCAATATGTTCTTTAATTCTATTAAAAATTGTTCTAGATAGAATTTTATTTAAAAATGAGATTAAGAGTTATTCAAGAGGTTTCCTTTCTCTGGTATTGTAATTAGGATTTCTTTTCCAATTATGTGGTAATTTCATTGATTCCCACATGTCATTCGAAATGGGCATAGAATATTTGCTGTTAGGTTTCAGATCAACTTTTAATGCTACTAGATTAAATTGGGGCTTTTCCTTTTTTTCATTTCTTCAATAGTTTTTATTATTTCGACTTTGGAAGGTGTGTAGTTGTAGAAGTACTTGCATGTTGTTGAATATTATGAACCTCTTCTACCTTCTATTCTGTATTATTTAATAATTCTTTGAAATATTCTTTCCACCTTTCTGTTTGTTTATCTTCATTGTAAGTAAATTGCCTCTTTTATCATTAATTGGTATGCTTCTATAAATTTTCTTCCCTAATATGAGTTTTGTAATAGCATATAATTCTTTATTATTTCTTTCATTAGCAGCTTCTTGTGCTCTATCTGCTAAATTATTAATAAATTCCCAATTATTTTGTCGTAATTTTTTCCTTATCCTTTCGATAATAGCATTCCATTATTCTTCTGAAATCTATTCTTTTTTTTATTTGTTTCTTTATAACCTAGTATATTATCATAGGTTTCATGAATGAGTTGTTTGATTTTCTCATATTTCTCATTTATATTGTTTCTATTCCTTTTAGAATTTGGAATCTTCTTTTTGGATATCGTATAGCTTTCTCTTATTGTAGGTCTGTCAGCTAATTGATGCTATTTTCAGTTTTATACCTGCTAAGATTAAGCGCTGGTTATTTCCTACATCTGCGTCCCTTCTGTTTCGAACATCACATAGGGAAAATCTCCAGTAGATAAAATATTTTAAAATGCTAAAACATTTCTGTGGGTTCACTTTCAATGAACCAGGAAGCACTCTGAGTTAAAAACATTGATACAATGATAAAACACTCTTAAAGTTTCATTCTCAAATTTGTTAATATTTTAAAATTGAAACCACATAGGGAACTTCACTCTGTTTTGCTAATTGCAAAATGATTCTTAGTATTATTATCAGAAGATACCCTGGTAATTTTATGAGGAAATGTAGAACCTCCTATAACTAAGTTATAGTTACAGCATATTTTAATTAAGCATTCTCCGCTGTCATTTAAATTTACTAATGCACATTTTCCCATAATTTGCTTGATATATTATCATCTATTTGTGCATTCATATTACCCATGAATATTACAATGTTCCTTTTCTTTATTCATCTCAATGTTATATTTAATTGACCATAAAAATGATCCTTTTTAATTTCTGGTAACACCTCTTTTAGGGCGTAACATTGTATTACTGATATTGATATAACTCTTAGATTTAAATCTTTCTAACTGGGTCAGTACTGGTGGTGTAGTGGTAGCCATACCTGCCTTCTAAACCCAAGATTGCAGGTTCAAACCCGGCCAGGACCGATGGATTTTTTTGAGTGTAAAAATTGTTAAGTATTAAGTATGGCTTCCTTCGGAAGGGAAGTAAAGCCATGGGACCCGTGTCATTCATTTACAGCACGAAAAAGAACCTGAAGCCTGAAAGAAGAGGCCTCTGAGCAAAATTTGTCGGTCGTTTCACGCCCTGAATAGAATGATGACCTGATATGTTAAAGAGCATCCGTAAATAAATTAATCAAAAAAAAAATTCTAACTGGTTTTTATTATAAGACTCTTTTTGCTCATTTATTCATTAAAATACCAAATTTTTCTTATTCTCATTTTCTGTCTCAGAATATATAAGTATTTCTTTATTCTGCAAAACTTGTTCTACGATTTTCACTAATTCCAAGTATTTCTATTTGCATCTCTGTAATTACCTCTCTCAATCTTCCTATATCCCTTAAAGTGTGTACTTTCTAAAAAGCAATTCTAGTTCTTTCTTAATAGCAAAGTTTGTCATCTTACTCTCCAGTTGGCTATTTATTTCTGTTTCAGTAACATAAATATTTTCCAGAAGTGGGGTTGTTAGCCCTCACTTCCAACCCCTTACCTGGAGGACCAGGTTTCCATATTTATATCTCCTGGAGACAGGTTGGCCTAGCTATATAATCCAGGCACTAGGTAGCTCATGTACCTCGGGGTCACTACTCCCTTACCCACCATGGTGGAGCCCCTAAAGGGGTGAGAATAATGTTAATCATTTATAAATTTGTAGTTTTTAGGTTTTTTTGAAAGAGAATCACACAGTAAAGAGAATTTTCATATAACTTTTATTTTCCACTGAGAGAGGACAAATTCACATGTCAGTTTTCAACATAGTCCCCCTGCACTGTGACGACTCCTTGTATTGTTCCCTTCAACTTTTCAATTGCTCATGAAGCCATCTGTACTGCTTGCTGGACTGCATAGTTCTCCTAAAGGGGCAGAAATGTAATTCAACAGCACCATAAAGGGGTGCAAATGAAATTCAAATCCAAGTCCTTGCACAGCCTTGCTTCCCCGTGCATACTTTGTGCAATATGCTGTGTGTTGGCCTATGTAATCGAAGTACAAATTTCTCTAGCCTGCTATGTAGCACCTGCCATTTTCTTTTATCTTCTTCTGTTCTTGCTCTGAATAGCTGGTACAAAACTTGCATAAATGCTCCTTTATTCAAACAAAACTCTCCAAAAATACTAACTTATTTACTCAAGCCACCTAATAGCAATAACAGCATAGTCTGAACAGGAAAAATTGACATCACATGTGTGCAATTTCTACTGTGCATCCTGCCATCTGAGCAGCCACAAATGAGACCATTATCATTTGAAGCTGCCCAGCAAAACTAAAGTTAAAAAAAGAGAATAGGAGTCAAAACTTTGCAAGCTTCATGTATAACCAAATAGATAAGCTCTTTTGCAGCTTTCTGCCAATGTTTGCTTTGTCTCTCCAAATATAAACTTGTAACTTCCATAACACTGCACTGATGGGCAAGAGCATGACATGGTGGCAATGCAAGCAATATTACCCAAGCAAGAATTAAGACTAATGATTATGATCTCTGCAAACATTTCATGCTCTCTGGGGCCTGTGATACACCAGCAAGGGCAGCATTATGGGTATTGGGATTTCAGTTCACTCATATGTTATTTGTAAATATTATCACAGAGGCCATAACTGCGTATTCTGTGTTGTTGACATTAGAGCCATGGAAATGGTGTCTGAATATATCTGGTACTTGCCTTTTCAGTGCGAAAACTTCTCACCTGTTGATATGTGGCATCCATGTCCATAAGATGTTGACAGGATACACAAATCTGTTAATCAGTGCCATGATTATTATGACTGAACGACTCGAGTGAAATGGAACCCCATCCCATAAAGTTATATTGCACTGCAATGTTCCTTGTTCATTATGTTTCCAGTATTTTTTTAAAATAATTCTTGTACATAATTGTTTTCATTTCTGATCCAAGACATTTATTGTAATTAACAGAAGTCATAATTTCAAGTCTTAATTATTGTTCTAGAATTGTTTATCTATTTGAAAACCTAAGTAAGGTATTTCAAACTGTTTTGTACTTAAAAGGTAAAAAGTGATAAAACGAGAATATTGTAGCATATAAGTTGTAGTATTTCTTGCAAAAACTATATTAAGATTACATTTATTTTTTAAAAACGGAAATGTTCTTCATGTGCAACTGGTTGGTATTCCTGCTTGTAGAATTAAGTGACAGTAGATGAAGATGTATGTTGTAGCCGTTATGATGTGTAGGGACAAGGATCTGCTGTGAACATTTCTTCCTCAACACACATTGCAATATACAACAACGTTCAGTCACATGTTACTTTGTGTTCAACTGTCACAAATAATGAAGTACATTGCAATTTTCAAGATCTAAAAGTTTAAACAGAAATACATTAACTGACCACCTCCTGGGTTCCATTACCAATGAAATCATGCTGTCTGATAAGGTATTTTTTGAGTTTTTCCTATTCCCCGAGCTGCTAGATAGCTTTAAGGAACCAAGGACTCCCAAGTTCATTTGTGCCTCATTCCTGAAGACTATAGGTATCCATAGCTGGTGCACCTTTACCCTCATTATCTCCAATGGGACAATATAGTGCATCAATTATCAGAACTAATTGGGACCAGATAACTCAATCTAGTAGTAACAGAGTGTGTAAAATTTAAAGTTTGGATGCAAAATGTAAAATGTTTTTTTTTAAATTTTATTTTACACCTATTAGAGAAAATTAGCCCGCTTTTTGTTCTATATGGTTTAAAAGTTGGTGATTATCTATTTATTGTTAAAACATTATGATTTTATTTAATTGAAAGCAACAACACTTTAACATAGAACACAACACAATTTTTGACTTAACTTTCTCAAACTGAAAATTTTGTTCCCATTTGTTGAAGCCATATGGTGTACAAAATGCAGCAGCGAACCCCATACCTTTTCCCAAAACCCTCCCTAAAATCCTGTTTTAAATTTTCAAAAATCCTAATTACAAAAGCAGTTTTTCTGAAAGTATTGGAATTTAAAATTATCAGCGGTTTCTAACTTTAACTTGAAAATCCCTTAAGAAAGATTTGGGCTAAGCAAATATAAATGTGAAGAAATTTAAGCAAGAGGAGGTCCATTCCACCAATCATGCCCTTGCTCTTTCATTAACAAGAAACATCAAAACACCTGCTACATAACCAGGTGGAACTCCTACCTCGGTATCCAGTAGATTAAAAGGATACGCCAGGGTTGTGAGTCATATAAATTGAGACTGGGATTCTGGACGCACCAGAGAGCCCATCAGGGCCCAATTCCACAAAAGTATGCTTTAGTACACACAAGTGTGTTAGTGCAGGTCCTTGTAAAGTATGGGCTTGTAACTTTCTTTTCCACAAAAGAAATGCAACACTGGTAAAGTATTAGTAAAAAGTTACAAGTGACGTCATACAAGAGTAAGATGGAGGAACAACTGTTTGCATATGTTGCCATACCTTGAATTAGGTTATGTCCATTCCTTAGGGTTTTTAATGCAAAGAGTGGATTATTGTCATTCCTGCTAAATGGGTATAGTATGAATTTTTTTTTCAGATATAATTGATAGTTTATTATGCACTTATCGATATTTAAGCGCAATAATCCACTCGGAGACAACTGTCCCTTACAGCTACATTAGGGAGCATCAATTTCAGTTATCGAGCTTCCCAATTGCTCTTGGTCACTTATTTAATTAGTCTATTTGATCCTTTATATTTATTTATTTGTTTATATTGCTCGACAATCACTTTCTCTTAAGCAAAAAACTGAGAAAATTGTGCCAAAAGAGATTATTTTAAAAGAGAATGAAGAATGAAAAGAAATTATTTTCATGGTATGTAGCAAGAACCCTAAAAATACATTAACTAAAATGCTGGTCTAAAATATGCATTTGGAACAGGAACTGTCAATATAAGTCATAAGCTGTACTTTATTTGCACTTAACCTAACTTTATCATTATACACAAATACTTATTTATTCTTTCTTTATATACATTCCTATTCATCATTATCATCACTTTTGCTAATACTTAGTACATTTGGGTCAAATGGCTCCCAAAATCATTAAAAAGACTAAATTTTGTGTTAATATTTGAAGTTACCAATATTCCTACACTTGTAGAGAAATTTGCACATATTAGCAGTGCCCGACTAATACTAATTCTTCTATGGAACAGAACAAAAGTAGCAGAAACCTTTGTGGAACAGAATTTTACTAGTAACCACAAGTTACAAGACTATACACTTGTAATGTATTAGACCATACTTTTGTGGAACAGGTTCCTGTTATATCCTTTGGGTAGCCAGTGCCAGTGAAAAGCGTTTGGACACCCAGCATTATTTTGAAAATTAAACAAAAATTTATATACTTATTCATGTTTTTATACACAGGTATGAAATTGCTCTATTAAATATGTAATACTTGTAACTTGATTGATTCTAGCATGTTTTATATGCAAATGTCTTAATTTCTTTTTGTCAAAAAATTCACCCTTAGCAGAAATCAATTTTATCACTGCCCTTGGAATTCTAAGAACAAGTTTTTCATATATACTGTTCTCATTGTAATTCCAGGAAGCTTGAAGAATTTTCCATTGCTGTTTTTCTGATATTTACGAACAGATCTGTCATACCTCATCCCATAGTAACTCTATCTGATTTAAGTCAGGTAATTGAGGTGACCAATCCAATATTTTCAATTCACCTTCCTCCTCTTTGTTGCCAAGGAACTGTTTACATAATTTAGAGGCATGCTCGGGACTATTGTCTTGTTGGAACACAAATCCACAACTGATAGAACAGCACAACTACTCAAAATAGAACGATAGCTGTTTTTGTTCAATATTCCATAAATTCTGTGATTTCTACCAGTACCACTCTATGAGAAACAACCCCACACTGCCATAGGCCCTCAACCATGTTTCACTGTGGGTGTGAAACAGTCAGGTAACATCTTTTGTTTTCAGAATTGACAAACATAAACATGCTGCCCCTGGGAAACACCAAGAATTTCAACCATTGGTTCATAGGACGTGCTTCCAGTCATCAATAAACCAATTCCTTTTTTATTTTGCCCATTTTAACCTCTTGCTTTTTGACAGATCTGAGTAATGAGTTCTTTGCTGCAATTCTGCCCCAGAGACCTGCGCTGCTTTAAGGCGATGCTGATAGAAATGTTGTGGCTATGGCTGGTGTTGAATTCATCCTGGATTTCAGTGGCTGTAAGCTTCCTGTTTCTTTTACTAGTTATGACTGGTTTTCTCCTGTACAGGTGCTTTGTACTCTTCCACTTCCTCTTTATTAAGATTTTATTCAGATTTTAGGAATCTCTGATTTGTGTAACTAACAGAAGGTGCAAATATATACTCCCACAAATGCAGCGTATTGATTACTGTATGTTCTAGGTTCAGAGATGAGCTTGAAAATCTTTCCTATAATAATTTACAGAAACTCAAACATTTAAAAAAACAAATGGACAAAGAATCATTAAAATTAATAAAAATTATCCAATTATTAAAAGTGTAATCAATATTAATCATTCATAATTGTCATGCCAATGATTTTGCACTGATCTTCTCAAGAAACTGCATTGCAGAAGTAATATTGACTCACAGCCAGCAACCAACCGAGTCATTTCACTATCTTGCTTATCTTATCAAAAATATGATTCCAAAAACACATCATGGAACTTTAGCTCAGTGTTTATGTACACAAGATTAGTGCTTAAACAGGCTACACTTAATCCATGGTATTTGGTTTCTCCCTCTTGCCAATACACGGTGTGTCAACAAACAAATATTATAAAATATAGCAGGTGTCCAAATGCTTTTGACCGGCAGTGTACCTGGCATTAAATTTATTCTGCATGGAAGGGCAGGTCCTGTGGGAGGCCCATGGATCCAATCTTACAGCAACTGGGAGAAAATGTTGACCTCTGTAATTGATATTGGACAAGCCATTGCCGCTAACAGATAAGGGTGCACTCTTGTGCAGAGGAGAGGAACAGTAACCCACCAATAACTTCACTTAATATTTAAAATGTGGTGTGTGTTATAATGCAAACTCCCTTGCCTAATCTGGACATTATAGTGGCAGATGGGAGTAGCATAGATCCTTAGGAACTTGCACTTTTTTTTTAATAGTGTTTAATTTTCTGTGTTAGTTACTGAGGCATCACAGGTGTTTGGACACTGCTGATACATGAAATGATAAACTGGGAAAGGATATTTTTTTTTAAAGGAATGAAGCATTCCAGGCCTAAGTTTAGAGTACCTCCCTGACATTTGCAATATATTTGCAATATATGAGAGCTGAGGAAAACTTGGAGAAAACCTGTCAGGGAGGACAGTCCTGGTGGAAATCGAACACCAGACGTCACGCTCATGTGTCTGCACCTTAATGACCTTGGATACCCATCACAATAATAGTAACGTGCATGATGCAGACTACATTATGTTCACCGATGATAAAGGTGAAGTTGGGGGCGAGATGATATAATTTGTGGCAAGGGAAACTGGAATATTAAGCACTGCTTTGTCTGCCACAAATTCCCTTACAGCTTCTGGGATTGCCTTGGTGGGAAAGCAGCCTAACCACTTGGTCATGATGCTGCCTTGTACAACAACATTAAATTAGTCTAAAGTAGCTGTAGTTACGATAAATATGCCTACCTTAGTATTCTCTAGCACAATGAAACTATGCAAATTCAATTTACATTTAAAACATTAAATGCTCTTCAAAACTATATCCACACATAGGTTTTTACAACTTTTGGAAACAAGTTAAGTCTGGTGGACTCATGTTCGAACTGTAGGACAGATGAGGTAATACTTCCCATCCATATTTGCTCTGCTTATTTGTCCCTAGACAAGCATAGTCTTGGGCAACTGGTCACTTTTTGTGTAGTTCACATCTATCATGATTCCTTGGTGGTCAAAAGCAAAGTTCATCATTTGAATGAACTTGTCAACATTGTGGGGAAGATGGACTCTCTAATTACTGGACAGCAATTTTAATTCTGGCTCAAAGTTTCTAATGCACTTTGCAGCTTTTGTTCAGCAGTCAAGAAGTGACAGGACCCATTGCATATAACGTTTTTTTTTCTATATTGGCAGAATCCCTGAAAGTTCTTCACATGTCACTTGATGATCTTCATCTACTCTTCAATCAATGCCCTGTGAATATATACCACATAACATTTTGGTCTTGAATTGTGACAGCACCCAACATGCCTATAAGCTGCATTTCTAGCTTTTGTTATCTACATACAGAGATGAGCAAATTAACGTTTCTTTCTCAAGCCTTCAAATGCAACTAATGTAATTTTTATGTTGTGTCACACAATGTGAGTACTGCAAACTCTGTATTATTTATGAAATGGCAGGTAAAAGAAATAAGAAAAAAATTCATACAATTCCTCCTATTTTAAACTTATCCATGTACAATTACAGCAAATATCTCTTTTAATTGTGTTATAATTTAAATCTGTAGTAATGTTTTATTTTTCTATTATGTAATATTGGCAAATTCCAGAAACTATGGCATGTGTTCATTTTTCCTCTTTTCTCTGTAATTATATTTCAAAGTATTCATCTAGCACCTTAAAGAAATAAACCTGGCAAACATATTAATTTAGCACGTTGGTTTTGATCAGTGCCAGGAATCCACTATAGTGCACTTCTCTTATTTCTTTGATTAGGCTTATTATTATAATGCTATATTCTCTTTTCCTATTTAAAAGTCTGTGTGACAAAATAACTTTCTGTTATTTATTTTTTCAAATTAAAACAAATCCCTCTCAAGTTTGGAAGACACAAATTTGTTACTCCAATGCTGAGAATTTGATGAAATAAAATATCCTCAATTTTTTTCCCTCCCCTTTATGAATAATGTTGCTTCAATACATAATAACTGTGAAGGTGCATAAGTGTAAAGTTTACTGATGTTTGTATATGCAATGTGTGTACTTCTAGGGCAGAAATTTTCCTTACAGGCAGTGTATACAACTTGATGAAAATGAAACATAACCTCTTGTCATAAGAATTATGCAATTTTTTCTAAGTCTGTTATGTTCTAAAAAGAAAGACTTCCAGATATCTTTCATTGCCAATTTCCTTTCTTATATGAACATTTAATTTACCTTATGCCTTCACATGTGTATTCAAGTTGTGACATCAGAGAAAAGTGCATGGTTCGAATAATGACACAGAGGTGCTAAAAGCTTCCATTGCCACTATATCCAGAGAGGAAACAATTGGTGCAAAAGGGACCAGTGCAAACTTAACTTTTTTCTCTCCAGTATGAGAATAAAAACTGTGTATTCTGGATAACAAAGACGCACTTTCATTATCTATAAAAATGTTGACTAGTTTGTTCGTACAATAACGTAAACTGTGTTCAAGACACACATTAGACTCGGCAACTTCAAAGAAAAAAAAAAAAATACAAAAATGCAGGATCACGTTTTTTATATAATGATAATAATTATATATATTCTGTACAGTGGTACGAAAAAATAAAGGTTCTTGGATGTAAATGTAATTAAAATGTGTATGAAATATGTCCTTACATTCCTAAAAACTCCCATTGTGTTTAGCTGTTTCGGATGTTACTACTTCCACTATTTTACAAGGTGCAGTTCATAAGTTTCAGGCCTGACCGTGTTAGGTAGGTGTTAGTATAAAAATACAGATATCTTTTTTCAGTGTAATCTCCCTTTACTTCAAGGTATTTCCCACATCTCTGGATTAATATTTCAATCCCCCCTAAAATGGTAGTATTCAAAATGCTGGAAAACAGCTTACTTTAACTCATTACTGTTTGTGAATCTCTGCCCTCAAAGGTATGGACTGGTGCATAGCCACGCAGCAAATGAACTCCTTGGTTGCTGTTGTGCTCCTTAATTTGAAGTCTATTATCAGAAATCCTCTGCAGTCCCTAAAAATTGTTGCAATGATCTTTGTGGATGTATGACCTTAGGCTTTCTAGCTGCCACTCATTGGTTCTTTCTTTCTTATTTTTAAAGAGGATCATAATAGAGGACCACAGTTTCGTCCAACAAATCAGACCCCAATTGACCTTGAAATAGGGAAATAGAAGTGAACATGGATTGGGTACACAATGAGAAAAGAACCTGGAAATATAAGTAGACAGGCAATAGATTGGAATTCTGAAAGTGTAAGGAGAATTGGAAGACCGAGGATAACTTCAGAGAAGAACAATTGAACTGGAATTGAAAGTAATGAATAAAACTTGGAAAGAAGTTAAGTGCTGTCAAGAAATACAATCTGATGCCATAAATTTGTTTCAATCCTCTGTTCCAATTATGAATTAAAAAGAAATCATATCTTCTTCCTTTAAGATTATGGATTTCAATACTTCCCTCTTATTACAGGGCGAAGGTTAAACAATTTCTGATAACGGTCTATGAGCACTTATACCCAGGCCACCAAAACATCGCCCTTGAAAGCATCAGTTCATGTAATGTTGGCTGTGATTGCATCGTTGCAACAGCCACTGCTGTTTAATAGCTGATATGTAGAGTTTTCCTTTTCACTTAGTGGAACATTCAAGAGCAATCCAGGTGCTATCAAAGCAAGGAGTGGGACAGAAATACTAAGGCTATTAGCCAACCTCTATACTGAGTCTTCAGCTAAAATAGTAAGAGAACTCGAGGGTCCATTTTCAAATTAGGTGTGGGACTAGGAGACCCAATATCCCCCAAACTTTTCACCTGTTTACTGAAAGACATTCCAGGAATTAAATTGGAGACACAAGGTTGGCATTATTTTGAATACATATAGGCTCGCTAACCTGAGATTTGCAGATGATATAGTGCTATTTGTAAGAATGGCGAAAGATCTTCATAAAATGCTTCAAGACCTCAGCAGCTTGGTGTAAACACAACAAAATGCAGCTCATAACAACACCCATAAGCATTAATACAACACTACTGCAGTATGTGAAGGAATACATATACTTGGGACAATTGTTTCATTTTATAAAGAGAAAGAATTAAGAAGAGTGACTCAGGCATGGAAAGCTTTCTGGTCATTGAAATTTATATTGCTGGACAGATCATGAGTCGAAGACTGAGATTCGAAATGATAAGCTTCTGCATCTTCTCAGTGCTGGTGCATGGATGCCAAACCTGAAGCCTGATGGAAGCTCAACTGAGCAATATTAAAGTATTCAAGAAAGATGGAAGGAAAAATACTGGGAATATTGCTTAGGAATGAGGTATCCAATACAAATCTAATAATACCAGATGTAGCTGAACATGCAAGGAGACTCAAATGGAAATAGGTGGGACATGTGGTAAGACTGCCAAACTCTAGATGGATGCATATTTTCACCAAGTGGAATCCACATATCGGTAAAAGGGAAAGATGCATACCAAGAACAAGATGGACTATTCCTTCAAGAAAGCTGCTGGAGCACATTGGATCAGCACAGTACGTGACAGATATACCTGGAGAGACTTGCAGAAGACATTGAATCAAAAATAAATGCTTGGTGTGCAGGTGTATAAAAGATCACTATACGTCAATAAAATTATGATGCCATTGTTGTTTCCAACTGGTCATCTCAAGTGGATTAGCTCCCTTAAGTATGAGCTTCCCTGTAAAGGACGCCTTAACCCTTAACGGGATATTTCAGTTTTCATTCATTCAAATGTAATTAAGTGCATTTAATAATAAATTACTTTGTTCTAGAATTATTTATAGCCACAATTAAATTGCTGCATGGTAAACATAATAAAGAACAAATTTTTGCAGTTTGCTCATGATTTTAAGTAAAAGCTTTAAGCTGTTAAAATATATGCCATCTCTAAGAGAATTTTGCATTTATGCAACACCTCAGTGCAAAGAATACAACTGCTAAGTTAATTGCCCTTACTGAAATGTATCATCTTACCTTGACATTTGGCCCCTTGTTAATCCAGGGATCTGAATCATAGCTTGGCCTATTCCTTCTTCATTTAAAGTTTTACAGAAGGTAGCCTTATGTTGGAGGTTCATCTGGAGGATTTTTAGGGCTATCCTTGGCTAAAGTCACAATTGTAACTGTACCAAGGCCCAAAGGCTCTTTTGTCTAGATCCCCTTAGAAGAATTAGTACCCAGTTCCATGTCTGAGGTTTACTCCTCATCAAGGGAAGTAGCTTTGCTGTAGCTAAGGACTCACAATGGTGGTCCTCATAAGTAAGTTTTTGGTTTTTTAAGTGGTTTCCAAAGGTCCCATTAGAAGCTAGGGATTTGTAAGGTCTGGGCAGGCAGAGCCCCGCATATCTGGGTAATGCTTATACTTACTAAGTCGACTGGTGTCTAGAGGCTCTGTTTTAGACATATTAACCCTATCTACTTCAGCATGAGTTGCACTACACTTTAGGCTATGGTGTGGTAAGCTGCTTCTTAGTCTGGTATCTCACTTGTGGCTCTACCTATGATTACCACCACCAGTACAGTCCATGGGATCACAGATACACTGAAGCACAAGCTTACAAGGTCATGTGGCTTCTAGGGGGAGATCAGTAGCCAAGTCATTTTGCTGATGTTTGAGAAGGAGCACCAACTGCAATACTGTAGTATGGTTTGTTCCGACTTCTGCGGCTAACTCCCTTACAATGCATCAATGACCCAACCCCCAGCAGTGAGCGAATTAAATCAACATAATGTGCTTCAAGGACATAAAGACTTAAACGTGGTGCCTCTTGCATTCTTTTGCATCCTTGTTGAAAGTCTGACACCCCACAGACCATCCTTCAATGCCACAGACTATTTGCAGACCTGCATGACATTCCCTCATGTTCTTAATGAGTGCCACCTCAATTTTAATCCACGCAACTGCTCCAAATTTACACCATTATTTGACAGCTTCCTATTTGCCTGTTTACAGATAATGCACTAGTGATACTCAGTGTGCTGAACAGCTATACCATTCCTCTAGACTTGCAGAAAACAATGCCCTCACATGTTCATTAACAGTGCAGCGACAGTGTTGATTTTATTTCCAGCCCTGTAATTGATTTTATGAAAAATATAATTTTATGAGTAGTTCAGTTAGCTATGCATGGACTCATATATTGCATTTCTATCCTCATCCAATAAATGGTGCTGTTGTGAGAGAGTATTTAAAAAAAAAAAAAATGGTTGCAGATAATTTCTGGGGTAAATTCTAGGAACAATTTGGAAATAAGAAAAATAAGCATTTATTTGAAGGAACTGGCGCAATAATACAAAATGCTATAAAACATTTTTCCTTCCTAAAAATAGATATCTTCTGCCATTTTAGTTACTGCTTAAGTATTCTGTATGCCATGTAATTGAGCAATAGGCTTGAGGCGAGTACTTAAGTGAACTTGAGCCAACTCCAGTGGGTTCCAATATATTTGTATGTTGTCCTGTATTGTCTAATAAACAGCATCCATGCACAACGCTGACCATACTTCCATGAAGTACCACCACCGATGCCTGTTGTAATATTTAGAGTCATCATACATAATTGCTTATATTAAATTCGTCCAAAGCTTTCAATTCTTACCAATATCATCCTTCCTGATTGAAGTTTTCTGCAGTTCTCAATGACAAATGCTGGGGAGATACCCTAAACTTTTCTTCCTTTAATTAAAAAAAATTCTTTCTCAATTTATCGTTTATGTTCACCAGAGCTCGAAAATTCAGGTATTTATTTTGGTTAAAATAGGCAGGCAAAAAGGCACTTAAATACTGAAAATAGGCAGAAATAAAATCAAAATAGGCATTTATTAAAAGTGAAAACAGAGAGTAATATCACTCATTATTAATGAAAATAGGTATTTAAAATACTTAATAATTTCTAATTCACATAATTGAAGTATTTAAGCCTACTTTTCTTCATTACAAGCACAACAAAATGTTTTTCTAAGGTAATTAAATTAACTGTCATAGTCAGCCACTTGTCGGAGAAAACAATTTTTACTATTGAAAACAAATGTTCTACTTCCACTGAAATGATGAGAATATTTAAAACAAGCTGTTTCTGAAGGGCTCATACCAGTTACAACATTCACCTTTCAGGACATCATGGAAACATTGACCAAGACAAATTAAAGTAGTTTTGAATAGTCTGGCAAATGAGCAAAAGATGTGCAGTGGTTTCTGGTTGAGTTCATTTCCTGTTTATGCATTTACAGGGGAATCAGGTTAGTATCTCTCTTACTTCCATACTAAACACATCGTAGCGATGGTTTATTGCAATTATTTGTTACATTTATGCAGTTGAAGGGCTACCCCCACCACAAATTTCCTAGAATTGTCTTGCGCAGATCAATACAAGGTCATTTGTCAGAACAATTCGAAATTACAGCACTTCCCTCATCCTCTCTATTTCCTGGTATTCATATGCTCAAGGTAGCCATTCATTCCTTTCACTAATGAAGTTTCTGCTTTCAAAAGAGCTTTTAAAAGAGATTAAGTAAATGCAATAAGGAGAAAGTTTTTAACTGTTTGAAAAAAAATAACTGTACAACAAGTCTCAATAGATATATTTGAGGTGAACATGCGATTTCATTTTCATAAATTTTCACTTCCACATATTGAAGTTCTTTATGTGCTTTTTAAAATATTTAAATAACCGGAGAAAAAATCCATAACAATCCAAAACAGACAAATAAGAAAAAAAGATTTTAAACTTTTAAATAGGCAACAAGTCAAAATAGGCACAAAAAAAGGGGGAGAGGGACAAAATAAAAACCAGGCCTACTGATCCCGAATGTACAGAAACTTCTTTATTTCTCTCAGACTCTTAAATATATCCACCCAGATAGAAAAAGCTTTTGCTAACTTCTGGGCTCTGATGTTCACAATTGCCCATCCTCTGTGATGTCTCAGCTGTAAAAATAGGCATTAAACACCATTTCAAAAACACTTAAAGTTACCTGGCCTTTGTCCACTTTGGAAAAAGGAATCACCTAACATAAAAAAAAGTAATTTATATTTAAAGTCTGGTTCAAAAAGTAATCACTACAGGTTCAAAGTTTTGCTGAGTATCCAGTTTAATGAGGAACTAAACAAGTTACCATTATGAAGAGCTTTAAAATAATTCAATATATAAAAAGTATATACACCTAAATTAAACACTTGACACATTCCAGAAAATATAACGTTCCCCCTGGAACCATTGAAAATAAACCTAACAGAAGATAAGACTATTTATGTTTAAATAGTAAGGTTGTTTGAATTACGTGCCTTCTGAGGGCGTCTCCAATTAGACACGCAGCTGCGCTCTGCCGTCTCCAATAATCTCACTGTAGCTCCGGTACTTCTTGAACTACTCCACGTTCTGCAATACATATATTGTAAAAGAACCCTATGAAATTTTCAGTTCAGCAATGTAAATTTAGTGTGTGAATGTATCAATCTTAATCAATTATGACAAAATTCAATTTTGAATACAGTAAAAGAATGACACTCTACCATAATAATATAACCGTACCTGTTGAATGCTGGCATAGCACTAAAATTAACTCGAGTAAAGTACTTCACCACGCCGGTTGGTAATTTCTGAATATAGTGCACCCAACTCATTTGTTTTACGAAAACGAATTCTTTTTCCGTCTGTTCCAACGTGTAATGCCATCATTGTACAATCTGCGGACATTACAAAAATTCGCGGCGAGATATTCGGTGCCATTTTCTACTATCGATATATTTCGAGATACGTACCAACTATTAAGGACAGAAAATATAGTATTTTATAGCTAAAAAATAAAAATGTATGCGCATTTGTCGAAATAATATAATTTTATTCATTTTAGACAACATTTCTATTCAATTCAATAAAAATCATGTTGGATTACTGAATACCATTTGCCCTTAGAGTCCGCAACTTTTAGACAGGTTAGGCAACCGTTTGAGGCGCGCAGTTTGAGTATCATTGATGTATGGACATTTAATTATCTACAGAACATGAAGGTCAAAGATATCTTCCAGGGAGATTCATTTACTAGGCTGATTCGATCTTATTCTGTAGGCATATTTTGCAATAATCGTGGTGGGTTAGTTAGAATGCGACTATGATCGACAATGTATGGGCATAAATTGAATTTATGATGGACTAAGGCCTAGGGGAATGTATTGGGGAAAATACTAAAATCACCACTGACAGTTAAAAACTTAAAAGCATTAACAAATAAATTTATTGGGAGCAAATATTTATAGAGACTGCCACCAATAAAAAAAAAGAATAGAATTAGGAAAATCAGAAATGGCAAAATTAATGAAAATAATGAGGAACCCTAACCTATCTAAAAAAAAACACCAAAATATGAATAATAAAATTCATAGTTCTCCCAGAGGTTTTATATGAAAGTGAAAGTTGGAACTTATGCAAATTAGACAGACAGAGACTAGAGGCCCTTGACCTATGGACATGGCATAGATTACTATGTATTTCATGGATTGAAAAAATAATCAATTAAATCAATCCAGTATCAATGTTGAAGCTCTCGCCACAGGGAGTAAACAGAGATATTTTGGCCTTCACATAATGATGAGATTCTCTGGAAAAATATTTGATGCTAGGAAAAATGTCAAGAAGAGAACGAACCAGAATGTGATGGCTAGATAAAATAAAAAACTCAGCTTAACTGAATTGGACAGAGCTATGTCAACTGCAAAAAAAGAACAAAGTAGCTTGATATTGTGTCCAGGATCATAACAAAGAAAGTGAGGACAAGTATATAAAAGTTTGGCAACTGCAATGCTGAGAACATCCAACAAAATTACCAGAGGTCACCTATGACATATGTAGCTTCTACTAAGGCCTAGAACAAAGGAGCACTGATGTTATGATTATTATAATGTATAGCATTGATTTTATGTTACAATGTACATTGCAACTTTTATTGAAACTTTAATATTGACATGCTACTGTAAATTTCAACTTTAAACTTACCTAAAATATCCAGGAAAATGAGAGGAGACATTATTAAAGCACAATTTGAACAGTTTACAGTATATATTTAACTTTTAATTCATCATTACTTACCTTTATGTTTGTGAAAAATTTGTTTCAATACCAAAAATTTAGTAGAGCTGTGCATTAATATTTTGGCAAGGGATCTGGGCAATTAAATCAACCCAAACATAACTCTTTCCCTTCTCAAGGACTATTGTTTTTTTCTTGTTCTTTAAATGTTTTATTTATTGTCACTTTGATTGCATTAGTCTTCTTGCGATATTTGTAGGTAGTGTACTGAATACTATAGGTGTAAGTCTGTAGGGATGATTGAAATTAAATGAATTAACTAATTATAGTGCAAATACTCAGAGTATTTGGTGTCTTAAAGTTATCTTCTCAGAGTAAAGAAAAAAATCTGAAAAAAAAAACGTAATTTGACTTAGATTCAAATGTATCTCTGGATGGCGAAGCACCATCTCCCAAGGTCACTCAGTCAACCAAGAAGATCATGGCCACAATCTTTTGGGAATGTGAAGGATATGCTTCATCGACCACAGTAAATGTAGAGTACTATGCTAGCCTATTACACAGACTACATGCTTCCATCAAAGAGAAAAGGCGAGGAAAGCTGAGAGGTGGTGTGTGCCTCCTTCACAATAACATACCTGTGCACACAGCTCTTGTTGCAAAGGAAGATTGAACATCCACTCTGGACAGATCGACAGATTACAACGCATTCATAATGCCTGTGTTCATTTTGTCTTCAACACTAATAAATTTGATCATGTGACACTCCTATGGAATCAACTGTTATGGCAACTTCTAAAAGAATGTAGGACTTTCTATTCTCTCATACTCCTGATCAAAATTCTTCCTACGTCCACCCCTCTCTCAGTTTATTGCCTCTTGCTTAGTGTACCTCCGTACCTTGAACTGGAACATGACTTTACTGTATATCCCTTGTCACTGAACACATTTCTACTCAACCTCATTCAGTGTGTCAGAGAATCTGGAACCCCCTTCCTCCTGAAGTCTGAGATTGTCGGACAAAAAGCAATTTAAACACAGACTAAATTGTCAGCTTAACTCTAGGAATCACTACAGTT
This sequence comes from Metallyticus violacea, assembly GCA_030762175.1. Classification (NCBI taxonomy): domain Eukaryota; kingdom Metazoa; phylum Arthropoda; class Insecta; order Mantodea; family Metallyticidae; genus Metallyticus; species Metallyticus violacea. The sequence goes on from CM060830.1 coordinate 4,363,722, forward strand.
TTCTTCTTCTTCTGTTTTTTTTGCCTGATGGAGTAAAAGAGATGAACTTAACTCTTGCCAGGGTAAATAAATGTATGACAAATAAATATTAAAATAATTTAATACTGCTGCAAAATCACTAAGAACAATTCACATAATATACTAGGCAACCAACTGTTGCCTGCATCATAAATAATCTTAAGACAGCAAAACTTAGTCATATATGTTCCACAGCAAGTAAGCCCTGGCAATAGTCCTATAGAGAAGTTCTGTCAGAACTTCTGTCAGAAGTGATAGGCCAATCCACAATCGAGCTATCATTACTTCGTATCTACTACTATGGTATAAAATATCCCAGGTTAAAGGAAGATATTTTATTTCATGTAGCTTTGCATGACGAGAATGCCAGATGTGATTCCAGTCTTGAAGAATGCATTTCCATAAGAAAATTTGATATCTGACGATACAGGTTTAACAGCTCTGGACCACCATGAGGGACCAAGGTTGTTAAGGAGCAGATTTGTGAGCAGGAGGTTTGGGGTTCGACTTCCACCAGGATGTCCTCCCTGACTGAGGTTTTTTCAAGTTTTCCTCAGTCATAAATGGCAAATGCTGGGGCAGTACCCGTCCTTTTCCAATTCATAATTTCACCACCTGTGATGCTTCAATAGTAAAAACGGGCATTACACACTATTAAAAAAAAGTTCTGGAGAATGTAAAATGATTGTTCTTTGCCTCAGATGCCACAATGGCTGATTACCCAGGCAAGTAAAATCTTTAAGTTCCAAAGTAAACATATATGAATGAATTTGAATGGATGAATTTATTTCCAAGAAACACAAACATAATTAAAATTTACATATTTCCTTTATTGCACAAATAACCAAATATAATTATTACTTTTGAACTCTAGTCCTCAGTTCATCAATAGTAACCTACTGGAATATCCAAGGACCACGCTACAATGCTAACCAACATTATACAACTCTTAATATAAAATAGCAGCTAAATATGATCAGCTAATTCTAATTACCCATTACCCTAAAACAAACAAATATATATAAAATTCTAATTTTAGCAGCATTAGTATTAACCAAAATTCTTAAAAACCCTTGTTATACTTCATCTAATCAATCATTCACAAATCACCACATTAAATTTCTGATTTCCCATAGAGGGTCCAATAGCCTCTAACATAGTAATTATATAGCTATAGGACTTTATTTCTCCTTTATATCTAATATCTAAAACTTACTTTCATTAATATCTTGTTTACTAATTTTACGGAATCATTTAGCTCTTATTTCACCTAAATTTAATTTCTTGTTTCCTTTATATTTTTTCTTGATTTTACACTCATCATCTTTTCTCCCCCTATTTCTCTTGGCAAATTGGACCACTTCTTCATTTCTCTAATTTCTTTTAGAATTTTGGTTTCTTCACATCCTAACAGTATGTGCCAATATTATCCTTTCAATTTTCAACATTCCCTCTTACTCTTAACACTTGCAATTTTATAACCTCCATTCTAGCCCATGCAAAACCTTCTCTTGCTATGACAAATTATTATTATGAAATCACTCAAATTTCACTAATTTTGCCCCACTTACTTGGACATGTTTCAAAGGCGATTGCATCCATTTTCAGCTTGGTTCCACTGGCTGCTTCAGTGGGACCAAGCTGAAGATGGAGGCAATTATCTTTGAAATGTGTCCAAGTAAGTGGAGCAAAATTAGTGAAATTTGAGTGATTTTGTAACAATAATTTGTCATATTATAATATATTTCACCCGTGAAAATCCCAGATACAAAAAACTTCTCCTCTCGCTGTTTTTCACACCAATCAACATTATCTTCTCTACTCCACACTGTTCACAAATCTCTATATTTTAAAATTAAAACTGGTGAATATACCTTGCCTTTCAATATTTTCAATTCTTAATTATTTAATTTCTTTCCAGAAAACACCCATTGATTCTCTAGCTCTCAAAATTTCCCTAATCCTATTGAGCCAAGTTTCCCTTGATTTAACTCTTCTGGATCTTTCAGATGCTGATGTAAGCTGTTCGGCTCACCTTTATTTCCAATTCTAAACCAATATTTCAGTACTCTATCCACAGTTAGCCTTTGCTAGCAGTTCTACCTAATTCTATTTGTGCAACATCATTGGGCAAGCCCAAAATTTGTTTGAAAAAATTCCTATGAACCATATTCACATATTTTCAACCTTTCTCTATATCCAGTCAGTCCTGGTTGTGTGGTGGTAACCATACTTGCCTTTTAAACCCAAGATTGTAAGTTCAAACCCAGCCAGGATCAAAGGTTTTTTTCAGGTGTAAAAATCCTAATTACGGCTTCCTCCTGAAGGGAAGTAAAGCCATGAGACCCATGTCATACATTTATGGCACAATAAAGAACCTCAGGCCTGAAAGAAGAGGCCATTGAGGAAAATTTGTCAATCGTTTCATGCCCTGAATTGAATGGGACACTGATGACCTGAAATGCTAAAGAGCATTTATAATTAAACCAAATAAAACAAAAAAATCCCCAATGTCCCGGATCTCACTCCAAAAACATTCTACCTCAACTACTGTCGGGTATGCTCTCTCCAACCATTTTATTCACATTCCTGGTATTTTCTCTTAACAGGCTTTTTTGGCTTTCAAGGAGAATTTTCTTTTGCCTGGTATCCTTTTCTTTCGCTCACTCCATTTCCCATTATTATTTAATCTTACTCCCAGTTAATCGAATTATGAACCACCTTAATTTCCTTTTTTCTTTTTTTAATAGTGTTCAAGGCCTAATTTTACTCCTGAGGCATCGCAGGCGGTGAACACTGGTGATGAGTTGAAATGATAAATTGGAAGGAATTGATTTCTTTAGTAAGGAAACGTTCCAGGTCTAAGTTTAGCACACCACTCCAGCATTTGCCATTTATTACTGAGATGAATTATATATATAAAAAAACTTAGGGAGGAAGGTCTTAGTGGGAATCAAACCCCAGACCCCGGCTCACAAGTTTGCACCTTAATTACCTCAGCCACCCATGGTGGTTTCTCTTCCTTGTTAATATCATTCCTTATCTTTCCTTAACTTAGTTCCCTTCTTACATTCTAAGTTTTTTATTTACTTATGTTAATACTTATACTCAATTTCCTATAAACTTATATAGTGCTTCAATTACTTTTATTAATCCAACATTCGTTATTGACACTGCTATGAGATCATGTGCAAATAACAAACCAACTATTTCTTTATTAGTAATTACTGGAACATGCCTATTAGCCATATTAATTGCCCCTGGAACATCAATGAACAAAGAGTACAGACTTGCCTTAACTCTCTATTATTTTGGATAGTTTTAGTCACTTTATTTGAAATACAAAAACCATTATCAGTATATATTCTTTGTAGTATTTATTCTTATAAACCTATTACTTATTCCCTTTCTACTCAAATTGCTCCAATGCTTCCCAATTCATTGTATCAAAAACTTTTTCAAAATCTACAAAAAAGCATATATAACCTCCCCTTTTTTTGTTGCCAAGTATGTAACATTGTAGCTATCAAAAAATATTCTTCACTGTTCTCTTATTCTTTCTAAAAGTTTGATAACTTGCCCTCTTCTTCTGCACAATTTTGTGATATTTCAACCCATTTTACCTAGTATTGACAACAAGCTAATACCCCTATAATATGCTGGATCTTTTAAATCCCCCCCATGTTTTTAAATATTGGAACTAGTAATGCAGTTTTCTCCAATTCCTTAGGACATTGCCTCTTTCAAATATGGTGCTTAATGTTAATAAAATCAGTCTGTACTAACGCCCTACAAAATACTGCAGGTATTCCATCTACTCCACTTGCTTTGTTCCTTTTTATTTTCTAATTTTCTCTCACAATTATATATTTTATCAATTAAATGACTTGCCCCTAAGAGATTTCTAAAATAACTACACCAATCTTCTGTCTTATATACACTACTTTGCTTTACTTTAACCTTGTACACCCTTTCATTAAAAAGAAAAAAAATGCAGTGGGTAGTTTGCCTGTAAACATAATGCTCACAATCATAAACACCTGAAAAGAGAACAATTAGGTAGAGTAATGGGGGTTAAGCAGTTTAGAAAGCATTGCTCTTCTATGTAAAATCCTGGGTTCAAACCCTACACAATTTTGTTTTATTTTTAATTATTGGTTTTATAAGTATATGTAGAATATTATGTTGACTGAATATCATATTATATAAGTGCCCTCAATCTTTGGGGCATAGATGTCATATTTCTACAGCAGTGTGGACAAGAGGCTAAAACATCCCACACTTCTGGAATTTGTGCCCTTAGCCATCTTTTGTCTTTTGTGCAAGTGCAGGGAATGTGTGTGCAGCATATTGCATTTAAAAGAACAAACATTTTAGAAAATATTATAATATTACTTTTATATATATAATGTTAACATTAAAAGTTTGCTGTGTATGGGAAACAATATTAAGAAATTAATTTATCATAAAATGTTAAAGGTTTTATAAACAAACAAAAAAAGTGCTTCATGCCAAGAGGCCAGCCTGTGCTCTTAATATGGCTTCACTGCACACTATATTACAGAGTTAAGGACACACACATACTAGTCAATGTATTTAATGCATGCCCATATAAAACACCTCTGCTGCAATGGCTACACAACTTTGCTAGATAACTTTTGAACCTCTCAAGGTCTCAAGTGTCTGAGAACAATTTTGCATTCAAGAGATGATATTCATGCTTTTTAATTTTCACGAGGCATTTATATTTCCATCTTTCAAGATAACATATATGTAACTGATCTTGGATTAACCATGATAGGGGGCAAGTACTATTCATGTCCCAGAGAATTCGGTTTCAAGGAAAGAATACAAATAAGATTACGCATTTACAGAAAGAATATATTTAAGAGATTAATAACTGTCAAATAATGTAGCAATAAATATGGAGGCAAAAGTTTGTAATTTATTATAAAGAGTATACTAAATAAAAAAGTAAAACTTAATGCATCAGCAGTCTTGGAGCCATCAGAATATACCTTCTGCAAGGACTCCAGAACAATTTGGAAAAAGCAATTGAGAATAATTAAAATCTTAATTTCTCAAAATTAGAAATTCAAAACTATAAAGATTCTTAGGCGCATAAATAAAATTTATAATAAGGAATGGTAAAACATTAACTGTTACATTCCCCAGGAAAAGTGGCATGACAATAATTGTATTATTTTCTTGGAAATCAAAATAATAAACTAATTTAATTAGCAAGTGATTTTCTGAATTAATATAAAACTATGGGATGTAACATTTCTATAAAACTAAACTACAAAAAAGAACTATAATATATATTCACTAGAGCAATAATCAATAGATACAGTACTAACAAATTCAAAAGACATAAGCATTAAAGAAATTTCTACACTTGAAAATATCACATAACTACAAATAGACCAGATTTACTTGTCCAGAATATTATCAAAATTTGAAAAATCTGCATAGAACATGGCATAAAATTAGAACCAAAATGCAATATCAAAAATTATTAGATTTGTTGAAAGATAGCAGAGCAACAAAACAAGCAACAAAAAAAAAATGCGTCATGCAGGAGCTTGTAGACTAAGCGAATTCCTCAGCAAACTGAATTTGTGAAGGTTATTAGAGAGCGTTAGAGCAGAGAAGTTACATATCAAGTTTGCAGAAATTGGGAGGAAGCAGCAACTTGTGTATCTATTAACGGGAAATTATTATAAATTGGTGCAGATATAGAACTTTTTAAATTTCAGTTTTCAGGTGTATCTTCACTACTAATGCTTGAATTTACCGATTTTCAAAAACAACTTTTATTTTATTTAAATTGTATAAATAGGATTTCGCTGTGAAAAAGCAAATGTTAGTGCCACAAGAGAGATTTTTAAATTTTATATGTCTTCCATTCCTAATAGTTTTGATTTCGCCAATTTTCAGGAACTTATTATTTCAATGACATATAGTGAATTTCATTGAGGGGGGGGGTTATATATATATAAATAGATGGGAAATTAAAATGGAGATTAGAAGATAGGTTTTCAAAAATATTTTCATGGATACAACCTCAATATCTCTATTTCTTCAGAATTTGCTAAAATAAGGCATATATGCAATATAATACTTATATTGAGATTTTAAATAAATTGGAAAAATATTAAGAAATTTGAAAATCAGAAAGAAAGAACACTTACAAATATCTGGCTAAAACTATTTGAAAAAGCTGCGATAGCAACTAATTTTTGGGAACACAACTATGAAATTAAGCAGCTATTTTGTTAAAATACTGCATATTAACTATCCACTTTGGAAAAATGAATGAATTTAGACACCCCATCTTTAGATCAATTCAGGAAATTCCCATTCCAGTCAACAGATATCAGTGGAGAAGTAGCTCTGATCCAGTCATGCAAACCAACACTTAGAAAGTAGTCAGTAAACAGCTTAAGATGGGAATGACATTTCTCAAAACTGAATTAATTAAAAACTCTAAAGTGAAGATAGTGTCAAAATTTGGAAACATTCAACTTAAGGGATATATATCATTAGGGACAGTTAAAGTCTATAAAATTTTAAACATGTAACCAAAAACTCTAATTGAAAAGAACCTGAAAATCTATTTTAATTCAACATGAAAAATATAATTAGATATATTTTATGCTTGTGAAAGAAAAGTAATTTTCTTTCCTGACCAGTATCATAGATTTAAAATTCTGAACTTTAAGCCACTTAAACATTTGAAATTGCAAGGGTGTTTTAATAAGTAAATTAAAACAATACTTTATTAGAAGAATGTACAGCTTAGATTTATTTTTCATTTGTGTAAATACATTTTAACGTAGGTACAATATAATTGTATTTTTTTTAATTAAGGTGCTTAACACATGTCTAAGCAAATACATTAATAATTCAGATTATGAAAAAAATACAAGAAAATTAGTTCACAGTTTTTAGTGAAACTTCAATACGTCCATCCCACTTTACAAACTTTCAATCCATTTATGCCAGCCAGTTTTTAACCTATGTAATATATAACGGCAGAATAAATGGTGATATTACAAAATTAATCAAATATCAAGTTCTCTAGTTTCTAGAATTCACTCAAGGTTAGGTCTATATAATTATTTTTTATTATAATTTCATTTTTGTCAACTGTTATCAATTGCTTTTTACTTATAAAAAGATGGTGAGTCTGTTATTCTAGGAAAGTTTAAAAAGTTTTAATTGTCGGATGCACATAAAGTTTCACCTAATTTTTACCTTAAATCCAATTCCAATAAAATCTTTCTCATGCTTCCTGGTCAATTTTTAATTGATATACTTTGAACATTTTATAAGCAACCTTGGGATACTCAAATCTTCACCTTTACTTTTAGTACAGAAGATTTTTAATTTTATAGTCATAACCTAGCGCTCTTTGTATCCATTTTTTTTTTTTTTTGCACCAAAATATATTTAACTGCAGATTAAATTGTTTCACACACTTTACCAGTTACATTTTTACATCATGGTTTATACACTTTGCAGTTATATTTTTACATCATATATCACACACAGAGAATAATAGGGCCACAACTAAAAATGTTTAATTTTTGGTTTATAGTGATTTTCTAATGGTCTATACGAGTTTCATTAGGTATAAGGTCATACTTATATTTCTATGAATTTCCATCAGAGAGCACTAATAAATAATTTCTGGATTTTATATTCAGAGTACACACTTTACAATGGTAATCTTATTTTGATTTAAAATCAAAATAAGATTAACAAAAGTTTCACTGTGTGGATTCCCAAATTCCGTAAACATTTTACAATGGTATTCTATAAAATTTATTTATTTTTGTTAGCTGTGGCCATATTATTCTTGGTGTCAAATGTATATATTGCATACTTTATATATTTTACCAGTTATATTTTTTCATAAGTTTATTTTTTATATACCCACATTAAAAACTTTTACTCAACTGCCCAGCTTTTTCATGTATTTTCAATCCTTCAAAACTTGTTAAACTTTATGTTATGCATACTTTTTACCAATTTACCATGTTGTACATATTTAAAAATTTCTTAATTACAAAACTACTTGGTATACTGAGCTTCCAAAGACGATGTCTTGCGATTTAAAACCAATGTTTTGCTATCTTTGTATGGGAACCCAGGAGTAGTCCACAATTTTAGGGGTAAAACATCGGTTTTAAATCACAAGATGCAACCTTCTCCAGAAGCACAGTACACCGTACACAGGTTATGGAAGCTTATGCATGCCTCTTACAAAACTGGAATTACATTTAATTACCTTCCATTTTTTGCAGTATAAACACACTTACTGCATTTTATAACAGTTCATGTTTCAATATTATACTTAGTGACATGTCTTACCGTACCATAAAATTTCTAAAATGATTTATAATATATTACTTTTGTTAGATCATAAAGTGCAGGCCATGAATATACAGTTTATAACTACAAACTAAAAATCAAACTATCAAAAATTCAAATTAGTAAAAACATACATATTATAAAATAAAAACAAAACTTTTTTACAGTAATAACTAACATTAAAAAATCTTAAAACTGTCATATTTTGTGTGTTCTAAGGCAAAAGACAAAAATCCACTTACAATAAAGTTGGCAGTAAATGAAATTATTTTAAATGTAAACCCATTGAAACTATTATTGTATTTGGTGTTTAATCACTGTTAAAAATTCTTGAAAGTTTCTATTAAAACAACAAATTGGAAATAAGAATTAGTGCTGATTTTTGAATAAACAAAATTCTGTTTTTGAATTGTAAAAATAAAAGGTTGAAAATATAGAATTAAATAGGAATTTTCAACATTGGTTTCAAAAGGAATTTCAAGGGAAATAAGTTTGATCAAATTGATGAATGAATGATTTAAAAAAAAAGGAAAAAAAAGAAAACACATCCACAATATTATTTTGTATCACATTTCAATATATAGCATTTTCTTATTACATTTAAGTTTTGTAACAATTTTATACAAGATTGATTGTGTCCTTGATTTGGATTGTAATTTCTTTGTATACATTAGAATATTTTCAAAATATCTATTAAAGCAACGAATTTGAATAAAGGAATAAGTACTGCTTTTTGAATTAAATAGGAACATTGGTTTAATAAACATATTAAAAGAAAAAGAAAAATTACTTTTTACAGAAATAGTTAATATGCACTGAAAAATACTAAAAATAGTCATATTTTGTGTGTTGTACTATAGTAAAAGACAAAAACCCACTTACAATAACAAAAATGGCAGTAAATTAAATTATTTTTAATGTAGCTCGATAATGTTTGTAGTATTATATAGTCTTTAGTGATTTACATTTCATCACACCTTTTTCACTATGCCTTTGGATAATGGTAAACTCATTGAAACTTATTTTGTTTACTGCCTAACCACTGCTAAAAATTCTTGGAAATTTCTATTAAAACAACAAATTTGAATTCAGGCACAAGTATTGTTTTTTGAATAAACAAACTTTGCTTTTGAATTATACAAATAAAAGATTCAAAATGTTGACTTATATAGAAATTTTTAACATTGGTTTCAGTAGGAATTTAAAGGAAAATAAGTTTATTTGAATTATTCTTGTTTGAAATAAAAGAAGTACACTGTACATTACTGCAGTAATATATTTAAATATTTAACTTCATCTTATTACATTTTTTTTCAAGTTTTATAATACTTTAAACAAGATTGAATGCATTTTGGATTTGGATTGTTATCTCTGTATGCACCAGAATATTTTGAAAATATATATTAAAACAATCAATCTGAATTCAAGAATAAATGCTGCTTTTTGAATAAACAAAATTTTGATTTTGAATTATTCAAATTAAAGGTTCATAGTTGAATTTAAACAGGAATTTTTAACATTATTTCCAAAATAAATTTCAAGCTTGTTCAAATTATTCGCACTTGAATTAAGAGTCCACAATATATGCTGCAGTAACACATTTAATTTCATTTTGTTATTACATTTTTTAAACTTTTATAACACTTTTACACAAGATCGCCTTTTTGATCTGAATTTTAATCCCTGTGTATACCCCCAAATATATTAAACTAATCTTAAAACAAGTTATACTATTTTCTGATTGTACAATTTATTTTGTAATATCCGTTTTGAGATAATTATAAAATATGGATAAATTGCAGGGCTTTCATGTAAAAACTATCCTGCTTATAGGGAAAAGCATGGGAAATGCGTTTGCAGCCAACTGGATTCAAAACTCCGCACCAAACTGAACGTGCAGGATAGTTTTCATGTGAAAGTTCTGTATAAACTAATCCTCCATAACTTTATTAAGTTATTGAGTATGTGTATATATATATATATATATATATATATAAATAACAGACTAACAAGAACAAGATGTTCAGATTTAACTTAAAAAAATAAAAAAGAATTAAAAATAAACCAATTTGAACATTTAAAGTTGAGCGTCAACAAATAATATATCCTGGACTATCAATTTTTATATTAAGACACTAGGTAGAGATTTTGGCTAAAAAAATACTTTTGACTTAATGGATAATATTAAACTATATAGTTTTCAGATTATGCCTATATAGGTATGAGTTTGCAGCATTTAAATACATTTAATTGGAAATTTAATGTCAGCCTAGCTACCATGCCCCCTTTTCCACTGTTTCTGACTTTGGATCAAAAAATTAAACATTTGATTTTATGCACAATATGAAAACATCGTAGTAGGCACATTACACCCATATATAATGTTTTGTTTGTTTGGGGAATTTAAATTCTTTAAATGGTAATTTAAATATGGCCACCAAGCTGTTACACAATATACAACTTTTTTTGTCATTAACCATAATGTGAATATTTATAACTTTAGGTGCACTTTTCTTAAAAAGAAGTACATATACATACATAAATACACACATATACACACACATATATAATACACATATACACAAACATATATACATGCAATACACATATATAATAAACATATACACAAACATATATACATGCAATACACATATAATAAACATATACACAAACACATATACATGCAATACACATATATAATAAACATACACAAACATAGATACACACACACACACACACACACACAAATATATATATATATACACACATACAACTGAATTCTTTTATGCAAAACATATTGCATTAGATTGAAATTTGCATAATGACACTATATGCAAATATTTTCAAAAATTAAACTTCTGTTTTAAGTTACATATTTCACCAACAATGTTAAATAACATTTTCAAACTTATTTTAAGTCCTGAAGGAACTGAAATTGGTAGTTCATGAAAAGTGCTCCTAAAGCTGTAAAAATGTTAAAAATTAATATATTTTCTGGTTTACTTAAATAGTTATAAAATAATTTAGATTATCCAAAATGAAAAACATTTTATGAATTCTTGATATACACCTAAATAACAGTTGCAGAAGTAGATGAATTCTTGATACACACTCAAAATAACAGTTGCAGAAGTAGATAGATTCTTGATACACACACAAAATAACAGTTGCAGAAGTAGATAAATTCTTGATATACACTCAAAATAACAGTTGCAGAAGTAGATGAATTCTTGATATAAACTCAAAATAACAGTTGCAGAAGTAGATAAGATTCTTGATACACACTCAAAATAACAGTTGCAGTAGATGGATTCTTGATATACACTCAAAATAACAGTTGCAGAAGCAGATGAATTCTTGATATACACTCAAAATAACAGTTGCAGAAGTAGATAGATTCTTGATATACACTCAAAATAACAGTTGCAGAAGTAGATGAATTCTTGATACACACTCAAAATAACAGTTGCAGAAGTAGATAGATTCTTGATACACACACAAAATAACAGTTGCAGAAGTAGATAAATTCTTGATATACACTCAAAATAACAGTTGCAGAAGTAGATAAATTCTTGATATACACTCAAAATAACAGTTGCAGAAGTAGATGAATTCTTGATATACACTCAAAATAACAGTTGCAGAAGTAGATGAATTCTTGATATACACTCAAAATAACAGTTGCAGAAGTAGATGAATTCTTGATATAAACTCAAAATAACATTTGCAGAAGTAGATAAGATTCTTGATACACACTCAAAATAACAGTTGCAGTAGATGGATTCTTGATATACACTCAAAATAACAGTTGCAGAAGTAGATGAATTCTTGATATACACTCAAAATAACAGTTGCAGAAGTAGATAGATTCTTGATATACACTCAAAATAAGTTGCAGAAGTAGATAGATTCTTGATATACACTCAAAATAACAGTTGCAGAAGTAGATGAATTCTTGATATACACTCAAAATAACAGTTACAGAAGTAGATAGATTCTTGATACACACTCAAAATAACAGTTGCAGTAGATGAATTCTTGATATAAACTCAAAATAACAGTTGCAGAAGTAGATGAATTCTTGATATAAACTGAAAACATTGGGAACATTACAGTTGCAATAGATGAATTCTTGATATACACTCAAAATAACAGTTGCAGAAGTAGATGAATTCTTGATATAAACTCAAAATAACAGTTGCAGAAGTAGATAAGATTCTTGATACACACTCAAAATAACAGTTGCAGTAGATGGATTCTTGATATACACTCAAAATAACAGTTGCAGAAGCAGATGAATTCTTGATATACACTCAAAATAACAGTTGCAGAAGTAGATAGATTCTTGATATACACTTAAAATAAGTTGCAGAAGTAGATAGATTCTTGATATACACTCAAAATAACAGTTGCAGAAGTAGATGAATTCTTGATACACACTCAAAATAACAGTTGCAGAAGTAGATAGATTCTTGATACACACACAAAATAACAGTTGCAGAAGTAGATAAATTCTTGATATACACTCAAAATAACAGTTGCAGAAGTAGATAAATTCTTGATATACACTCAAAATAACAGTTGCAGAAGTAGATGAATTCTTGATATACACTCAAAATAACAGTTGCAGAAGTAGATGAATTCTTGATATAAACTCAAAATAACATTTGCAGAAGTAGATAAGATTCTTGATACACACTCAAAATAACAGTTGCAGTAGATGGATTCTTGATATACACTCAAAATAACAGTTGCAGAAGTAGATGAATTCTTGATATACACTCAAAATAACAGTTGCAGAAGTAGATGAATTCTTGATATACACTCAAAATAACAGTTACAGAAGTAGATAGATTCTTGATACACACTCAAAATAATAGTTGCAGTAGATGAATTCTTGATATAAACTCAAAATAACAGTTGCAGAAGTAGATGAATTCTTGATATAAACTGAAAACATTGGGAACATTACAGTTGCAATAGATGAATTCTTGATATACACTCAAAATAACAGTTGCAGAAGTAGATTCTTGGTATAAACTCAAAATAACAGTTGCAGAAGTAGATGAATTCTCGATTTAAACTCAAAACATTGGGAACATTACAGTTGCAATAGATGAATTCTTGATATACACTCAAAATAACAGTTGCAGAAGTAGATGAATTCTTGAAATAAACTCAAAATAACAGTTGCAGAAGTAGATGAATTCTTGATATAAACTCAAAACATTGGGAACATTACAGTTGCAGTAGATGAATTCTTGATATAAACTCAAAATAACAGTTGCAGTAGATGGATTCTTGATATACACTCAAAATAACAGTTGCAGAAGCAGATGAATTCTTGATATACACTCAAAATAACAGTTGCAGAAGTAGATAGATTCTTGATATACACTCAAAATAACAGTTGCAGAAGTAGATGAATTCTTGATACACACTCAAAATAACAGTTGCAGAAGTAGATAGATTCTTGATACACACACAAAATAACAGTTGCAGAAGTAGATAAATTCTTGATATACACTCAAAATAACAGTTGCAGAAGTAGATAAATTCTTGATATACACTCAAAATAACAGTTGCAGAAGTAGATGAATTCTTGATATACACTCAAAATAACAGTTGCAGAAGTAGATGAATTCTTGATATACACTCAAAATAACAGTTGCAGAAGTAGATGAATTCTTGATATAAACTCAAAATAACATTTGCAGAAGTAGATAAGATTCTTGATACACACTCAAAATAACAGTTGCAGTAGATGGATTCTTGATATACACTCAAAATAACAGTTGCAGAAGTAGATGAATTCTTGATATACACTCAAAATAACAGTTGCAGAAGTAGATAGATTCTTGATATACACTCAAAATAAGTTGCAGAAGTAGATAGATTCTTGATATACACTCAAAATAACAGTTGCAGAAGTAGATGAATTCTTGATATACACTCAAAATAACAGTTACAGAAGTAGATAGATTCTTGATACACACTCAAAATAACAGTTGCAGTAGATGAATTCTTGATATAAACTCAAAATAACAGTTGCAGAAGTAGATGAATTCTTGATATAAACTGAAAACATTGGGAACATTACAGTTGCAATAGATGAATTCTTGATATACACTCAAAATAACAGTTGCAGAAGTAGATGAATTCTTGATATAAACTCAAAATAACAGTTGCAGAAGTAGATAAGATTCTTGATACACACTCAAAATAACAGTTGCAGTAGATGGATTCTTGATATACACTCAAAATAACAGTTGCAGAAGCAGATGAATTCTTGATATACACTCAAAATAACAGTTGCAGAAGTAGATAGATTCTTGATATACACTTAAAATAAGTTGCAGAAGTAGATAGATTCTTGATATACACTCAAAATAACAGTTGCAGAAGTAGATGAATTCTTGATACACACTCAAAATAACAGTTGCAGAAGTAGATAGATTCTTGATACACACACAAAATAACAGTTGCAGAAGTAGATAAATTCTTGATATACACTCAAAATAACAGTTGCAGAAGTAGATAAATTCTTGATATACACTCAAAATAACAGTTGCAGAAGTAGATGAATTCTTGATATACACTCAAAATAACAGTTGCAGAAGTAGATGAATTCTTGATATAAACTCAAAATAACATTTGCAGAAGTAGATAAGATTCTTGATACACACTCAAAATAACAGTTGCAGTAGATGGATTCTTGATATACACTCAAAATAACAGTTGCAGAAGTAGATGAATTCTTGATATACACTCAAAATAACAGTTGCAGAAGTAGATAGATTCTTGATATACACTCAAAATAAGTTGCAGAAGTAGATAGATTCTTGATATACACTCAAAATAACAGTTGCAGAAGTAGATGAATTCTTGATATACACTCAAAATAACAGTTACAGAAGTAGATAGATTCTTGATACACACTCAAAATAATAGTTGCAGTAGATGAATTCTTGATATAAACTCAAAATAACAGTTGCAGAAGTAGATGAATTCTTGATATAAACTGAAAACATTGGGAACATTACAGTTGCAATAGATGAATTCTTGATATACACTCAAAATAACAGTTGCTGAAGTAGATTCTTGGTATAAACTCAAAATAACAGTTGCAGAAGTAGATGAATTCTCGATTTAAACTCAAAACATTGGGAACATTACAGTTGCAATAGATGAATTCTTGATATACACTCAAAATAACAGTTGCAGAAGTAGATGAATTCTTGAAATAAACTCAAAATAACAGTTGCAGAAGTAGATGAATTCTTGATATAAACTCAAAACATTGGGAACATTACAGTTGCAATAGATGAATTCTTGATATACACTCAAAATAACAGTTGCAGAAGTAGATGAATTCTTGATATAAACTCAAAATAACAGTTGCAGAAGTAGATGAATTCTTGATATAAACTCAAAACAATGGGAACATTACAGTTGCAGTAGATGAATTCTTGATATACACTCAAAATAACAGTTGCAGAAGTAGATGAATTCTTGATATAAACTCAAAATAACAGTTGCAGAAGTAGATGAATTCTTGATACACACTCAAAATAACAGTTGCAGAAGTAGATAGATTCTTGATACACACTCAAAATAACAGTTGCAGTAGATGAATTCTTGATATAAACTCAAAATAACAGTTGCAGAAGTAGATGAATTCTTGATATAAACTCAAAACATTGGGAACATTACAGTTGCAGTAGATGAATTCTTGATATAAACTCAAAATAACAGTTGCAGTAGATGAATTCTTGATATAAATCGCTGCTACCTCCTTTTATGCATCAGCCTGAAACAACATAGCAAACTTTTGTATTTTATACTTAAATAAAATAATTGAGAATACAATACTAAATATTTTTAAGAACAATTACCTTTAATCTTAGAAATTAATGTGTTTTAATTTTATTTAACAAAAATGTTAAATTAAAAGGCCAAAATGAAAATGGTGTTCCAATTCAGTAATCCTCATAAAAATAATTTTAAAATATAATTTTCGCTCTTTTATCATTAAACCAAGCATAGAGGTTCACTAGCAATGAAGATAATCAATCTTCTGATTTTTTTCTCCATATAAATTCATTAAGTATTCAAAGTCCAAAAATTTCTATATTTAAGAGTGAAAATGTTTAAGATCTGACTTATTTGCATTTCACAAAAATTTTACTATTTGTTAACATCTATCTTGTAAAGTGTATATAAATTGTTACTTTGATAGATTTTAATTTTACCATTAAGTTACTCTAACTAATAACTTGTAATATGTACTAATGTGTGCCATGTTCTATGAATAGTATGTCATCTTAGTTTAAAGCACAGAACAAATGTAATTAAACTAATTACTTATATGCAATTTGGGGAATCTTTTGCTGCATTGTTATTTTTAATGTAAATCACAGAGAAAAAATTTCTTGGTCTATAAATTGATAACATACTGCAAAACTTTGCTCTTCCTGACGGCTATTTTATAAGTTGCAAAGCCTCTCAAAACAGTGAAGCAAACACCTTTAAAAGTCTAAATGCTATCAAGTGAATTTGTAACTTCAATGATCTTTTATACACTTAAAATATAATTTTAAACAAAATTGTCTTGCATTTATCAAAATTTATTTACTGCCTTTTCCAGCTATATTTAAAATTTATGCAACAATTTTATTTTATTTAGAAAATATATTTGTTTGAATGTACACTCTTCGATAATCTGTTTGAATGTAAACTACTAATACTACTTGAAAAAGCACAAGGTTCACAATAAATCCAGCAAAACTGTGTAGTCAATACAGCAGTTTTTATATATGGCATGCACTAAAGACGCACTAATTTGTGTGTTCCATTAATTCTGTGATGGAGTGTGCAGTGATGTCATGGTTAAGAGTGCAGGTTTGACTCCCACATTTTATTTTTAATAAAATTTTATAACATATTATAATTTAGTATTGTATTACTGTTTCCCATATATAGCAAGCTTTAACTTTTAACATACAACTATAATGAACAGTGTAATATTTCCTTCAGTATTTATTCCATCTAAATTCAATAAGCTGCAAATGCACAAAGGGCAAAAGATACGGGCACAAATTCATGAAGCCTGGAATGTTGTCTCTCATCCACACTACTGTAGAAATCTGATATCTATACTCTGAAGATTGAGGGCAGTTATATATGCTGAGGATTCATACAACCAATATTAATTTGTGTTTATTTCTATGCGTTTTAATTTTAGATGATAAATTCTCCTGTTCATGTATTTATTTAGTTATTTGTAAAGAATACGTTAAGTTTGTGATTACATTTTTGTGTACATAGTTAATGCCACAAAACTAAAATTATACATTAAAATATAATATGATATTAAGGCAACATGATATTCTACATGTGCAATTATAAAACCAAAAATAAAACTAATGATGTGTGTGATTTGAACCCAGGAGCTTATGGAGAAAAGTGATGTCTTCTAAACTGCTTGGCCACTGCTACTCTATCCTAATGTTCTTTTTTCAGATGCTAACGATTATGGCCTTTATGTTTACAGCAAAGCTCTCACTGCAACATATGCTTGTGAACAGCATTTATGAATAAACCTGAAGTTCTCCGATAGATGCTTAGAAATGTGGAGATGATTTAATTTTTTTGGCCAAAGGTGTACAATATACTCTCAAAGAATTTTAGGTGAACTATAAATTTATAAATTGTAGATTTGCATAAATTTAAATATTCTAAGTACAAAGATTTTAGTATTATAATTTCATTATTCTAACTTTAAAATGCCTATGCGACCAATTAAATTCATTTATAGATTGCCAGCTTATTTAATAGTGAAAGTCTTATTTGCCATTTTAAATATGATGCAAAGTAAAATTTCAGAAATACCTGAAGTGTTTCCATCTGCAGACTCCAATCTCTAATTGCTGCATTTCTGTGGACTCGTCAGCCTGTACTCTGCAAAAAGAATGCTTATTGCAGTATAGTTTGTTATAGCCACATTATCACCTAAGGACCTCTGTCCATTGTTGCCAAATATCATCTTCAACATATTGAAAGATTTTCTATTTATGCAGGCTGTAGAAGTTATCATGGGGTATGCTGACTAAAGTGATATTTTTCATATTCTTGAAGATGTACTAAGAATAGATCTAATGACCAGTTTTGGTATTAAAACAGGTACTGAAATGTCTAGTAGCATGTGATATTTGTCTTCTATGTATATTCCATTTTATTTTTATCATTTTGTAAATCAAATATTCACTTTCAGCTCTTTTCCCTGAGATACCTGCAATAATTACTTTAAATATCACCAGAAGACTTGCAGAATTTTCTTCATTAACATTCCATTCTTCTCTTCAAATTTGAAGTGCAGCAGAATGATCAATTGTATTGTGAAGTTTAAATGTGCATTACAGCCTTCAAATTGATCATGAATGAATGAGCAGGCCATCAAGACTTTTTAATGGTGTTTTAACTACTGCGGTGGTGGACACTGATGACACAAGAGAAGAACTGCTAAACTTTTAAAGGAAGGAAGCATCCCAGGTCTAAGTTTAGCATACCTTCCCAGTATTTGCCATTTATGAGGAATGAGGAAAACCTGGAAAAACCTAAGAAAGGATAGTCCTGATGAGAAATCCCAAACCTCCTGCTCATGAGTCTGCATCATGGCAGCACTTTTTTTTAAAGCAATATTTTCAAAAACCTGTCTAGAGTCAAAGACAGAAATGAAAACTTGAAAACCAAAATAAATCACAATTTAGTATTGTTACAAGGAACTTCACCTGACATGACGTGAGGGTTTTTAAAGACTTAAAACCCATTCTTTAGTTATCAACATCAGTTTAGTAGCATTAAGAAATATGATAAAAGAAATATTTCATAATGCATGTCAGCAGAGGACAAAAGGTTTATTTTATACATAAATGTGAAGATCTTTCCAAAACACAAGTTGAACTAAATTACTCCTTAAATGTAGAGGAAATTAGGTTCCTTAATCATTTAGAATCTTTTCTAGAAGTTAAACCAGAGCCTAATTTGTTTGCAATTGTCAAATGAAGGCAATTTTAGGACTAGTATTGAAATAGGATGATAAAACTGTAAAGTTTGGACAATTTTTTGACTACGGTTATTAATACTAATCAATAGGTAAGCATTTAATTACTATGGAACAAACATTACGGCAACCACTATTTCAATTTTGAAATCCACTCAAATATTAAAATATTGCCCAGGTATTTTTTCATATTTCACTAAGAAGATATTTATAAATGCAAAGGCTAATTATGTTAACCTGCTTTGCCCAAACTGTTTAAAATACTTTTAAACTCACTTCAGTTAAACTTCTAAAATTATAGACAGAAAGAACAGATTTGCGGCCACAGCTGGGATTTGAACAACTCATCCGTGTATTCTAACCATCAAGCTGTATCCTTTCAGCAAAAACTAATGCAAATGGAAGAATTGCATAATTTTTATTTTTCCCTATCCACACAAAGAATAACTTACACAGAACTATAAAACAATTGCTACATTATATGTTTCAAATGATTAATGATTCATCTGTATTTTCTGGTCTCTCATAACGCAAGACATCTATAAACAAGAAACTGAGACCTCATATTTTCTCAGTGCTGATATATATGAAACCTGGTCCTTTACAAAACGACAGTGGCAGAGCATAACATGCAAAAGCAAAATGAGAGGAAGACCCTACAAATAACACTGATAGACAAGATTTGCAATGCTAGACTGCAGGAAATCAAAGAATCAGAAAGAATCTTGGACAGAGATGCAGCGGTAAAATGGAAATTGGATGGGCACATGAAAAGGCAACAGTGGGACAGATGGGCACAGCTAATTATATGGGTCTCCTTTAAGAAATTGCCATTGGACTAGTATTGTATGAGGGAGAAAGATTGAGTAAGGGTTTTGGAAGATAAGACTTGAGGATATTGAAAAACAGGAAATATGGGCAAATGTTACCACCAAAAATCTCAAATTATATAGTGCACCAAATATTGTGTGGGAAAGAGAAAGATATATTGAAATTTGTGATAAGATAGGAAGGGAAGGGTAGGCATGGTTTAGAACAGGAGTAAAATATTTAAGTGGATTAAAAATGGATACACTAAGGGCAAATGTCCTATGTGTGCAGAACCAGATAATACTTGGCAATGTAAGCAAACAAAGTTTTCAAGGGAACAATTTCTATTACGAAAGTGGGAAAACTTATCAGATGAAATGAGAGGTAGAAGAATTTTAAATTTAAAATCAAATGAAAACATTAAAAACTGGGAATATAAATAAGCAAGGTAAGACAAGGTGTAGAATACTTAGGAAAGGTATAGAATTGTCAGATAGTGAAAGGAGGATGAAATGTAAAATGAGTAGGGAGAGAATGGGACTAATTAATATTAGTTACAAGATCCTTATACACCAATAACCAGCATATAAGTTTGTATAAGGTCATAAGAAATAAGCAACTCTCAAGAATAGAAATTTTGCTGAATGGGTTTAATTAAAAAAGGAAGGTAACTTAATATTGCATTTATGCATAAATTATTTTAACGTTTTGTTTTTGGTTGGATTGGAGCCCAACTTCCTGGATATTCCTATAGATAGCTGCTGATGAACTGGGGGTGGGGTGGGGTGGGGTGGGGTGGGGTGGGGGCTGTGGCAATCAAATTGGAATTTTGATTGGAGTTTAATGCCTTCTGGAATTGCCAAAGGCACTGTTCGTAATTCTTATATTTAAAAGCAATGATTTTTTTTTTATATATTGTATTTTGTTAAAAATTCTGTATATTGATGCATGAGAAATAAGTACTACTAACACCACTACTACTCCACTACCAACACTACTAGTAGCACCAGTACTACTCTACTACTAACACTACTAGTAGCACCAGTACTACTCTACTAACACTACTACTAGCACCGTACTACTCTACTACTAACACTACTAGTAGCACCAGTACTACTCTACTACTAACACTACTAGTAGAACCAGTACTACTTTACTACTAACACTACTAGTAGCACCAGTACTACTCTACTACTAACACTACTACTAGCACCGTACTACTCTACTACTAACACTACTAGTAGCACCAGTACTACTCTACTACTAACACTACTAGTAGAACCAGTACTACTCTACTACTAACACTACTAGTAGCACCAGTACTACTCTACTACTAACACTACTAGTAGCACCGTACTACTCTACTACTAACACTACTAGTAGCACCAGTACTACTCTACTACTAACACTACTAGTAGAACCAGTACTACTCTACTACTAACACTACTAGTAGCACCAGTACTACTCTACTACTAACACTATTACTAGCACCAGTACTACTTTACTACTAACACTACTACTAGCACCAGTACTACTATTAACACCACCACCACACTACTACTAACACCACTACTAACACTACTAGTAGCACCAGTACTACTCTACTACTAACACTACTACTAGCACCAGTACTACTATTAACACCACCACTACTACTATCACTACTACTACTAACAAAACCACCACTACTACTAACACTACTACTCTACTACCACCACTACTATAACTATGTGGGACTCTGAAGCAGGACAGAGGACTCCAGGACGACTGAGAAAATGGTCAAACACATTTCAGGAACATCTCCAAGTTCAGTGATAAAACATTGTTTGCAATAGAAGTGAGTGCAGTGAGAAGTGGCAAGGACTCAAAGAAAAAGAAAACTACAAAAGAGTAGTTAAATTTTTTCAGTAGAATTCACTTCAGTAGAATTCACTTGTAATAGCTTACGACAAAGCACAAAACCAGATTTCCTTCTAGCAGGAGACCCTTGCCCTTTACGACACATAATGGACTCTTTCATTTCATTTAGGTACAGTCATTAGCTACTAAATTCCACAAATCAGCAGCATTGCCATTTAATCAAACTTCAAAGAAAAGTTCCATTATAAGTAGTTTTGTCATGTTGGCAATAAACATGAATCACATCAAAATCTACAGCCACAGGTTGATTTGCTGCATCAAAACTGAAATGAAGATCTTAAGATTTCAGTTCAAATGGACATAGCTGCAGTGTTTAAAAAGAAATCTCTCTGAAACGTTTTAAAGGTTAAGTTTATTGAAAATAAATTTGAATAGTTTGGGATTTTCATAGTGAAATATAGTATCATATAACAAATTATTTTCAAGAAGTTACTGAAATTTCACCAGTTTTATTCCACTTAGACGTGTTTCAAAGGCAAATTTCCTTCATTGTCAGCACAGTTCCAATGTCACTGGAAAGCTGACAGTGTGACAGTGGAACCGTGCTGACAATGAAGGAAATTTACCTTTGAAACATGTCCAAGTAAGTGGAATAAAACTAGTGAAATTTGAGTGACTTTTTCAAAATAATTTGTGTTATTTATCCAAAGTGTTTAAAAAAAAAAGACAGGATAATGCTGAGACTGTATTTTAAATAATTCAACTGACAAATCATGTTTAGTGTAGGGTGTGAAGGTAATAAGAGTCACAGTTTATTTTAACAAGGTTGTAAACTGAGCCCATTATTAATAAATGTTTTATAATGTAATCTTAGATAGGATCATAAAAAATAGGCATTGTGCAATTATTGGAGAGAAGAGGGACTGCTCTTCGCTGATCTTTTAACAAAGCAGTAACTGTTGAAGTTATAACATAACCATCAATGAAACTGTTAGATTTTGTGCAAAATCAGGTCCAAGGTAAAATTGTAAAAACTCAAAAGATAATAAGTAGCATTTAAAAAAAGGATCAAAATCCCTGAAAGATGAGATGATTTATAACTAGAGACCCAATAGAGAGAGTGAAAGAATTTTATTTGAACGAATAATGAAAGATGGGAGTGCAAAAGAAAGGTAAATAAGCTATGCAAGCTGTAAGAATTAGTATAAAAAGTTCTATGTTGCCAATGAAATTGCTTAAAAGACTATGATATGGTAGTTGAGTCGAAGATGTATGCAGTAGAAATTTAGGAAGTGTCAAAGGGGTGAACAAAGGTTGATATGGTACATAGAATGTTTTGTACAGAAGTTCTGGGGTTTCGAAAAAGTTTGCTGAAGGGGGAAGTTTCACAGAACAAGGAAGAGTATGAAGGAAAGGTGTAGTAGTCTCAATTTTAATAAGCATATGGCAATTATCAGATAAAGGGTATAAATTAATAACATTTTTAAAAGCTGTCATTTTAAAGTATCCTACAAGAAGACCAAAATTATGGATCTTATTGGAAAAAATTGAAAAATACAAAATGCAAATTTATTTCATTTAATTAAGAGGACTGAAGAAACCAAACAAAAAAAATAAACATGGTAGTATTGGCAGTTCTTTAAGCCAGTGAAACCTGGTTAATAAGAGAACAAAGAGAATTATAGCTGCTTGAATAAAAAGGATATTGAAGGATAGAAGCACAAATTTTTTAATCAGAGTAGAATTTGATATGGGGTAATGTGCTCCGGACTGAGGTAGAGATAAAATCCTCCGGGAGTGTTCTGGGTCATAGATCTAAAATTAACAAGAAAAAAAATTATAAAAAATACTGGGGGAGGGGGATATCAAGTCACTCACGAAATTTGTAAATTAGAAACTTCCTCAGCAAGTAGAGGACACTCCCCCCACTCCTAATGAGCTGATTTTCAGAGCTGTTTTTCTTATTTTATTTAAATGGTATAAACACAGCTTTGTTATAAAAAAAATATTGGTGCCATTAAAGAGATTTTTAAATTTTGTATTTTACAAATACTTCCCCACTTCTAATAGTTAAACAATTTTTCTTATTTTATTTCAATGGCATATACAGTTTTGTGGAGAATAAACAATTGCACCTGCTAAAGCAATTTATAAATTTTCACTTTATCCCCCCACTGTTTAAATTTCTGTTTTCAAGTATACCCCTTACTCCTAATGGTCAGATAATGTCCTCAATTTTCAGAAACTTTTTTTTTCTAGTTTATTTAAAAGGTATGTACAGAGTTTTGTTGCAAAAAGTCCAATATTGATGTTGCTAGAGCAATTTTTAAATTTGGATTTCAGGTAAACCACCCCCACTCCTAATAGCCCGATTTCCCTGATTTTCAGAAACTATTTTATTATTTTATTTCAATGGCTATGCAGAGTTACATAAGAAAAAAAATTGCAGCAACCAGAGCAATTTTTAAATTTTGGGTTTTCGGTAAACCCTTCTCACTTATTCTGATTTCACAGATTTTGATTATATATATATATATATATATATAAAATCAAATTTTATATCGATGGCATATACAGAGTTTTGTTAGAAAAAACAAAAATTGTGACCACTAGGACATTGACACACATACACATGTACATATATTGTGGGTATATATATATATATACACATATACACAATATACATTATATATATACATATAAATAAAACATTTCTTTCATCTTTGGTTCCCAAAAATTGGAGTTATGAACATTTGATTTGAAGAAATTTTTTAAAAATCTTTTCATGGGAATAACAAACTGCAATACCTACATTTCTTGGGAATTTGCTAAAAGAGGTCCCTGGCCCTATCACCTACAAGTAATACTTAGTTGATGGGTTTACCACCACCTGTTACTATTCTCTGTAGAAAAAGGCTCCTAAAATTAAGCTATCAAACAAGTCGGACACCCATGCACAGAGTATGCAATGAGAAAATACTTTGATGTTTAATTCATAATGGTGGTGGTATTTTGTATATGATAACTAAATTATATGGCCATAAATTTGGAAGGACTAATATGAAATGCATTTTGAATGCACCACAATCCAAATAAAAGATTAAAATTTAATACCAGTTTGTTTATATCATGTATCTAGTGATAATGTTACCTTTTTAAATAATATGGAACACCTGTTAAATCAATTATATTATAGTTGGAAAATCATTACTGGTGGCGATTTAAATTGTCCTTTTGATGTTCATGTAATCATTTAGGTTCTGCAAGTTTATGTCTCTTTTATGTCAGTAGGTATTATTTATATTATGACCCATATGTTACGACTTCTATGATGTTAAAAGTGGTTTTATGGTCTTGCCATGAAGTTTAATGATCTTTATACTGATACAGGACTGTCAAGTTTTAGAAAATTCATTGTGTATAACATTGAATTAAATATATATTGGCAAACATTTGTTGCAGTACTAAATATGATAATGCAGCTGGTAAGGTTTTTAAAAAAAATATGTTTATCAAGGTTACAGATACTTATTGCCCCTTGATATTGGTTACAAAAGAAACTAAAGGTGTAATGTCCAACATTAAGGTTATATTACCATGGTAAAATATAAGAATATGAAAGATTAAATTATTATTTTTTTGTTCTGGTAATACTGCAATAGGAAGTTTGTATAAGACTCTTAGAAACAATTATAGGGAGGCTATAAAAATGGCCAAATGTATGGCTAATATAAATTTTATTGAGAATGCCAATAATAAGAGTCAGGCTACATGGGAACTAATGAATAAATTCTTAAGGAAAAAAAATGTCATTAGTGGAACTATGATTCCACTGAATATGTTAATACTTTTACTAAACCTGTAACAGAGACCAAAAAAATATAACCAGAATATTATGTAATGGCTAGTGATTTGCTCGTGTAACTTAAGTTGATGTACCATTTCAATGGACAAATATTACTTGGAAACAGGTATTAAATGTGGTGCATAAGATGAAAAGTATCTAGGCATGGGAGAGAGATTACGAGATCATTAAATTTTATTATAAAATCATTTACTTAAGAAATTGTTCTACCATTAATATATTGCTAATAAATATTTAAATGAAGGTATTTTTCCTAATGCACTCAAGAATGCAAGCGTTAATACCAATTTATAAAATGATTGGTAACACCATCTAATTAAAGGCTAATATTTATTATACCAGTTTTAGGCAAAACAGAAACCATAATAAAATCCCATGTACATTTTTTTAATGATGATAGTATATTATTTTAATTTCAGTTTGGCTTTTGACATGGTAAATGTTAATATTGATACCATCTTGAGTGTGATTGGTATGCTTTTGAAGATTAAGTTTTTAACACCCATTTTAACTACCGAGGGATTATAGACAGTGGACATTTGATGCATCAGATGAAATTATAAGACTGGAAATAATTTTTTTAATGGAAGAAAGCATTCCAGGTTTAAGTTTAGAGCACCTCCCCAACATTTGCCTTATAAAAGGACTGTGGAAAACTTGCAAAAAAAACCTCAATCAGGGAGGATGTCCTAGTTGGAATCTAACTGCAGGCCTCCTGCTTAAAATTGTTTAAATGCTATTTAATGGAATGTAAACAATATGTTGAAACAAAGTGAAGTTAAATGTTATGTGTGCCTTAGGGATCAGCATTTTGTCCTTTGTTGTATATCATTATGATTAATGATTTAATGATAATACATTACATACTGTTATAAAACATGGTTTGTTAATATTGCATTTTTTTAATTTAAGTTATAATTTAATTTGTGTTAAATCAATGATGCAATTTCTATGGAACAGGATCGTAACTGGTTTAGTCTTGATAGTTTTCTAATTAATGAGGACAAAACTCAAATTTTTATCTACAAATTAAATTATTTAACTTGCTAGTTATTGTTATAGGCCAGAAATTCACATATAAATCATATAATAAATTGTCTAGAGCATTGTATTTGTTCAAAAATTTAAGATTCGTTGTGCCCTTGAAAACTACATTTGCAAAGCATATTTTGCTTTCATTTTATTCCTTTACTTTTGTATGTACAAAAGTAAATACATTGATTTGAGTAATAAATACAGCTCTTAAAAGCAACAAAAAGGAATTATTGTTTATCCTTTATTAAGAATCCTTACATATCCAAATCTCCTTGATCTGCAATACATCAATTCTTTGTATTCTGACTTATTTCTAATAAACTTGAACTGTGAAGAATTACTTTTTTATTCATAAAATTTGAAGAAATTATTAGTATACCCGCTAATAATGAATTGATGTCCTTTTTAAATAAAGCCCATTTGTAATTTATAATTTACAGAGCTTACTGTTGAAGACATTTACTTTATGCCTGTATGGATGTGTATGGAATAAACTCTAGAAATTTTAAATTAGTTGCTACAAATATATGAGCCTTGGACTTGTATTTATAATTGTCTTAATGTCTTTTGTTTTCCTGACTCAATTCAATTTGCTAAATTTATACCAATTTTCAAGGCAAAAAATGTATGATCATTATAGACCAATCAGCATACTTCCTATAGCTGCCAATGCCTTTGAACTATTTTTGTGCAAGTTGGTACTTATTTATTTTGAAACAATTCTTTGTTTAACAAAAGATATGTTGATTGAGATCAGTGTTATGTTTGAGTTGAACTACAAACTCTTATTGCCTCCACTAGTTTATATATAGTACATGATTAATGAGCCCTTGCTCGCATCCTTAGCTACCTGTCAACAAGAGACATTTTGATTTTAGAAATGACTTGAGGCATCATAAATGAGGTTAATTCTATAAATATAAACAATGTATACAGTTTTTTTCACACTAACTCCATTTACTTACATAAATTTGGAACATATGTTTCGGGAGCGATCCCTCCCATCTTCAGCCTGTTGACCTCCCTCCATGACAGCCTGGGAGGGATCGCTCCCGAAACATGTTCCAAATTTATGTAAGTGAATGGAGTTAGTGTGAAAAAAACTGTATACATTGTTTATATATATATCACTCCATTGTCAACAGCTTCGTAAGTACACTTATTTGAGGTTAATTCTTTTTGTAAGCATTGCTATGAACATTTTAATGTTTACAAAATCTTAAGTAGGTTCTTTAATATTTCTAAGGCTTTTTACAGTTTCTCATCATGTACTTTTACAGAAATTTAGCTTTTATAGCTTTCGGAATAAAAATCTTGATTTTTCTTAGGTCTTATTTCACAAACAGATTTCGTGTAATTTATTTCACAGGAAGTTTATCTAAATTTAAACTTGTGGATCATGGAGTCCATAATAGGATCTTATTTTCTTTTTTGTTTATATTAATGAACTTCCTTTATCTCTTTGTGAGCAAAATCTGAACTACTTGTAAGCAAACAATTTAGCCATTTCTTATGAAAATGTAGTAAAAACCAAATTACTTATGAAGTTCTTTATTGCTATTGATTGGTGTAACCAATAAAATATAAACAATGGTAAAACCATTGACATTGAATATAAATATAATGCAACATTGGTGCTTCTATGAAATTCTTAGGAATTTATATTGATTCCAAACTCGGCTGGTCGACTCTTATTAACTATATTTTTTTTTTAAATCACCAGTGACTGTGTTAAGAATTTTAACTTACAATGTTACAAAGGACATATTAATGAAGGTTTAATTTGATCATATTTATTTGGACATTAATTACTGTTATGAGGTAAAGACCCTTACCAATTAAGATTTTTATTTTGCAAAAAAGTGTGCTAGATTTGCGGTGTTCTTTCCAAATATTGTAAGCACTTTTCTATAGTTAATTTTCACTTTGTCATCGATATATGTGCTTAATTGTTTATAATTTGTCCAGATTAATATAATCAGTTTTACAGTTTATTAAAATTATTATAAACATAATAGTTTAAATCTTTAAACTAATAAATTAAAGTATTCAAAAGTCCAGAATATCTTTTTTAGCTTTTTCTGTCAAACTGTTTAATAATCTTCCACAAAGACTTGGGGAATTACCTTATTTAACATTTAAGACTGCTATACTTCAATTTGTGGCTAATCTATTATATACTATAAATGATTTTAATATAAATATACCAGTTTCTTTATATTGTCTTTTCCTTAGATATTACTATACTGTAATAGTTTCTGCCAATAAAGAAAAACTGTCAACTATATTATGTATTTATTGGGGTAATGGTAGTAGTGTAAAGATAAAAAAGCTATTCAAATTTAATCTAAAATGCCATTTAAAACACATTTTAGACCTCTGTTTACTTGAAAATTCTTACTGTAATAGATTTTTCACTTTATGTTTAAAAAAAAATGCAATTACGGTATAGAAGTGAAATTCGCATTTTAAATACTAGATGCATCTCATGTTTGTTTATATATATCCTATCACAGACTAAATCTTTAAATAATGTTTTAACCTTTATATTATTCTGGACTATGATGTGAGAACATTGTTGGTAATTTATTTAAATGCAAGCTTTATAATTGGTTAGTTGAATATCCTTTGAATAAGCTAGATTGATTTTTGTACTTTAAAATTGATTTTAAATTTATCTCTTATCCTACTTTGTCTATTGCAATTTTATATTGCTCAATGATATTGGCATTGAAGGACAACTATCCCTTTTATTAACAATAGACACCATTTAACTTTAAGAAAACTGCTCGTATTAAAGAACATTGAAATCGTGCTGGTGCTGATGATATCACCATGATGTAAATCCCCCTCCTTTTAACTTCGCTGATCAGCTATATGTAAGTTCTTATTGACAAGTAGATTATATTTGTAACCTTTACCAAAAGCAGATGAGAAAAATGATCAGCCTTTTGCCCTATGCACGTTAAGAAACATGGAATTTTTAATTGAAGAGGTCTGCCTTATAGGATGAAGATCCAAGTGGCTAGTTCCAAACAAATTATCATTTTGCAGCAGGAACAGCTGTGCAATAAATACTTTGGACAGCAATGGAAATTCATTTGCCACTGTATCCTTTAGAAAATAGTCCAATAAGTGTACAATTGGTACAGGAGGATAGACTGAAATGATGGGTTTTTCAAGTGAGCAGACATTCCACATTATACAGAAATTATGCATGAAAAATTAATTATCTGTAAGATCTGTATCACTGCTGCTGACACCCAATCAAAAGCTAAAATAAAATTCAAATCTGAGCAAGGCTTTGCATGTTTTCATAGAAATGAAAGTGATTTTATCTGTAGATTCACAACTTATGATGAAATGTGGATAAACGTCTGAAACAAAACAATGGAATCATCCACATCTTCAAAATGTGAGTCATGGCATTAATTTTCTGGAATAACAATCTTCCTAGAATATCTATTACTGGAGCATAATACGCTAACATTTTAGATCAATTAAAGACAGAAAAACAATCAAAAAAGTGATCTTACATCCAGAAAATGCTCAACCTCACACACGTCTATGTAATGGCAAAAATCAATGACATAAGCTACAATTTGCTGCCACAGCCATCAAAATTTCCATCTCTTCTGAAAGTTGAGATAGTTCATTGGAAGAAAGTAATTTTAAGAACTTGAAGCCATCTGGTATACTCAGCATATAGGCTTTAAAACATTGTTGGACATTCTGCAGTAGATTCAAGGGAGACTTTTCAGAAAGTTAACAGTTTCATTCAGAGAACGTATCAAATGACCCTCCTAGATGTGCAAGGATGTGGGTGAAAGTGAAGTCCAGTTTAGGCATCCTCACATGCGGGACCTGCAACAAACACTAAACACTTCAACATTAATACAAGTAATTTCTAAATTGTTTCAGACTTGATGGTTATTGCAAATGCATTTTAATGGTGAAGTATTGACACAAAAGGGTTGTCTTAAAAAGCAACCATGATGTTTATGAACTCTTCTAAAATTTTTTAATTTTGATGTTCTTTGAATTTAAAAGAGATGCACAGAGTGCTGTTGAGTAGCAAGTATTTTGTCTGTGTAATCTCCCTGATAAAAAACTGCTGGTAGTGCCTGCAACAAGAACAAAAATATTATGAACTGTTTAAAACTTCTAAAACCTGGAAGAGAGAGTATTAAACAGAAGATATTAAAACTATGTTAAGAGACTAAAAAATATTAAAATTCTGTAAAATTTTGTTAAAACTAAATATATTTTAAAATTTCATAAAAGGAAGAATAAATATATAAATGTACTAAAGTTTAAAATATCTATATAAACAAAGAAATTTTATAATGTTGATACCTGCAACAAAAAATGAGTTTGTAAAATATATTTTAAAATGCCATAAAAAGGAACAAATATATAAAATTGCACTACAATTTAAAATATATATATATATAAACAAGAATTAAATTTTATAATGTTGATACCTGCAACAAACAAACAGAACATGATTATTAAACTTTGCAACCTGCGACTATTTATAAATCCAGATTACATAAAAGAAGAATTGCAAATTAATTGCACAATGCATCAAATTGAGATATCAATAACTTCCAGAATGGCTTCTGGTTTATAAATAAGCCACAGTACTATCAAATAAATATACATTAAACTTTAAAACTAGTACTCAATATAAAATATATTAAACAATAAAAACTATATTTTAAATATAAATAAAAACTCTATATTAAAAGTGCTGCCAACATTTAAAAATGCACTCTTAAATGACATGTGCTGTTTAAAGTTGCTAATAATATACATTAGTAGAATTAGTAGTGCTATATATCAATGCATTGTTAAAAGTATATTTTAAATTCTGCCAACATTGTAGCTTTAATTGCAATAACTTTTATATATTAAGATACAATTTTGCATATATACAGTCAAATAACTCAGTTTTCCTCTAAGCCTGTAAAGGCAAGGTTTGGATGCTGAAATAAATTGGAGACTGCAGCCAAGACACGTACCAAAGAGTTGGTTCTAATCCAGGCCGCTACTTCCACTTCAGCATTCCATACATTTCAAGTTTCTATAAATCTCGGCCAGTATTAGAACTGTGCCTATACTTGCTATATTGTTCATTTCTTTTGTTTTAAGGGTAGGAAAAGGATGTCGGTAGGGTTGGTATATTGTTGTGCTCTATCGTCTTAAGATTAAAAGTCTAATATTCCCCCCCAAAGTCAAACATCGAAGTGTTTTGGAGACATTCTCAGGCTATGCCTGTAATCTCCTCAAAATCAAGAATAATATCGTCGAAGGTTATATGTCAAAGTGATCTTTGGACAACCTCAGGCCATACCTGTGTGTCCTTTAAACAAGAACTCTAAAATACCCCCTATGTCATAACGGCGTATTCTGCAGACAATCTCAGGCCATACCAGTGTTGCCTTGAGAATAAAACTCTAAATATGCCCCCCAGTCAAATATCGAGGTATTCTATAGCTCTTAGGCTATAAAATTTGAGACCAGAATATTAAAAAACCACCTCCTCCCCCCATAATTATGAATCAAGAAATCGTTTTATGTGCCAATTAGCGCAGTGTTCAAATTGCACTGCCATTAAAAGCGACTAGGGTATCCTCACTTCACACACGCCCCCTACCTGAAGCGCATTTAAATACACACGCAAGTCAAGTAGCAGGGCCCCACTTCTAAACTACCCTGAAAGAGAGAACGCTCACATTCACGCCGATACCCTAGCGACTGCAAACCCCACCCCGAAGTGAGATCGTGGTGACATAACCTTATCAGCATTCCCATTGGGGCATCAAACCACGAACCCCCCATCCCGTGCTGCAGAGAGTCACGAGACAGACTACACTTAAAGCTACCCAACCTGAAAGAGAAAGCGACCTAACTGGGAGGGCGGAGGACACTCTACAGGGTCCTTGGCGACACCCCGCAGGAGCAGCTGGTTAGCAAAAGGTCCTAGAGCGGGGGCCCCGTTCCACCGGCCACAAGCATTCTCAGGTGGGGTCAACCTGGACACTTGCAGTCATAGGGTGGTCGTGCAATGGTTATCCCACTCGTACACCTGGGGAATAAGACGATATAGTCTCTACCCCAGTCCTAAAAGTACAGGTACGTCACCACGAAACTGCACCTAGGGGTTTTACATACTGTGCAATCCAGCGGAGGAAGTTCACAAGCTGCAGTCGCATACTAGCCTAAGTTTGACCTTCGGCCTCCCTCGCGTTGAGAATAACCTAATCTAACTATCCTGAATCAAGAAAAACCTAATCTAATTCTTGTAAATTAAGAAAAACCTAATCTAATTCTTAAAAATTTAGAAAATCTACCCTAATTCTAATTTAAGAAAAACCTAACCTAATTATCCTGAATCAAGAAAAATATAATAAAAAAGCTACCCTAATTTTGATTTAAGGAAAACCTAATCTAATTATCCTGAATTAAGAAAAAACTTATCTAATTCTCTTTATTTTGCTGTTGCGTTATCAAAATCTGCAATGAGTATAACATAACCTAGCTTCTGGATAAGACTATCAGAAAATGAATTGCAAGTGGCCTAACTTCTTTCGTTCCTGAAAGTATATTAAACTCTGAAAAACAATTTCAAATATATCTATGTAATTGTCTTAAGAATATTAAAAATATGTCAAATTGAAATACCCTTACTATAAATGTTTAATTCAGTAAATTTAAGTGCATTATTTACGCTAATATCTGAAAATTGACTTGGTACCTGACAGAAAACGAGGGAAGCCGAAGGGAGAGGTAAACAGACGCCGTACTTAGTGAGAGGGGAAAGGAGATAAACTTGAGACATTTAAGTGTATTCAATATTTAAAAAAACAAATAGCTCAAATTTATTGATACGACATGTACTGTCAATTTTAATGAATAAAATCAGATTTTAATATTAAGTTATTCAAAAAGGGAGGTAATTAAACATTTTAAACTTTAAAATTGATTAAAGTTAAAAGTTTATATTTCAATGTTTAACCTTTGAGGATTTTTAATGATCTTGTAGAAGAGGGTCATGCATAAACGTCGTCTGTTACCTCTTAACACAACTCTACAAGCCCACTAAAGGTCCAAGATTAAAGTGAAAAATAGACGGGGGGAAAAAATAAAATCTCCACAGTTAAAAACAGGCAACTAGAGTACGTTAATTAGCCTTTGATTTGCAAATCTATTCTTATTTCTACCTCGTTGTGCAATAACGGTGTATTGATTCATAAAACAAATTGTACACAACGTCAGTTTTCCCGAAAGGTAATGTGAGACGCGAAGTTGGTTTCCAAGTATTCGTTCAAGGACAGAAAACTATCTCACAACAGCAGAGCGCGAGGCAGCTAGCTGGTAGCGTCTCGCCGTTTCTAGTTAAATGGGGGCGTCAAATGCACCCATCTCGATTTCAGAAAAACTATCTTTTAAAGCCTGTTGGACCTTTATTAGACTGATTAGTAAATTTATAAATTTTGGAATTCAGTTCTATTAATCTTGCTGATAATATTTGTTGGGAACTCTGAATTGTAGAACTTTCTATTAAAAATATACCTTTGTTCTCAATTCTTTTAATGAGGGCAGTCTCTCCATGTACAAAAAGAAAGTAAAACAATTAAAAAGATGGGGAAAGAGTGAAGTTTAATAACTCTTACTCTATTCCCAAAGTGTAACCCTAAAATTAATATAAATGAAATGCAGAACTGAATTCCTATCAGAGACGGGTTGCATTTACAACTACATGTGTTAATACTACGATTCAAATCTACAACTAACTACAACATGTTCAAAATTTTAATATTTGACTAATGTTTGAATTTCATACATTATAAAAGTTACTTTTGTAAAATTAACATTTATTAAGTAATTATATCTTTGTGCAATGCAAATGTCTTAAAGTAAAATTTTAAATACTTTGGTATTAATTTAACTTATTGAAAATGCATTGAAATTTAATTAATTGATAATGAAATTTACTTTGATGTTTTTGCAAGAATATTCTCAAATCAAATTTAATAAAATGAAAAATGTAAAACACTAAAAGAACGTAAAACCCATCTCTGACATTAAAAAAGTTACTCCATTAACCTTCCGGCGTTTCCCACGAAGCGATGTCTTGATTGCCGCCTTTTCCCTCCGTAGCACTGCACTACACTAAATCGTTCTGAGTTCAGCAAACCCAGTTATGAAGTTAGGGCTGATTACGTCATATCCCCTCCCTTGTGACAAATGACATGCGACATTTGATTTAAAGTATTTTAAAATGATTAAAGTGATAAGACAGTCATGTTTAAAGCTGATATAATTTTAGAAAATAAAATTTTTTACTTTAATTATAATTTCTGCACTTCTTTTCCTTGAATTATGCCTCACGATGCATTTACACCTCATGACGTCACAGTGATCCCAAGAGGTTCGTTCATAAGACACACAGAGCATTGCATTTTTTGAAAGTTCGTGGTTAAATGAAAATATAATGTTTTAGGATGGCTTTTGTACAGAAACAAGGAAATTAGCAAAAAATGTTTTTAAACCATTTTATACAGACAAATTAACAAAACACATACATGAACATCTTCATGTGAGATCGGATAGAAACTGAGAATTACTGACTTCACATTTTAAATATATTTTATATACTGCTACAATAAATACATTAAATGACATATTGTAGTTGGATGCAACCATAATACTGTGTTTATTTTTAGAGACATGACTCTGGAACATCTTAAAATAGAAATGTGAGCAATAGCTTATTGTAAAGCTCATATCTTGCCGAAAATCATGATAATTAAAACAGC
Organism: Metallyticus violacea; assembly: GCA_030762175.1. Classification (NCBI taxonomy): domain Eukaryota; kingdom Metazoa; phylum Arthropoda; class Insecta; order Mantodea; family Metallyticidae; genus Metallyticus; species Metallyticus violacea. The sequence continues at coordinate 4,399,576 of CM060830.1, forward strand.
CATTAACGAGGGTCACTACAAAAGTTTTGAGACGCATCAAATTGGGAGTGGGCAGACTCATTGCGACTTGCATCTTTTCAAAGTTCTCTCCACCACACTCTGCACTTTCTCATGATCAAAGACACCCTACCACTCACTTTCTTCAAGGGTGAAAAGCTCATTTTCATTTGCAGCCACCGCCTCTTCAGGGCTGTAAAATCGCTTTCCTCGTATGCAATTTTTAACCATTTGGAAGAGATCGCATGAAACCAGGTGAGGACTGTAGGGAGGATGCCACAAGTCTGACCTCTGTGGACTCCAGGAACTGGATGGTGATGCTAGCCGTAAAGCGGAGGCGTCGCCGTAGTGAAGCAGACCCCCCCCCCCCCCACAGTCCTATCCTTGGACGGCGTTCTTGGAGCTTGTCGAAAACTGAGCAATAACCGTCCTTTGCTCCTCTAGAGGAATTATGGCCACCTTTTTCTTCCCAACACTTCGGTCTCTCTTGACATTTGTTGGTAGATCGTCATCTGGAAAGATGCAAACTGCAAACCTTCCCGATCAAATTGGTAAATCATCACCCGTGATAGCATTAGAAACACGCCTTGAGCTCCCGCCGTCGAATCTCTGCAGGACGCCCACTTCTCTCATCTTGCAGTGAAGTTCGGCCCCTTTTAAATTTTGCAGACCAGTGAAAATTTGTTGCCCTAGATGGAGCAAGGTCCCTAAAAGCCTGTAGCAAGCGCTCAAGGCTTTGGGACTCGTTTAAATAACTCTTGAAATCAAAGCGCGACTCTCCCTAGCTCCATCGTAACGACGGGCTGCCTTTACACGGGAGGGTTCGCTACCTAGTACTGTTTTACTCTAAGGGGTAGGGCTACCGTATGCCACACTCGGTTTTCATTATCTCAAAACTTTCGTAGTGATCCTTGTAACTGAAACATTATAGGAAAATCTCTTTATTGAAACCATTACCCCCCCAAAAAAAATTAAAAATGAATTTTTGAAAAAAAAAAACTACAGATTATTAAAACAAATAAATTATTATTTTTAGAACTGAGCTCTAAGGTAAACCAGTATAAAAAATAATACTTTTACCATGAAGTGCAACCCTTATATCTGTCTTGCACGCGTGTCGGTCCTGGTGGTGTAGTGGTAACCGTACTTCTCCTAAACCCAAGATCGCAGGTTCAATCTCGGCCAGGGTCGATGTTTTTTATTTTTTCGGGAGTAAAAATCCTAAGTATGGCTTTCTTCGGAAGGGAAGTAAAGCAGTAAATGCCGTGTCGTACATTTACGGCACGTAAAAGAACCTCAAGTCTGAAAAAAGAGGCCTCTGAGCAAAATTAGTCGACCGTTTCACGCCCTCAATTGAATGGGACGCTAATGACCTGAGCTGTTAAAGAGTGTCCGTAAATAAAACATATAAAAAAGTCTTGCACGCCGAAAGTGTTAATGTCAAACCGCTAGGCCCCTTACGATCATATGAATGTAACTAACAAATCCTGAGTTGTCAATATAATTTATTGAAATTATCTTTATGGTAATTATCATATAGACAGACATTGTCGTTCTTAAAGTTTTCCCTGGTGAAGTTAATACGAAGGCTATGCAATACAGAAAGTTGTTTTTCTTTCTTTTCTTTTTTTTCTGACAACATACTTTTACTCGTTCTCATAATTTTGTTTATCTTTCTCAAAGTACTCCACAACCTTCACCCCTACTTCTGATGTTTCTTAAATTTGGGAAAAAGTCACATAGGGCTGAATCTAGACTATAGGGAGGATGGAGACACACTTCACATTCATTTTTGTTGCACGGAAATGTGACCATTTACTCGCGGTATGACCTTATAGTGTTTATAGGACATCTCTGTAATATTACTCAGTTACATTAGGTGTGCTGGTAAATGATTTCTTGAGGATAGAAATTTTGAGTTAAAATTTCGATTTTTGGCTTTCTGCATAATATGCACATTATGCCCATATATAATTTTTGTGTGTTTGCTGCATTTAAATGTGGTAGCTTGGCTGACCCAGTTTCCACTCTTTTCAGATTTTGGAATGAAAAGTTAATTAATTACTTTTTTAATGTTGGTGATAATGGAATTTTTGACACAGAGCATGGCTGTTTGTTCTCAGGATCAAAATGATGTAGTCAAGTTTCATTAGCAACGATCGCATTTGAAAGAATCTCCGCATCTTCCTGTAGCATAATCTAGCAGTCTTGCAATCCACCGTTCACAAACACCTCTCATGTGCAACTTTTCAGTTACCAACGTGTGTGTGGCAACGAGTGAAATTTTCAGAATTTATGAAAGTGTTTTAATGACAGCAGCTGTGTTAATGTTTTCTTTCTTTAGACAGAAGAGCTGAGTTCATCTTCCTTTGAAACTTATTGCCTCCTTTCTTTTAAACTTTTAAACCATTTTCAAGTTGTGCTATAGGGAATTACAAATGTTTCATAGACCTCATTGCAGAGACCACAGACGAAGACTTGAGGCGAAAACAAGGCTTATTGTTCTTCTCATGGCACCTCCATTTTGCTATAGGCGGAATGAACATGTCTCAACTTTTACACCGTTCACAGATGGGAACCGGAAATGACAACATTAAAATATTGTGAAGTTAAATTATCGTCATCTCTCTCAGCTGGATGTATATGCCCTGGAAACCTGCAAAGTTATCTCGTCATAAGCGACTTTACTCCTAAGACTCAACTCGAAACCGTTCTTTGATAAATAAACAAAAGAGAATGTTACCGAAACATATTCTGATCTTCTGACCGTCCTTATATGACGTCGGTCAATGATGTCGCATATCACAGACTCAGTGTTTGTCGTCAAGGGTACATGGAAACACATGCCCCACAGATACGTGTCACACATAGAGAGGTCCAGGCTTCTGGAGGAAAAGGAAAGGCAGATTTCCTCTTAAATGAAATTAGAAAATTTGTTTCTGAAAATCAGTGAAATCAGATTATTAGGAATGGGGGTTTACCTGAAACCCAACATTTAAAAGTTAACTATAGCGGCGCCAATATTTGCTTTTTCGCATGGAAACTCGGTATATACCATTTAAATAAAACAAGAAAAATGTTTTCTGAAAATCAGAAAAATCGGACCGTTAGGAGCTGGGGTATAGCTGAAAACCGAAATTTAAAAAGTGGGGGTTAAAGCGAAATTTAAAAATCGCTCTAGCAGCCCCTATTTTTTTTCTCAACGAAATTCGTTCGGTAAGTGACATTGGAATAAAACAGAAAAAATACTTTCTGAAAATCAGTGAAATCGAATTATTAGAAATGAGGGTTTACCTGAAAGCAACATTTAAAAGTTAACTATAGCGGCACCAATATTTGTTTTCTTGCAGCAAAACTCGGTATGTACCATTTAAATAAAAAATAAAACAGTTTCTGAAAATCGGGCGTTGGTTCGATTCCCGAGCACCATGAGGATAGAGAGGTGGCGTGTTTCGATCTAGGGAGCACGTGATAGGCGATCGGCGGAATATCGGCATGTTGATACATGCCCCCCGCCTGCAATACTGCCCTCTATCAATGAACTCATAAGACGAGATAGAGGAAGCAGAGGTCGCAACGGCAGGCCAAGGTTCACCCCGGGCTATAGCGCCAATTTATTTATTTATTTATTTGGTTTCTTTACGGACGCTGTTAAACCTCTCAGATTATCAGCGTCCAAATCGATCCAGGGTGTGAAATGGCCGATAAATTTTGCTCAGAGGCCTCTCTTTTAGATTCTTTTACATGCCGTAAATGTACGACATAGGACCTACGGCTTTACTTCCATTCCGAAGGAAACCATACTTAGAATTTTACGTCCTGAAATATCCATAGACCCTGACGGAATTGAACTCGCGATATTGGATCTGTGAGGTAGCACAGAAGAAGAAGTAAACATTTCGGAATGTGTGCATTCGGTAATTATTATTATTATTATTATTATTATTATTATTATTATTATTTCTACTGCATTCACATGTCGGATAACTGTTTAATTTGTTTAAAAATACCAATAAATATATAAGTCAACGTGTGGTCTCGCAAATTGTTAATTTGCATTAATTTTCTTGGGGCACTTAACCATATATGAACAGCCTAACATAACTTGAAATAATAATAATAATAATAATAATAATAATAATAATAATAATAATAATAATAATAATAATAATAATAATAAAAAGAATCACGGGAGTTTATAAATTATTATTCGGAGGAAAATACTAAATACACTTTTCAGTGTTTTTAAGATTTTCCAATAGTGAAAAATTTGAGCTTAGAACTTCAAGGTCTTTTGGTCAGAATTATTCAGAAAAAATCGATTAAGCATCAAAATTTGCATTACTACCGTAACCGTTCACTTAAACTTTATTGTAAATATTTCGGAATGCTTACATCCGATAATATTTATTATTAAGGTTATGATGGCATGCGTGTGCCTAAGATTGTTTAACCTAAGACAGTAGGTTCATAAGTTTACGGTCTGGCCGATAAGGATTAACCCCTTCACTGTTAAGTAAATAATTGCAGCTGTAGCTTCCGCTCCGCTGTGTTCACCTGTTCAGATATAGTTGCATAAAGAAGACTATGAATAGAAGATTGTGACATGTTCAAAATGGAGCATCGAGCTATTATTAAGTTCTTCACAAAATAAGGACTTGCTCCAAACGAAATTAAACAGTGATTGAACGGTGTATATGGGGAAGCATCTCCCTCATATTCAAAAGTAAAAGAATGGGCCAAACCTTTTCGAATGGGTCGAGAAAGCATTGAAGACGAAGAGCGTGCAGGTCGGCCCTTGGAGGTGCTCACTCCTGAAACCATCGCTCTTGTGGAAGCAGAAATTATGGAAGATCGGCGGCTCAAAGTTACAGAAATAGCAGCAAGGTTGGGCTTTTCAAAACAACAGTCTTTCAAATTATTCATGAACATTTAAACATGAATAAGGTTAGTGCCTAGACTTCTTTCCTCAGTCCAAATGCAAAAACAAGTCATCTTTTATCAGGCATCTTTGGAGCTCTGCCGTGACAACGAGAGATAAGTTTTGCAAACCATTGTTACAGGAGATGAAACTATGGTCCTCTACTATGATCCATTATCCAAAAGAGAATCAATGGATTGGCACAACTGGCGAAGCACCGCCTCTAAAGGTCAAGGTCACTCAGTCAACCAAGAAAATCATGGTCACAATCTTTAGGGACTGTGAAGGAATACTCTTCATTGAAGGAGAAGAACACCACAATAAATGGGGAGTACTATGCTGGCCTATTGCACAGACTACGTGCTTCCATCAAAGAGAAAAGGGGAGGCAATTTGAGTGATGGTTTGCGCATTCTTTACGACAACACGCCTGTGCACACAGTTCTTGTTGCAAAGGAAGCCGTAAAGAAAAGTGGCTTCAAAGAGATCAACATCCACCCTACAGCCCATATCCAGCTCTCATTTACTATTTCCTCTTCTCAAAACTCAAGAAGGACTTTCGAGGAAGGAAATTTAAGTGTGACGAAGAAGTGATGGATGCTGTTTATGCCCATTTTGTAGACAAGACTTCAGACCGTAGGAAGGGGGATTGAAATGCTAATTCAAAGATGTGAGAATTGTATTGCAATAAAGGATAAGTATATTGAAAAGTGCAATGTAGTATTGTCTTTATCATTCATAGAAAATGGCTAGGCCGGAAACTTATGGATTTTCCCTCGCATATAAATAAAATGGTAATAAATATTCTGTGTTTGTACTCAGTTATAATATTCTTTATTTATTTCAAAGAGAATACAGGAGTTAGAGTCATGCGCACCGAAAATTCTATCTCGAGAAATACGCAAGCTGTGTGTGTAATCCTCTAATATTGAAGGGACTTTTGTCTGTATTTCCGAAGACCGGAGTATGGCAGTACGTCCATTCACAGAGGAAGTTGTGCGAACGCAAACAACTCAGCCGTTTTTGCCGAAAATCATAATATCGGTGATTGTAATATGTTTGGCTATTCATTCACGCATGCGCAAACTTTGCTAGGTAAGACAAACTGTACGAGGATTCAGAAGGTAAAGTGTAGGAGAAGGAATAAGAAACACAAAATTTTACATTATTGTTTAATTTGTCACAATGAATTTTTTTTTACAATACATACACACAAAAAGTATTTTCTATTTCATGTTTTTAATAGATAAATGATATTGTGGAAAGAAACCAAATGTAAATTTACATCTTGTGATGTTCACACAAAGCATTACCACAGTCTTTCACTTTAAGTCAAAAAGTTGTCTAATCAAACTCGTTTGTTTTTACACCTGGCAACATTAAGGGGAGCAAAAGTTTACTTGGCTCTAATTAGTGTTTAGTGCTAGCATTGCGAGGTTTGGGCAAAAGCGTGAACATCAACACATGGATGTTGTTGAGGCGGCGACAGTGCGGAAGACCATGTTCCTTATGGAATATCGCGTCTAAGCCGTGAACCTAAATGTTTATGCAGCATATGACATTTTCCAACTTATGTATTTCTATTACGAAATACTGCAGAGAGGTGCAGAATATCCCTCTGTTGTAGCCTTGGGGCCAAAAGTTCTACCTAACTTTTGGGAGTCCGAGGTACGTGATAAGTTCGCTGAGTTAGATTTTCGCGATTCTACAAGGGTCGCTAACACCTTTTCGAATTTGATGCATGTGTGTGGTTTCCATCTACGATTTTTGATTGATTCATTACGGATACTCTGTAACATCTCAGGTCATCAGCGTCCCATTCAATTCAGGCCGTGAAACGGTCGACAAATTTTGCTCAGAGCCATCTTCTTTCAGGCTTGAGGTTCTTTATCGTGCCGTAAATGTACGACACGGGACCCACGGCTTTACTTCCCTTCTGAAAGGAGTCATACTTTGGATTTTTACGCTCGAAAAAATACATCGGTCCTGGCCGGGTTTGAACCCGCGATCTTGGGTTTAGAAGGCAAGTATGGTTACCACAATAGCACCAGGATCGATGTTTACAGTTGTGGCAGTTGTACAGTAGTTACAGAGTGAGTTTAAAGTTCTTCTCTGGTTCTAGGGGGTCGACAGAACAGAAACCATGACAGACAAGGCGGAAATGCTTACATCACGCGAAAGAGTTTATACGTATTCTGTATGTATCCAGTTCTTGCCGCACACGTCGCAATGTCTGACGGTCGAAACCAGCGACTGTATGCGTGATCCTCTCTCGCATCTTTGAGGTAATCACATTAGAAAAAAAATCTTATGAGGTCATGTGCCCGTGGAGGCCACAGAAGAAGAGGAGAGTCATCTCGAGCAGCACTTCCATTCAAACGACGAGAAATTTCAGCATCGAGGCGCACAAACGTCATGATGAAAATGAGGTGGAGACCCATCTTGTTGATTAATAAATTCCCGGTTATCTGCGTGTAACTGTGGTATTAGCCACTGTTGAGCATGCACAGTTTTCCCAGCAAAGAAAAATGGGCCGTACACTTTTGACGAAGATACAGACAAAACACATTCACTTTAGGGGAATTCGTGCCCAAAAAATGCGTACATTGTGACTGTTCACTTTACCAGAAACATAAAACATGGTCACTAAACACCAGTTTCTTACCAAAACACCGTCTTCTTCTAGCCGCTCTTGAAAATCAACACAGAATTGAAGACGACGATTGTGATCTTCGGGACTCAGCGCCTGCGATATGGTTTCACTTGAAGTCGCCAGACAGTTGACTGCGGGACCTACAATTTCTTGCACGCGCGATGTGTCGACTTTTTAGTGCTCCTCGCACACGATTAACCGTCTCAACCGATACTCTTGGCCGGCCTGCTCGTGGTTCATGCACGAATTGTTTTGACTGTAGGTAGGTGGTTCTGTAGCGTCATAACGGACTCACATTTAGCAAACACGCAGTGCAACAGTAAATGTCATATTTTCGCTATGACTGCCCTCCAGCGACTAAATCTACAACTACCAATGGCGACTATTACGTGTGCAAATTGCAGAGATGCTCTTTACAATGATATAAGTGTTTGCGCTTTGTCTGTCATGGTTTCTGTTCTATCGACACCCTGAAAACAGGGAAGGACTTTAGATTCACTCTGTCGTAACTGTACAAGTTTCCTTTGCTGGAAACAAAACCCGGATGTGTGTTAGCGATCGTCATGGACTCGCAAAGGTCTACTCACCGATCTTTACAAGGATCTCGAATTTCTAAACAGTTAGGTAGAAGTTTCGGCCCCAAGGCTACAACAGCGGGATTTTCTACACCTATCCGTGAAAGTGAGAGTATCGTAGTAGAAACAAATATTTTGGAAAACTTCATTTGCTGCATAAACACTAATATATTAGTAGGAGCGATGATGTGCGCGATATTCCATGAGGGACATGGGCTGCCGCAGGGCCGCCGCCTCAACAAATTGTCAGGTGTTTGCCAACAATAATTAGAGCAAAGTTTTGCTACATATAGAACTGTATTTTATATGTAGAAATATTTTTTATGTGAAGAGGGTTTAATGTGGAAAAATTGCCAGGTTCATTTGCAGAATGTAAAAGCCGATTACTTTGAACGGCAAAATAGACATTTTTTTGAAGATCATCAGTTTAGTAGGAAATTATGAATGAAAGTGATATGTATTATATTAATTTGTAACAGAAAAAAAATCATTTATGTTTGATCTACTCTTGTACTGATTGTTGATTGTTCTCGTGAAGGGTACGCAGCACCATGAAGTAAGAGAAGGAAAGTTGCAAGATCTGAAACAGAGTTACATTCAGTAAGCTAACCAAATGATTCGTCACCTTTACACAGTGGGCAAGGTCAAATCTAACTTGCTTTCCTCGTTTCACATTACATAAAATATTCAGCACCTCAAGGAGGAGGCCTCGCGGCCTGGACGGAAGCAGGTCACACCCTGCTGACCCATATCGCCCGTCACGTTGAACAGAACTTAACCTTACATTAAGCAGCGCTCCTTTCACGAACGGCAGCGGAGAAAACCGAGCCCAATTAGAAGGAATGACTGCATCAATGCGGAGAAATTGAAGTACAGTCGTAACGCACAGAGACAACAATCGTAACTTTGCACCAAGCGTGTTAATAATGAATCACTTTCAGCTTACACCGAAAGCAAATGAGAAACTGTAACACGTAAAGGAAATAACTGATACGGGTAAAGGTATACGCTTTTAACACTATAAGTTGCGCATTTTTTTTTTAACTTAAGCTAACATAACCAAAACAAACTAATATGCAGCCTATGTGTTAACAATATACCTTTGCAAAAATTTTAAACCTAAGTTCATTTTTTTGTAACTTAAGCAAGCTAACCTAACCTAAATTTTCAATGTGCATGAAATAAAAGTAAAATGCCCCTATACGCTGTCCTCCCTAAAAAGGTAACTTTTATTATAGTAAGAAAAGTGCAGACAAATTATGAAGATGAAAGAAAAAATTCTTTGAGGGAAATAAACCCAATACCGTCCCTTTAAAGGCACTACGTTCTAACCAACTGAGGCACCAGGCCAAGTAACTATCCTCTTACGATAAGCTGTTGACTGGATTTGGGCTCGGTTTTCTCCGCTACCCTCCGCTGCGGCTGGTGCAAGGAGCTGCTTAACATAAGGTAAAGTGTAACAAACTAATGGAGAATTCGTGGTCACTAAAGAGCATTAGCCTGAGCGTCCAGAAAAATTTCAAGGTCGAGATGGCCAGTTCCAAGGGATGTGGGGTACTGCATGTCAGAAGTTATGGCAATTGGTGACATTCGACACGAGACAAGGCGGCGCTTCTGGGTGAGTGTACAACCTCGAGCAGCGCTTCGTTGTGGGAAAAAAGCATGGAATCAAAAATGCTTCCCGTTTACGGCCAAACTGTTTGCAGTTGGGTGTAGAGTTCCTCTGAAGAGCGGACACTTGTCAGGAATTTGCAACGAGCTGAAGAATGAATCCATTGGTACTGTATTTTAATGCCCTCATTACTACCTCGGAAATACAGGGTCAATCTAAAACTCTTCCCTCATTTCGTAGGTTGAAGAATAGAAATCATGAATGACACAGCGGAAACGCCTCTATCAGTGGAAAGAGCATCTCTCCAAGTTTGCATTCGTAGTTGTAGATTTAGTCGCTGGAGGGCAGTCAAAGCGAAAATATGGCATTCCCTGGTTCACATAACGCTTTCTGCGTGTTACAATTCGTTAAATGTGAGTTCGTTGCCCCTACCTTGCTGCTATTTCTATAACTTTGAGCCGCCGGCCGATCTTCCATAATTTCTCCTTTCACAAGAGCGATGTTTTCAGGAGTGAGCACCTCCCTGGGTCGACCTGCACGCTCTTCGTCTTCAATGCTTTCTCGACCCATTCGAAAAAGTTTGGCCCATTCTTTTACGGTAGAATATGAGGGGGATGCTTCCCCATATACACCGTCCAATCGCTGTTTAATTTCATTTGGAGTATGTCGATCTTTTGTGAAAAACTTAGTAACAGCTCGATGCTCCATTTTGAACATGTCACAATCTTCTACACATAGCCTTCTTTATGAGACTATATCTAAACAACTGAACACAGCGGAGAGGAAGTTACAACTGCAACTATTTACTTAACGGATAAGGTATGACACTAGATAAGGCTTTTGTGAAGGGGTTAATCCTTATTGGCGAGGCCGGAAACTTATGTACCTATCCTCGTACATACTATTAATGATTCTCCCATCACGTGAGATTTTCCCACCTTAGGTGTTCTTAAACTGACTTTATAAGATGCCTCCAGAGCCTTCATGTTAGACCTTGCAAATTAGGTTTTTTCTTTAATGACAAATCTGACAATTTTCTGAGAATATTCCAATGGTTTGTGTTTCAAATCACCATGCTTGGTGTCAAAATGACTTTCAAAAGGAAAGGTTTAATCGAATGATTTGAAAGTGTTTCATGACAAATTACACACTACGGTGTTGAGATGGTTTCCTCTTCAATATATATTGAACCTTATGATAAATGGTTTATATTGTGCTTACGTATTATTGCTACTGGGATTTTTTGAACAACGATGTTCTCTGTTAGATACTAGCATTACAAATAGTGGCTTCTACAGAGTGGAATGATTTACTCCGCTTACACTCATTTCTCCCTTTGGGTTTTTAGAGCAGAGTCCTATAATTAACCACGTGTCCATGTTCTGGTTGACTTCTTCTGAATTTGACACAAACTACACACAAATATGACAATTTAACAAATAAAATCTCGCATTCAACAACAACAATGTCACTTTGTTGCTTTTTAACTGTAAATGCGTCTCGCAGCTAAACAAACGAAAAATTATATCCCATTGCTGTTTGACCAAATATATTCGTGTTGCGCTCTGTTCTTGTCGTAGAATTAAAATTGAGTTTCCACAGTACAGTATCACACAATTTTTTAAGATAATATAAAATCTATTGTTTCCGTTTAAATTATGGAACTGTCAAATATTTTAACAAATGTTAATTTGTCTTATTTGCTAAATGTTTACGTACCACCCACCCGTAGCTCACATACCACCAATGGTACGCGTACCATAGGTTAAGATTCCCTTGTCTAACGGAATGGTGCGACATGTCCAGTACAACCGAAGAAGCAAACAGCAATTTTCTTCAGCGAACAACGTGACCTAAATTGGAGTTTTGCTTAGTTTCCAGTTCATACGAACATGTCCAAATTTCGTCACTTGTATTTTTTGAGCATTTTAGTATCCCAATTAACACGAATGTTTTTTGAGCTTCGGTCAAATTATGAGGAATGTATCGCGAACAGATCTTTTTCACAGGTAAATGTTCATACAAATCGAACTTACTGCAGTCTTCGATATGCTTAAGAATGCGACTATCTCACTGTAAGTCACATGCCGATCTTTTTCAATCATGTTGTGATATTTTTTGGAATGATAATCGACTTTGGTCGACCTTCACGAAATTCATCACTGACAGACACATGAGCACGACGGAACTCTGCAAACCAACTGTAAACAATCTTTTCTGATGGTGCTTCGTTACCAGAAGTTGAACGAAGCGATTCTGTATATTGCTGCTGAGTTAGACATTAAAAAAAAAAATCCAAAGAAAATCTTCACGTGAAATTTCCATTTTTTCGCAAAATTACTTTGTTCAAACGCTCACTGTAAACAAACTACTTGGTCAATTTTTAAGCTGCAACTGTTTTCACAATAACAAATGTCAATTGTTTAGAAAATAGTAAAAAACTTAAAAGGTTCCCCTCGTAGCAGAACAGCGCGTCCTATTCTGATATCGTGCATTTCGGATAAATGTGTACTCTCAGTAGACTCAAAAGGCTACATAGTTATCCGAAACATTGATTGCAAAAATCTGAGGTGAATCGTTGCTGAGAAGTTTAACAACGGGAGTGAACTTACTGCGACAAGTGTTTCCAGACAGATGAAGTAGAATGCGCCCCCTGTGAGTCTGAGAGGTCGCTGACCTCTGTCCATCACCATCTGGATGCTCCGTTTCCAAGGCAGCGGCTTCTCTATCCAGTCACTGGCATATGCGGAGTTCGCCACCTTCCAGCTCTGCAGAAAGACACGTTGCATGCTTCTCTCAAGAAAATTCTCGGGTGGGGGGAAACAGTGAAACTGGAATAACAGTCTCCAAAGTAGACACGAAACTCGGTGTGTGGAGATAGCCGTATGCTGAGAGCTCAAAGGGACAAGTTATTGCTGCTACGAGGTGCATTCTAAAAGTTCTCCGTCTCGGAAATCTTTAGTTTTTGAGTTATTAATGAAAATTTACTTCACTTTGTTTCAAGATACAATCTAACAACTGAAGTTCGTAACCGAAAACAAAATTAAATTTGTTAGTAATCGAATAATGTTATCTATCGATACAAGTCTGCTGACGCACTCATGGCCATGTGTTACCATAGAAATTTGTTTACGTTTGTCATTCGTGGTTAGTCTGTTTCTCATATTTCACTTGTGTTGTGTTTAACCATGGCAGGATGTCTATTTCGTGTCTTTGCATGTGAGGGTCTCCAGGACAGATGGATAGGTAGATGAGAACCAGTTCCATGGCCTGCACGTTTCCCGATCTCAATCCGTGGGGCCTCTTATGCAACAGACATTCATCAACGTGCCATGGAAGCATGCGAAACAACTCAAAACCGTATGGAATTGTTTGAAAGGGCACGACAGTCCATGACCCGATGAGTGCCTGTAAGAAAGAGATTTATTTATGGAATCTAGTTGGCATTGTGTTTTGTTTCTTATTAATTAAATTTTGGTAAAATTTAATTAATAACTCAAAAACTAAGCATTTTCGGACATATGTTTATATGAACTTTTTAATTTTAGTTTTTATGTCAGGAACGCATATATTTGTGAAACACACTGTATATACATAAACAATTTTATGGTTATTTTTTCGAAATTCGCCGACTTTCATGAGGTCGTTGCTGTCTCCATATCCAAGCATAATTAAAATTAGAATTCTTTGCCTCTCCCTGAACATCAGATCGAATTATTTAACCCCTTAAATAAGACGTTTGGGTAGGAAGTATCAATGTTATCAATGACAAAGCCAAAAGTAATATATGGCGTTATTCCCACACACCGAGCTTCATGTCAACGTCTAATTACCATCCACGTGAGATCCGTGGCGAAGGTGCAGAATATAAAAAGTTGAGTGACTCCACAGGACACAACTTGCAGTGCGCTCACAAGGTTCGTGTCCCCGTCCTCGTCCACCTGTTGGCACATGATACAAGACTTCAATGTTACTGCCAGATACAACGGAGAGCGTCACATGAGCAGGTCACTCACCGTGCTGGCCTGGAAGGCGTAAGTACAGAGCGCTAGCACCAAGTTTATCATCTGCACGAACATGATGAACGAAAACATGTTGTCCACGTCCTTAGCCACTCTGCAATGAGAACACAACGCTTAGCGGCTTCTACACGACGATGCTGGAACTTTATCATTTGGCTGGTAGCTACCTTAGTAATGCCTGGTGGAACTTGATCGTTGCGCGCAGGTCCCCCGCATCGTCGCCGACCTTTAACATGATATCGGCCAGGAACTCGAAACAGCCACACAGGAAAATGGCCAGCGTGGCATAGAGGCCGTCAAAGGCGCTGTGAGACCAAGCATGGCCCAGGGCGGCAAAGGACTGCACGAAGAAGATGCTTTCGTACTCGGGACTGTGTCGGGAGTGGAGCAGCTGCCAGTCACCGAGAGGAAACACTGTCGCGTACTCGGTGACGTTGCTGCTGTGGCTGGACGGTACAGGGAGCCTGACGAACAGCACGGATATGCACCAGTGAACCATCGTGTACGTCAGCATGAGGAACCAGCAGGAGTTGATCCACTTAGCGAGCCTCCAGCGCCAGTTCACCGACTTGCCGTAAGTCTGCAACAGTTGGCACTACTGACTAACATGTCCGCAACTCGACCAGCACAACAATGCTTGTTTGACACGCACCTCTAGCGCTGAGAGCTCGCCACCTCCCTTGGCCCGGAACCCTAGCTCGACGCAGCTGTTCATGTCGGCTAGGATACCCTCCAGGATGTGTCTGTTCCGGAAGAGAAAGGCCCACTTAGTGAAGGACATGCTGTGAGCCATCAGAAAGGACACGGCCTTGGAGAGCTCCTGGAGGTCTGAGCCAGCCAAGTAGCACAACCTCAAGTCCCCCACCAGTAGGCTCGCCATGCACGTCACCAGCACCAGAGAAAAGAGACGCACTGCACGACGTGCTCTCCATACACCCAACAACCGAAGCTGCATCAGATTCAGCAACAAGAAACGCTCGGCCGTCCTGGGAATCATGTTCCTGTAACACAGACATCCTGAGGGAGTTTAGACAATGAATCAACGTAAAACTATGTCAACGGAAATGACGGAGGACTTTCCCAAACTTAAAATAGCCTACAGTTTTATCTGGTTCTAAAGAGTGTCGTTCAGTAGAATATGTTGTACATTTCTCGAATTGTATTTTCTGTCAACATGCATCCTTTGTCTCAACCAGTAATGACTGTCCGACATTCATGGGGGGAGAGTTGCAGAAAACTGTTTCGACTGAGGAGTATAGTTGTATCATGCAGAAACATTTCTCTTTAAACTAAAAGCTTCTGCTACACTCCAAACATGTGCAGCCTTCTCATCCTTGGTGAGAATTTGAGGTAATTAATAAAGTCATCTGAAACGACGGATTGAATGCTTCTATAATTTCCATGAAATGGCAGGAAATTTTGCTAAGCAACACCATTGCTGGTAAGAGTAATTCGTATAATGTTTAAGACAACATTTCGGCCAAATGTGAAGTTCAGTTAACTGTTGACAGCTATTTGAAGTAATCAGTGTTACATGTGCCGTAGAAAATTATATATTAAAACAAACTGAGTTTCGTGCTGTTATTGAACATCTCCATTCTGCAGAATTGATCAAAGCAGAGTAGGATAAATTTCATCCTGTTTCTGCACCGTTTATTTCTGGATGAACGTTTAAAGTGATCCAAGAAGCCGTCCAGTTGAGGTCACTACATCGTAATGCAACACTAACAAGTGAACTTGCATGAGTTTGTTGACACTGTGAACGAGTGCACGAAAAATTAGAAATGAGAAAGTTGGGTGCCACCTGTTGAAACGCATGGGAAGATGAGTGGCACTGTTTAATCCGCAGGACTTCTTGACTGTGGATGACACTTTACAGAACCATAACCAATGTTTACTATACTTCATCGATGGATCGTTTGAATGAACAACTACCAAGATTGGCACATAACAAAGTGTTCTTTCTCCAGCCCACACAATGGCCAAAGTGATGAACTGGACTGGGAGTTGATTCCTCATACACCTATTCTCCGTATTTAGCCCCAAGTGACTTTTCCCTATTCCCGAACTTATAAATAAAATAAGGAAGTGATCGTTGCAGTGAGTGAATATTTTGCATTTTGACAGACTATTTTTCCTGCGCAATGAAAAAAAAATTTTTTTCGCTGGAACAAATGTTGAGCAATTAAGTGAGAACGATACCAAAAATGTAGTTTTGCCAAAATGTTCAAGGATAACACATACCGTAAGTGATGTTTTCATGGCTTGCCATTCTGACTGTCTCAAAGCCGTTAGTTACATTATTCACTAAAAACATAGTTCCATATGTTTTATTCCAACTCCCTGCGGCTCTTTTATGACCGCGGACGTATCCCGCAAACCAGCCAATCAGAACAGGCAACATAAATGAGGGAAAGGCTAACGAAAAGCGTGATTTGAAAAGTAACGTATGGTATGTTAATCCCAACTCCAAAAATGTTTCCGATTTGCAAGCACCGGTAACTTTACTGCATAGGGCCGCTTTCATTTGAAATGGGACTGAAAGTAGAACATCTGACAATGCATTTTAAAATGTTTACCTATTTGTACAGCATATAAAGACGAATATTTTTGTAAAACACATCTACGACCAATACCAAAATTCTCACGGTATTTTTCTTTTTTTGTTACAGACATACACCGTGAACCCATCAAAAAATAAAAATCTGAATAATAGCGCCGTTTAAGGCTGGTACAGAGTTAGTTAAAAGTCCCGCAACACCTACGAGTAAATAACTTTGGTTCAGGGACGTGAAACTTGGTGTGTGTGTATACAGAACTTAAACATTATATAACCTCTTTCAGCGAATATTGCAGTCGGCACCGTGAAAAATCGGCTTTATTCCACTATTTTGTTTTTTATCTTTTAGCGAAATCACAAGGAATGATTTTTTGCTAATCAGCATCGATCTTATCTTAGGCACCTAAACTTTTTTAAATATGTGTGTGTGTGTGTGTGTGTGTGTGTGTGTGTGTGTCTGTGTTTAACGCTCTAGCGGTCACAATTTCTTTTTTCTCAAGGAACTTGGCGGCACATTGCCATCAATTAACAAACGATTCGTCGAGTACGTTAACCTGCAAAATTGAGCCATTTGGGGGTGGGGATTAACCAAAAGCGAAGATTTTTAAAAGTTGTGAAAAATCACTCTAGCGGCCGCAATTTTTGTTTTATTTCAATAAAAATCAGCAAATACTTGAAAATAAATTGATAAAAGTACTTTGCGAAAATCATGACAATCGAGCCACTCGGAGTGGGGCATAACTCAAAAACTTTTGGGGGTTAAAGTGAAATTTAAAAATCGCTCTAGCGGCTGGAATATTAAATGTTTTTAAAAGATACCCTCGGTATATGCCATTAAAAAAGTAGGAAAAATAGTTTTCGAAAATCAGTGAAATCGAACTATTTGGAGGGGGATACCTGCAAGTCAAAATTTAAAAATCGCTTTTGCGGCATTAATATATGCTTTTTTGCAAAAATATCCGTTTATTTAAATAGAATAAGAAAAATCGATCCTGAAAATCAGACACACACACACACACACACACAACACACACATCTTCTTGTCTAAGAAGAACACAAGCTGTTCGAAATATTGTGATACTAAATATATGACCAGGTAGCATGAGCGTTACCCTCGGCTAAAGAAATGTTCGATTGCGTAGCGAAATGAGGTTGCTGCATTATGTGGACTCCCTTGGTATATTATTTCATATCATTCCAGTACAAATTTCAGCGTGCAATTGCTTAAAGTTTTTAACTAGCAGCAAACAATTGACTAATATTGCAAAATGACTGTAAGAATTTGCGATTCATCTCTATACAGTTACTAAGTATATCTCACAGGTCTATCCAGCACCATTCACTATGGCAAGATTTAGTTTAAAGCGTCAACTCATATAAAATAATATTTTAATCACTCACCTAAATGCGCGAACAAAACGATACTCCAGCAACAAATGAAGATCGTTATGTGCACAGCCCCCTGCAAGTTTCCGAGAAGGCTGTTATAGCTTGCCACGACAGTTTCATTTAATGGCAGAGATTTTAGTTAAAACTTAACGTTTGCTGGATAATCACAGAGGAAATCTAAATGGAGGGCGGAGTGGCTGCAAATTTGTACTTAGGAAGTTTGAGAAAATTAATGACCCACGGCTATAGAGGGCTGTGTTTAAAGAGTCGTGATGTATAGTTGGTAACGTTTGTAATTTATGTGATGAAAACCTCCATTTGCTGATGACTTACAACGCGTTACGTAAATAGCATCGCGATATTGAAACAAATGCCAGCAATTTAAGATGGAGCGTGTGTTATATAACGGCTTTTAGTCGATATTGTTCTCGCAACTAGCATTAATCTTTCCTTTATTCTTAAACAGATAATGTTCGTGCAATAATTGCTAAAATAAATTCTCGTTGGTCCCCTTCTCTGTCTTTAGTTCCAGTGATGAATATCCGTCAAGGTTTGTACTACTGCTAGAAGCATTAAGAAGCCAAACTAAAGACTTACATATGTACATTAATTAAAGCTTATGTCATGCCAATCCCACCACGATTATTTAAATCTGCAACTTTAAGCAAATGAAGTTCTGGCGTCCTTGTACATTTGGCAATATTTTCAACAATACTCGCATGAGGTAATAAAGTATAAAGTAATTTCACGGCTCAAACTTAGCCTATTAATTTTAACCGAAACACGTCGTTTTAAGATGATGCTGTTTGTCATTCGGGTGTTATACGTGTTTAAGATGGCTGCAGTATTAACGAACTACAGAGTATATTTCAGGTTTGCTGTTGTGTTTTTACAGAATTACTGTATTGCACATTAAAGAATGTTTCTGCCATTTTGTAGCTGTTTATGGAATTTAAACTATATTATAAAAGTACAATAAATCAAGCTTTCAAATATTTATTTTCTATCGTGTTAATGTTTTATAATATTATTTATTACCAGATATTGGATTTTAGAGCAAATGCCTTTTTTGCTCCTTTAGGAGAAAGTAAAAAGGAATTATTAATATTTAGTTTCATTAAAATTGAAAGCTATTAATACTTTTATGGTGCCCTAAAATGATTGTTAGAGCCTAATTTTTTAACATTCAGCTTAAAATATCTAAATCAATGTAAAGCTTAGCTATTTCACTATTTATACACATAATTATATATGTAAGCAATATTACAAATTTCTATTAACATAACCAGGAAATGCAACAATAGATGGAACGTTGTATTTTCGTCAACCACAATGCTGTATGGCCTCCTTCTCTCTCCTTGATTATGTTGAGAAGTTTGAAGCGGTAGGACGTTATCCTGTGCAGTTTAATATACCAAAAGATAAAAGTGCGACCTCTTTGCTGATCCGGCATAGCTAACAGAATTTCTACGCTTCACTTACAATGAAAAAAATGGTTTTCTGTAAGATTTGTAGCAAACAGGTATGTAACAATAGTTGAAATATATTTTAATGAGTAGGCCTATATAATGCTTATACATTTCACTGCACTGAAATTCTTCAAAATTTCGATGTTAAAGTGTTTATGGGTCAGTGAGGTTTTGTTTGTTCGAACCAAGCAATCACAATTTGTGATAGAAATACGGCAATTTAGGAATTTAATTTAGTTAACTTCTGCACTTTTTAAATTTCGCAAGAAAAGAAATGCCACCTGGGGCAGCAAGTGCAAGAGGTGGGACATAAGTCAAAAGCTCAGCAGAAAAATAAATAATTTGTGTTGTTTTGTACTGACATGGTTACTGCAGCTCCACTTCTTAAAACTTTTTATCCTGTTTAGCTCACAGAGTTTCTGAACAAACTCCCTCAGTACAAAAATTGTTCTCACTAATACTTTTTTCTTCAGTATATTAATTTTGGTGCAATTGTTAAAATTGGATACGATAATATCTTTTCTCATAAATCCAAACTTTACCCCTTTCACCGCGTCTTCGGCTATGGTACCGCCACGGGTGGCCGAGGTCGTTAAATCGCGGACTCGTGAGCGGGAGGTCTGGGGTTCGAATCCTGCCAGGACCGTCCTCTCTGACTGAGGTTTTTTCCAGGTTTTCCTCAGTCCTCATAAATGGCAAATGCCGGGGAGGTACCCTAAACTTAGACCTGGAACGTTTCCTTCCTTAAAAATAAATCCTTTCCCAATATATCATTTCATTTCATGTATCACCAGTGTCCATCGCTTGTGGTGCCTCTGTAGAAAAAACGGGCGTTAAACACTATTCATTCGTTCGGCTATGACTTTGGAACGTTTTGGGCACTCACCGCAGAAATCTACAAAGCAATGCGCATGTTAGACTGGGATTAGCAGAACCGGCTTACGTCGTATTATTAAAACAGCAAAGTTGAAAGTTTTCATCCCAAGACTTTTGCATGCATTAAATGAAGATGACCTGATCGGAGAATGCATTGCTGCGAGTGGTTTCGGAACATGGTGAAGGAGGATGAGACCTTCATAGGGAAAGTTGTTTGGTCCGATGATGCAAAATTTAAGTTGAACGGAACTGTTAACCAGCATAACTGCGTCTACTGGTGCGCAAACAATCCACGTGTTATTTTTGCAAAAGGTTGTTAATTTACCTGGAATTAATGTTTGGGTCGGTGTCACCCAGGGATTTAATTGCACCATTCATTTTTGAAGGAAGCAAGGAACTGGCCCAGGGTACGCACATCCGTCTTACCCGCCATTCATACACTCTATGGAAATATGGAATTTTACTTTCAGCAGGATGATGCCCCACCACACTACCACCGAGATGTACTTGCGTACCTTGATGACAATCTTCCAAGGCAGTGGATAGGACGAAGAGGTCCGATTGAGTTTACACCGCGTTCTCCGGATCTAACTCCGTTGGACTTCTACCTATGGGAAACTCTTAAGGATGTTGTATACGTAGAAAATCAGCTACACTGACAGCACTTCGGGAAGAAATTGAAACGGCATGTGTTGTAATCGCTGAAGACACTTTCACAAACGTTGATCAATCAGTAGTTCAACGTACTCAGAAGTGTATCGACGTCGATGGTGGGCATTTTGAGCAATTGTTGAAACTATAAACGTCTGAGATGATTAGTGCTCATCATTTTCTGTTTGTGTGAATTCAGTTTTGTTATATTAACAGTTTTTTTTTTGTTTGACGTGTGTACATATTTTTTGGCACCCCATGTATTTATTTTTACCACGGTTTTCTTTATTCCCTATTTGGAAAATAATGACGTCAGATGTTAAAGAGCGTCTGTAAATAAACCAAATCAACAATCTTTTACAATCTTTCTCCACTGCTTGACATACTAACATACAGATACATTTTTTTTTTAATATTTAAGCATATAAGGCCGACTTTTAAAAAGACGATAATACATTTAGATGTTTTGTAAAAGTGAGATCATTTACACACTAAAGTGTCGATATGGTTGAAGAAACGCATTCTCCTACAAGATAAGGGCCACTTGTTTGCAGCCAGTTGTCCTGCGTAAACTTGGTATAGAGGAACTCGGATAATTTGAAATCGTCGTTATATCTCTGTCCCGTGAACTGTATGTATATCAAAGCAACGTAAAAAGGTCGCTCACGCAGCACCTGTGCAAACTAATGGAATTCCTCAGCAAGTTTATTAAAGTTATTACAGAGTGCTAGAACAGAAAAATTTGTCCCGTTTGAGCGATTTTTAAAATGTCGCTTTAGGTTAACCTCTTTAAATTTTGGTGCTCAGCTATGCCCCTACTCATAATGTTTCGATTTCCCTGATTTTCAGAAAAGATTTTTTGTTACTTTATTTATATGGTATATCCAAGCTTCTTTGCGAAAAAAATAAACATTGGTACCGCTAGAGCGATTTAATTTTGAGTTTTAGGCAAACCCCCAATTCTAAAAGTCTAATATCACTATTTTTTAAAAATTATCTTTCTTATTTTATTTCAATGGCATGTTTCGAGTTTCGTTCGGAAAAAATAACACTACAGCCTCTAGAGCGATTTTAAAAAGTTCGCTATAGGTAAACCCGCATTCTTTAAATTTCGGTTTCAACTATATCCACACTCATTATGGTCAGATTGCTCTGATTTTCATAAACATTATTTTATTTAAATTGTATATACCGATTTAGCTGCGAAAAAACAAATATTGGAGCCGCTGGAACGATTTTTAATTTTGGGTTTCAGATAAATGCCCAGTTCTTATGGTATGATTTCGCCGATTTTCAAAAATTATTTTATTTTATTTTAATGGGATATACAGAGTTTCGGTGAGAAAACAAATATTGGTGCCATTAGAGCGATTTTTAAATTTTCGGTTTCAGGCAAACCTCCACTCTTAATAATCTGATTTCGCTGTTTTTCAGAAACTACTTTTATTATTTTGTTTCAATGGTATATTCCGAGTTTCATCGAGAAAAAAATTTCATTGGTGCCGCTAGAGCGATTTTTAAATGTTCGCTTTAGGTTAACTCCCATCCTTTATGATTCAATTTTGCTGGTTAACCAACTCGTAGAATAGTTTGTTAATGTGTCGAGTTTCGTTGACAAAAAACAAATTGTGGTCGCTACAGTGTTACAAAAGTTGCTGAATTATTTTCAAAATTCTTTTCGTGGGTGTAACTTCTTTTAGAATTCGCTAAAATGGCGTTATGAGTTCTGACCGAGCGACACTTCGGCAGGTGGCGGGTACCTCCTTGCCCAATTTCAGAACTGGTAATTATGGTGTTTGGATGTGACTGTACTTCGGATTCCGGCATGTTAAAACGAAGGGCGAATCAATTTCTAACAGAGCAATTAACGCCGCTAATGAACGGGTGGCGGGTTTTAACGGTCGCATTCCGCCCTCTAGCCCCTCAACCAATTTGTCACTAAGTTTGTGAACGTTTGACCTTAAACCAGCATTTCCAACATTTTCTCAGCTATGTTACGTAACAATAAACTGTTCATTGTTGTGTTAAACAATATAAACATCATACCAATTCAATAAAATAGCATTTTAGTTTAAAATGATTACGTCGTTCTACCCCCAAAAGAATGTAAGAAAAAACTTCCGAATAAAACGGGAGCATAAACCTCCCTGAAATAAATTAAACGCCCACTGACAGTGACAGATGTAACAAATGAATTGCGCCTGCTGTTCAAACACACCGCCAGATGACTCGTCCTCATATTTTTAGGCTGTGAAATCTGGTTAAAGGAGAATGGAGAGAGGAGGAATTGCAAATAAATCTCGAGAAAGATTCGTAACTTATGAAGTACACACAATTTATTTCTTTTCTCCAAGTGAGCCATTTCTCAGGCGGGGCACATGCTTTAATGTGCAGCTAATAGAACAAACGTTACATTTACACACATAAATGAGCAGTTTTAGTTATAAATCTGGTTCGTTCTGAACTTAGTCGTACCGGTCTCACGAGAGTACACATTCATGCGCGATACTGTGCACAAATCTGCTGGTTCAGAGCAAAACATAAAACATGAGCCATTTCGGTCTGACCAATACAACACAAGATTTAAGAGATTTTTTATTTTATTTTTTAACATAGTCACTTTGTATATGAACACATTTAGTTCAACCACTTTTCAATACCCTCAGATTTGTCCAACTGTGAAAAATACGCGTCTGTATCATCTGCAACCTCATCATTTGATGTGCACCCAGCTATTTCTTCAGGTTTGGGAACAAAAGTAATCGCTGGGAGCCAAATTAGGTGAATATAGCGGATGTGGAAGTACTTAGAAGGGAAGGTCATACAGTTTTGCAGCAACAATACCAGAACCATTATCGTGATGAAAGAAAACTTTCTTTTTCACAATAGCATCCTTCAGTTGGTCCAGTAATGAAGCGTAATACTCCCCGGTGATAGTTCTGCCCTTTTGCGGGTAGTCTACAAGCAGTGGCGTAACGGAGAAAGGTTGGACCCCCTGCAAAGTTTAATTGGGTCCCCTAACATAACGATACATGTTCAAGCATATGGATTTGTTAGCATGTCTTCGACCGCGAGAAATATCAAATTAGATTTGCTGACAGGACCTCGGTGGATTAAAAATTTGCCGTTTTATTATTATTAGTGGTGTTCGTAGGATATAACGTAGTATATTTCCTGGTCGCTACATGTATGGCACACCGCTTACCTGCAAACATGTCGAAAGTTTACACTACTTCACCCACGTCAATTGTTCGTGTTCTCTCACACTCGATACTCAGCGCTTGTGACATACGTTTTTATTTTGAAAAAGGATCTCTCGGTTGACGCAGCTGTCACAGGTATAGAAGTAAATGAAATGAAAAGCAGTACAAACGTCTGGCATACTTGACGCTAAAACGTAATTAAGTCTTTGACACACTGCATTGAACTGAATCTAATTTTGATTTAACGATAGCTGATATCGTGTGAAACACATTTGCTTTTCTACCAGGATTTGACAGACATTCATAGCCAGCAACCGCCGCGGGTGGCCGAGATCGGACTTGTGAGCGGGACGTCTGGGGTCCCTGAGGACAGTCCTCATAAATGACAAATACCGGGGAGGTACCCAAAACTTATGCCTGGAGTGTTTCCTTCCTAAAAATAATCCTTTCATCTCATGTATCGTTGGTCCTGGTGGTGTAGTGGTAACCATACTTGCATCCTAAACCCAAGATCGCAGGTTCGATCCCGGGCAGCACCGATGGATTTTTTTCGGGCGTAAAAATCGTAAGTATGGCTTCCTTCGGAAGGGAAGTAAAGCCGTGGTCCCGTGTCGTACATTTACGGCACGATAAAGAACCTCAAGCCTGGAGAGGCCTCTGAGCAAAAGTTTTCGGCCGTTTCGCCTTGAATTGAATGGGACGCTGATGACCAAGGAGTTGTATAGAACCTTTGTAAGTTCCTTAGATTTTAGTTTTTCATGCACGTTAGAGCACGCAATTGCGTGTTGTGAAGGTAACATTTAGGTTCCACACAAGGCGGCACCTGTTCTGTCTGACCGTCATAAATCTTGTATATGTCTTTTGTTTCAATACAAATCCTTCAAAAACACTTGCATTAATATCACCCTGTTTAAATATGAAAACTAAACATTTTAAACAAATTGCCACTTCTTTAGAACAATGTACGTCACATTCCCTGTTTTCCCCTGATTTTAGTCAGAAAGAGGGTGAGGTAGCGAAAGGGGTGGAAAGTACCGTGCGCTCCTATCTCAATGGAATTTGATATCTGTAAGAGGGTGGGGTTCAGGACACTGCACCAATATGACAGCTTTTTTCAAGTTCACTGACCCGCTAGGCAAAGATAGTAGCAATGGCTTTCCCCCGCAACAGAAACAGTCCATGCCACAAGTGTCGCGAATATAAAAGTTGTATTTGGTTAGATAATAACATGTTAGAAAATGTCGGTCTCGCGAAAACTAAGCGAATTCCTCAGCAATTTGAATAACTTTAAAACTGAACATAAAATCCAAATTACACCTTATTAACTAATAAAATTAAATATTTTATGGCATTACTGTGAGGTATTAGGGGAACAAAATTAGAATTCTTGCAGTCTGTAAGCATTATTAATGAGAAATCACATTTTTAGAAAATATTATTATAAAAATGAGATTAAACCACAAAAATTAATAATGACCTCTGATAGACAAAGCTATTCCATGTGAGTATTTTAAACATTTTTAATTGTAACCATGTGTATGAACTGAGCCCTCTTGATATCATCTTTACATTCACTAAAATAGAGAGAAACAACAGAAAGTTTCGAGTTACTCTGTGTATTTAAGATGATGATGTTCACATGTTTCAATAAAACAAAAACATGTTACTGTTTAAAACAATTGCAATGTACTATGTAAATATACACAAACAATAAAACAATAGAAAGTTTCATTGATTTTCATTGACTTTGAAATTTAATTTAAATGTTATTAACATGTAACGTAAACGTTTTCTGAAGGTTATTAAAGATCGCTCTTACATACAAATATAATTCTCACACATATTATATTAATATTTCACATTTGCTATTTTCACGACGATATTTTTGTTAAATATAAAACATATACAACATTATAAATACAGTTTATATGCTGAATTACCGCCACGGGTGGCCGAGGTCGTTAAGGCACGGACTCATGAGCGGGAGGTCTGCGGTTCGAATCCCGCCAGGACCGTCCTCCCTGACTGGGGCTTTTTCCAGGTTTTCCTCAGTCTTCATAACTGGCAAATGCCGGGTAGGTACCTAAACTTAGGTCTGGAACACTTCCTTCCTTAAAAAAAAAAATCCTTTCCTAATATACCATTTCATCTCATGTATCATCAGTGTCCACCGCCTGTGGTGCCTCAGTAGTAAAAACGGGCGTTAAACACTACTAGAAAAAAATGCTGAATTAATTTGTCATTTTATTTTGAAACAATATAGAGAAAATTAAAACACAAGAACGCTTTTTAAATTTTGGTTTTCAAGTGTACCTTCATTCCTAATAGCCCGATTTCCCTAATTTTCAATAACTATTTTATTTAAATGACATATACCTAACTTTGTTGTGAAGAAACAAATATCTCTAGAGCGATTTTAAATTTTGGGTTTTAGGTAAACCCCAACTCCTAATGGTTCGATTTCTCTAATTTTCAAAAACTATTTTTTTTTATTTAAATGGTATATACAAAGTTTCCTTTTTAAAAAAATTAAATTGCGGAAGCTAGAGCGATTTTTAAATTTGCTTTAACTCCCGCTCCGTTTTTTTAGGTGTATTCCCACTATTGCTCTTATTTTTTTAAATTTATTTTAATGAAATTTACCGAGTTTTCGTTGAGGAAAAAAATCTGTGACTGCTAGAGCGATTTTTTATTTTATTTTTTTCACATTTTTGCTTTAGGTTAACCCTCCCCCCCAATGGTACAATTTTGCTGGTTAACGAGCTCGATAGCGCCACGGGTGGCCGAGGTCGTTGAGGCGCGGACTTGTGAGTGGGAGGTATGGGGTTCGAATCCCACCAGAACCGTACTCTCTGATCGAGTTTTTTTTTCAGTTTTTTCTGTCCTCATAAATGCCAAATGCCGGGAAGATACCCTAAACTTAGGCCTAGTACTTTTCTTTCCTCAAAAAATTTCCCCAATATATTATTTCACCTCATGTATCATCGGCGTCCACAGCCTATGATGCCTTAGTGGTAAAATCGGGAGTTAAAAATAAATAAATAAAAAACAATGGATGAATCGTTTGTTAATTGGTCGTTACATGCCGACTCTCGTTGAGGGGGAAAATGCTTGAGCATTAACACACACTGACACATTGTCATTTTCGGTGCTTGTTTCACAGGTACAGCTTCGGTGTTCCACAAGTCAAGGCTATAATTGCACATTTACTTACCTTATTAAGAGTTCTTCAAACAGCGGTGTTATAGCTCACCACTCTTCTGTGTCACAGCTAATGACACACAAACTCCAATTTTGTAGCATAAGGGAGGTTTTCGTGTAAACATTTTACTTTTTCAGAACACCAATAGAGAGGTGTACACTGCTACATACGGAAGTAAGTTACAAACACAAATAAGAACACTTACTTCAAAAATACTTTTATAACATAACCCCCCCCCCCTTGTACTATCGTTTCACAAGCCCCTACTGGGCTGCTGTGGGACCTGTCTGTAACTTCTCTTTTGGGGAAACGTTTAACCGAAATGTGCTGTTGTTTACTAGGGCCGAACAAATGGAAATCGCTTGGAGCAAGATCTGGGCTACATGGAGGATCTTGAGGACTTCACACTTAAAATATCTCAGCTTCTCATTTGACTTGCTGGCAGTATGAGGACGAGCGTTGTCATGCAAGAGCAACACGCCTTTGGTGAGCAGTCCTGGTCGCTTCCGTTTTCTTTTACGGTTTGTCCTCGATCAGCTGCATGCCAGAAGACTGCGAGCATCGCTTTCCCACGGTATGCCGTTACTTCCCCCCCCCCTCCGCAGATACTTTCACTTCACAGATGTCTCAGGCTGGTATGTTAAACCTGTCAGCTTATCGTGGTAGCGACCGAGATGCTGTATTGCATTTTGTGTTGTGGGGTCAGCATGCACGATACCATCTTGCACAGACCTGGTGAAAACCTAACCTGTCACGCCGTTTTTTTATTTGTTTCATTTACGGACGCTCTTTAACAGCTCAGGGCGTGAAACGGCCGACAAATTTTGCTCAGAGGCCTCTTCTTTCAGGCTTGAGGTTCTTTATCGTGCCGTAAATGTACGACACGGGACCCACGGCTTTACGTCCCTCCCGAAGGAAGCCATACTTAGGATTTTTACGCTCGAAAAAATCCATCTACCCTGACCCGGTTTGAACCCGCGACCTTTGGTTTAGAAGGCAAGTATGGTTACCGCTACACCACCAGGACCGACTTCATGCCGTATGAACAAGCAATAGCTGCGGCTATAGTGTCCTTATCGTAGTTACCTTTCTGTCTGCTCGGATCAAGTTTTAATTTGCACCTTCTTTTGCCCACAACAAGGCGATGCTGAGGTTCTGAGGCGCTGTTTCGATATTTTAAACATATGATGTCTCCTGTCGCCAGACTAGTGGCAATAGCCTCAAACTTGCAGTGCCCCGCACCAATTTGTAACTTTCGTAAATATAGCGGTTTTACGCTATGCATATGTGAAAGCGGATCCTTGCAAATAAGCGATAAAGGAATTGGTCAGGAAATATCCTGGAAATCGTTTTGCAGACTGTTCGCAAACTTGCTAAATAGTTGCAAGGGGCAGAATCTCCCAATGACAAGAAGCATGTTCCAAAAGGTCTTGTACTTATGGAAAAAAGATATACAGAAAGTCCCTACAATGTATTGCCGTTGAGGGGCATTATTTTCAACAGCTCTTAAAAGTTTGTGTTTATTATAATCTATTTTAAATATATTATACTTTTTGGCTATCGGTAAAAATATAAGTGCTAACTTTAAGTACGAAAGCTCTAGCTCCCTTTTTTCGGTTGCGGCGGCTTCAGCTTCCCAATAAACAGCCGCACTTGGGAGGCCCGTGACTTAAATAACCGCACTGTATTTTATTGCACTTTGTACTTTTTGGACGTTCTTCAAGGCAAGAGTCATATCACTTTATTTTTTAATTACTGAAATTGAAGGAGTAATGTCCCCATAAACTTTTATTTGGTGATGAATTCACTTTTATGTTAAATACTCTTTTAAAACTGCATCACTGTACGATACTCAATTTCGTCCTTAAAACTATTACATTGCTAACTGCATTTCCAGCTATGGTAGAGTTTCAGACCACCCTGTAAAACTTCAAAACAACCTATATGTTTGAATTTTTTCGACTCTGAAGAGTATTCCTTGTACTTTTAGATTGTTGTAAGTTATCGCGCCCCAACTTGCTATTATTTAAGCCCGTATGAACGCGAAATGGAGGTAACTTGCAGTGAGTGAAAAATAACTTCATACAAGAATCTTTTTGCTTTTGTGTGTGTGTCACATTTTACTTGTAGAAACAACGGCGCTAATTGCCCCGCACAGTGAAGACAGATTACAACTGTCTAGCGCAAGACAGCGTTCTTTTGTTCTCGCTGTTAGAGACACGACCTCCGGGGTGCATACAGAATGCAACAATACCCCGCCACTCATCACGCTGACAACTCTCAGGGTCGGTAGACGTTTTTCTGGTCTTTTAGACGCCGATGGGTGTTAATTTAAGAACATACACGAGTTATTCCAACAGAATACACGGGAGGTAAATTTGGTCGATATGGCAAGGTAAGTAACAGCATTTCTCTCCCTAACGGAACAGATTTATGTTTGTACAGATCTTATTAGGAACAGGAGCTGAGTAAACTAGGCGAATTCCTCAGCAGGACAGAGCGCCAGAGAAGAGACTGGAATAAAACACAATAACGGCGTTTACTGATAACACGATGTAGGGGGTGTTGATGAAACCCACTATTAATCTTATAAATATTGCTTTATATTTAAACCCAATTTTAGTTTTAAAACCACAATAAAATGTCCTGAAATTTGAACATAAGAGATAGCAAACTACATCTGGTACTGGGAAAATAATTATTTTCCGTTTATTTTTAAGTTTTATCACATACTCCAAAAATTAGTTAATTTTGATGATTAGCAACTAATTTTATTACATCACCTTATTACTCAAAGTTGGTTGGACAAAAAAAATTAAGGTCGATAGAAAATTATTTAATGACATTAAATTAGAGATTTCAATTTTAAATTAGCAAACCGCTTTACCAGGTGTAAAAGTAATTTTATATACTTTTATCTTTACTGCCGTATCTAGAAAGCTTTTTAAATTTCGGTTTTCAGGATCTCCCTCCTATTAATCCGATTTCTCTGATTTTCAGAAATTACTTTTCTTATTTTATTTCAGTGATATACACCGAATTTAGTTAGGGGGGGGGACTATGCCCCTAGAAGCATTGAACTTTTGATAAACCCCAACTTCTACTTGTGTGATTTCACTAATATTGAGAAACTGTTTCTTGTTTAGTTTTATTTAAATGGCTTATACTAATTTTTGCTGATGCAAAAATAGCGTCCGTTAGAGGGATTTTTAAATTTTCTCTTTACGCTAACCCCATCCCCAATAGTACAATTTTTGTTGTTTCACAAACTCGATGAATCGTTTGTTAATTCGTCGTTATATGCAGAGTTTCGTTGATTAAAAATGTTTGCGGCCGCTAGAGCGTTAAGACACACACACACAAACCAAGGTCGCGGGTTCAAACCCGGTAGGATCGATGGATTTTTTCGGGCGTAAAAATTCTAAGTATGACTTCCTTCGGGAGGGGAGTAAAGCCGTGGGTCCCGTGTCGTACATTTACGACACGATAAAGAACCTCAAGCCTGAAAGAGAGGCCTCTGAGCAAAATTTGTGGGCCATTTCACGCCCTGAGTTGAATGGGACGCTGATGACCTGAGCTGTTAAAGAGCGTCCATAAATAAAAATCAATCAATCTCTCACACTCTCGTTGCTTATTTTCATGCATTACGTTATCTTTGATACTTAATATTTATTTTTACTACGTTCACTTGTCTTTTTGACGAAGAAGAACAGGAGCTGTTCGGAATATTGCCGCGATACTAAATCTGTCACTTTCTAAGTGTTTTATCATTTTTCTGCGTATCTAGCTATTGTTATGTTAATTACATTGTGCATTATATTTTATTTTTCATTTTATTCCTTCAGAATTCGCTAAAAGTTAGTACGTTTCAAGCATTTCATAAAAAAATACTGCAGTTCTTTTTTTGACTTTTGCAATGGAGTAATTTCAGCACCTTGAGTGGCCTGTGATGTTTTGTCATTTAAAATTATTACATTGTTAACATATTATATTCGTGTAGTGATATGTACCTGCAGACTGCTAAGCAAACAGAGGCGAAAGTAAATGTACTGCACTATGTGCAGATCTGCAAATGCGGCGGACCTGGGGGCAGGTCATCAGAGACTTAAGGGGGGGTTGGAGAAAGAAAGTGGAGGGAGATCGAAGATGAAGCAAACTGTAATAAGATAAGCTGGGATATGTAAGAAGGAGAGAGGAAAGAGAATCAGTGGCGTACCTGAACCATAAAAATAGTAAATTTATTTACACAACAATGTACAGCAGAACAAGTGAACTATCAGTCTAGCCAACATGCCAACTGTTATCACAGTCTGAGGGTAGAAAAATAACAAGTCATTTCTTTAACACACATGCATTGTCGGGAGAAACGGCACCGGCGATTAGCTCAGTCTCCATGGTAGCAACATTTGGAGTCACCTTAAACATTTGATCTGGTTACTTTGAAAATGTTATTTTCCTATTTACAGGCATGAACTGCACTTTAGTAACTGTTTCCATGGTAACTTCGTTGGGAAATTATGACATACTTTCTACCTGGTTACTATGGAAACAGTACGTGTTATTACCTAATACATACACTGTATTAACTGTTTCCATGGTAACGCAGGTGAAAATAAGCTGCAAACTAAAGACATTGGCGCACGCTCGCCAGATAAAAGAAGTGACATCGCTTTGCCCTTCCTCCCGACTGTACTACAAGAGAAAACACATTCTGACCAGCAGAACTGGACTCGTGGTGTCTACCTTACATTGTTAGCGAACATCGAACTAGTGTGGATGTCTAAGACGTGGTTATTGCGAACCGTCAGCCGGCGTACAGCAGATCCTCCATGGAGAACGACGGCTGCATTTGAGGCGCCGGGTTTGCACGGGCGAGGCTCTGCAGAGACGTGAGGGACGGGGTGCGGATTGGTGGCAAGTTGTTTATGTATTCCTGGACCCCGTTGCAGGACGCCGATCTGACTATGGCGTGGCGCGTCAGACATTCTTCCGGGATGTCAAGCGAGTCCAACCTGTGAACAAGGTGACATAGCTGGTCAGCAAAGCGCACCACCAAATTACAGCATTGCGACCCTTAACACAAACTTTACTTTACCCAGGAAGACATGCGCTCTTGGAGCTGCTAGACGACGAGCTGCTTCTATTGCACAAGTGAACCATGGCCATGATGACGAAGATGAAGGCGAAGTTGACGGCGCAGGTCAGGCCAATGATGAGGAGTACCTCGTGTGTGCTGTAGCACGCGTCGTGGGGCGCGGGCAGACGGCGGGACACGGGGGCGGTAGTGGTGAGGACCGTCGTCGCACTTGTCGTAACGGGAGCGGTCGCGGGAGGCGGCGAAGGAGTGGAGTTCCTGTGCACTCGGCTGTGCTTGCCGTGATGTCGCACAGGGTGAGGCTCATCATCTTCCTCGATCCCCACAGACTGGAGACTCCGTCGAGACCTGCACCACAAACAGGTGACGTTTTCTTGTTTTCTTAAAAGCTGAGGATTGCATGAAATGATAAACTGGGAAAGGGTCTTTATTTTTATGGAAGGAAACGTTATTTGCCATTTACTGAGAAAAAACTGGAGAAAGCCTCAGTCAGGGAGGACGGTCCTGGCCTGTCACTCGGCCACCCCTATAGGTAAAGCAGGGAGTTAATTCTCATAACTGTTTCCATGGTAATTAAGTCGAAAGTATCTATGGAATATTTCTCAACTTGGTTACCATGGAAGCAGTTGCAGCGGTTTTTTATTAGATGGGAGGTAATGGTAAATAAATATGAGGAGGGAAAGATTTTGGAAGAATTTAATTTGATTGTTTTGGATTCTCAGGGATAATGATATTCTTCCTTTCCAAAGACAGTTTCCGCTGAGTTATATTTTTGCCATGACTTTTGGGACTCTGCTGCTGGATACTTTTATGACCATAGGGGAAGGAGTTAATGGAGATTAATAAGATTTCTCGTTATGGGAGATAAAATACAATTTATTGTTCATAAACTATTCCCCATAAAATTTACTGCCGTTATTTCCTGGAGAATATATGCCACTTCGCACTCTGACATTAAAGCCCTTTGATATCTCTAAAACTGTACTGTTGAACTCCACTAAACTCAACTAATTCAGAGACACAACTGCCTAGTCTTCACTGATAGTTTTCCTCTTCTACTGAACTAAAGTAAAACTGCTAGCGCCTACTCTTCCACACTGACTTAGAATCGAACCAACTGAACTGAAGGGAGAGTATCTCTCGGCTGCAGTCTGCCGGTCTTACGAAGTGTCTTTATTCTTTCAAAAATCTTGAATATTTTCTCCCATTCTCGCATCTCTATTGGGTAATCTGTTCCCTCCATTTTTTCTCTGCTATATGATTGGTCAGATGGCTTACGTGACTTCTTACATGTAACCCACATCTCTCACGTATTACATGGAACCGTTAGGATCTCCCTTCGGGGTTATCAGCCTGTCTTTCACCCCCGTATATTTGTTGCTTTCGCCCTTAGCTAACATGACAAAAGCACAGCTCCCTAATTGTAAATGAAATAAACATCTTTTCAAGGACCATGCTTTAGAATTCTCCCCCGAAAACATCGGGTTGTCTGGATCCTCTTTTATAAATTACAATAGGCAACAGAAATTTCCAGGTCAAATTTTATGGCTGGGGTAGCTTTCCGCACTCTTGCGAGAAAATCACATTTTACACACATGTGCAAGAAAATAACTCATGACTATAACAAGGAGGTTACATAAAGTTACAAGCTATAATTAAATATGGGGGTGGCAGCTCATAAATACTGTCTCC
Organism: Metallyticus violacea; assembly: GCA_030762175.1. Lineage (NCBI taxonomy): Eukaryota > Metazoa > Arthropoda > Insecta > Mantodea > Metallyticidae > Metallyticus > Metallyticus violacea. Next base: position 4,433,492 of record CM060830.1, read on the forward strand.
TAGTTAATACAGTGTATTATAGGAATTTAGTAATACTTGTCGTTTTTGTGGTAACTACTTCAAAAGTGCCGAATGATTCCCCGCAATCATGATGTTCAGAGACTGTAGTGTGTTCTTAGACAAACACTTTTATGGTGCACATCTGGTGATAAAGTTGAAATTACCGCATATGCAGGTGCCACCTCTCCCCACACCGACATCAGGCGTTGCAACACTTGAGTTCTACAAATACTGGCCCTTGTTACAGAAGTGCGACACACATCTTCTTAACAAACTACCATTTTCATTCGTCAGTAGATTTAGCATCTTTTGTCTTCAAATATGCTTGACGAGCAAGTAAATCTGCGTTTTTAAGAATTAGTGCTATAAAATCTCTTTCTAACCATATGCCAGTATGATGTTGAATACGTTTATCGTGTTATATCCACCTGACTGTGTGGCATAATGGACAAGGTGACAGAGCTTATGCATGAGGTGCTATCAAAAATTTCCCGGACTGGGTCCTGTTACAAAGAAAATACTGCAATGGTTTGCAGAACTTCTCTCTCGTTGCCACGGTAGAGCTGCAAATATGCCTGGCAACTGATGACTCGTTGCTGCTTTTAGACTGAGGAAAGAAGTCTAGGCCCCCACCTTGCACTAACTTATTCATGTAAACATTCATGAATTATTTGACGGACTGTTGTTTTAGAAATGCCCAAACTTGCTGCTATTTCTGTAACTTTGAGCCGCCGGCCGATCTTCCATAATTTCTCCTTCCACCAGAGCGATGTTTTCAGGAGTGAGCACCTCCAAGGGCCAACTTGTACGCTCTTCGTCTTCAGTGCTTTCTGAACCCATTCGAAAAAGTTTGGCCCATTCTTTTACGGTAGAATATGAGGGGGATGCTTCCCCATATACACCGTCCATTTGCTGTTTAATTTCATTTGAAGTGCTTCTTTCGTGAAGAACTTAAAGCAGCTCGATACTCTATTTTGAACATGTCTTCTTTATGCAACTATATCTGAACAACTGAACACAGCGGAGCGGAAGTTAGAGCTGCACTTATTTACTTAACAGATAAGAGTTTTGTGAAGAAGGCAATAATCCCTATCGGCGAGGCCGGAAACTTATGAACCTACCTCGTAAGTATTGAATGCTCATAGAGACGTTTGGTTTCTCAAAGTTTTACTCCTGGCACTGTATGCAGCCTTTCATCCTCTTGAAGCACACACGCTACTCAGTTTCCTCCTCGTATGCTGCAACCGCTTCTTCGGGGCTAGGAAATCGGTGACCTCGATATCGGTTCTTAATATCGGGAACGATTTCCTTCATTTTCAGATATCATTTGTCCTATCTTATTTAAATGCCATATACAGAGCTTCGTTACGAAAAAACTAATATTAATGCCGCTAGAACGATTTTTACATTTTGCGTAACCACCATCCCTCATTTGACTGATATTTAGAAACTATTTTCCTTATTTTATTTCAATGACATATCGAGTTTGCTTAAAAATACTGAAATTGCGGCGCCCCACCTTGTTTCTCAAGTAAAGTCCCACTCCCAATAATCTGATGATTTTTCTTATCATTTAAATGACATGTGTCTAATTTTGTTGTGAATAAAAAACAATATAGGCCTGGAACGCTTCCTTCCTTAAAAAAAACAATCCTTTCCCAATTTATAATTTCATCTCCTGTATCATCAGTGTCCACTGCCTGTGGTGCCTCAGTAGTGAAAACGGGCATTAAACACTACTCAAAAAAAAAAAAAAATATTTGTAAGGCTAGAGCTATTTCAAAATGTTGGTTAACCCCCACTGCCAATTGTTTGATTTCCCTGATTTTATTAAACTATATATTTAAATAATATAAATATAATATGAACACATACTTTTCTGTGACACACTACACACTATTAATGTACCTGTTAAGCTGCGGTTGACGCAATTTCTGTGCCAGCTGAGCAATTCTACGACCCAGCACAGTAAACACGGTGTCGTTCTCTATTTCGGGATCTGAAACATAACAGCAAACATAACAACAGTTAGAGACCCTTACGTCTATGCAGGTACAAAACATTATAATATATTAAAATCCTTAAGTTTTAAATTACTATAAAGTACCAAACACATTTAGCCACAATTTTCCGTGAAAGCACTACAAAAACACGGAGTTTCGAAATACTGAAGATAGTTAGAGGCGAAAGGGAATGTTTTAGTACTTAAATCATGCTGGTCGTTCGTGCGTACACCTCAAATGCGTGCACTTCTGGCGGGAAGAGATGAATGAAGTAATGGAGGTGCCGTCTTTAATTCCAGAAAGAACACCCAGAGCTCCAATGAAAAAAAAAAAACCCAAAAGCGGAGCTCGCATGCCAAGGTGCAAGTCACCATAACACCGCACTAGTACCTTCGAACGGAATGCGTGAAAGTAAATATCCATTGCAGCATTCGCCTAAATGACCAGAGGAAACGACAAGGACCGCCACGGAAACTAAGCGAATTCCTCAGCAAGTAGAAGTTATGAAGAGCGCTAGATGAAATAATTTGGTGTCGCTAAAGCGCTTATAAAATTTCGGTTTCGGGCACATCCCTACTCCTATTGGCCCCATATCTCTGATGTTCAGAAACTATTTTCTTATTTTATATAAATGGTACATACGGAGTTTCATTGTGAAAAAACAAATATATGTGCGGCTAAAACGATTTTTAAATTTTGGGTTTCAGGTAAATCCACACCCGTAATACTGAGGTTTTACTGATTTTCAGAAAATATTTTTCTTATTTCATTTCAGTGGCATATCTTAAGTTTTGTTGACAAAACAATTCGGCAGCTAGAACGATTTTTACATTTTCGCTTTAGGTTAACCCCCACTCATTAAACTTTGGTTTTCAGCTATACCCCCACTCCTAATGGTCCGATTTCTCCGATTTTCTGAAAATATTTCTCTTGTGTTATATAAAAAGTTTTGTTATTGCAAAAAAAAAAAAAATAGGTTCCGCTAGAGCGACATTTAAATTGTTGGTTTTAAGTAAACCACCACTCCTAATATTCTGATTTGAGTGATTTTCGGAAACTGCTTTTATTTCAAGAGCATATACCGAGTTAAGTTCAGCAATTACAACAATTGCGCCGCTTAAGCTTTGGGTTAGCCCACACCCCCAATGGTTCAATTTTGCTGTTTAACGAACTCGATGAATTGTTCGTTATATGAGACTTTCGTTGAAACAAATAAATGTATAAAAATATGATTTTCATATTAAAGTTTGGTTCCTAGATCGATGGAGGTTTGAAAATATGTTTCAAAAATATTTTTATAGGTACTACAACAATAGCTGCATTAATTCCTTCGAAATTCGCTAAAACGAGACTCGAATCCGACCTGACAAATGGAGGAAGTACTTGAGCCGTGCTCACCTCGGGCATTGTGTCCGGGGGGAAGGGATACACCGGATGGCCAGAATCTACGCGGACTCAGACGGATTGCCGAACACCCCACGGTGGACCCATCTCTGCCGGTTGTACGAAGACAGAACCCTTTCCAAAGCTCAAGCACATGCGCTTTTAATCCTATAACGGAAATATAAACATCCACCCCAGCATTTACTTAAGCGACCAGGAAAATCCCAAAGTTAGGATGACCGGCTCGAAGGAATTTGTTTCCGGGGGCTCCCGAACAAGCCATTAGAGCCACCCTGCTCGGTTGCAGTGTGAGTACCGGGCGTTTGCAGTACAACAATTGTATTATTATCGGCATGGACACAAATCCGCCAATCCAATCACTTGACAGTCAATGCGTTTTCACATATGATGCACTCGACAGGGCGAAGCCAGCATCAAACTAATCTATTTATGCAAATGAGGTGGAGCCCCATCTTGCTGATGAATAAAGTCCGGCTATCTGCATGTGCCACTGTTGTAGCATGTCCAGGTACACTGAACCGTAACAGTTTTGTTCCGCAAAGAAAAACAGGCCATACATTTTTGACGAAGAAACAGCACATTGACTTTAGTGGAATCACGGTCGTGTTTTATCACAACACCAGGTTTTTCCGTGCGTACATTGTGACGGTTCATTTTGCCGGACACATGACACATGGTCTCGTCACTAAAAATCAGTTTCTTAACAAAACGTCGTCTTCTTCTAGCCGCTCTTGAAAATCAACACAGAATTGAAGACGACGATTGTGATCCTCGGGACTCAACGCCTGCAACAGCTGTATCCGGTATGGTTTCACTTTAAGTCGCTGACGTAAAATTGACTGCGGAAAGTGCAATTCCTGGCTCGCTTGATGTGTCGCCTTTTTAGAGGTCATGACAAATACCTCTCGCACACACTCAACTGTCTCTACAGACACTCTTGGCCCGCCTGTTCGTTGTTCATTATACTATGCACGAATTATTTCGCATGTAGGTGGTTCTTGTTAATGTTTCATTATACCGTCACAACGGACTCACATTTAACACAAATAGGCAGAAAGTTTTTTTGTGCGCTAGTCAATGGCATGTTTTTGCTAATACTCCCTTCCAGTGATTAAATCTACTGCTACGCCATGGCGGCTATTACAAATGCCTACTTGGAGAGATACTCTTTCCATTGATATAAGAGTTTTCGCAGTGTCTGTCATGGTTATAGATCGCCGAAATCATGGAATGACTTCATAATCGCCCTGTATAAAATTCTTTGGCTGCTGTCGGAACCAGGCGGTCATTACAGCTCCATCATCGGGAAAATGTTCTCACGAGGGGCCGAATAAATGGAAGTCGCTTAGGTGTGAGCTGCACGGAGGATGCTCGAGGACTTCCCACTTAAAATATCTCAGCGTCTCATTTGTCTTGGCAGTATGAGATCGCGCATTGTCTTACAAGAGCACAACGCCTTTGGTGAGGAGTGCTGGTCCCTTCCGTTTCGTGAGGATGTATGGCTTGTTCTCGGGGCTGGAGTGCCAGAAGTCTGTGAACATCACTTTGGCGACGCAGCATGTTTCCAGTGCACTGGCGCACGCTTTGTCTCGGGCTGGTGATGGTGAACCCAACCTGACAGCATTTGGTGTTAGCGGTTGAGATAGCACGCGCGTCACTTTGTGAAAACCTAACCGTCATATATTATGTGTCTATAGCGTCTATAGTTGTCTAGTATTCCACTCTCTGAAAAGTCGCCTCTGTGGCCGGCCGCGCGTTGTCTGCCCTTTACAGAACTTCTGCATCCAGCTTTTTTTAATTGTATTTAACGCCCGTTTTTACTACTGAGGTACCACAGGCGATGAACATGATGATACATGAAATGAAATGATATATTGGGAAAGGATTTTTTTTTTTTTTATAGGGAGGAAGTGTTCCAGGCCTAAGTTTAGAGTACCTCCCCGGCATTTCATTTATGAGTAATGACGGAAACCTGGAAAATATCTCAATCAGGGAGGACGGTCTCGGCGGGATTCGAACCGCAGACCTCCCGCTCACGATTCCGCCCGTGGATGAGACAGACAGTTCTCAGCGTAGAGGGAAGAATTTCTTAATAAATATTCTTTGCACCTTTTGCTCGAGGGTTGTACAGTGCTGCCATATTGTAACATTGATTGTCTGAACTGCTACCAGTTTAATTTTGTGACTTAATTAATGTATAGTAAGAACCATCAGGATAAACGTGCAATATTCTTACCGACATCAGAGCCAACAGGAGAAGTTATTTATTTGACGATCTATGGTAATGAAGTCGCTGGCACAAACTGCCGACTTGGTGCCAAAAGCAATTCATACGTTCAGCACTGTATTGAGCTGCATTCAACTGCCAAGAAAGGCCACCTTAAGCCTGTAAAAATACTAGTAATGTGGTGCCTAGTCTGTTTCATTGAAAGACGACGGTCTGCCGTAGACCGTAGATGGTCATGTAATTGCCTATATCATTGTTTTCACGTTGTTAAGCATTTTTTTAAGGTATTAAGTTATTTTTTTTTAAAAATAGTTTATTTAATACAGGTTTCTAAAACAGAAGTGTTGTGGCTATTCTATAAAATGTATAAACACTCATAAAAGACGTCACTGTCGTGTTGCTCGCGTTTTGAGAAAGGAGAGGTGAAAACTGCGTTCCGTTAAAGACCCAAGGGATCTTCTACAGGTTTAGTTAAAAGTCCCACACCAATTAAATAACTTTTGAAGCACGTGGTTCAGTGACGTCAATCTCGGAGTGTGGGGGATAGCCGTATACTGAAAACTCAAAATAATAACCAATTATTTTTATATTTTACAGTAATACTCATTAAGAGCTTTTCAAAATAAATACTTCTGTATAAACATATTATTGCTAAATCAAGGGAAAAAAAGTAGGAAATCATAAAATACTTCTTTTGTTTACTGTGTTTCGTCAGTATTAACATTAGCCCTTTGTTTACATCTATGGTATCATTTTTATTGATAAAGAAGAATTAAATGTGACATTTAAATAATTCTATCTGATGTTGAGCGAAAGGAAAGAATTCTAATTTTAATTATGGGTGACTATGGAGACAGACATCGATCTCGTCAAGGGGGGCGAATTTACTTAATGACACATCCGGATCGCAATCAATTCCACATACAACACGACAAAGATCGTAAAGAAATTTACACAAACTGGAAGTGTAAAGAACTTAACAAGATCAGGTCGCAACTTATGAGAATACTTCATGGGATGTGCTCCTCCGTGTCCAAAAGTTTCTACTACAAATTTGTCGTTAGAATCAAACACAAGTCACGTAGTACCAACTGTCGATAATTTGTTTCGATATCCAGTCGACCACCCAGGATGACATTTATTTCCAACAAGATGTAGCTCCAGTTCACTATGGACAGAATGTTTATCAGCACTTAGACCAGGTTTTTGCACAACCATGGATTGGCAGTAGAGTGGTCGGCAAGATTACCGGATTTGTCGTCTTTGAACTTCTTTTTGTGGGTTCGTTTGAAGTCAGTGGTATATCGAGAAAGTCTCCACAACTCAGAAGATCTGAGTACTGAGTGTAAGACATTCCTTAAACAGTTTCTGTGATCGAATGGCACATTATCAAGCAGCCGAGGGCCACCAGTTTGAACACAGAATTTACAGTTTGAGCTAACGTTGTTTTCTGTTAAGGAAGGATTATTTGCTATACCTGGTTGTTTTCTTGATTTAGCAACAATAAATTTGCAGTGTATAGGTGGGAAAACTGCAAGAGTATGAATGAATGCGTAGTGTTTAACGCCCATTTTTGCTACAGAGGCACCACAGGCGATGGACACTGTTGATACATGAGATGAAATGATATATTGGGAAAAGATTATTTTTTAAGGAAGGAAACGTTCCAGGCCTAAATTTAAGGTACATCCCCGGCATTTGCCATTTATGAGGACTGAGGAAAACCTAGGAAAAACCTCAGTTAGGGAGAACGGTCCTGGCGGGATTCGAACCCCAGACCTCCCGCTCACGAGTCCGCGATTTAACGACCTGGTACTGCAAGAGTGGAAGCATCCACCTAGTCCCCATATTTGGTTCTATCGATCTTGAAACTCTCGCAGGTTGTCGTTTTCCATGAAATCAAGAGGCACCTGAGGCATGGCCACTAGATGGCAGCATCTCTGAGTTAGTATAGAACCCTCGAGCAGCGCTCCGTTGTGCGATTTCTGTAGGAATCAAAGAAAGTTCAATATTTCCCTCATAGACCCAAGATCGCGGGTTCGATTCCGGCAAGGTTCATGAATTTTTTCGGTGTTAAAATCATAAATATGGCTTCTGTCGGAAGAGAAGTAAAGCCTTGTTGTAGATTCACGGCACGTAAAAAATCTCAAGGCTGAAAGAAGAGATCTCTGAGATAAATTTATCGGCCTCTGCGCCGTAAACTGAACCTCTGACTTAAAGAGCGTCCGCAAATAAACCGAATCGACGATGAGAAGTGTCTGTCACGTTACAATTGGGTGCCAAAGTTCTCTGAAGAGAGTAAACGGAGATTGCCACAGAGGCGAATGACTTGATAGGAGCAGACAGAGGGTAACTATAGCCGCTGCTTCCTTGGGTCTGATCAATTGCTAAAGCTGGACTGGTAGACAGGGACAGGGGAATGCCTATGTATCAGTCACCACGTTGAGGTTTCTTTGTAAACACGGTAAAGAAGCAAAAGGAATGTTGCCATGTGTTTTTACAGTCCGTAATCTAAACACGCGAGGAAGTTCAGACCATGGGAAAGAAGTTGCGAGGACATTTTGATGCGAGGTGGTTCATGTTAGCAACTCACATACAGCGCCTTCCCCATCACCGTCCATGTCCTTGCAGACAACTTCGAAGGCTGCCAAACACAGTGGATTGCCTGGGAGACCCGTCTTGACGGTTTTGCAACCCTGTGTAGGAAGCTGTGTTAACTTTTGCTCATGTCATAATAAACCAACATCGTACTGTTGTCTGTCTTTTTCGTGTTTTCCTTGTTCGCGAGAGAGAGAGCGAGAGACAAGGGGGAAAAAATAGTTCCGATGACTTATCACTTGTATATATGTATAAGTTTTATTTAATTTGGTTTGATGCTTAGATGGTAATCCACTACGCGCAAAGAACGCATGCTACTAGACCTGCAGCTCAATCAAGAGCGCCTCTATTGAAACTTGCCCGTCCCTACTGCCACAGATCTGAATACATCTAAGCTGCTACCGACGGAAAAACTCGGAATTGGCAATTTGCAGACCCGAATGAGATACGGCTTTCGTCTCCCAAGTGTTTCCGCAGATGAATCAGTTGCAAGCACCGTAACTTGCATATGGCGTTTTCAGAAGAATCGCGAGAGATAAGAGACGCACGTGGCAGGAAACAACGGACGGCGCAGTGCTTTCTCCTTTTTAACGGAAAGCTCTTAAAATCCAATTTCTTAGAAAGCAAAGGAAAAGGAAACCAGAGGAGTCCATTAAGGAGCTTTCGGCGTGTACATTCCATTTAAAATATTAAAACAGACAGTTCAGGAGCAGGACGCTGCATCTCCAAGCACGAGTGACAGCTATTGGTAATTGCACATGGACAATATCAGAGACAGCTGCTAAACCAACTTCAGATAGGAAATCTGCGCTTTACAAACGATGGGCGTAAAAGCGAAATGGGAAACATCTTCAAACTTGTTTCGCGATCATCATCATCGAAGTTTCAATGCTATAAATATCTAGAACTACATGACATTGAAGTGATTGATCATGTCTACAGCAACACACGCCAAGTGTCCCAATGGGATAAGTGTAGTGTAGGAATACAATAGAAACATTTTCTTTTTAATTTTATTTCCCTATACTTGTCATATAAATTAGAAAATCTCAAAGGGATGTAACTATTGCGGTTGTACCTATGGAAAGACTAGCTTTTTATTCAAATCTCTATCTATTCTACTTACTAGGAATCAAAAACTGACGATAAAGTTTTATTTATAAACATAAATAAACAAATATATACATGTCTGTTAACGCCCTAGCGATTGCATTATCTCAACGATCAAATAAACAAAATTGGGGATGAGGGTTAACCTAACGCGAACATTTAAAAATCACTCTAGCGCCCGCAACTTTAACCAAACTCGGTATATGCAATTCAAATAAAATAAGTAAAATAGTTAATGAAGATAAACAAAATCAAACTATTATGAGTTGGGGTTTTATTTGGAACCCAAAACTTTTAAAAATCGCCCTAGCAGTTGCAATTTTCATTTTTTCTCAAGGAAACTCGGTACGTGTCAATGAAATAAAACAATAAAAACAGTTTCGTAAAATAAGCGAAATCAGACTTTTAGTAGGGGGGGTTTACCTAAAAACCCAACATTTAAAAATCGCTCTAGCGGTTGCAACTTTTGTTTTTTTTCAACAAAGCTCGACATATGCTATTTAAATAAAATAATAAACAGTTTCTGAAAAAAAATGAAATTAGATTAATAGGAGAGGGGTTTACTTGAAACCCAAAATATAAAAATCGCTCTAGCGGAACCAGTATTATTTTTTACAACAAAATTCGATTTATACCATTAAAAAAAATAGTTTCTGGAAATTAGGGCAAAAGAGACCATTGGGGGTAGGATTATACCCGCTCTAGCGTTTAACTTATCTCAATTAAAAAAAAACTCTTAATTTATAACGAACGGTACATACGTTTTATTTTTGACAAAGCATTGTCGTGAAGACAGCAACTGTGAAATATTAATCTGTACTGCCACACCCAACATATAGCCCTGATTTTGTGCCTGTCTGTGAGGAAGCGTGAAACTGATACCAGTTGCTTCATGGAAAAGTAGATCAAGACAAAGTAAAGTTTTGAATAGTCCTGGAGAATGAACAAAATATGCGCAATGGTTTCTGGTCGAGTTCATTTTCTGTTTATGTGTTTATGGGGGAATCAGGTTAGTATCTCTCTAACTTCCGTACTGAACACATTGTAGGGACGGTTTATTGTGCAGCTGTACCGCTCTCATCTTTCTCGATTGCAATTGTTTGTTACATTTATACAACTGAGAAGTTACCCCCCCACAAGTTTCCTAGAATTGTCTCGCGCAGATTGATACAAGGTCATTCACCAGGACTATTCAAAACTACAGTACTTTTCTCGTCCTCTCTATTTTCTAGTATTCGTATGCCCGAGGTAACCATGCGTTCCTTACACTAATGAAGGTTCTGCTATTTAAATTGCTTAAATGTATGAGTTGAGGAGAAAGTTTTTGACAGATAGAAAAGAAATAAGTATATAACAAGATTCTCAATAGATATTTTTGTGAGGTGAAAATGTCATTTAATTTTTAAAAAATTTTCACTTCGATATATTGAAATTCTTTGGGATTTTTAAAAATGGGTTAATAATCACAGGGGAAAAAACTTAAATTAGTCAAGAGAACCCAACACAGTTAAAATAAAAACTGGCCCTACTGATCCTAAATGTACGGAAATATTTTCATTTCTATCTGATTCTTAAATATATCCACCCAGTTAGCAACCGAGATCTGGTTGAGACAGTTCTGTATTTCCACATGAAAATGTTCTATTTTCCTTTTCACGAGTTGTTTTTTAGACTCATCATATATTAGTTTAATTAATGCATAAAAGGTTCTTAAACTATGGTCCGCGAGGACTTACCGAAGTATTACAGGGCTGTTAATAGCATTTATTCTTGAATGTATAAGTACAAACAATGAATTAAGAGAAAAGTAAAAAACCAGATGTGCATATTGATATAAAGTAAACTCATGGCGATTGTTTGTTCAGCAAATAGGTGAACTGTAAACGTGGTATATTTCCCGGCAACACCTTGCGTCAAGATTTGTTGGTGTCCTTCGTAACAACAAAAATTACTTATCTAGAAGCACAACTTACTTTATATCACGATTTTATGCGCCTACTACTCTCTCAAAGAGGAATCAAAATTAAAATTAATGTTGTCATCACATATTAGTGTTTATGTACATTTTTTTCGAAAGTAATGTATAATTTATCTTACAGGTTGAGGGAAGGTTAATCTTATTTCTTAAAATGATTTATCTTATAAATGCTAAAACTTTCTTTAGTCATTATTACGTTAACTATGACTTTATTGAGTACAGTTTTAAATCATCACCTACTATGCGTTTCTTGTTCACATTTTCTGATACAGCGCTTTAGTTTTTATCACTCTGTACCTTCATTTTTTATTGAATTAAACTGCTTTATAAACTCAAGGATTAAAAAATGGATAAAGAAGCATACGTTACTATGAAAAACACCGTGCGATCAGTGATGCTCTCCCCAGCGGAGTGAGATTTTTCCTATGAGCGAGCCCCCACTCGTTTGCCGCGCTGCTAAGCCTACTTACTTGTTGACCTTGCTGACTGCCGCAGTTGTAGCGCAGCTGTTTCCGAGTATGTGTTGTGTTGTCTGTTTCTTAATTCGACAGAATACATAACGTGTATCATACCTCGTGTGTTTATAACTGCACAGCTTGTCTTTATGTACATTTATATGTGTTAACTCATAGGAACTTTTTTTTAGCGTACAGTTGATTCTGTTACTTATGTAAATACCATACTAACCCCTCTTATCAGGGAACTAATCTACAGAAAGTGTGATCATGTATTTTTGAACAGGACACTGCGAATAATTCCACGAGAGCAATTCACAATTTCCACAAGACAAGAGTTAACAATAGAGATTTGTGGCCCCCTAGGTCCCCCGATTTAACAACTTGCGATTATTATCTCTGGGGTAATTAAAAATACCGTTAACAAGACGAACCCGCACACCATACAAGAACTTAAAGATAATATTCAGGAAATTATTCAGATTTCTCAAAATGAATTACAGCGAGTGATCAATAATTTCCTAAAGAGATGACAAAAATGTGTGAAGATGAAGGCGGCAGTTTCAACACCTCATTTGACAATTTTGTAAGTAATGAGCCTCTTGTGTATTGTTGTATGGTTGATTTGTTTTATTGCTTTACCCTCCCACTAATCACCGAGAGCCGGCTAACGAGCGGCTCGGTTGCTCATAGACAAAACACTTGGGGGGGGGGGGGGGAACAAAACTGACTGCACGTATCTGCCATAGTCATAACATATACAGTAGGGATGACTTGCGTATTTTTGCGGGAGGAAATTCTTAATGTTCATGTCAGAGAACTACCTGACGGCTCCGCATAAATAAAAGGATTGCATAATACAATGCACACCGAGAACATTTCATTCTTTTTAATGAATTAAACAGCTATCAGGCGTATGTATGTCATCCAAACCCTAATTATATTTATTTTGCAATGTAAGCATTACTATTGACGATAAAGTTTGTGTCATCGGGTTGGCGGTAATTGGCACTATTCACTCCCTGAGTAAAAACCTGCGATAATTTTCTGATTGCACAAGTTACGGCAATAAAATAACATTTAATGCTATTCCCTTGAATAATTCAGACCAAATGACCCCACAATATCCAAGTTCATGTTTTTTCACTACCGGAAAAAAAAAGCGCTGAAAGTGTTTTACAAGAAATAATATTGATACTAAAATAAGGCGCAATTCTTCCTTATTATTATTATTATTATTATTATTATTATTATTATTGTTTTAAATAGCAATTTGGAATATAACATCCTATCTCTATGCGATATTCTTATTTCCTTCCTACAGTAGATAATTAAGAAATATGTTGTAGCTGCTATAAAGTGTGCAAAAGAAAATATACGCTTCTCAGAGATCTGCCTTTTACGGTAATTATAAAAGTAAACTATGCTCTCCAGCTTCTTAACCTAATTTTTTACTTTATAATTAAAAATGTTAATATACTTTCACAGTAGAAATTTAGGGGAAAAAGAAATAATAATAAAAATGCTTGACAGTCATTTAGATACCACCAATAAACAATCAAAACCGAAAATTATATTAAAATACAAGATTTACACACTTTAATTAATGCGGTGTTCGTTTATTTTAGTGATAAATATCGCAGTTTTAATTGTACTTTAAAATAATAAATATAATTTCATCTCAGTTAGCGTTTAAATTAATAAATGTGCAACTTCTACGCTTTGCAGTTAATCGTTAAACACTTGTTATCTGGCGATAGCAGCGACATCAAATGGATTAATTGAGAATTACAGCCAACTTGGAGACGGATTTTGTAACAAGAACGATGGACACAAGCGCCACTACCATATATACATGACAATAGTAATTTACTCTTCTGTATAAAACAAATGAAGGGTGATAAAAAGAAGAAAATGTGAAAAAATGTCATAGATGTACTTTAAAGATGTCATAACTCAAGCAATAAAAAAATAAACCCTAATCTTTGTATTTTTTCTAACATCTTTCTTCTTTAGGATAACTTTCGAAAACTCCTGTAAGCTATTTTAACATTACGTATATTACTACAACTTTGTTAAGCTACACTAAAAAACTCAAATACTTAAAATACGACGGTAAGTCCATAACTTTCCCACCTAACCATTTTTTTGGTATGATAAAGACAAAAACTATATTTAACTTTTCAATATAGTTACCCTTTATTGCAATAGACTTCTCACATCTTTGAATTAACATTTCAACCCCCCCCCCCAAAATAGTCAGAATTCTTGTCTGCAAAATGGGCATAAACAGCATCCATCACTTCTTCGTCACATTTAAAGGTCCTTCTTGAGTTTTGAGTAGAGGGAGTAGTAACTGAGAGCTGGATATGGGCTGTAGGGTGGATGGTCGATCTCCTTGAAGACACATTTCTTTACAGCTTCCTTTGCAACAAGAACTGTGTGCACAGGAGCGTTGTCGTGAAGAAGGCGCACACTACCACTCAGCTTTCCTCGCCTTTTCTGTTTGATGGAAGCACGTAGTCTGTGCAGTAGACCAGCATAGCACTCCCCATTTACTGTGGTGTTCCTCTCCTTGAAGGCAATGAAGAGTATTCCTTCACAGTGCCAAAAGATTGTGGTCATGATCTTCTTGGTTGACTGAGTGACCTTGGCCTTTAGAGGCGGTGCTTCGCAAGGTTTACGCCCCTCCATTGATTCTCTTTTGGACAAGGGATCATAGTAGAGGACCATAGTTTCATCTCCTGTAACAATGGTTTGCAGAACTTCTCTCTCGTTGCCACGGCAGAACTCCAAAAATGCCTGACAACGGATGACTCGTTGCTGCTTTTGGACTGAGGAAAGAAGTCTAGGCATCCATCTTGCACTAACCTTATTTTCATGTTTAAATGTTCATGATAATTCGAAGGACTGTTGTTTTAGAAAGGCCCAACCTTGCTGCTATTTCTGTAACTTTGAGAGGTCAGTATTTCATAATTTCTCCTTTCAGGACTGAGCACATCCATGGGCCGACCTGCACGCTCTTCATCTTCAATGCTTTCCCGACTCATTCGAAAAAGTTTGGCCCATTCTTTTACGGTAGAATATGAAGGGGATGCCAACCCATATACACCGTCCAATCGCTGTGTATTTTAATTTGGTGCAAGTTCTTGCTTTGTGAAGAACTTAATAACAGCTCGAAACTCCATTTTGAAATGTCACAATTTTCTACGCGTAGCCTTCTTTATGCAACTATACCTGAACAACTGAACACAGGGGAGCAGAAGTTACAACCGCAATTATTTACTTAACAGATAAGGTATGACATCAGATAAGGCTTTTGTGAAGACGATAATCCTTATGGGTGACCTACGGAGCTACCCTCGTATGTGTATTTATTTTTATTTATATCATAAATTTGGTAATCCAGCGCAAAAATATATCAGATAAAATTTTATAACTTAAAAGCGTTGAATGAAATCTTAAAGTTCCGCCAGGGGTAGTTGTTTTTAGGGAGGGTCCAGAGTTAAGGAATTTTTGATAAATGCAAATATGTATGTGGAGGAGATGAAAAAAAAACGCCTTGATCATGCGGCAACTTCTCCGACATCTTTGTGTTGCGGGCTAGTATAAGGTACAGGCTGGTCCGCAGTAGACTATTAGCCTTTCCAATTGGGGAAATTAACTTAGCGCTCACCGAGCGGAGTGACTGAGGTGGAAACGCTGTGGGTCTCGGGTTCAAATCCCTTGAGACTAGCTATTCTGACCTACGATTGTTTCATGGTTTCCTAAAGTTGTTTAGTGCATTTCTTTTACACAAAAACGTTTCTTTCCGATTTTATTTCTGTTAAAGAGTCCTAGTATCAAACGAGATTGGTTGCTGCTGTGGGAACGAGGCGGGTATTTGCACTTTGGAGAATTCAAATTGGTGGTTCATCTTAGGCACTTCCTCGGGCCGCCCTAGTTTATATGCAGCAATAAAAGAAGACGTTTTGTCATTGGAAGTTATGAAATGAGATCCACAAGTGTCCGGCCTGACATTGAAGCCTATAATTCATAGTCAGATTTTCAGACGTTTCCTTTCTGGCCATGCTGTTCATTTGTGTCAGGCGTGTTGCAGGGTGTTCAAATTGTAACAGAGCAATGATGACATTTCTAAGTAAATTACGGTTTTCAACCACTGAAATTATTGTATAATCTAAAAAAGGTTAAAAAATATTTGCCTTATCCATTGAAAATAAATAATTAATAAGCGTTTTTAAGCTTAAATACATATTTCAGTTCTGTTAGCGCATTTTTTAACTATAACAGCCCAAATGTTTTAGATCGGATTCAGATCTGGAGGCTTGGTGAGTGGGTTAATTTCAACATGATGAACTAACCCAGGAGTGGTGAACGTCCACTCAAACTGGGGATTGCAATACTCATAGCTTCATTTCTAAGTGGCAGACAGCAATCCAGGGTGGTCATAATATCGCGCCATCGATCGAAAGCGCACTGCATAAACGAGATTTGACTCGGTGCGACCCCCTTACCCATGAAGTGTGAATGCTTTTATGTTCCACTGTGAAGAAGTAATGATTTAAGAAGAAAGAACCTTAAAGATGGTTCACTTGAGGTTTGGCCAACGTACATGTTGACACAAGGAAACATCTCCCTTGACCAGGAGCAAGTACGTTTGACAGATATATGCACTGGTGATGAAAGTTGGTTATATTACTATACCACTCCAAATAAAGCTCAGAACTGCGCGTGGGTAAATGAGAATGACACAAGACCAAGTTGTTCTTCGACAAGATTTTCATTTTTGGATGCGAATGTTCGCTGTTTTATTTAACTGTGAAGCACCATTAGCGGTTGACTATAGGTCAGAAGGAATGACAATGAATGGAGAGTACTAAGCCACATATTTTGGATCCTTTATTTGAAGAGCTGAGGCGGCGGCGTCCAAAGACAGGAACTTCAAGTCTGCTGCTTTGCACACGACAATGCGTCTCCTCACAGAACAGCTGCAAATTTGAGGAAACTGAAAGTCGCCAAAGTCCAACTGCTTGATCATCCACCCTGATTCCCGACCTTGCTCCATGCGACTTCTGGTTGCTTCCTCAAGTAGAATGCAGGACCAAGTTATAAATTCAACTGTGTGTGGAGAGAGATGGAAGGATTGTGAGAACAAACTTTTCGAATTCAGTCGTTACCTTGAGCTTCCAGATGACATTTGCAAAACGTTTTGAATTTCACTCGTAATCTCTGTATCGATTTACATTTCGTATACTATGGCATAACAAATGAATGTAGCTGCAGGGTGGTGTAGTGGTAACCATACTTTCCTCCTAAACCCAAGATCACGGGTTCAATCTCGGCCAGGGTTGGTGAATTTTTTTCGGGCGTAAAACTCCTAAGTATGGTTTCCTTCGGAAGGGAAGTAAAACCGTGGGTTCCGTGTCGTACATTTACTGCACGATAAAGAACCTCAAGCCTGAAAGAAGGGACCTCTGAACAAAATTTGTCGGTCGTTTCACGCCCTGAGTTGAATGGGACGTTGATGACCTGAGATGTTAAAGAGCGTCCGTAAATAAAACAAATCAATCAAAACTGCACTGCTGCTCAGAATGGTGTCACGTCATGCAGGGAAGTTGGCTACAAAACGCAATTAACCTTGTCTGTATTTATCTAACTCAAGTGTGTTTTCCTTTCTCTTTATCGGCTTTGCATATTTCTGTGAGAGCGGGAAATCCTTGCAAAAGAATTTGCTCTTTTTAAACCCTCTCGAGTCTCTGTGCAGGCACCGGAAACTAAAAATAGTACACCCTCTCTTTTTAAGCCTCTTTCTTTCCGAGCCAGCACAAGGAAAGCTGTGAAGGTTATCAGTTCTTTGTGAAAACACATTCCACTGCTTAAGTGGGCTGGACAGGATTTTCCGAGCGCAACAACGGGCCGGCAGCTACAGTGGTTATTGTTAATGTTTCATCTCTCATAACCGACCGAGTGACAGCACATACACATCAATTAATCATTTCTATTGAACTTTACAAAGCGGCAATGCATGGCTTCAGAAATCTCATCATATTGCAACGTTTGTGTTTCAAAAGCCCCAACATCATTGTCACTCAAGCGAAACCTATGTACTCCATTTCAGAATGTGGGGACCCGATGAAGTTGGCGTAGCGATTGCGACTGTACCCATCAACAGATTTTGTACAATTTTCTTCAAATTTCCATCGATGCTATCTGCTAGGCATAAAAATGACAATGAAAATATACCGAGGGAGCTAAAAATATATACACAATTTCACAGTAGATATCTATTTAATATATTTCAGAGTTGGACCGAAAAACAACAGTAACGTGTAGTATGATGTTCTGTAAACAAACGTGACTCACATACATTATGATAGCGTTGCTACATGACAGGTAAATCAACAATGAACAAATGAAGCCAAGGTTATAGTATGATGTTCTGTAAACACACATGACTCACATTACGTTATGTAAGCGTTGCTACAACAAAATGCAGCCAAGATTATCGTTTAAACAGCGGAAAGCAATTTTGAAGTGGTATTTGAATATCGAGAATGTTGTTGAAGTTCAAAGGCAATGGAGACGCGTGTACAGAATAGAACCGCCAACGTGAGTAACAATTGCACGCATTCGAGACAAATTTGAAACTCGTGGTACCGTATGCGATGTTCACAAGGACAGATCTGGGAGACCTCGCACAGCAACAAGTCCCGCTCACTGGATCCAAGGTACTGGATAAGACGAAGAGGTCCGATTGAGTTTCCACCGCATTCTCCAGATCTACTTTTATGTATGGGGAACTCTCAAAGTAGTTGTATACCGTAGAAAACCAGCTACACTGGCAGCACTTCGGGAAGAAATTGAAACGGCATGTGCTGCAATCGCTGAGGACACTTTCGCAAACGTTGCTCAATCAGTAGTTCAACGTACTCAGAAGTGTATCGACGTCGATGGTGGGCATTTTGAGCAACTGTTGTAACTGTAAAAGTCTAAGATGATTAGTGTTCATCATTTTCTGTTTGTGTGAATTCAGTTTTGTTATGTTAACATAATTTTTCTTTACTTGAAGTGTGTTTACATTTGTTTGAGAATTATGTTTGTATGTAAGAGCGCTCCGTAATAATCTTCAGAAAACGTTTACTATACATGTTTTTACCACAATAACATTTAAATTAAATTTCAAAGCCACTGAAAATTTATGTAACTTTTGATTGTATATTGTTGATTGTGTAATTAGCTTAGTACATTGTAATTGTTTTTAAATAGTGACATGTTTTTGTTTTATTGAAACATATGAACATCATCTTCTTAAATACAGAATGTAACTCGAAACTTTCTGTTATTTTTCTCTATTTTAGTGAGTGTAAAGATGATATCAACGGCTCAGTTCATAAATATGGTTACATTTAAAAACAGTTTAAAAATACCCCACACTTTGTCTGTCAGCGGTCATATATTTCCTTCAATTCATAGTATACTGTTAGTTTTTGTGGTTTAATCTAAACAATAGCATAATAATTCTAAAAAGGTGCTCTCTTTTTGTGATATTACAGATTGTGATATTCTAATTTTGTTTCGCGAATACCTCAACTTATTTTATCAATTAATGTGGTCTAATTTGGATTTCATATTCATTTTAAAGTTATTCAAGTTGCTGAGGTATTTCTCTTAGTTTACTCAGCTCCTGCGTGACGGACTTTATTATTAAGAAGAGAACGTGCACAATGAAACGGACACAATCGATTGGCTTCCTTGCAGCCCCAAATATAACTGGACCACCCGCCTTGTACAGCTGCGGAACAAAAACGTGCAATCACTCGCGTTACTTCTGTTTACACTGGGAGAAAATGGTTGCAACTCATGCTGATCGGTTATTTGGGATTAGTGGTGGTTCTTTCCAAACATTTTACTACTAGAAGTAGTAAATCTTATAGTATCTTTGGGATAATGACGCGGCACCCTGTGCAATGCATCTGTTCCAGCGTTTCTGGCAGTCTTCAAAGTCACGTTGAAAAAAAAAAAGGGGGTGGGAAAGAAAGGGGGGAAGCATTTGTTGACAATTTCTTTAGAATCGTCTCTGCGGTCTTCAGCAATGTTGATGCAAAATTACTTCCACGAAGCAGTTTCTTCAATTTGGGGCAAAGGACCAAAGTATGGGCTATAAGGAGGATGAGGCATACCCTTTACATTACCTTTGTGAGATATTCAGCAACATTTGTGATGTACAGCCATGCAGCATCCTGGCATTCTTGAGTTTTCAGGACATCTCTATTGTATTGCACAGTTGCAGTTGTGAGCGCAGGTACGGAGTGTAACCGTTCCTCGAATAGCAAAAATGGGATGACCACAACTTACCCAGCAGAAGCAACCGATTTCCCTTTTTCTTTTGGTACACAGCGCTTTACTGTTTGCTCTCAGGTACGTAAAGAAACTCAGTATCTCCAACTACATGCCAACCGGCACAAACACTTCTCAAATGCAACTTTTCGGTCACAACCGTTCAGTGGCACTCAGTGAAAGTTTTAGGTCTTCTGAAAGTATTCTTAATGTTAGTCACAACAACAGCAGCGATGTTGCAGCATAAACTGGAGGTCCGGGTTCATCTTCCTTTGATATCGATTGCCTGCCCCCGTTCAACATTTTAAACCATCTTCGAACGTGCTATACGTAAGAACAAACTCTCCATAGGCCTCAGATGAAGATGTTACTCTTTGAATTGTTCTCTCGTTCATAGCTTCCCGAGGCCGGCCAGAGCGAGGATTGTCTATCGAAGTCTCTCGCCCTTCTTCAAATGATGGAATTCATCTTGCAATGATATCAAATGAGCACACTTAATCACTATGAACAGCTACCAAGTCCTCGCTCTTTCTCCAGCCTATAGAGTGTGAAAATGTAGAATGTAAATTTTTCTTTAGAAATATTCATAGCTTAAGGTTCTTTGTTACATTTTTGTTGGCATTATTGCCGAACAATGGAAAGGATGATTGCAAAACTTTTTGAATGCCCCCTCACAGTGATTTACAATAACTCTAATCTTAAACGTTGTTACTTCCACTTTAGCGGATTCCGAAGGAATTGTGGTTGTACTCATGGAAAGATTTTTGAAAAAAATATCTTCAAACTTCCATCGATTCTGCCTTCTAGACACCGAAAATGACGATGAAAACAATTTATATATGTATCTATATGTATATATACGTGCTCGTTAACGCTCTAGCGGTCGCAATTTTTGTTTTTTCTCAACGAAACTCGATATAGTCCATTGAAATAAAATAGGGATAGTAGTTTTTGAAAATTAGTGAAATCAAATTAGGAGTGGGGATTTTTCAGCATATAAACTTTATTTATAACGATACATGTGTTTTATATTTAATAAAAGTATCGTTGTGAAGATAGAAAATGTGAAATATTAATGTAACTTGTGTGAGAATTATATTTGTATGTAAGAGCGCTCTGTAATAACCTTCAGAAAACGTTTACGTTACATGTTAATAACATTTAAATTAAATTTCAAAGCCACTGAAAATCGATGTAACTTTCGATTGTTTTTATTTACTTAGTACATTGCAATTGTTTTTAAATAGTAACATGTTTTTGTTTTATTGAAACATATGAACATCATCATCTTAAATACAGAATATAACTCGAAACTTTCTGTTATTTCTCTCTATTTTAGTGAATGTAAAGAGCTCAGTTCATAACCATGGTTACATTTAAAAATGTTTTAAAATACTCACCCAGTAGCTTTGTCTATCATTGGTCATATATTTTATTTAATTAATAGTAAACCGTTAACTTTTGTGGCTTCATCTCAACAACAACAATAATATAATAATAATAATAATAATAATAATAATAATAATAATAATAATAATAATAATAATAATAATAATAATAATAATACTTTTAAAATGTGGCTTCTCTTTCGTAATACTTACAGATTGCAAGAATTCTAATTTTGTTCCCCTAATACCATATAGTAATATCGTAAGCTATCATTAAGTAATAAGACTATGATTTGGATTTTATCTAAAGTTGTATAGTTACTTTACTAGGTGTGGAATTTGCTTAGTTCACGAAGCTCCTGCGTGACGGCTTTTATGGTCGTGTATTAATAATCGATGAGTGACATATGCTCACAATATACAAAAGCTGACCAAAGAAAACCATTCAAATGGAAAAAAAAACTGACATTTCTTATGAGAAACCTAATAATATTGTCCTAGGCATTCTATTAATACCCATCTCTGTCACACACAGTGGTAAAGGTGTTAAAGGATGTTGTTTTATTGACTCTTTACAAAATATAAAACTACAAGTAATGTGTAGTATTTCTGAAAAGAACGATGTTAACGCTAAATGTAAGAAAATGTGTTTTTTCCGCTACGACGGTGTACCCGCCGTCATGCATAAATTTTCGTCACGTGTACCACACTTACTATAAAGTGACATATTTCTTTTCCAAATCTGACGAAAGCAACGCTGGGCAGAGATTTGTCTGAAACAGATGCTTATTTTGTACAGTTAACAAAACTGTTTTGTACTGCGCATATAAAATGGTTTAGCTTTAATTGTTCTAAGTTTATTGAATTAATTGATGACTTACTTGAAAAAACAACATTATTGGATGATAGCAGGCGTTGTTTTTATTTCAAACAGTCTCAGATGTGCATGCGGTTTACTTTGCAATATCCGCTTTGTTGATACTTAACCATTTTCTGCCACAAGGTCTGTTACTTCTTCTTTATATCTTCTTTTTTGTCATAAAGCTGCACCCCATCGATTCTATCTTAGCGCATGCGTCACCAACCCGCGAAACAGGGTGTAGAGGAGGGGATACAGTAAACGTTTCGCACAACAATGTCTCCATTCTTCCGCAAAATAACTCCTTCTAACATTAAGCAACTGTGAGCATGGTCAGTGTTTGTGCAGTTGCCCCTATTCTGTATACTTGAGGGGGGGAGGGTTTGGAAGGGCACAAAAATTGAGGCACCCATTGGGAGTGGGGGCTATGAAAGAAATGAGTTATTGTTTTCCGATCTGACCAAGTTATTAACAACAAATAACACTTTGATTTACTTTACTCTTTCACCTCAGAAACAACCACATAGGGTGTCTCACAGTGAACGCCTTTGTCGGTTTGTTAGGTTTCCGGATCTGAAATTTAACACACTGCCACTTCTTTGTGTTGCGATTAACGCGTTCAGATTCTGAAAGTGAATTTTACGGTATGCAGGGACCGTTCGAAGACTTCGTGTAATTTTTGTAGATGAAACGCGCCTAACGTGTCAACAGTGTAGAGACTGGAAAGCAAATTTGAAGATACAGGATCGACAGAGACTGAACGTTCTCTTCGATCGGTAGAGAGTGTTGCCTCGTCAGACAGAGCGTTGCTACAGCCCAGTGAAGTCGATTCGCCGCCGTTCTCAACAAGAGAGAAGCGAATTTTAACAAAAGAGTTGCAGCCGGCGGTCGAGATCGTGTGATTTGACACCATGTGTGGGGTTAAGTAAAATCTTGTGTTCATGTGCACAATGAACCATCCCTCAACTCAAGGCAGAAATTAGGCGTGTCATCGTTGAAATTGAGCCGGAACTTTGCCAACAGAGTGAAGGTGTACCAACGTAGCCGTGGACATTTGCATGATATTTTGTTCTATGATTAATGGCAATGTTTGTGTTTCAAGTTGACTTAATAATATCAGCACTTTTAAAATAAATGACTCATTTTATTATTAAAACAAAAATTTCGTTCATTAGAGGACACCCTACACAATATATTTAATATAATTTGGGCATAATATTTGTTAAATGTTGCATTCTTGTAGCAAAATTTTACAATGGCTGTTCAATAAAGAACGATTATATATTTTTAACTTTACACCTTTACTCACGTTCATAATTTAAAGATCTTTCTCAAAGTAATCCCCGGTCCTAGGGTTACTGCCAGTCTTTAAAAACCATTTTTTAACAAGTCTCTGCAGCCTCCACCGCCGCTTCTGGTAATGGAAAATGTCTCCGCGAAGTTGTTTCTTCAATTTGGAGAAAAGGAAAAATGGACTGTAGGGAGGGTGAGGGACACTCTTCACTTGAATTTTGTGAGCTATTTAGGATATGCGGCCGTGCATTATCGGGCTTGTTGCAGAGTATTGTCCAGTTAGAGTTGTTTAACTGTTTATCGCAGATTCTCAAAGTATTCCCCCCTGACAGCGTTTCATCCTTTGGGAGGAAGCATTCACGCTACTCAGTTTACGGCACTGCAGTAAACTCCTCCTCGAATCTTCGGGGCTAGAAAATCGGCGATCTCGAAGTTTGTTCTTCACAGTTGGGAACAGGAAGAAATCGCATGGTGCCAGGTCGGGGCTGTAGGATGGATGAGTCATTAGTTTTGCCTCAGTTCCTTGCAGAAACTCCATTGTTACATTAGCGGTGTGAGCTGATGGAACACAATGTCCCTTAGTCCTGTCTTTAGACGCCGTTCTTGCATTTTCGGAAGACAAACTTCTCTTTACCATTTTGCAGTAAAAGTTTTCTGACTTTCAGCACAATGGTTGCCACGGGACCATTTGTGTAGAAGAAAGAGGCAACCATTTTCTTTCCAACACTCCTTGGCCTCTTGACTTTAACGGGTGGTTGGTCATCAGGGAAAACCCAAATGGAGGTCTGGCGTTTTGTTTCTGGATCAAGCTGACAGATCCATGTTTCGTCACCCGTAACAATATCTGAAACACGGCGAGACTTTCCACAGTGAAATATTTGCAGCATTCCACCATGTGGAGCTTCTCTACTTCAGACATTACGGGGCACCCGTCTTGAAGTTTTTTTCTTTTTACACCAAATTGCTGAAGAATGATGATTAAAACAACTAATCACCAATGACAGCTCAATGTCCTTGTAGATCATTGTTCTCACAGAGGTGATGTTCTTCTCGGTCACTACTGTTGTTGGTCTCTTTATCTCTAAGAGATTGCCGCCCCCTCTTTAATTCCAAAGCAGTGGAACACATGAGTAAGAAAAGTCCCCGAATGCCCCCTCAAACGCTTTCACTTGTCACATTTGACATGTATAAGATCATCGCATAAAATGTTCCTTCTGAGTTCCCAATGCACTTGCAAGAACGTTCAAACTTAAAACATAAAATGCAGGAAAATGAATAATACAACAGAGCTGTGCCAGCTACCATGGCAACTCCAATGACTCAACAATTTTGATCAATGTTTTCCCTATGCTCCGTGTCTAGCGACTCTCGTATGACAGCGAGTGACATACTTCATATTTAGATGCGTCTCTAGCAACTGGAAACAACTCCCTTACGTACGCAAGATCATAGAAATCTTAAGCCACTAAAATTGGGGGCAGAGCGCTACTGACTGTCCAACTTGTTGGTTGATATTAAGAGACGATAAATTTGTTCATGCGTAATTTATGGTTAAAACGTGCCCAGGAGCGTTTGGTTTTCTTTACACGACGTCGGCAGTCTGCCAGGCAAACGCTTCAGGCATTAGGCCAACAAAACGCTAAGAATACGTCACTTCCTTACAATTCTGTGCCTGATTGTAAAACGCCCAAATTCTTAGCTCATAACTCAACTGCGTTTTTCACCTATTAACAATTTATGACCGGTACTTCAAAAATGCTGCGAAGTTTTCATTACCGTATTGTAAATCGGAAACATTGATTGCCGTGAAACGTACTCACCTTAACCTGCTCGCCGGTCCTGTTCTAGTGATAACCATAATTGCGGCTCAATCCCAGTCAAGATGTATGGATTTTTTTTTCGGGCGTAAAAATCTGAAGTATGGCTTTCTTCATCATGGAGGTACTGCGTGAACTAAACAAATTCCTCAGTAAGTGGAATTTATGAAGGAGAGCAGAGAAATTGGCACCGCTAGAGGCTTTTTAAATTTCGATTTTCAGGTATACCCCCATTCCTAATAGACTGATTTTCAAAAATTATTTTTGTTTATTATTTCAATGGTATATAAGGGTTTCGTTGACAAAAAACAAAAGCTGCGGCCGCTACAGCGTTGACACACACACACACACTAGTGACTAGTAAATAGGATCGATGGAGATTTAAAGAAAGTTTTCAAAAATCTTTTCAACTGTGCAGTACTTTGCTTCGGAATTCGCTAAAAACTGAGATGCCTATAGAAAACCGCTGCAAGATGCGAAACAGTGTCAACTTGTTAGTGACACATAAAATAGCAAAGTTGAAAGTACGGATTATTTCCTCAAATTTTAACATATTTTCTTACCTGTGAATTACGCTGCTTCCATTGTAACACGAAATTGTTGCGAACTTGGTCACCATGGAAATAAGTAACACGATACGATGTATGGTTCATAAGTTTCTGGACTGTTATAGGCCATGATTCATGCTCACATATTTCAGGAATTTAAAGAATGCATTTCCTTTCCATCACGAACTTCAGCTAAACTTATTCACACGTGTTGGGTTACACAGCGTGACGTTCAAAACTGAAGATAGGGCAGTAACCTTCACCCTGTGATATTAAACAACGCATTTACGGTGTGTATGAGGAAGTTTTCCCTATTAACGAGGGGTGAAAATGATTTCATTCATGCAGAGAGAGCCTTGAAGATGACCCACCAGAGCGTTGGATCTGTTGTTTTTATTTTAACGCTACCTAACGTGGTCTATCCGGAAACTGGGCCGCAGTTCTTTATTGTGAAGCAGAAACAGCTGGTACGTTCTCGGGAACCACGCTGAAAATTTCGCAAAAATATGAAAAAAATTCATGCAGCACTGCTCATTTACCCAAGGTCGGCGGTTCAAACCCGGCCAGGAGCGATAGAGTGTTTAGGGTTTAAATATTTTAAGTATAACTTTCTTCGGAAGGGAAGTAAAGAAGTCGGCCAGTGTCGTAGATTTACAGCACGTAAAAGAAGCTCAAGTGTGAAAGTTGAGGCCTCTGAGGAAAATTTATCGGTCGTTTCAAGTCCTGTATTAAATAAACCACATAAAAGCGCAAAGGTTTTTAATGCATTAGCAATATAACGACATGTGCTGTTGGTAACCAGCATACCTTAAAAAGCAAATCTTTCCTGAATTAACAACCCAGAACGTCGGTAAGCCATGTCGTACCTGATGTCAGAATAACGCCACGGGTGGCCGAGGTCGTTTAGGCGCGGACTCGTGAGCGGGAGGTCTGGGGTTCGAATCCTGCCAGGACCATCCTCCCTGATTGAGGTTTTCCTCAGTCCTCATAAATGGTACATGCCGGGAAGGTACCCTAAACATAGACCTGGAACGTTTCCTTCCTTGAAAAAATTCTTTCCCAATACATCATCAGTGTCCATCGCCTGTTGTGCCTCAGAGTTAAACGAGCGTTAAACACATAAGGAGTTTGGAATATGAACTACATTCCGCATACTAAAGAGTGGCCAAGAAATGTTGAAATGTTTGGTCATATTTGAACTGTAACCGACCCAAATGTTTATGTTGCCCAGTGTGTTGGAAGGAAGCCGTACTAACACTAGAAAGTCTTCCTCAAAGCGTTTCTAGGACTTCACAATTAGTTCCTTTTATCTGTTTCACTGCGCCGAAAAACGACATTTGTTGCCAAACATCAATACCATGGATAGACAGATTATCAGACTAAAGCTGCGAAAAATCTTTTTACTTAATGAGTTCTGAAATTTATACATGGGAAGTGGAAACTTGATTCAAAACTTTGTGTGGGAAATTAAATTTGACTGTGTTAGGTATGCCTTTAATACTCGTCATTGTGCCGGATGTTTATGTAAGTTGTAATGTTGCTTTCTTGATTTTATTTTTCACGATAGACCGCAAGTTTTGGGGCGGGTTTCGTGTCTGGGCTACTCAAAGATCTAAATGATGTAAGAACCTTTGGCTTTGGGACACGGTGCGCGACACATGAGATTTCTCAGAGGTGAAAGTCGGGTCTGAGAAACGCCCAACAATCTTCCAGTTCCATGGACAGACATAACACTTTACAGTTAGTTGCAGAACTTCAGGGTTCATCAGTAGCAGGTGTTCGCGAAATGAGCATCCATGTGAGTATTTGAATACAACACAAATTGCTGTTTATTGTTCAACAAGTCAAAGCAATTGTTGGAGGTGTCGGCACAGCTCGCGCGTTTCCCCATGGACTGATGAACGCCAAGTAGCACATCTGGATGCTCCCTGATTTCCTCGCTTCTGTGTCCACAGCACAGAAGTAAAAGAAGTCCAACGGTGTCAGATCTGGGGACCTCGGTGCAAGGGTCAACCACAATCAATCCACCCATCTGGAAATCTTTGTTGAGGACACATGTGAAGTTGGGAGGGGACCAAATCCTTGCGAGAGGGAAGCAGAATAAGACCCAACACAATTCTCACCCAAACACTAACCGCAAATCTGCGTTGCACATGACTGTTGAAAATACCATTGCGAGTACATATGGACTCGTGTCCACAACGCAATGGCGTCTGGAATGCCCACTCTTGCTGTAGGAACCACAGGGAAGACACCCCCAAGTTCCTGAACTTTCGTAAGTTTGAAAGGATGCTTTTCCTAAGCCTGTGACATATTTAAATTCGAGATCACAGGTTTACTCTGAAGGCTCAAGGCTTCAAGGCTCAAATTTAGGTCCACTATTATTTATTAAATGATATATTAATTCTTCTAACATTCCACTATTTGCAGGCAATCTAAAAATCTTTAGCTCTATAAAATCTCTCACTGATTGTGTTAAACTCCAAAATTCCTTAAATAAACGGAGTAATGCAAACAATCTTCCTTTTAATACGTAAAATGTCAGATTATGTCTTTTTCCAGACTCAAAAGCAATGTTGATTTTATTTACACTACAGACGAAACAAAATTACAATTAGTCGAAACAAAGAATGATCTCGAAGTAATTTTCAACAAAGACTTATCATTTACTAAACACATTAATGCAGCACACAAGAGTCTGGGAATTCATCTTATTTTAATTGCATTTATAAAAAAAACGTTTTTTTTTCCTAATTTAATTTCTTACGACACTTTACTTCAATTATTTCAGTGCCAAAGTTTATCTCACAGAAGGAATCGTTCGTCACTTGTTACTTTTCCTTTACAAATTAATGCACAATAAGTTGATGATTCAAACCTAAGACAATCAATATGCTTTTATTTTCCAAATATCACACCAAACCGATTTCGTAATGCCTTTTTTATTCCAAGGGTTAATACTGTTCCGTATAAATACTCTCCTGTGCTTAGAATGCAAACATTATATGACAAATTACTATTGATATACTCAATATGAATACAATCGCTTTATCCTGTGATCATTTATTACAAATATTCATTGATCATGCACTAACATTACCAATTTTTTTTGTGTTTGCAATTTTTTGTCATATTTGATTATTTATTGTATTCTGTTTTTATTTTTCACTGTCTTATAATTCAAAGGATTGTATCTGATTAAGTAAACATTATGTACACAGAAAATAAATAAATAAATGTTGCTGATCCACGTAACAGCTTGAAGATGTTGCGCCAGTGGTTGTTTTGAAATTGCTGTTCAAACTCTGGACCACGTGTATCGCGAGAAATATCCTCGATATTAAGAAACGCTGTGCATAAATCCTTTGAGCTCCAGCAGCACCGTACGCAAACGATCTATGTTTAAGAATGACGGCAGTAGGTACACGTCACGCGACGCTGTGCGAGAGGGTCTTCCCTACCCCTTCAATTGTTTACTATAAACCGTGTTCACACAAAGGGGAGGAGAGGTAAGTCAGAATGTAAACAAACCAAAGTAGCACAGCTTATCATAAAAGCACTGGCTTGCACTGTGTTTACTCCCAAACGCTGCATTACCGAGTGGATGTTTCCTACCGTCTGCACTCATTTCGCGAACATACTGTATAACGTCACCAAGAAATTCTGCAGTCCATGAAAGCTATCCATAAACACTTGAGGGGGGGTTATCTGAATCCGGACATTTAAAAATTGCTCACGCGGCTCCAATGTTTGTTTTTTCTTTCTTTCACAAAATTTCCTATCCTATTTTATTCAAGAGGTGTTTGTTAGGGAGACTTTTCCTGCTTTTCAATATGGAGAAGAAAACACTAAACATTTACCATGTCCTGGAAGACTTAGGTAGGATATTTTGAGGATACACGCCACACACACAGAAAGTTCTCGTAGGCTGTCAGAAAAACTTGCTGAAACAAAAGAAACCATACATCGCCACATTAAAACATTTAAAAATCATGCACACCTTGTAGATTTGCACCTCATGGACTGGTAGCTGAGCAGACCCAAAGCAGAGTGTATATGTCGTCAGCTCATCGCTAATTCCACGGGTGACAGATTTATCAGGAGAGTTGTCACATATGATGAAAATTGAGTATATTACCGCAACCTCGAAACAGCGGCTCGATCTCCGTCAGCCTATCAAAGTCATCGCTAAACAAAATCTGACATCCGAAAGTGTGAATGAAGGTGTGTGATACACTGCGACATGCAGTCGATGTGAATCTTTATCTCCAACAAATGGAACGAGATCACACACATTTGAGACAGAGAAATACAATCCTTTTGCAGAACAATCCAGGAATCGCAAGGGATGCAACTGCTACCACTCCCCTGCTCTTGCTCCTTCAGATTCTGTATCCTTTTCAATTTGTTTGTAGAGGACAAAATGCACTGCAGGCATGTCTCCTTTATGCGGTCGATCTGATGTTGACTGTTTAGAGACGTATTGTTAGCAAGGAGGAAAACATTACAACAATGAACATCAAGAACGGTGCGGTGCACAGCAGGAAAGAGAGGTGGAAGTGTGCAGGTCAGGCATTAGGAAATGTGAAGAATTGCACACGTTTGGGGATCCCTTTATCTTAAAACAGGAGCTGGGCAAATCATAAAACGCAAATGCATATTAAAAATAAGAACAATTAAGTCTGGTTAATTAAAGACCGTTAAATTAAAATCCCTTGTGAATAACCCCCCACCATTAATACTCGTTGCAATGTACACATAGCAATTAATGCTATTGTTTTTGTGTACTGTTGAAGGACGGTAGCAGGTATGGTGAAAAAACTCAGCACGATAAAAGTCCATGGTCCATTTCCTGCGAGGAAGAAATTTGGAAAATTATGACGCCTGGAAGTATCACCGAAGTTTTCGCTTCAAAAACCAGAAAAGGATAACAAGCCTTGATGAAAGATTGCTCAAGGCTATAGAATGTAATCATTAGCTTAATTTCTTGTCAGAACATATTTCATATATAAAACTCTACACTAGTTGTAAGACAGTGTCTATACTTTTGTTTATAGTGTAATCTTCTGATAAACTTCAAGTCTAATGAATAAATAAAATTATAGCATGTAAAACGAACTTGTTCTCAATATTCGTGCAAACTCCTTAATTACGCAAAATTTCCACTTGTAGCCACGAGAGATTAGACAATGTGCAAGAATAAGAAGCGTTTTAAATTGTCGACATATACACACGCTCTTGCTATTCCATAACCTTGTTAACTATATTTTAAAAAGTACAGCCTTGCAATTTACTTGACAGAAAATTCCAAACACGCTAAGTTTCCCTTCACATGCCTCTGTAACAGAGCAGAATGTCGTTACTGAGGTATGGGCGGCTATCCGGAATTCCTAACATCCCGGCCTTGCAGGCAAGTGGCTTACTGAGGGCCCGAACTGGTTACCATGGAAACTGAGACACAAGCTAAATGCTGGTTACCATTGTCATTCTTGAAATAACACGTTTGTTGTTTCTGGACAATCCCATGAAATGACATGGACATTCCCTGGACATTAAATGAAATGAAATGATAAATTGGGAAGGGTTTTTTTTTTTTTTAAGGAAGGAAGCGTTCCAGGCCTAAGTTTAGGTACCTCCCCGGAATTTGCTCGTTTGAAGATTGAGTAAAACCTGGAAAAAACCCCAGTCAGGGAGGACGGTCCTGGCGGGATTCGAACCGCAGACCTCCCGCTCACGAG
This sequence comes from Metallyticus violacea, assembly GCA_030762175.1. Lineage (NCBI taxonomy): Eukaryota > Metazoa > Arthropoda > Insecta > Mantodea > Metallyticidae > Metallyticus > Metallyticus violacea. The sequence goes on from CM060830.1 coordinate 4,465,247, forward strand.
TCCATGCCTTAACGACCTCGGCCACCCGTAGCGGTAGCAAATTATTCCTTTCTCATCCCAAAAACCGTTCCTGCGGATGGAACGGATTTCGCCTTTTAGCGAATTCCGAAGGGACTATGGTTGGTACCTTAAAAATTTCTTTAAATCCTACTTATTGAGTACGAAACTGACAATGAAATGTATGTTTTAACGCTCTACATACCGCATTTTTTAAAACAAACTCGCTATATGCCAATGAAATAAAACAAGAGAAAATCAGATTACCGGGAATTTAAAATACGCTCTAGCACCACCAATATTTGTTTCTTCACGACAAAACTCTGTACATACCGTTTAAATAAAATATGAAAAATAGTTTCTGAAAATTAGAAATTGGACCATTAGGAATGGGGGTTTATTTAAAAACTGAAATTTAAAAAGCGCTCAAGTGTTTAATTTTCCCTCAATTGTTTTAAAATAAAAGGACAAATTAATTCGGCATATAAACTGTATTTATAACGATGTATATATTTTATATTTAACAAAAGTATCGTCGTGAAGATAGCAAATATGAAACATTAATCTGATATGTGTATGAGAATTATATTTGTATGTAAGAGCGCTCTGTAATAACCTTCAGAAAACGTTTACTAAAACATGTTAATAACATTTAAATTAAATTTCAAAGCCACTGAAAATCGATGTAACTTTCGATTGTTTTTGTTTGCTTATTACAATGTAACTGTTTTAAATAGTAACGTGTTTTTGTTTTATTGAAACATATGAACAACATCTTAAGTACACAATGTAACTCGAAACGTTCCGTTGTTTCTCTCTATTTTAGTAAATGTAAAGATGATATCAAGGACTCATGTTCATAAACATGGCTACATTTAAAAATTCACACACAGTATATATTTGTCTATCAGTGGTCATACATTTAATTTTATTAATACTATACCATTAATTTTTGTGGTTTTATCTCAATAATAATAATAATAATAACAATAATAATAATAATAATAATAATAGAATTATAAAAATGTGATTTCTCTTTTGTAATACTTATAAATTGCAAGAATTGTAATTTTGTTCCACTTATTTGGGAAAGTAAGAGTAATTTCACCAGACTTTTATTTTCCAATAATTTTGAAGTGGATTTCTTTTATTATTTTGAAGTGGATTTCTTTTATTAGTTAGCTTTAGGGTTTGTTATTCTAAGTAACATATAGTAATGCCATTGCTCATTTCATTAATTGTTAAGACAATAATTTGGGTTTTATATTTTTATTTAAAGTTACTGTACTAAATGACGCTCCTGCGTGACGGAGTCGGTCCACTGTTATATTTTCGGTGCGCAGTGATGCTTGGTCCATAGTCACAAAACCTGTAAATTTTTTAAGTCGGCCGATGTTAGCTTGTGATTTTGCTTTTGCTCCGGAATGAGCAGACGCGCCACCCACTTTGCACAAAATAAAATAAATCCGCTCAATTGCGATGCCCGTGGCCTCTGCTAACTCGCGTATTTTCGGTCTCTCGTCAGCGAAAACAATATCGTGAACTTTAGGTGATAATTTCTGACCTCACAGCCGATTTTGGAGCTCCAGGATGTGGTGCATCTTTGATGTTTGTTCTGCCATGCTTGAACCCATTTACCAAAAGTCGAACAATTTCGTCACCCAATATAGTGAACCTTTTCTCATGTATTTACTTTATTGTTTTACCTTCCAAACAAAATCAATCACAACACCAATTCCAATTTTTCACTGTCGTTTAAACTAAACAGTGTTTACTGTCTGCGTGTAACCAGTACCACACTGAATAATGATAACGCACAATGGCGACAGAGAATCGTTGTTAATGGCATTTCAGTATGGTTGTTTTACCCATATATAAATAACTTATTATGTATACATTAAGCCACGCAGTCAGGCGGGTATCTCCCTCTATAACACAATAAAAAGGTTAATGCTGTCATATGATTAGTCCCAGATTTTACATCACTAAATCTGAAAATCACGATTTCCTCGCTAGTGAAGGGGCTAAGAAGAAATGTTAAACCTATTTCTCATTTCAATTATTTTTCTTACGGACGTCAGATTCCTTATTTCAAATTGCTTATCTAAGACACATCTATAATTGTTGAAATTAGTATGATGCAATTCATTAACATTTTCAGAGCCTTGATTTGGACGAGTGGCCAGCTTGACAAGGATTTTCCTGCCATGTTTCTAACCGATTCTGTTCCCCCCTCCACTTTTCCGCCTCTCAGTGTGTTGACGCGAAGTCTTTGTGCTGTACAGGAGTTGAATTTTTGAGACTACGTGCTTCAGTGTTTGTGCTGTTATACTTTACACACAATCCTCGTGTATGATTCCTATGTGACAACAAATCATGTAGAGAAATGAGACAACAATTTATAGACAGGTTCCCTGCTGTCCGTGCGCCTTACGGAGAAACGTTTCGTAATCTTGTGGATACATTTAGGATATCGGGATATGTTCCTGATAAGAAACCGAAATTAAAACGCCGTGTTTTTGCAGAGGAAAAACTTGATGACATCCAAGAAAAGTTAAAACGAAGTCCAAAGAAACCTCGGCTTGGAATGCCACTATGCTTTTAAAATTAAAACCCAATAAGATAACCGAGTTCACCGCATGAGAATGTGGTACAGTAAATTTCTGCCATCGGGAGTTGTATAATGTTAGTTAATGTTCACTCTACTAACCACCACGAAACATGCTTTTATTTACATGACCATATAGCGACTTAAAACAATAGACACTGGAGTGCAGAAAACCCCATCTTGTACCGAAATGCCATTATACGAGGGTAGGTCCATAAGTTTCCGGCCTCGCCGATAGGGATTATCGCCTTCACAAAATCCTCCTCTAGTATTACACCTTATCTGTTAAGTAAATATTTGAAGCTGTAACTTTCGCTCCGCAGTGTGCAGTTGTTAAGATATAACTGCATAAAGAAGGCTATGTGTAGAAGATAGTGACATATTCAAAATGGAGTATCGAGCTCTTATTAAAAATTAAATTAAACAGCGATTGAATGGTGTATATGGGGAAGCATCCCCCTCATATTCTACCCTAAAAGAATGGGCCAAATTTTTTCGAATGACTCGAGAAAGCATTGAAGACGAAGAGCCTGCAGGTCGCCCCTTGGAGGTGCTCAATCCTGGAAACATCGCTCTTGTGGTAGGAGAAATTATGGAAGACCGGCGGCTCAAAGTTAAAGAAATAGCAGCAAGGTTGGGCCTTTCTAAAACAACAGTCCTTAGAATTATTCATAAACATTTAAACATGAATAAGGTTAGTGCCTAGACTTCTTTCCTCAGTCCAAAAGCAGCAACGAGTCATCTGTTGTCAGGCATTTTTGGAGCTCTGCATGGCAAGAGAGAGAAGTTCTGCAAACCATTGTTACAGGAGATGAAACTATGTTTCTCTTCTATGATCCCTTGTCCAAAAGAGAATCAATAGAGTTGGTAAACCTGGCGAAGCACCGCCTCTAAAGGCCAAGGACACTCAAGTCAACCAATTAATGGCCACAATCTTTTGGGACTGCGAAGGAATACTCTTCATTAGCTTCAAGGAGAGGAACACCACAGTAAATGGGGAGTACTATGCTGGCCTATTGCACAGACTACGTGTTTCCATCAAAGAGAAAAGGCGAGCTGAATGGTGGAGTGCGCCTTCTTCACAACACACTTGTGCACACAGCTCTTGCTGCAAAGAAACCTGTGAAGAAATGTGGCTTCAAGGAGATCGACCACTCACTATACAGCCTAGATCTAGCTCCCAGTGACTATATGCTCTTCTCAGAACTCAAAAAGGACCTTCGAGGAAGGAAATTTAAATATGACTAATAAATGATGGATGCTGTTTATACCCATTTTGCAGACAAGATTTCTATTTTTTTTTTTTTTTTTTTTGAGGGTGGATTGAAATGTTAATTCAAAGCTGTGAGAAGTGTATCGGAATAAATGGTAACTATATTGAAAAGTAAAATACAGTTTTTGTCTTTATCATACGTAGAAAATGGTTAGGTCGGAAACTTATAGACCTACCCTCGTAATACCAAAAAATGCGTTTGGTATACTGTAGAAATCTATGCACTTAAATTTAAGAATATCGACTCCGCCGGCAAATAGCATGCTTCCCGGTGGCAAGCAAACACCTGTTAAGTCGGCCACGCGTCCAAGCGAGAGCTGTGTACTTTATTAAGTGTCTGTGTTGTAATTAAGTTGGACATTTAATACTTTCGACCTGGTTACCATGGAAAAAGTACGTAGTGTCATCATATTCTGATACACAAAGAACTGCACTGTATTAACTGTTTCAATGATAACCATATTGGAGTAGTTTCTTGCTTTCGACCTGGTTACCATGGACAGAACGCATTGCTCTATTCTCAATGCACAGGAAAGAGCAGCACTATTCATTAACTGTTAAGAATTGTTGCATACTTTTGACGTGGTTACCATGCAAATATTGTATGATATTATATTCCCAATACACAGGGAAAAAGTGTATTATATTAATTGTTTCTATAGTAACTAGGTTGGAAATTTTTTATATATTTCGACCAGGTTATCATGGAAACAGTACGTGATATTACATATGCAATATTAAGGAAAGAACTGCACCACATATATTGTTTCCATGGTAACAAAGTGGGGAATTTTTCATACCTTCGAATTAGTTACCATGGAAACAGTTGCTGGTGTTAAAGCACTGCACTATATCAACTGTTTCCATGGTAGCCACGTTGAAAATTGTTCCACAATTTTGAACATGCTGTTCTCACGTTAATCACCAAATGGTGCTCAGTCACAAGAAACTGTAAAGGTCATTTTTGCATTTAGGACTTTCCTTCTTGAAATATACTTCTTATAGCCTTTTCTAAATGGAAACTTCAGCTCCAGAGAGAAAGAAAAGTACGTGTAATATTAACTTGTAGAAATATACGTTCGAATGGAGAAACCCTTGCTAAAGAAAGCCGGCGCCCTAGGCAAGTGTTGGAACCAATGGAATGTCAGTCCGTCTCAACTTGAGATACACAAAGGCATTCTTCCCCTTTGTGTTCAAATCTTTAAAGTTTAACATCCTGTGAGAAACTGCATCTGTGCCACGTGTATGCTGTTAATTGTTTATCCCCTCAACTCCTAAGGAAGAAATCAAAGGAGCGCTGTGTACATCTTCGTCTCCCAACACTTGTGAAACATTCTCATTACATTTGTGCGAGTTAATCTGACCTCAACACTTCCTATGTTTATCAGCAATACCTCGTACATAAGAAAGTCATTCATACAGATTCTCGCACATGCTTTACAGTTGTTCAATAAAGAATGTTCATATTTAATTTACAACCCATCCTCATAATTTTTACGATTTTTCTCAAAGTAGTCCCCGTTAGATGCAATTCATCTATCCCAGCGTTTTTGTTAGTTTTCAATGATGTGCTGGAAATCAATTTTAACCCGTCCTTCATAATGGACCCCGCAGCTTCTGATGGTGGAAGATGTTTCTTCAATTTGGAGGAAAGGAAGAAGTCACATGGGGTGCATCTAATTGATGTTTGTGACTTGCCAGTTACAGTTGTATAGCTTTTCTGGGATATCACCGAATGAGGTGACCATAACTTTCTCCTGAGAAGGTGCACGTGATGATGGAGATTTTTACCAGTTCGTTCGCTCTCAGGATCAAGTTTCATCAGTACTGTAACACCTGCAGACCTTTGCAGACCAGTGAAATGTTTCTGCAAGTGTTCTCTGTGACAGCAGCGGTGTTAACGTTTTCTTCCGTTTACACAAACTGGAACCTCGTAATAAGCTATAGGCGCCAGTTTGTGGATGGCGGGATGTTTATTATTGGCCCCACTTTGGGCTGCAGTTCCAAACGGATTTGATAGGTGGGGGAGGGGAATTGGGCTGTATGGTTGCTGCGGTAAGCCCGCTGATCGCAGGGTCCGCCACGGCTGATGCAGACCACCTCCGCTCTTCTTCGATGATACTCTCTTGAGGAAATTTCGCTGTGACAGAGTGGACGTGACTCCGAAGGTGATGACAAATAACGCTTTTTTGTTTAGTTGCCGATAGAGTTTACTCACCTAACATGAACATTCAGACTCACGTCGAACACAGGCAAGGTAAACACGTAAGTTTATTTCGTTAACCAAATGGTGCCGAGTGAGAGGAGATTTTTAATTCAACAAAATTCTTAATGCAACTCAATGTTGTTGCATCGGCAATTAGCGTGGCGACTTGACACTAAAGTTTCGTTGTCGCCGGAACTGGTACTTGGGCCGCTCTTCCACTGATCTCCGGGCGACGGCATTCATGCGTATCTGGTCTCGGAAAATTCTGAAACTGCGCCACTTTTGGGAAAAATCTAGCCCTTTTATATACAACACAAAATGACGCTATCCACGGGCCATGGCGCGAAATACTCCCGCCAATTTTGTGTGAACGTCTCTCATAGGTGAGTGCTTACCTCAATGAATTTCATTTCCATTCGCTGGAAAATTTTTGTCAAGCCAAATGCTCTGCTGCTCGTCAATAAGATGAATTTAAACAGATTTCATACGTTACTGTCAACGACTCTTTTGCTCGGACACCGGCAACTTTGTCACCAAACAGGTCGGCTTCTGCCCTGAGGCGGGGGCATTTTCAACCCTTACCAGAAAGGATTAACTTGCATTGTCTGACTTTTGCAAGTCTTTCTGCGTTCGGAGAAAGGTTACATTTTTACACATTATTTCTTAAATATTACAAAAATTACATTTTATGAACGCATTTAAACACTATACAATATATAGCAGTTGTGTCATTAAAATTCCTCCAATGAAAGTAAATGCACAACATACTCGCATGTAATTACAAAGTTGCTGTTTCTTAAATTGCAAATATTAATTATTTCAATTACTCTGTAATTAATTGACGGGGAGCCAGCGACAGCTTCAACCTTCCTTTTGCCTTCCCTCTTTAAACCTCTTAAACCATCTCCGAACTAGCTATAGGGAAGAACTCTCCATAAGCCTTGGCTATATATTTGTTCACATGAAAGCAGAATTTAAGAACATGTGTTGTCATATGTTGCTTTAGGCTGAACTGAACATGTTTCAACTTGCACAAATGTCACAGCTGGACACCGTAAGTGACAACAATGAAACTAGAACTACCTGTGCATTGCGCATTAAGCTAATAAAACGTTGTAAAGTTAAATTTTAGAGCGAGAAAGTATGCCTGTAAGAATTATCATTCTTTATTGAACGACCCTTAAAACAAAACCTTGAGAAAATAGTCAAAACTGCTTTAAATTCGTATAAAACATTGAAATTCCGCTCACTGGGTTCTACACATGCTAAAACAAAAATTATGCTTCACAATACTCTGCGATATGAAATTTCACATGTTTTCACTGAAACAAAATTTTGCGAGCGATCTACTCGTATCTTTGTATTCATTCTCTTCACCCTATGCAGCGCACAAAGCGCGCGCTGTTCCCAGTTTTAGATGAGCGGGCATGTAAAACGGAAAATTTAGCGGTAAGCAATCTCATTCTCTTTGTGCATTGCGTAGTGCGAGATAAAGGAAAAACATTTGCACGGTAACAGCTGAATAACAAACAACACAGGTGTGCAGCCGTGCGAGGAATGCCAAAGATCCAATTGCAGCCGGGGCAAACATCGATCCTCATATGTTTTAACGTCCGACATTCCGGCGCGTTAAGTAATCGTGTGGTACATTTCCACAGTTATTAAAATGTTTGAAATTCCACAATATGAAAAGCCACTCTCAATATAAATGTACGTTATTCGGAAGTAAATACGCCATGCTTCTTTACAGAGAGCATCAACCTCCTCCTTCAGTGAAAACAGGACAAATTCGCAGCGTCCCAGATCTGGACTGTACAGCGCATGATTCAGCAAGTGGAACTCTGGAAAAAGTTTCATTGTGCGCGATGAATCAACAATCCTTGCAACCCAGATCTTGGTATTCTTTCTTTTAAGCAGTGGCGGCTCTGCACTTTTTAGTTCGTGGGGCACCTCTTATAAAAATAACATTGCATAAAGATCTGTAAATATTAAATAAATAAAATTCTTGGAAATATAGTCAAAAATAATTTTAATTAGCAAAGTTCAATTTTTATTTGACGTAAAATATTCACTATACGTTTACTAAAATAAATACCTCAGCAACTCATATCTTTATTAATAGTTTCGCTTGTTCAGAAACAAGTATTAATGTCAGCAATAAATATAAAGTAACATATTAAACATTACCGTCTGCGATGTTACTTATTTTTCCTTGACAGTGTATTTAGATGTTCTGCAAATCGGAGATAGGCAGAAGTACCAAAAATGTCGATTTATATCATAACTACAAGCCCCCTCTCACTAATCATTCAGGTTTACTCTTATTTACGACAATGCCGGTTATTTTAAAACGTAATGTTATTTAAGGTTACGTCTTTATAGTGGAAGAGTTGCTTACAGTTTGGATTCCTCAAACAGCTGATGGAAAGTAATGAAGTTAACCTCACGAAAATTCGCTTAGGGAAGCTCCTCATGCCGAAGCTACGATAGGGAGGACAGGCTCAGTGCGCATGAGCGTTGATTTGTTTTTATTTACAGACGCTCTTCAACATCTCAGGTCATCAGCGTCTCATTCAATTCAGGGCGTGAAACAGCCGACAAATTTTTCTCAGAGGTCTCTTCTTTCAGGCTTGAGGTTCCTTTTCGTGCCAAATCAGGTTAGCATCTCTCTTACTTCCGTACTGGATAGGGACGGTTTATTGCACAGTTGTACCGCTCTCATCTTTCTCGCTTGCAATTGTTTGTTACATTTATACCGTTGAGATAACTCCACCGCAATATTCCCAGAATTGTCTCGCGCATATTGATACAAGGTCATTCGCCAGGACTGTTCAAAACTACAGTACTTCCCTCATCCTCTCTGTATACGTATACTCAACGTAGCCATGCGTTCCGAAGGTTCTGCTATTTGAAAAACTTAAATGATTGGTTGAGGAGAAAGTTTTGACTTTAAACGAAATAAATGTATAACAAGATTCTCAATAGAATGAAATGAACATGTCATTTAACTTGGATATTTTGAAATATTATGTGCTTCTTAAAATACGTAAATAGTCGCAGTAAAATTCAAAACGATTCAAAAAAGACAAAAAAAAAGTTTTTAACCTTAAAATAGAAAACAGAAGTCAAAATAGGCAACGATAAAATTGACTCCAAATGTACGGAAACATGTTCATTTCTATTTGACTGTTAAATATATTCAGCCTGCCTCACTTCCCGTTGACTGTTCGGAAAATGGTAAAGCAATTGAAGCAGAAGCGACCTCCACCTGCTTCCAAATAGCTCCGTTGGCACTCTCCGAATGAACAGTTTATGTATACAGTTTTGTTCTCTCACTGAAGCAAATACATTGAGCTCAAAAGAGATCATGTTGAGAAATACCATGTTTTATCAATGTTTTTGACTGTACAACTTTCAGCTGCTGCAGTGTTTAAAATGGATTTGTTATGCACATGGGAAACTTGTCTAAAATGTGTCAGATCATACGACATCTGTCCCCGGAAGCGCTAACATTCGTCCTTTGGCAGAAGAGAAACCACGACCTGACCGCAGGTAAGTGCGGGCAGACGGAAGTGACTTTCGGCTTTCTCGCTTTGACAGGAAAATTAAACCTTATTGCCTGTAAGTTGGTCGGCATAAACTTGATCAAAGTAGGTTGTTCTGCTGCACAGGAAGGCCAACTGCGCGGGGAAACAAATCCCTTCAAAGAGAGATTCCGTGGAACGATTACAGATTAATTAGCTGGAGGAATGCTGCATTCCCTTTGTAATTGGATGAGAATTGTTTCTCTCTCCCGCTCTGTTTAAGAAGTCGACCCGCTTACTTCAACGCAATTAGCAGCAACAGAATTTATTAAAAAGTTACTCTCACCAGGCAGCCTGACCAAAGCTAATACAGAATGTGTTTAAAATGAGCCATGCGCCGTTTCTAAGATTACTGAATATGTTGATGGACAAAGAGTGCTGTAAGGTCACAAAAAACGAGGAATAAGGCGATTTCTTCGCAAAAGAGTAAGTAAATGGTTAGGCTGGAAACTTATTGATTTACGCTGGTATATAAGTATTTAACGATGGGAAAATTGAGAGATTTTAAGTAAAAACTGCTAGAGTACCCACCCTGGCTCCGAAAGCGTTCCTATATAGCGTCCTCTTTAAAAAAAGAAAAGGTCATCGAACTTAAATTCTATTGAGAAGTGAGAGAGGGAAATTATTTACAGTAATGATGTTTTACGAGTACCGCGTATTATACGGGCAAGTCCATTCGTAGTACGTTACGCCATGCAGACGTTAGATGGTGGCTGTAATCAGAGTGTGTAGCGAAAGGGGAGTGCTGGTTTGTAGTCAGGCAACTTTCATGAACAAAGATGGAGTGCATGGTTTTTGTGTAAGGAAGGTACAAAACTTGACGAGATACTCCACCCACTGATATAAGCCCCCCGAGACAGGAAGGGAGTTTAGAATCGCCCTGTATAAATTTCATAAATATTTAGATTATTTTTGACATTTTGTACTTTAATGTAAACTTGTGATTGTATTTAATTTTCCTTAATAACCTAAATCGCTTTGAAAAGTGTTAAAAACAATTAATATGACGCGATTCAAGGAACTAGTTGCCTATAGCAAGAGAGGAAACACTGTTCAAAATGGAAACCATATCATAATAATCTGCAAATGATTGGTTCAAGTCTTAAATAAGAATTGTGTTTATTACTTTCTGAAAAGTAATATAAAAACATAGCGCAGCTATCTCGTACTTTAAAATAACACGTTGCGTGAAAATTGTGCCTCTTTATAGGAAGCGATGCACGTAATATGGTCACATTCATATATTTGGACATCCCTAAGGTGGTGAAGATAATTTTCACTTAATAGAATGTAACACGATCGGGGTTCGAAGCCGCTCTCGTGACATTTAACCACTAGGGCCGTGCTATAATTGGATTCTCTCACTCAAGGGGACTACTGGTCACGCTTTGCAACCATAATGTTTGTGTCATTAATTAGCAGTTTGCGAAACACGTACGGTTTCCATGGTAACATGCCCTCTAGGCGTTTCGTTCCCGCGAATCTAAGACTTTGGCGTGTACGGAGACCACTGCGCTGCTAAAAGATTCAGATGCAAAAGTATAGAAGTTAACACGGAACTTACAACTTAGGGTAAGGATGGGGCGAACAGACGCTTTACTTCAATATCGCGGTTAATTCATTTCAAATTTAAATGCTTGTTGCTTGAACACTACACTACAGCAGTCAGTGGTGCTTTCCCCTGCGTACACGGTTTTTCCTATGAGCAATTTTTTTTTTCATTCGTTTTATTTACGGACACTCTTTAACGTCTCAGGTCATCAGCGTCCCATTCTATTCAGGGCGTGAAACGACCGACAAATTTTGCTCAGAGGCCTCTTCTTTCAGGCTTGAGGTTCTTTTTCGTGCTGTAAATGTACGACACGGCTTTACTTCCCTTCCGAAGAAAGCCATACTTAGAATTTTTACGCCCGAAAAAAATACATCAGTCCTGGCCGGGTTCGAACCCGCGATCTTGGGTTTAGGAGGCAGGCATAGTTATCGCTACACCACCAGGACCGACTTCTATGAGCGACCCCTACTCCGTGGAGGGGGTAATAAACCTTGCTGACTGCCGCAGTCGTAGCGCAGCTGTTCCCGGGTGTGTGTTGTGTTATTCGTTTCTTAAATCGGCAATGTACATACAGTGCCTCATGTGTTTACAACTATGGTAATTAGGTCAGAAGTGTGCAATAATTGTTAATTTGGTTACCATGGAAACAGTAAACATAGTGCAGTTCATTCTGTATATTACGAATATAACAATTTGTACAATTTCCATGGTATCCAGATGGAATAATTCCCAACTCTATATTCAAAATAGCTAATTAAATAAACTAAACGTCAATTTCATTTGTCACACGCGTGCTTTTCTCGCTCAAGCAGGACTGTCGACATTTTCTTCCGCACAATAATAGACTCCCAAGTGCAAACTTGCTGTGCGCGAACTCTACCATGAAAATAGTTTACATCAGGAAGATCGGGTCGTGCTCCACGGTTTGATTAACATTATTTTCTCCGTTACGGATGATGAAATTAATTTACCAATGCAGAAACATTTGCTGACGAGGCAGTGAATGATTTTAATTTCAAATCAGGGATTTCCATTCGTTAGTTGAAGTGCCTTGTCAGATATTTCTATTGCAGAGCCCTTCAGAAGACTTGCAGGCCTGCTGTTGAATATTCAGTGAGCTGGTAAATACTTCCCCGCTCCTTGAGGGAATGCCATTTAGCCAGTCACAGCAAGTGCTGCATAGGAAGGCGAATGTCAGCGATTCTTCATACTCCCAACAAAAGTGCATTGTTTTCCTAACGGCATACCAACCATCAACAACAAATAACCACAAAGATATGAACCGTAAAATGTGGAACACTTGCATATGCAAATGTAAGGAACAGATAGAGCGTTGCAGGAACGTCGTAATAAATTTCTTTGTTACCTCTTCCCAAATATTTCTGTTTTCTTTTCTATGGACGACTTAATTCCATTTCCGATGATGTCATTTGTAACGTCTCTGTCACTATGATCGCGTGGTCGGCCAGTCTGTTATTTTGGGACCAGTCCATTTCCGCCAAATTTTTAATTTTCCTTTGCTACCCCCCAAAGGCAACAACCATTTCCATTATGTGAATAAGTTACAAATTGATGCGGAGGACTACATATTTGACGCATTCGACAACTAACAATCGATGCTTACAATAACGAAACAGATGTTGCAAGATGGTTTAAAAATGGATGGAATCAAACAATATTTTTTAAAATATCTACAGAGACATATATAAGAATAGTCTGTATCCTTCCGAATGTTTCAGTTTCAATGTACATTCCATCTAAATATTTTGTCTGCAGTATTTTTTGTAAAAATTCTCTTTCAATCGCATTCCCGGAATGTTGGCAGCTACAAAGGCCCGGGTTAAGTCTGCATAGAAATTGCTGCTGAGGTTGGATGAAGTGCACTGTCTGAAGAGCTTGTTTGCTTCTTATGCCCCCCCCCCCTCTTGCACATATCTAAAACGTGTAGAAGTTAACTGAATTAAAATCCTAAATGTTTTATTGCCGTGTTTCTATTACTTGGCACGAACAATCAAAACCCCATAAACTTTAACATCGAAATTTAAAAGCGTAAAGTGTAGATTGTCTTTAAAAGAATTTCAGCTCAGAATATTGTAGGCCTACTCATTTCAACTACTGTTTGCTACAAATCGTAAGTGAAGTGTGGAAATTCTGTTAGCCATGCCGGATCAGCAAAGATGATGCACTTTTATCTTTTGGCATATTAAACTGCACAGGATAACGTCGTACGCAATCAAGAAGAGGGAAGAAGGCTTTACAGCGCTGTTGTTGACATTCTAATGACGAAAATGCAACGTTCCACACATTGTTGCATTTCCTGGTAGTGTCAATAAAAACACTGGTGCTTACATGCTTCAGTATGTCAATTAGCAACGAAAAAAAAAAAAGAAGTTCGCCGCACAGGAGCTGCTTAAACTCTCAGCAAGTGTAATTTGTGAACGTTAATGTTATTTTCGGTATCTAGAAAGTATAAACGTTGTGGAGATTTGAACAATCTTTTCATGATTGTCCCGATTACCTAAAACTGCAGCCGCGCGCGCGCGCACGCACACATTTTGTTTAAGTTATGGCATTACTGTGTGGCAATTATCATGAAACCCTAAAGCTAATTACTAATTAAAGAAAAAAGTGAAAAATAATGCATTACTTCTGGTTTTTCTTTCCTTCAAATTATTTAATTTCAATGGCATAGCCGAGTTTCCTTTAACAAAATTTAAATTACGGCCGCTAGAGTGATTTATAAATTTCGCTTTAACTCCTACTCTGTTTTCAAGTTACCCTTACTCCTAATGCCCTGATTTTCAGAAACTATATTTATAAATTTATTTTAATGATAAATACAGAGTTTCGTTGTAAAATAAAAACAAATGCGGCCGGCAGAGCGATTTTTTTTTTTTTTTTTTGTTAATTTTCACTTTAGATTAGTTCTCACCCCAACGGTCCAAGCTGGCTGGTTAACGAACTGGACGAATCGTTTGTTAATTGATCGTTATATGAAGAGTTTCGTTTAGAAAAAAAAATTGCGACCGCTAGAGCTTAACAGAAACACACGTAATAAAAATATAAATGAAAAATAAAAATAAAATAACACATGAACTATGAAACTAAAATAACAATAGCTAAAGAAGCAGGAAAAGGATAAAACATTTAAAATAGACACAAAGCGTTTTATTCTTTGTGTGTGTACATGTTTTGACATGTATACACACTTTCACAGTAGATATTTATTTAATATATTAAATAGTTCAACCGAAAAACAACATTAATGTGTAGTATGATGTTCTGTAAACAGATGTGACTTATGATAGCGTTGCTACAACAAAATGGAGCCAAGATTATTGTTTGAACAGCTGAAATTTTGAAGTGGTATTGGAAAACCGAGAATGATGTTGAAAGTTCAAAGTCAATGGAGACGTGTGTACAGAACAGAACCGCCAATGCGAGTAACAGTTGCACGCATTCGAGACAAATTTGAGACTTATGGTGCCGTATGTGATGTCACAAGGACAGATCTGAGAGACCTCGCACAGCAACAAGCCCCGCGTCCTCGGCTGTGGTTTTGGAACGTTTTGAGCACTCACCGCAGAAATCTACAAATCTAGGACGAAGAGATCCGATTGAGTTTTCACCGCGTTCTCCGGATCCAACTCCGTTGGACTTCTACCTGTGGGGAACTCTTAAAGCTACTGTATACCGTAGAAAACCAGCTACACTGGCAACACTTCGGGAAGAACTTGAAACGGCTTGTAATGCAATCGCTGAGGACACTTTCGCAAACGTTGCTCAATCAGTAGTTCAACGTACTCAGAAGTGTATCGACGTCGATGGTGGGCATTTTGAGCAACTGTTGTAACTGTAAAAGTCTTAAAGATGATTAGTGCTATCATTTTCTGTTTGTGTGAATTCAGTTTTGTTATGTTAACACAGTTTTTTCTTTGCTTGAAGTGTGTGTACATTTTTGGCACTCTCAATATATAAAGTTTTTTTTTCATTGTCACTTTTGGTGCCTAGTAGGTAGGATCGATGGGGATTTGAAGAACATTTTCAAAAGCATTTCATGGGAATAAAGCCTTCGGTATTAAACTTTACGTTAATTTAAGCATTTTAAGTTGAAGATTAGTTAGGTTCTAATAATAATTTTAGAGCACTATCAAACTGTATGAATAGCTTTTGAAACATAAATATGATTTTTTTCCTTTCTCTTAAAGGACCAAATGTGATGTCTACCCATTACTTATTTATGGGGTGTTATACAAGAAAGCATAGTTTGATGTTACTTTACAGTGTCTTGTGACGACTGACAATTCCTTCAGTAATCGAATACAAGAGTAAAGACGTTCCTGCGGCTTTCAATGCCCGCGGTAGTCCGTAATTTATTTATCAAATATGCGCTGCAGAAAACATGGATGTTTTACCTTTCAGCTTGCGACTTCTGGCCTCGGCGTTGAGCAAGGCGATCAGCACAACGCTCACTAGGGCCGCTCCGGCGAACAGCAGCACCACCTGACCCGGCGTCTCGAACCGACTCATGGAGTCCCTGCAATACAAACAGCACTCATGACACTTTCACCAGAAAATGCAGCAATGAAGTGACTGTATTGTAAATTAGACACTTTTCACCAGGCATATACTCCGGATAAATGTAGCGGTTGTATTTATGAAAAGATTTTTGAAACAATTCTTCAGATCTCCATCTATCTACCTACTATATCTCAACGATCAACTAACAAACATTTATCGAGTTCGTTAATCACTATAAAAATGGGTCATTGGGGGTGCGAAACCTTGGCCGCAATTACCAACAAAACTCGGCACATGTCACAACGAGCCTGAACCATGTTGCGGGAACACTGCTGTCGACCACCTCGCTGATGAGAAAGTGCTTCAAGTGTCCTAAAAGACGTGATCATGTGCTTGCCACAGAAGGAGAAGCCCCGAGGACTTCCTGGGTGTTTCTATTGCAAGATTGGACTTTCCTCTCTGGTACATGATAGTGACGCCATGACCCATCACCGGTCATCTGCTTCTCCAAAAAATCCGCGTCTTCATTATGCATTTACAGTACGGAGTTCAACACTTTTATCCTCCTGTTCCTTTTTCATGTACAAATAACCGTAATTAAAGGCGTGCAGTGTTGCTGGGAGGCCGCGAACACATTGACCCAGTTGTAAGCGGTCTTCTATGCAGGAGCTTCTTGACCTCATACAGCAGTCCATGAATTTCTGCAGTTTTGACGCCTTCCTTCCACAAACATCCCATAAGAGTTGCCTTCCGCCTCGCCCAGGTGTTCTCTATTTGACAACAAACAAACATATTGACCTGCTCATGGGCTGTTGTAAATCACTTCCGATTAGAAAGTACAATTTGTGTGTGACACCAGATTTAGAACAAACCCGATACGTTATATTACTGACAACTTCCTGGTAAAGTCATCAAAGTGAGTTACTGAGGGGAAATACAACCAGAAAACCGACAACTTGTCGTTCTTTCTTGAAAAACGAAGAAGATACAAAGAAAAACAAAACTGCCGTCTGCTTTAGAGCAGCAGCAGAAGAAGAGACAGGGAAATTAAACACAAAGAAAAGAAGTCCTTATTTTACTTCCCTTTCTTGACACCAGATATGGATACGCAAAAGTTAAATATGCTCCACGTAACAGGAAAAGTCAGATAATCCCAAGCCAAATTAATTAGTGCTGCAGGACGAAATCCCACGCAAACATCTGGACCAGAAGCTGAAAACAAAACAAGAGCGGAACAAAAGAACGGCATAACAATGAACCCGCAAGGGCACTGGAATTTTCAAAACGATCTTTAAAAGTTCTAAACTTCCCAGGTTGGGCCACTGCTTGCAAGTCGCTTCCCATTCCGTCATCCCGTAAGCCGATTTGTCTGTTCCCTTTGTGGGGTCTTATCGGCGTGGGACACAGAACCTCTACCTACAACAACGTATTGAATTAAACGGACGTTTCCATCACTTCCCAGGCAGGGACAGAACAAGCACATTCGCAATTTTAGGACGTTAACGGTTTCCCAGGTTTTCCTCAATCCTCAGATACCTTTAACGTAGGCCTGAAGCGTTTCCTTCCATCAAAAATAAAATAATAAAAAAAAAAAATATTTGCCGAGTTATCTATCATGAGTGTGTACCGCCTGTGATACCTCGGCTGTTAAGACAGTAGAACGGAATATTTCAAAGCACCATGCAGCCTGCGATGGGCAAGAGCTAACTCTACTTGTATTACTGGACCTGAGCTATCTTTTGACACTACCGACCAACAACTAAAAACTAGTGTCAGATCCTGCTTTAGTGAGCGTCAACAATGTGTCATTTTTCTACTCGGACCACTACTTCATCTAAAACACTCCAATTGCCACTTTCTGACACCGTGACTGTAGTAAATGACTAAAACCGAATCACGGGATATAAACCCATCATGATAAACAACTATGTAATTGTTTATACCAGCACAGCAAGAAACCTGGGTCCTTATACAGACTCCGATCTAGCGAGGTAACCCATATATACAATAAAATATCTCCTTTCATTAAAACATCTACCTCTCAAATAGAATAACTTCAATACGGAATATGGTGTTATTAATAAATTACTGTGTGGCATTACCACGATAAACTCTAAAGCTAACTAATAAACGAAAAGCTGAAATATTATACATTACTTAACCAGGTATGTCTGTTTGTTCGCTTCAAAATCACTTGAAAATAAATACCCATAGTGAGACTACTACTATCTTCAAAGGTAAGGGGAACAAAATTAGAATTTTTGATATATATAAATATTACAAAATAGAAATACAATTTTAAAATTATTATTATTAACATTATTATAGTAAATTAAACTAGGTATACTATTAATTAAATTAAATATATGACCGCTGATACACAAAGCTATACTGTGTAGGTATTTTTAAACAATTTTTAAATGTAACCACGTTTATGAACTGAGCTCTTGATATCATCTTTACATTCACTAAAATAGAGAGAAGTAACAGAAAGTTTCGAGTTACTCATATGTTTCAATAAAACAAAAACATGCTACCGTTTAAAAAACAATTGCAATACTACGCTAATAAAAACAATCGAAAGTCACATCGATTTTCAGTGGCTTTGAAATTTAATTTAAATGTATTGTAATAAAACCATGTAACGAAAACATTTCTGAAGATTATTACAGAGCGCTGTTAGTTGATAGTTGTTCTTTATTGCCAGAAATAACGGGAAAAGAAAATATAAGGAAATTATAATTTTATGTTAAAATCATTTACAGCGTATAACGAATTAACCACCAACGTATGATGTATGTCCTCTTAAACATTAAATAAGCGAATTTTCTGAATCTCTGTGCAAGAGTTTGACAGAAAATACTTAAAAACTATTCTTGAATACTTGAATTTCTTCGTGTAAAGATTGAACTATTATGGGTCGAGTAATAATGATTATTAAAGCAAACTGTAAAACTTTTTATATTATCTTGACATATAATAAACAATTAAGCACATACATCGATGGCAAAGTCAAAACACCTAAGTCAATAAAAAGTGGCTTACAATGATAATTGAAATGAATTCCTCAAACCTGTCCAACAGACTTTTTTTTTCGTAAAATAAAAATCTTAATTGCTAAGGGGTGATTACCCTATTAGAGAATACCATAATTAATGTACGAATACATATGAGCAAAATAAATATGTCCTATGTAACATCTAACCTAAAATTCTTAACATAAAAAGTCCACTCGTGATTTTTTTTCAATATAATTAATTTGAATTACCAGCCAAGGTCAAAATCAATATAAATACCTAAGGCTTTCATAGAAACTCCAGTACCAGTATTAACGTTGCTGATTGTCCATGGCTTTCCTATTATTTATTGGCATTAAAACTTCATAAGTAATATCACATAAAATAATTCGTTCTTGCCATAATTTAAATGTTGCTAACGCTTGAAATTTGAACATCACAATAAAACCGACAAATATTTTTATTATTTATGAAACATTGCATGCATAATATTGGGATCAAAACATTTACTAAAAATTAAGAATTCTTCATTTAGGAACCAAATCTGAACTAGTTCTCGACCTGGCTAATAACTCAAGAGATGGCCGCAGTGAATACACGAAATTCGCCTTTCTCCATTTTGAACGCTTGTTTACAAATTTAATAAGGGAAATGGCTCTCAAACACATAATAACCTTAGTAACTGTTTATAAGCTGAAAACAATCGAGTGAGGCACTAATAAGATCTACAATTACACAAAGGACAGAAATTTGGATTGCGGCGAGGGCTTGTTTTCTGAAAGGAATTTTGGGGCTGGGGAGGGGCATACCGAATTACAGAATTAAGAGGGAATTTGGGGCCTACAGAATGTAAAATTAGAATAGTGAAGTACTGGTTGCGAATTATTCATGAAAGCCAAACTTTAATTAGGGCAATGTACTATAATAAACATCTTGGGATGCAATGGAACATGACATGAATACCCAAATTAAGAATGGAACTAGACACATTTGGGTAGGGGGTCAGGGGAAATAGTGGAAGATTAAGAACCGCTTGACGAATAGGGATAGGCACTTAATGCAGAGAGAAGATTTCCCTGGAAATACAGAGGGTGCCAAACACTTCAAGCAAAGAAAAAACTGTGTTAACATAACAAAACTGAATTCACACAAACAGAAAATGATGAGCACTAATCATCTTACACTTTTACAGTTACAAAGTTGCTCAAAATGCGGCGTCGATACACTTCTGAGTACGTTGAACTGCTGATTGAGCAACGTTTGCGAAAGTGTCCTCAGCACATGCCGTTTCAATTTCTTCCCGAAGTGCTGCCAGTGTAGCTGGTTTTCTACGGTATACAACATCCTTAAGAGTTCCCCATAGGTAGAAGTACAACAGAGTTACATCCGGAGAACGTGGTGGAAACTCAATCGGACCTCTTCGTCCTATCCAGTGCCTTGGATCCACTACGCCGGACTTGTTGCTGTGCGAGATCTCCCAGATCTGCCCTTGTAAACATCACATACGTTACATTGAGCCTCATATTTGCAATTATTACTCGCGTCGGCGGTTCTGTTCTGTACACACGTCTACACTGCCTTTGAACTTCAACAACATTCTCGGTTTTCCAATACCATTTTAATTTTCTTTCCGCTGTTCAAACGATAATCTTGGCACCAATTTGTTGTAGCAACACTAGCAAAACGTAATGTGAATCACATCTGTTTACAGAACATCTTACGATAATCTTGACTTCATTTGATGCAGATCACCGATCACTATAAGCGGAGAATTTGCCCCATTAATGAGGAGGGGGGACAACGGATAAGTTTACTGCTTGAATGTAAAGAACGGAGGGGAAAATGTCTACTGCACTCCTTTACGAGATCAAACAGAAGCATGTGATTAGGTCGAACTTCGCTGGCAGACAAGTGCGAGTTTGTTGATTTGATTTATTTATGGACGCTCTTTAACATCTCAGGTCATCAGCGTCCCATTCAACTCAGGGCGTGAAACAGATGACAAATTTTGCTCAGAGGCCTCTCTTTCAGGCTTGAGGTTCTTTTTCGTGCCGTAAATGTACGACACGGGACCCACGGCTTTACTTCCCTTCCGAAGTAAGCCACACTTAAGATGTAATTGGCGGTGATTTTGATGTAACAACATAGCAACTCAGTGTAAAAGAATTTTAAAACCTTCCCAGGCAATTTCATTTTACATGCACAAATCTACAAGAGTCTCAGCCTGCTCATTAATCAAGTTCTTAAAAATTGTGACACGACTACTTCCCCATGTTCGGATCATGGCTCAGAACCTGGCGAATCTTATAAACTTTATAAAGAATACCAGTCTCCACTTTGAAACAGTTTTAATTTATATACTCTCACTCTGTTGAATAGCAACTAACTTTTTATTATATCTAGACACATTTGGGAGGGGAAAAAGACTAAATACATGAAATGAATATAAAAGGGCCACGAACGAAGCAAAAAGACACCATAACCTTGAATACATTAATAAATGCAAGAAAGCACAAACTTTGATCAGTTCAGTTGTTACAGAGTATAGACATAGCTGTAATAACTTTTTCGTAAAATCAGTTGAGGAAATCAGAGATAACATCATATCGCCTAAAGAATCTCCTTTACATTTAACATACGACACAGTCAATGTGGTTTTGTCTTCTCCGAGGTGAATCCACACTTCAGTTTTAAGTACTGGCATTTGTCCGGAAATGAAACAACTCTCTAAGTGCAGATGATTGCAAGAATAAAGAAATGACCAGTTTAGTGCAGCCACGTTGGAGCAAGACCGTGAATAGTTTGCTTGTTTTTTTTTATCAAGTATTGATATTATGTATCTGTATAAAGTACTCTTGATTTTGAATATAAAACCTGTAATAAATGTCAAAATATTCATTTTCAGAAACATGCATCACACATTTCGTTACCTTAATACGTAATATAGACGTGGTATCAATTTCATTGTTGTAGCTTTGTGTTCCCTGCTGTAAGAGGTGTGCGAGTTGAGACATGCTCAGTTCCGACCAACAATGTACTACTCTACGTCTCATCATCTCGCCTGGTGTCGGTCGGTCGGTCCTGGTGGTGTAGTGGTAACCATGCTTGTCTTCTAAACCCAAGATCGCGGTTTCAAATTCGGTCAGGATTGTGGATTTTTTCGGGCGTAAAAATTCTAAGTATGGCTTCCTTCGGAAGGGAAATAAAGCCGTGGGTCCCGTGTCGTACATTTACGGCACGAAAAAGAACCTCAAGCCTGAAAGAAAAGACCTCTGAGCAAAATTTGTCGGCCGTTTCACGCCCTGAATTGAATGGGACGCTGATGCCCTGCGATGTTAAAGACCGTCCATAAATATATCAACACAGGTGATGGACAATTTAAAATTCTAATTTTATTCCATAGAAGTTTTATTTTCTTTTAAATTCATTCATTACTATACAGCCAAAAACGTTGACTACATCACATCGACTTGCATTTTCAATATCTTTACCCATCTTCGTAATTTGTTGATCTATCGCAAAGTAGTCCCTTTGCATGCAATGCATTTGTCCCAGCGTGTCTGTCAAGTCTTCAAAAACATGCTTTGACAGGTTCTTTAGAATCGCCTCTGCTGTCTTCACCGCTGCTCTCATGTAGGAAAATGCCTTCCACAAGGCGTTTCATCAATTTTGGGAAAATGAAAATGTCGCACGCACGGGGATGAATATAGGGAGATGATGAGTGACACACTTCACATTTTGGGGATATAATGAGCAAAAGCATTTACTTTATCGTGGTAGTACAGCATCCAGTTTGTGTAGCGTTTTAATAAAAAGAAATAACACGCTACGTTGATTTACTTCCTGCAACGAACCCACGTGTATAAAGCAGCAATTTGTCCGAATCTCCATCTCCGCCATTTTCTGTTCTATCGATTCCCCCATTGTGGTGTGGAGTCGGTTGGTTTTCTCGTTGAGTATGTTTAAGATACAGCTGCTTTGTGACAAATTGATAGCATCTTTGGGACGCTTTCTCTTTATAGTTTTAGGAGTGGTGCTTTAAGCTGATCTTAATGACTATGAACGGTTATCATGGGAAAGAATCTGCTTCAGATCTTCTCTGTAATTACCAAAGTTTCTGTAACCGCCGCAAGCGTTATACAGGGTGTCCCAAAGAGTACAGAAGCTCGAATTTCTGTTTTATTTAAATGGACAAGTACTTACACAATTGCAGTAAAACAATGCGCGCGGGTCCAACGGACTTTAGGTCTATTTGATTTAATACAAACTATTAAGTTTGATATTTCAAGTAACATACATGTGTGTGATTGTATTCAACAACAAAATTAAAACAATATATCAAAAGAAAAAACAAATGAAAATAATAAAAGTTTTAAAATTAAGCATACAAAAGAAATCACATTAGGAATGACACGCACACCTCTCAATTCAGTCAATTTGCCACTCCCCGCCCCCATCACCGGTTATCAGCCTTTTCAGACCTGAACTTTCATCACAAATTTACCTAATCTCTCCTCCCCTTCCAAGATCGCGGGTTCAATCCCGGACAGGGTAATTAAATTCTAAGTGCGGCTTCCTTCTGAATGGAAGTAAAGCCATAGGTCCCATGTTGGAGAAATTATGGCAAGTACAGGAACCTCAAGCGTGAAAGAGAGGCTTCTGAACAAAATTTGTCGGCCGATGTCTGTCCTGGTGGTGTATTGGTTACCATACTTGCCTCCTAAACCTAAGATCGCGGGTTCGAACCCGGCCAGGATCGATGGATTTTTCCGGGGCGTAAAAATCTTAAGTATGGCTTCCTTCGGAAGGGAAGTAAAGCCGTGGGTCCCGTGTCGTACATTTACGGCACGAAAAAGAACCTCAAGTCTGAAAGAGAGGCCTCTGAGCAAAATTTGTCGGCCGTTTCACGCCCTGAATTGAAGGGACGCTGATGACCTGAGATGTTAAAGAGCGTCCATAAATAAATAAAAAATAGACAAAACGAATTACAGTGTTAAAGAGGTTTCGTTTAGTCCTTATGAGAAAGTTAAACAATTCTTCAAGAAAAATGATTGGCTTTCCCTTGGGCGATCTTATAATACCATAAAGCTCTTCAACTATTACACTTTTGCTCATTACAATAAGATGTATAGATTGCCACACCCCCATATAAGTGAAGGTTGTTTTCAATAGCAAAATCATTAATAAATTGTGTATACCCTGAAAATTAATGTATCCGGGATGTTCATTTAGCCTAAAAAAAGCTGCGGATAGTACAGCATCGTCTTTGTAGAACTGCACTGTTCTTTTCGGTCCCTCTTACTCAGAGCCGCCTCTGATCGTATTCATGAGGTACATTTGCCACTTGTTTCTTCTGTTTAAAGACAACCTGAACACACTTCGCTTCAGAGAGGATTCTCGAGTCCGAATGTGAACTACAGATTGCAATCAGTACTTGAAGCGGTCCTTGGGGTCAGCCGTGGCGGATTTCTAATTAAAACGGGTGCATCCTGCTGTAGATGAATGGTCAAGTTCAGGAGTTCATTTTGAGAACTGATTGCAATTCATGTAAAATAAACATATCAAAAATAGATGAAAAATATTAAAACATATCCAAGGCTGTTCTAAAAGTTCGTCGTGAAGATGGCCAATTTATTGTGACATTGTTTATTATCATCCTTTAGATGGCGAGCTGTAAAGTTTCAGACGCGTAAGTTTGTGACGATCGCGTACACAAACCAGTGTTAAATTTTTCTCATAAATGGATAAAACTTAAATACGAGCTGTGATAAAGTTGTGTAGTCTCAACAGAAATATAAAAGGATCCACATTAAAGGATTCTTCCTCTTCGTTTTTGACGGTTAAAAAGTGAGCTGCTGAATTTAAGCGTGGTCTTCAAGATGATATGCACCCAAGGAGTCCCAAAACTGCTACGACCGACAGGTTGTGAGAAAAATTCACAATGCCGTACTCAGTGATCGCCGATTGAAGGTACGGAATTGCCTGCATTGCAAAGACCTCGATAAGCCGTGTCCTTTTACACAAAGTTTTGGGTATGAGAAAACTTTGCGCTCGATGGGTGCCGCGTTTGTTAA
Organism: Metallyticus violacea; assembly: GCA_030762175.1. Lineage (NCBI taxonomy): Eukaryota > Metazoa > Arthropoda > Insecta > Mantodea > Metallyticidae > Metallyticus > Metallyticus violacea. The sequence goes on from CM060830.1 coordinate 4,490,079, forward strand.
CAGTGGACCAAAAACACATTCGAATGAACATTTCGCAAGAGTGTTTAGACTTTATTTAAACGCAATTGCAGTGAGTTCCTCCGTCGCTTCATAACAGTAGACATCACTACACACCAGATACGAAGGAGCAGTTGAAAGTGCACCAAACAAAGCAAAAACGGTTCTATCTGCAGGAAAAGTCATGGCTACGGTTTTGTGGGATTCTCGTGATTTTTTTTTGTATGGTGTTTAACGCCCGTTTTGACTGCTGAGGCACCACAGGCAGTGAACACTGGTGATACATGGAATGAAATGATATATTGGGAAAGACCTTTTTTTTAAAGGAAGGAAACGTTTCAGGCCTAAGTTTAGGGTACCTCCCCGGCATTTGCCAGTTATGAGGACTGAGGAAAACCTGGAAAAAACCTCAGTCAGGGAGGACGGTCCTGACGGGTTTCGACCCGCAGACCACCCGCTCACGAGTCCGCGCCTTAACGACCTCGGCCACCCGTGGCGGTATTCTCATGGTGTGGTGCTGGTAGACAAGGACAGAACCATCACCGGGGAGTATTACGCTTTACTACTGGACCAAGCGAAGGGTGCTGTTCAGGCTAAATGTCCGCACTTTGCGAAAAATACACTTCTCTTTCATCACGATAATGCGTCTTCACACACATCTGGGATTGTTACTGCAGAACTGCGTGATCTTCGCTTCTACATCCGCCACATTCACCGGATTTGACTCGCAGCGATTACTTTTTGTTCCCAAACCTGAAGAAATGGCTGGGTGCACATCAAATGATGACGTTGAAGCTCAGACACACACTTATTTTTCACAGTTGGATAAATCTTATTTTACTGAGGGTATTAAATGTGTTGGTTTACATGGTGACTATATTGGAAAAAGTAATTCCTATTAAACGTGTTTTCTTGACCAAGTCGAGAAATTTAAGAACGCCAGGTTAGTTAGAAAGTCTTCTTCTCTCTTTAAGACTGTAATGTGTAATACATTTTGAGTACCTTGTCTCCTTAAGAACACATAATAAAGTACGAAATGTTGGTGCTAGAAGACATGTAGGCTTCGCTAGTTCGTTTCAAGGCCCTGCGGCACCTTGCAAAGCATGGCGTCCTGTAATAACCGACTGAGCCGCCGAGCATGTTTCATTCCTTAATCGCGCACATCAATTTCACTGACGCTGGCGTGTCCAGAGGCTGTAAAGTACGTGATATTCGCTTGTGGAATAAAAACAGAACCAGGCTTCATTTAGTATTGTTATGTTTCTTAAAAACGCGCGCTTTATTTCATTGGTGCATCCATTTGCTCAATTTTCAAACTTTATGTACCTTTGAAATATACTTGCACCTTTCGGAATTCTACTGAGACGTTGCTGAATCCTTTTAACAGTCGAATGTTGTATCTTCTATGTATGTGCTAATCGTGTTTTTCGGTGCAAAAGTTCATCACCTAGCACTTATATAACCATACTATTTGAGAATAGAACGTAAACATTCAGAATTTAGAACTTTAGACACGTGTAATATGCTTTGTTAGTTTATTTCATTGCTAAAATCATTTCATTACAAACATTACAAAACGAGCTAAAAGTATTGTAAATCTATAAAATAATCTCATAGATCTGACACATAAACCCGGTTTTAAAGTTGCAAAACTGCTACTTGGGACCGTAAAAGAACTATTCTAACGAGAGAGGTGAGACTGAAACGATGTACATAACTTGGCTACATCTGGTTGAATTCGGGACAGCTGGAGCCGAATTTCTGGCTCCGCTGTGTTTTGCTTTAGTATCTGCATAAACAGAGAAACCTGTGCGTGCAAAGGACAAAATGATGGTTTTAACTTTATCAGACAAAACTTTAAATTCGTCTTTTAACGAATTGACACCACCAGAATTCAAATAGTGACTTCCCATTTGAAAAATTACATTTTATCATATCTGTGATGTCAAAGTAAAGAAGCATTCATATTTCTGCGTTGGCTTTTCTGACACCGCAGAGAATGGGTTTACAACCAAAAAGTTGTCTTTCGTTTTTTCATAGAGTTCTTCCGGAAAACTACTGTTGAAACTATCAAGCAAACTTAGCACGAGGGTGACCTTGAAACTCGTTTAAGATATCCCCTCGTATGTCTACAAATTCCCTTATCATCGGGAAGCTGTCAAGAGTCTGCCACAAATTGATTTAGCATCTCCTGGCGGCTAGCAGGCCATAAATCTTTGTACCACTTAAAAAGTGCCAGTTTGAGCTGTCTCTTAGCAGTGGAGCTTTAATGTTGTTACAATAATAAACACTGAAAGAGACGTATTACAAACGAAGCCACAGTCTTTTCGAGACCTTGTGCTGATTCTGTGAATTTAAACGGGGGAGAGCATACCTTAGAGATGAGGAGAGGAGCGTCAGTTGTAGCCGGTGATCATGGAAGATCTACAGCACATTGAGTCAGCAAACATCACCTTACAGTGAGCAATGTCATATTACTAACCGAAGGACATTATTTATGGACGCTCTTTAACATCTCAGGTCATCAGCGTCCCACTCTATTCAGGGCGTGAAACGGCCGACAAATTTTGCTCAGAGGCCTCTCTTTCAGGGCTTGAGGTTCTTTTTCGTGCCGTAAATGTACGACACGGGACCCACGGCTTTACTTCCCTTCCTAAGCAGGCCATACTTAGGATTTATACGCCCGAAAAAATCCATCGACCCTGACCGGTTTGAACCCGCGATCTTGGGTTTAGAAGGTAAGTATGGTTACCGCTACACCCCCAGGACTGACACTAATCGAAGGACAAAAGTGCGCAAAATGTTGGAAGTTTCAACAAGGGAAGCCCTTGGCGGGTGACGATGAGACGACGTACCAGTCATTGCAAGAGATCACCAATTGTTGCATCAAGAAGACAGTGACAGCACAAGTTTCTCTTCATCTACTTCCTTGAGCGCGCCCTGCGGTTCTCCTTGTGCCCCGTCGTGGATAGAGCTGAGTGCTTCCACAGATGGCAACAACACTACTTTGAAATTTTCGATTGCTGGTGTGCGCGTTTCACAACTTTGCTAACTCGAAGGCCATCACTGTGTGATTCCGCCGGATGCGACAGCACCACTACTCTTATTTATTGCAGGCGATGTAAGGTCTCACTCATACCTTATTCTCCAATCAGAATGCAACTTCATCGATAGTTTTAAAGCAAGGTGTCGGTCATGGTCGAATAGTGGTAATCACATTTGCCTCCTAAACCCAAGATCGCGGGTTCGAACCCGGCCAGGACCGATGGATTTTTTTTTCAGGCGTAAAAATCGTAAGTATGGCTTCCTTCGGAAGGGAAGTAAAGCCGTGGGTCCCGTGTCGTACATTTACGGCACGATAAAGAACTTCAAGCCTGAAAAAAGAGCCCTCTGAGCAAAATTTGTCGGCTGTTTCACGCCCTGAATTGAATGGAACGCTGATGACATGAGACGTTAGAGCGTTCGTAAATAAACCAAATCATCAAACAGGTAAGGTACTTCAATGATTATAGAAAAAGTACAAAAAAAGAAATCCGTCACCCAGTAGCTGCGTAAATTCAGCAAATTCCTCACCTAGTACAGTAACTTAGCCAAATTATGACCTTACTAATCAGCGGAACGTCGCCATTAAGAGTGGGATTTAAAGCAAAATTTAAACTTTGCTCTAGAGGCGGCAATTATACACGTTTTTTTTTTTTTTTTTTTTTTTTTTTTTTTTTTTTTTTTACTAAACACGGTATATGCCATTGAAATAAAACAAAAAAAAAATATTTTCTGAAAATCAGTGAAATCATATTATTAGGAATGGACATTTACCTCAAACACAATATCTAGAAATCGCCTGGCGGCACCAACATTTGTTCTTTTTAACACCAAAATGCAGTATATACCATTTAAATAAAATTAAAAAAATAGTTTCTGAAAATTAGGGAAATCGGGCCATTAGGAATGGGGGTAAAGCTGAAAACAAACATTTAAAGAGTGGAGGTTAAAGCGAAATTTAAAAATCGCTCTAGCCACCGCAATTTTGTTTTTTTTTTGTTTTTTTTTTCTCAACGAAACTCGGCATAGGCCATTGGAATAAAATAGGAAGAATTGTTTCTGTAAATTAGTTTATTAGAAGGGGGAGTTTACCTCAAACCCAAAATTTAAAAATTACTCTTAGATGCCCCAATATTAGACCTGGAATGTTTCTTCCCTTAAAAATAAATTTCCCAATGTATCATTTCATCTCATGTATCATCAGTGTCCATTGCCTGAGGTGCCTCAGTAGTAAAAATGGGCGTAAACAACATTCATTTAGCCCCAATATATAATTATTTTGCAACAAAAATCGGTATATACAGTTTAAATAAAATAGGAAAAATACATTCTGAAAATTAGGGAAATCGGACATTTACAAGTAAGGGCGTACTTTAAAACCTAAATTTATAAAATGCTCTTGCATTTAATTTTCTCTGTACTATTTTAAAATAAAAGGACAAATTATTTCAGCATGTAAATTGTATGTATATGTTTTATATTTAACAAAAGCATAATCGTGAAGATAGCAAATATGAAATATTAATCTAATATGTGTTGTATGTAAGAGCGCTGTGTAATAACCTCCAGAAAACGTTTACGTTACATGCTAATAACATTTAAATTAAATTTCAAAGCCACTGAAAATAGATGAAACTTTCGTTTAGTACATAGTAATTGTTTTTAAACAGTAACATGTTTTTGTTTTACTGAAACATATGAACATCATCTTAAATACAGAATATAACTTTCTGTTGTTTCTGTCTATTTTAGTGAATGTAAAGATGATATCAAGGGCTCAGTTCATAAACATGGTTGCATTTAAAAATATAGCATAGCTTTGTATATCAGTGGTCATATATTTTATTTAATTAATAATATACAATATCAATAATTCAAAAAAGTGGTTTCTCTTTTGTAATACTTATAGTTTGCAAGAATTCTAATATTTTTCCTAATGCCACACAGTATTGCCATAACTTATTTAATTTCATCAATTTGGATTTTATATTCATCTTTAAAGTTGTTCAAGTTGCTGAGGAATTCGCTTAGTTTACGTACCTACTGCGAGAACCGACTTTTACCTTACATTTTACTTAAATACGAGAAATACTGTTGTAAATAATTTCATATTCTTAAAATCTACCGAAACATTTGACAAGTCTTGTAAACACCGGCTAATTTTCTTCTGAAAAATTATTGACACATCCAGTTTGACTTTTGCCACTTGTGAGATCATTTCTGCAGCCCGTAAGCTGTTGCTGCCAAAATATATCCACAAAGTCTTGTAAAAAAGAAAATCCTACAAACAAAATCTCAAACTACCCGTGCATAAAGGCAGGCTTCACATTTTTGCTTTAGCCGACGGCATTTAAAAGTAATATATCGCCGAGAACAAAATTGAGAATTCTTCTGCAGCTAGGTAAAGTTTAAAAAGCTTCCGCAAGTTCACGAAATGCTCTTCAAGTTTTCTCAACTCCGTTTATTAAACCGCTTTGAGAGACGGGAACGTTTATTGCATCTCGGATACAATATTATTCTTCTGTTAGCAAATGTAACTATATTTACATGTATTTAAACCTGCTCAACAGAACTGCCAATTGTACCCCACACGAAGTACGCCATATTTTAGAAGTTTTATTATAAACTTTTCAGACAAGTGTTTTATTTAAACACAATAGAGCCCTATTATCCACCACTAGTAGTGAAAGACCACTCAACCTCGCTTTATCAAGTCGCTACTGTGCGTTCTAAAATATCTCAGCTTGACCAAGAAAACACAAGATTAAAGAGATTTTTTAATTATTTTTTTTCAATATAGTCACCTTGTAAATCAATACATTTAGCCCAGCGACTTTCCAATCTCAGTAAAATATAATTTGAGCAACTGTGAAAAATACTCAGCTTCAACCTGGTCGTTTGATGTGAATCTTCGTCCACCCAGTCATTTCTTCACGTTGGGAACAAAAAATAATCACTGGGAGGCAAATCCGGTGAATATGGCGGATGTGGAAGCAATTGGAAGTGAAGGTCATGCAGTTTTGCAGCAAGAAGGCACATTATCGTGATGAAAGAGAACTTTCTTGTTTTGCAAGGTGTGGACGTTTAGTCTGGATGGCAAACTTCAGTTGGTCCAATAATGAAGCGTAATACTCCCCGGTGATGGTTCTGTCCTTATGGAGGTAGTCTACAAGCACACACCATAAGAATCCCAGAAAAGTCATGACTTTCGTGTTGGAACTTTATCTTGCTGGAAATAGATGCCATGATTCACTGGACGTGGAAACAAATTTGCAATGACCGGTACACATTATTTCCAAGCAAATCCAATTATCTATTAGAGTTTAGCGTTTCTTTGAATAAAGAACTAAAAACACCAGCCCAAACATTAAGTTTTTGTAGATACGGCTAGTGGTTCTCCCCCAACCATTGTGGATTTACGTTTGACAGTTAACAGCAGTTGTGTCTGTTGACAAATCCATTAAGGTAGAACGTGGCTTCATCTGAGAATACGATTTGTCTACGAAAAAATGAATTTAATGTGCTTCATCATTAAATCACAAAACTGCGTTCTTATTTTAACGATAAATTTGTAGTAGAAACTTTTGTATTTTCTTGCACACGGAGGAGAACGTCCAATGAAGTATTCTCATAAGTTGCGATCTGATGTAGGTAAGTTCTTTACACTTCCAGTTTGTGTAAATTTCTTTATCCTTGTCCCTGTTGCATGAGGATGTATGTCATTAAATAAATTTGCCACCTCTCGATGAGATCATTGCCTGTCTCCATAGTCACCCATATGAAAATTAGAATTCTTTCCCTTTCACTCAACATCAGATATAATTATTTAACATACTAGATATTAAATAAGATATTCTTTATCAATAAACAGTATTCTATGGATGTAAACAAAGGACAGAATTTAAACACAGTAAACAAAAGCAGTGCTTTTTATTCGCTACACTGTTGGTTTTCTTGATTTAGCAACATTAGGTGTTCCTTTTAAAATAAGTTGGTTGTAGTTAAACTGACACAAAGTTATGCGGATTGCGTATGAAAAATTTTTACACTAAACAGACGTTGAGCTTTGCAACAACAAGCAAATTCACATGAAAAGATGACTAAAGTGTTTGCATGGTTTTAATTTCTACAGAATTGATTTCTCGGCCAGACTTGAAAACAGCAGTCAGAAGCCGGTGTTCATTTGCAGGAAAGGTTCAGTCTTTTGGGATTTCTTATCTTTAGAAGAGTAAAAGCATAACGGAGAGTACCGCCACGTTAAGGCGCCAACTCGTGCAGTCCTCATAAATGGCAAATGCCGGGAGGTACCCTAAACTTATGCCTGGACCATTTCCTCCCTTAAAAATCATTTCACTTCATGTATCATCAGTACCCACTGCCTGTGGTGCTTCAGTAGTTAAAATGGGCGTTAAACACAATTAAAAATAAATAAATAACGGAGAGTACAATTTTAATATTTGGGAAAACTCGTGAGAAGAAATCCGGTATACAAAACAACATAATAATTTTTCATAAAAATGCTTTAATTATGGAAAATTGAGAGATTTTAAGTTTGAATTGTCGGAGAGTGCATCCTATCCCCCAGATTCTCTTTCTCGCTGGTATCAAAACAAGAGGCAGTCATCTGTTCCTCAACATCAACACACAAATCGTGTAGTTCATGGAACCTGCAAGTCCCCAAAAAGACAAAATTACTTTCATTAGTAAACATCTATCATCTGTTGCTTTCTCCCGTGTCATACATTTACGGCACGATATAACCTCAAGCCTGAAAGAAAAGACCTCTGAGCAAAATTTGTCGGCCGTTTCACTCCCTGAATAGAGTGGGACGCTGATGACCTGAGATATTAAAGAGTGTTCTTAAAAAAAAAAAAAAAAAAAAAAAAAAGCAGATGCTTCTATCATAAATCGATCAATTATGAATCTAAACAGTACATTTAATTGTTTCGTCTGATATCCCACTGAACACTTCGTCAAGAAATCAAAAACTTTACTAAAAGATGAAGCTTCTATATTTTCTTTCACTTTCATTTTATATTTAACTTTCGAATACACACACCACAGCAAAGGCAAACAAATCTTAAACTGGAAATAATAAATAAATATAAGAATATAAATTTTAAATTACTTACCACATAAACGTTATTTTATATATTTACTAGCTCTGAAAAACATACCAACAAGATTTTTTCATTAGTTGAACTAACATGTTTCTCTTTTCTCCATGTACACAACTTGTCCTATTAATTTTCGTATACACTTTTCGATTTTTGGGCAAGTAACAAACCCTCAGCTACCTTTATAATTTCTTTTGCAATGATACCCGTATTTTCAATATCAAACATTGCGGAGTTAGCATCCATTTCCATTTGAAATGTTCAAAACAAAAACCAAATGACATCGTCATAGAAACGAGTACTAAGTAACCATGCAACATAACATCACATTTTGCACATTTTTAATACCTTTTAAAAAATATTTCGATGCTAAAATAGCATGCATGAATCACTGTATGTAACACGTATATAATCTTATTTCAGAACACACACTAAACATTCATTCCTGTCACACTTCCCAACATTATACACTAGTTACATTTTGAATGCGATTATACACGTCATGGGATATCGACTTAAGATTTGCCCCAGAAAAAAGACGTATTAACTACAGATTTTAGCTGGTAAACTGGTGGGCACACTTTTTAGGACAAATCTGATCACCCAGGAATCTTTTACTGAAAATGAGAACGTTACATTTTGATGTTCTGACTTTCTTTGATACTATTTTCTCTACTAGCGGTGGACACTGATGATGATACACAATATGAAATGGAGTGGCGGTTTCTCTTGGAGGTTGCTGGCTTGCGCTGTACGAAACATATCAACGTTTGATTTCCTGAAACTATTGCTTAATACATTTTTATGCTTAAAAAGATCTTTAGCTGAATTTTATCTTGCCTTTAATTGCGGTTATTATCTGCAGAGGACTTTAGAGCGACGTTGCTTTATTTCGGATGCACTTTTAACACCTCAGGCCATCAGCATCCCATTCAATTCAGGGCGTGAAACGGCTGACAAATTTTGCTGAGAGGTCTTCTTTCAGGCTTGAGGTTTTTGCGTGCTGTAAATTTACGACACGGCACACGTCTTTACTTCCCTTCTGAAGGAAGCCATACTCGGGATTTTTACACTAAAAAATTCCATCGACTCTGGCTGGGATTGAACCCGCAATCTTAGGTCTACGAGTCAAGTTAACACTAAGATCGACTCTACGCCCCTGATTTTGAAAGTAATTTTGAAAAGAGAGTGTTTCAGATGCTAGTCTCGGTTTTTGTTTGATATGACTAAGAAAAACAATATATCAGTCAGAGAGCACAGTCGAACCGAAGATTTCTGTTCAGAAATCTCATTTATAGCAACCTCGGTCACTCGTAGTTTCCTTGAAGGAGAAAAGAGAGTGTTTTAAGCTAAGCAACTTCACGCTGAACGCAGAGAGTGAATTTCACCATACTGTGGCATCTACCATATAGCCCAGACTTGGCACCATAGAGCTCCATTTTTCTGAACAGCTAAAGAACAACCTTATGAAAGGTTTGAAACGCTTTTCGGGAACTGGTTGCCGAAACAGAGAAACTTCTTCATGAAACACTTCTGTACACTTAATTATTAACAGAAGTGTATAGGTACATTCTGTTAATATTTCCATCCAATCATAGAACAACAACTTTTTATTCAACACTTGTACATATAAAATAAATAAAAATTGTGTGACCATTTTTATGTTTTCCTTTTCTTATTCTTTAATTTATTTGATAACAACTTGTCTTTGTTGTGTATTTTTAGAAACTTTTCGGGGGCTACATGTATATTTTACAATAAACGATAAAACATATATATATATATTAAACAATTGAACAGAATAAAATAAACAAAAAATAATTTTAAAATTAAAAAATAAAACCAAAAAAAGTTGAAGGCACATTACAAATATACACCTACACAGCTGGATTCAATCGCTTTGTCTTCCTCACCTCCTCCTCGTTTATCAGAACTGAGCTATCTCACTTTAACTAATCTCTCACCTCCTTCCTTGTCTGGCAGTATAGGCCAGCATGACCATCTCTCTATTGGATCCTGTAAAGAACTGCGGTAGATACTTTTCCCTCCATTCTTCCGTACCTGTATATTCAGTCAGAATATGTGTGCACGATTCCCTCTCCTCACAGATGGGGCAAATTCTCCGCTCATATTCCTCAGTGATCTTAATCATCCACCGTGCCCCTAATTTGAGCCACACGAGTCCCTGTTTCGACGTACTGCTCCATCTCCCTTTCAGATTTTAGCCCCGATTGTACTTCCAGTGAAATAATCTCTCTGCATTGCTCAATTTGCTGCCTATCCATATCCCTCAATTGGTTCCTAACCTTCCTCCATGCGCTGTTTCTATTCTCCTGACCTCATGTACAAATGAAGCCCAACCCTAATGTTTTCAATCCCTTTCTTAATTTGGAGGTCATGTCAAGTTACCTCCCATCCCCAATTATCCCAGCTGCCCTAATTAAAATTAGGTTTTTATGAATAATTCGCAGCAAGTACTTCACTACTCTGATTTTACACTCTATGATCTGACTGTAGACCCCGAATTCTACATTCCGCAATTCGCTGTGCCTCCCCCAAATTCCTGTCAGAAAACATGTCCTCACTGAATCTCGTCCCCCGTGAAATGACGATTCAGGTGGTGCATACACGTGGAAAGAGATTTCTCTCACCTCTCCAGAACACAAATTTACAGAGGCACTGATTCCCAACTTCTCTCTAAAGTTCGCTACAGATAGTAACCGCAAATAGAAACATCGAGAGCTAGATAGAATTCACTTACAGACCTTTTTAAAGCATAAAAACACATTAAGCAATAGGAAATTAAAGACTGATATGTTGCATGCAGCCCCTTCTGGAGAAACTGCTTCTGCATTACATCTTGTGTATCATCAATGTCCATCATTGGCTGAGTGAAGGAGTCGTATCAAAATATTCTTTACATTTATCTTTCGTCTTTTATACACAATATTTAAAGGCACAACAAACTAGGAAAATATCTTTGTAGTGCAATATTTTATCATATTCCAAAATCATGGGGATAAAAATTGACAAAAGAATACATTTAAACAGCTCCTCAACTTTAATTTCTTCGCGCTATTGAGTGAGTGCTTGTCGTTATCGGAGGAAAAGTTATTAAGAGTTTTCCCTTACAAGCGAAAACCTTAAATTGCCATTGGATGCCAGTCCAGTTTGACAACTTGCTTGTTAGCAGAATCCGGAACCGTTCGTTACAAACTTCACCACTTGCTTTTGTAATAATGTGTTTTCTAAGGTTTGCAAGGAGATACAAATAGACGACCGGAACTCAATTCGCAGTGTCCTCTTCTATCTGAGTCTGTATACCCAGCATTTTTACCCTAAGATGATCCTATGACTGTTATTTTAATACATGGTTTGTGTTAAAAAATTCGTGTTTAATATCACAACCCTACATCCTGTGAAGCGTGAACCTCTAGTACTCATTGTTGCATCTTTCTTGATTTCAGCAAAATTATATATTTACTTTTGCATTCTAAACAGTTTTATTTACCTACTATTCAACCACCACACATCTATTAGCCGTAACCTCTTCAATGACACATGGCTAAAAGACAAACAGTTGCCAGGTAATTAAAGGTGGAATGACTCAAGGCAGCTGGCTACGAAACAACTCACTGCTTAACATATTTTTTCTTCATTATCCGCATGTGACTTTTCTACTCCTGTTATATCGTTTTGGATTAATGCCCTTTGCGCATTGTCGGTCCTGGTGGAGTAGTGATAACCATACTTGCCTTCTAAACCCAGATCGCGGGTTCAAACCCGGCCAGGATCGATGGATGTTTTCTGGGCGTAAAAATCCTAAGTATGGCTTTCTTCGGAAGGGAAGTAAAACCGTGGGTCCCGTGTCGTACATTTACGGCACGATAAAGAACCTGAAGCCTGAAAGAAGAGGCCTCTAACCAAAATTTGTCGGCCGTTTCACGCCCTGAATAGAATGGGACGCTTATGACTTGAGATGTTAAAGAGCGTCCGTAAATAAACAAATCAACAACCCTTTGCGCAAGCAACAACTAATTTAATACGTTGCTGCTAACAAAAACTCTTTTAACAAATGAATAACGTTAAAGCTTACAAGCATAAAATAATAATCATGAAGTGGCACTACTGATTCTAGCGATTTCCTTTGTTAACAATTGCAACAATGTTTGCAAACGAAGCGATTCTCTGCAATTTACGTAAAATATAATATTATACATAGGTTCCGACAATTATATCCATTGATCCAACCTAAGATTACTAGGCAAATTTTCTCATTAACCACTCTCGGCATTCTTGTTGCTGCATTATAGATCACAAGTGCTTTATCGTCATTAGTCATACCTGTTAATAACTACGACTTGGATAAAATAATCACATAATGTTTCCTGACGATATTTATTGACTTCCTGTATGTCTGCATTTCCTTCCTTATCTGCGCATTTTCGGCTTCCTCCTCACTCACAATATAAATTAACCATTAAAGAAACTGCCACATATTTTAAAACCTGTCTCTGCCGCATAATTTCCATATTTTTGCATTAACTTACAAATTCATGTTAGTAAATATAAAATTCGCATTTCGATAACTCAATAAGATTAATATTAATGTCACTAAGACTTTCGTTTGTTATTAATGTTCCAGTGGATTCCTATGGGGTTTTTTTTTTTTTTTTTTTTTTTTTTTGCATCTAGAGGCACGAATTCAATTACTAGTGCATGTAAAAATGTGTAATAAATTAAAGAGAAGTGTATTATTAATTACGTAAATAAAATTGTTTCAATTGCACAATATTTAAAAACACATTTTAGTAAGTGTAAATACAAAGTGAAATCAACACACGCCAGATAGCTTAATACATTTTTTTTCAGTCAGAATTTTATAACATAATTACACTACCTATATTCCGTATTAGAGAAGTATATTATTAAATTATTATTAATGTGCTATATCGACAGAGTTAATACGAGAAAATATAACATCTATAATTAAAATAAACAATAAAACACTTTAGCGAGAAGAATCAGTTGCCTAAACTGCAAAAACTAAACGAATACATTTGTGTATTTACTCCTTCCTTTCAATTATTGTTTTATGTGCTGATAACATTTATTGTAGCTGGAATACAGCAAAAGGATACAGAATTTATAGCGCAAAGTAAAATTTATTTTAGAAAGTGCAATTTAACACGCAACTAAAGACCAGAACCAAAAATAAAACTGTCATTTCAATTTCGTTCTGTAGGTTATTAACTAACCTTGTTCAATTTTGTTTCCGATGTCGGTATTTCTCAGGAAGGCAGATTCCATACGCGCAGAACACCGAGAAACTGGATCTTCAGACTCGCTCAGAAAGCGTGTTTTTCTTCAGGACAGTCTGCCGCACTACGTACCTGAAAGCCTACAGACCGCCAACTGTTGATAAAGCACACATATCTAAAGTGCAATGTGTTACCGCGCAAAACTTGAACCTGCGCACCAAGTAAATGCCAAGCCAATGCGTTTAAGCAGCTGCCATCTGTTGGTGCATTTGTAAAACCCACAAATTTCTATATAACCACCATCGAATTAGAGTCAATACAATTGCATAGGCGACCGCAATAACAAAAACTTACATTTCATTCCTTTGATCATTTTGTATTTAAACAGAGTAGAAGTAGTGTTATTATTAGGGTTAGGAAGTCTCTGAAAGAAACCATTGTGTGAAAGTTTTACCCCTGTTGAGAATGGAGATAATTTTCGAACATCCTTGATTCTATTTTTGGGAGTTAATCCATTATTTGCTAAGAATCTCCTGAGTTCAAAGCGCCCGTAACTTACGAAAACAGAAATATGCGTAATCCAATATAACAAAATTTTTGAAACTCAATAAATACTACGTTTACTTCTTAAATATCGATTATTTTATATTATTTACGACAGTTTTAAATAATATTAATGTAACTGGTTTAGACCTGAATAAATGCATTTTATCAGCACCCTGTTTTTAACCTTTTTTCTTCTTCTTCTTCTTCTTCTTCTTCTTCTTCTTCTTCTTCTTCTTCAGAATTTTTCTTTCCTCCTTTTCAACCGTAATTTTGCACTTTAAAATCTGATTACATTATCTCTCTAAGCACTAAAACTCAAATAGGCTTGCTTCATATTTTAGTTTGTTTTTTAACCATACTTTTCCAGATTTTTTTTTCAATAGTGTTTAACGCCCGTTTTTACTGCTGAGACACCACAGCCAGTGAACACTGATGATACATGAGATGAAATGAATATTGGGAAAGGATTCTTTTTTTAAGGAAGGAAATGTTCCAGGCCTACGTTTAGGGCACCTTCCCGTTATTTGCAATTTATGAAGACTGGGGAAAACCTGGAAAAACCCTCGGTCAGGGAGGACGGTCCTGGTGGGATTCGAACCCCAGACCTCCCGCTCACGAGTCCGCGTCTTAACGACTTCGGCCACCCGTGACGGCTTTTCCAGATGTCAACTTTTATTTATTCCATACACAAAACCTGGCAATCGCTTATTCTTAAAAGCATGTCACACGCAAGAAAAACGTTTACGTAAATTCATTCCAATTATTCTCATCTGTGGCAGACTGCAAGAAATAATACGGTAGGTAATAATTCCGTGTTTTATCTCACTTTTATCTTTTATGTCCGCGATCCAGTATCTGAAATGGGCGGAAAACACGTGACCATGAGAACAACAGGTGTTATGGTATTTGCGGGGGCTGTGCCCCGTGCCCAGATGTTAGGATGGCCAACTGTTCCTGGGCATTTCTTGGCATTAGGTAAGCCTTGATAAGCACATAAAGTCGCTCGCTGCCCTGGTCTAATTACAGGGGTGGCTAACTTTATTGCATTAATAGCGCTAACCTTGATAGTGCAGAACCTATTTCATATTTTTAGGTTCTATAATCAAGGTATCGTTGCAATGTATTATTGGACACTGTTGACATATTTGGTATTTATTTTACTGTGTTTCCCGCTTAATATGAGATCAATAAGCACGCCATTGTATAGGTGATATTACATGTGTGCAGATCAGACAAAGGAATGGAATTAACTGCTCGTAAAAAAAGAACTATTGTTGCAAACTCATCTGTGAGTCCCTCGCGGTGGCATAAAGCAAGGAGTCGGTCCTGGTGGTGTAGTGATTACCATACTTGCCTCCTACACCCAAGATCGCGGATTCGAACCCGGCCAAGACCGATGGATGTTTTAGGGGCGTAAAAATCCTAAGTATGGCTTCCTTCGGAAGGAAAGTAAAGCCGTGGGTCCCATGTCGTACATTTACGGCACGAAAAAGAACCTCAAGCCTGAAAGAGAGGCCTCTGAGCAAAATTTGTCGGCTGTTTCACGCTCTGAGTTGAATGGGACGCTGATGACCTGAGATGTTAAAGAGCGTCCATAAATAAATCAATCAAAAAAAAAAAAAATAAAGCAAGGATGCACAACTTTACTACTGCTACTGCCGCAAGCATCTATTGGTGATTTCTCCTTCGCGGGATTGCTACACAGTTGACCGTGACTGTGTTAAAGTATTCATTGGGCGGTGAAATACAGTGCATTAATTACGTTAATGTGACTAATTCAGCTGTTCTATTTCCACACACTAAGGGTGAAATTGAAATTTTAGGCGGATTATAAATATTATCATAAGGGATACACATTTATATAAGCATTTGCATAAACTGGCTCAAAAATTAGTAGAGCTGCATGGGAGGAAAAGTTGGAGCGTAAGTGATATCAACAGTTACAATGCAAGCTGAAGATGGGATTAGAAGATCAGCCAGATTACAATTATTAAATTCAGTAAATACAGTACTTAGTTATGAGGAAGGGGAGAACGAAAGGAACGTGAAGATGATGAGCGAAGAGAATAAAGGAGAGGAGAAAAGAATTTCAAAAGAAGATGAAGAGTAGGAAGGATGGTGAACAGAGGAGAGAGGTATAAAAAAAAGATCTGGTGATAACAGCAACAATGATCATAAAAACATTAACTAAAAGCATAACGATTAGAGTGAAAGAAGAGCGAGGGAAGGTGAAGAGGGAATGGGACTGCAAGAAGGGGGAAGTGATAAGGGATCATTAATACATACCAACAACTATTTAGACCATCCAATTACTAATGAAGAAAGAAGATTGAGAGTATGTGTGATAGCTACATTTATAAACAACATACTACAGAAGGCGGAGACGAATGAAGTCTGGAGGGAAGGTAAGGACCACGAGGAAGGAGGAGCCAGGAGTAAAGCGGTTCGAGAAGGAAGAAATTGTGGTTGATAAAAAGTGTTGGTAAAGTGGTGAGTAATAAATTGTAATGAAATATCAGACACGTTATATAAAGCAGTGAACAATTAGAAAGTGAAGTGTAGTGAGTAAACGACTTAGTAATGTACAATAGTATCAAACACAAATGCAGGATGAATGTATTAGGAAGAGTAGAAATATACTGTACCTATGGTACAGTTCAAGGTGTTAAGTGAACCAATTTGGGTAATGTAGAAATCAATTATGTATCAATATTGTAAGGTTAAGAACATAAACATTCAAACTTAAAAGAAAAATAATATCTTAAAATAAACTAAAGAAAGGGAATGTGCAATTAAAAGTAAAAATAGGTTTGATAGCTAGGGTAAGGAAGGTGTACCCTGACCGTTCGGTTTCCGACGGTAAAACGTAGGTTAAGTACCGAGTTACTGCGATTTTACTGGTTTCCAGTAGCTTGCAAATAATTAATGAACTGTATAAATGATCTAATGTTTTTATTTTAAGTTATCATTATATTACATTATATATTTTCTTTTATTTTATAGATTATGGCGAGTAAAATCATATGTATAATGAACTAGCACAATAATATTTGTAAATATAGTCCCGGTATAGTCAAGAAAGTGCTGGCATGGAGTATTCCAGATTTTATTTTTTGTTCTATTCACCAAAGAGAATTTATTTACGATTGCGTAAATAAATAATTTTGCGTACAAAATCGGCTCGTGATACACGCAGATTGTTTCAAGTAAGATTTCCTATATGCAATTTTCAAGTCGAAGTTTGATCCACAGATCGTAAATAAATTTTGTAAAACGAAATTCATGAAATAAAATGTGCAGATTGTGAACAGAGCTACTACATAGGCCAAACAAAGAGAAATTTGGAAATTTGGAGGAAAGAATGTTTTAGAAATGTTCGGTTTAAACAGGTGGATAAATCAGCAGTAGCAGCTCACTTTTGGACCAAAAATAATTAAATAAAACCTGGAATTAAACTGCTGAAACATCTTCAGAACCCATGGGAGCTATCTACTTTGGAAAATTTTTTCATATTAAAAAATAGAGAAAACCTAATGAATTTCGAGTTTACTCCTATGGATGAACTCAGCAACTTCCTGCTTCAACCAACAGAGACCACCACAGGAACATCCGGTTGTCTAGCCATCGTTTCGAGTAACGGCGGTTCAGTGAGCAACTGAAGATAGGAGAGATTCTACCGAAACGCGTCTTTCTTTTATGTAAGGGGAGTCTAGTGTAAAAAATGAATGCCTAAGTTTAGGATATATTACCACTCCATTGTCACCAGCTTCGTAAGTACAATATAACATTATATGCTAAATGCCATTATATTTCTAAGGCCTCTCTTCTAGTTAGACTAAAATATCCTGATGTTTTTGTAATACTTGTTTTTTTTTAAATTTGATTTTGTGGCAATTTTGAATGTGATGTTCTACAATTGCAGATTTTCTGGCGGATTAAGGCATAAATATCACTTATGTTTATGAGTCAAACTTTAATAGATGATTAAAATGATTTTTATGCTTTTCATGCTTTTCTTTCTCAAAAATCGAGCAATATGTAGTGTGAATGTTCTATCAATGATAGGAACTTAATTTGGTTATTTTGGTCTGGTGTAGAAGTTATCATTTTTTTGAATTTTCAAGGTTCAATCAATTTCTTTCTTGGGGTAGGCATTTGCTTGCAAGGATCCCTGGAAATGATTTGAGGTTATTGCTCAGGACCAATAATATTTTTGACTCGGTGATTTAATTAAGAGTTATTTTTTGAGCTGGATGACAGTTAGATTGTGCACTGATATATGCATAGGTTTTCTGTAAAACTACTTTCAAGAGTTCCACATGCCTTGGGTTGAACCAGAACACCTAGAAAAGCAAGTGTATCATTATTTTCTGTTAATTTTACATTGTGGATAATGCTATTTACATGGCTGAGAAAATATGCAGCTTTTCTTCCCCATGTGGCCAAATTATGAAGGTATCACCTACGTAGTGGAACCAGTTGTCTAGTGCTCTGCTATCTGTAAAGTTTTATTTTTTTAAGTTTTTCATGAAAAAATTTGCCATAACCAGACTTAAGGCCTTCCCATTGTCACTCTTTGTTTCTGTTCATAGCTCTCCTCCCATTGAAAATACTGGTGGTTGGGATATGTTTGAATAGTATATATTTCTTCTGGTGTGAAGTGAGGTTCTAAAAGCTTCAAGGTGCCCTTGAGTGGAACCTTGGTGAAGAGATTCTATATCAAAGCTTACAAGAATCTTGCCAATTTCCACAAATTGCAAACATAGGATATTTAAATTTGGCTAGAGGAGAATTTTCAAATAAGAGCATAATTCAGATAATATAAACAAAGAAGGGCGTTTTCAATAAAGCAATATTTGGAATTCATTATAGGTAAACAAACAACATCTCCCAACCACCCTATTTCCTTCTTCTAATGAGTCTCTATTTCTGCCCTTCCACTTTCAGTCCACTAATAGCTTTGCTGACATGGAAAAGTTTTTTCATAATTCATTACACAAAATAAAATAAACTTGCTCGTTGATATGCCCATGGCCTCTGTTAAACTGCACACTTTCACTTGTCTGTCAATACAACATTATGAACTTTATCAATGGCCTCACAGCTGATTTTGGAGTTCCAGAATGTGGTACATCTTTGATGCTGCCACGCTAACTCATTTACGGAAAGTATAACAGTTAAATAGAAAAGACATGCGTCACCCAATATACCAGTAGGTTAAAATATTCTCGTGAATTTCTTTACTGTTTTCTATTCCAGAAAAAAGAATTGAATCACACCATTGATACACCCGTGTTTAAAGAAGTGTCAATAATTTAACATCAGGATTACTTCGATCATAGAAATCAAATTTTATGATCACATATTCAGATGTTGCTCTCTATTAGTATGCAAACCAAGTTACTTATCAAGCCATCCATGTAGCCACATAGCCACATGCTGATGACCTGAGATGTTATAGAGTGTCCATAAATAAATCACGTAGCTACAGGCGACATTCTGAGGGTTGACATTGTTGAAAATGCCAAAAAGAGCAAGTGGGTGCCCCATCGCATCTGTTAACAATGCATTTTGACATCTTGCAGGAGATGAAGTTTAACAAGCTACAAGTTTAAAATAAGGATAGTCTCAGAAATTTTGGATCAAATCTCATTTCTTGCAATCAGTTTTGTTTTTCCCTGGAGTGTTTTGCCTAAAGGCGAACAAGCCCTTTACTTGCCAGCCAGTTCAATTAGTGGGAGGGGTCAAACAATAAAACAAACCAATTGAAGAGGCTCATTAGCCATCACATTTAAAATTATCATATATGGTGGTGAAACAGATCACCTTTAATCTCCATGTATTTTTGACATCTTTTTAGAAAGTTATTCACCACTAGTAGCTCATTTTGAGAAATCTGGACAATTTTCAGACAAATATTATCTTTGAGTTCTTGTATGGTAAGCGATTTTGTATTGTACAAGCATTTTTAAATTTTCCCGAGATATAATAATTGCAAGCTGTTAAATCAGGGGACCAGGGGGCTACAAATCCCTACTAATAACTAATACCTCTGTCTTAGGGAAACACATTGTGAAGTGCTCTCATAGAACTATTCACAGTGTGAGAGTAGCAGCGACAGAGTCCTATTGAAGAAATGCATGATCATGTTCCCTGTTGGTTAATTCTCCGGGAAAAAAAAAAGAGGAGTTAATATGGTATTTACAAAAGTAACAGAATCAATTATATGGAGAGGGAAAAATGGGGGAGGGGAAAGAGGCCCTATGATTCTTTCATCCCTGATGGTACACCATATACCAATTTTTTCATCATGGAGGGGCATTTCATGTACGAAGTCAGTTTTATCACATTCCAATAATGATTGATTTGAATACATACATAATCATGGAGATGGAACCAGGTCTTGTTTGTGAAGAATATTAAATGTGGGTCTATTTGTCCAGTGTATACATTTTCCAGAATTTACTCAATAAATGTGTGCATACATACGGGGTCACCTGGCTGAAGAGCATATGCCACAGTTATTTTACACGACTTTAAGTGCAATAATTTAGTTGAGTTTTGCACAGACACATGTGAAATTCCTATTTCTTGTGCAAGACAATGAAGAGATGTTCTAGGGGAAGTTTCTAAATGATTACCAATGTAATGTAGCACTCTATGTTGTTTTTTTGGTTTCTTAGGCTGGACACTTCCAGTTTCCCAAACTTTATTATGCAGATTATGGACTTATTTACAATCTGAAGCATCTACACCAGTGAATTTTGCTGGAAACAGCCTTCGAACTTCATGAACTTGACTGAGTTAACACATAAATAGATCAGGTGAATAAAATCACAATTTCCCACTGTCTGAACATACATATAATGAACTAATATTAAATGTTATTTATCTTTAATGGCAGAAATTACATATGAGTCATGCATAAAGACATGTTGTGCCATTGTAAACATACGAAGCATAATACACTTTATGTATACAGTCAAATTAAGAAACAACACACACCTGGGAACAGTTGTGCTACCACTACGAGTCAGCAAGGTCAACAAGTAAGCAAGCACGCTTGCTATCCCCTCAAGGATGTGGCAAACAAGTAGGGGCTTGCTCATAAGAAAAACCCAAAGCCACGGGGGAAAGCATCACTGATCACACTGTATACTGACTCTTGTAATGGCACTTGGTTCAAGGATAAAGTAGGCAGAACTCAATAACAACACAAGTCAAGTCCAACAGTTCATTTTATGCTATTTGCATCTGTACAATGAAAATGAGTTATAGACATCAAACATGGCTTGAAAATTTTGTACATAAAAAATTAAAACATGGGAGAGCCTGAATCACATTTACATTTCTATCACAATATGTGAAATTTAAATTAAAAAAGGGGGGATGGGGAGAAATGTTGAAACAGAAGCTTCTTTGAAAATTGACACAATATACAAATCAGCATTTATTTACATTTACAATTTTGTAACAAGATCGAGATACCCTCTCGTGTTTGCAGGTCACCAAACAACTTCACATTTCCCTCTTATCTTTATTTCTAAACACTTTCCTCTATGAATTGATTGTTTTTTTTTTTTAAATAATAGAAAATACTGAACATTAAAATTAAAAGAAAAGTGTGTTTCATCTCCCAATCACCTTTAGTTCATTTCTTCTTATTACATTAAAACCTAGTAACTGCTTATAAATAAGAAAGCGCAAAGATATTAACAATATATTTGCTTGCTAACCCTAACCCTTTCGAGGCATTGTTGCGGTATCCAATCCAAGCTGCGAGCACAACCATATCTACTGTCTACGCACAGCAATTGCACGGGTGTCAACATTAGGGTACTTGCAATAAAATAATAGAATATTATCTTTGTTATTAAAATATTTGTCATATTACGCTAAGATTTAAACAGAAGTATGACTTCTACTGATTTGTCCCTCTCTCTTGCTTTTGATTATCAAGTTCTGAAGGGAGCGATTTCAAGAATGAATAACTGAAAATGGAAGAGGTCCTTGTTTGTACAAAAATTACGACAGTCCCTAAGTGTGTCCAGCCCTCCAGATATCACACCACATCTCAACAAGCACCTGCTTTGGACGGCTTCATTTTATCTTTAAAGGAGTGTGAATTTATCACAAATAAAGAACGAGTCTTAACACACAAACAAGCTCACATCAGAAACACATGCAAAACTTCTATGAAAGTAAGGGTGCTATTGTGAAAATATTAACAATCGCAGCAGTTCTAAATTTTATTTTCTAATAATAATCTAAAGGCAGAAAATAGTAAAAAACCATTTATTCCCAGCTGCATATGTGTGTTACAATAAAGCAATGTGTTTTCTTTTTCTTTTGTTGTAACCTGACTCAGCTATTCTTGTGGTTGGCAGTGATTATGGGCACAGTCTTAATCGGATCATCCATGTATTCTGTACTTATCTTCACAGCCTAAATGATAACATAATTAGGTATGCCTTTATGGTCTGATGATTGTGACCACATATCTGAAAAGTATTCAGTTCTGACTACTAGCTACCACATTGAGCTCACAGCTCAGGGTATTGCATGGAGTAACAAAGATATGCCATCAACTCATGCAAATTCAGGCAGCGGGCGACTCTAACACAACTGGGTAATAGAGAGGGTAGTGCTTATGTTGCAATTGAAGGGGAGGGTAGCCTTATTAAGCAGTCAGTGCGAATTACAATAGTGGCTAGTTTAAGGTTCTAAAATTTATTTCATTTATTCTAAGATTCAGCCATCTTCTCTTTGTACTTTTCTTTCTATTTCGACATAACCATTTTTATTTGTACATCATGGTGGTTGTGCTAAGTGTTTAGTTTGTGGCAAGGTTATTATCACATTTAATAAGTATAATTTACAGATATACAATGCTATTCACTGTAATGAATATACAGGAATGGGTAGAACTGTAATGATGGAGTAGCTGAATAGGCCAAATGTCTGTTTCAAAATATGGCTAATAACCAGACAACTCAGATCACTTAAGGATGTGGAATGTCTTGAGTGTTGTCAACAAAACTTAAATTTTATTCTTTCAAAATGAATTCCTTTTTGCCAATTTAAAGCATATCTGAATGATTGTAACAGAATATGGCAAGCTTCCATATTACTGTTAAGTGCGGTAATCAACCAGTGATAAATGTATGGAAAAATATTTGAATAAATAAGTTAGTTTTGTCATTTGTTTGCATGTCAAAATGAAAAATATTTTCGTTGTATGTTCCCTGATGATGTCATCTCAATGTCATTAATCTTTCTTCTAAATGGAAAGAACAAATCATCTGATAGCTGTCATTCATATAAAAACAATTATTGTGGAAATGACTAATATGAAGTAATGACACAAATGTTCAAAATACAATATCAGTTTCTGAATGTCAAGAAATTATTTTAAACAATATGCTATGACGTTAGGCAAATAGCATAATGAGACTGATTTAAGATTGCAGAATTTGGAAAAGTTTGAATTCCATTGAAGAATGCATTCCAAAACAAAGAATTATTTTTTTGTCCTGTTCCCCATTTCCACGATTACAAAGGCTAGTTGCAGATATATAAATTATGTTTGGCTCAACTAAGTGTTAACAGTTTATCATATTGAAAATGACAAGATCACACTCTATTAACAATTTGAATTCTACTCTTTGGCTGTGTGCAACAGACTATTGTTTCAGATATTAAAAAACATTTTTTTTTAAAAAAAAAATTAATGGATGAGCAAAGAATAACCTGGTTGATATATTCAGAATATAATTTTCACGTGCTTTATAAATATGGGTATTGTAACGTAACATAAGATTGTATTCAGTAAAAATAAAATTATTGAGTATTGAATAATTTGACTGCCACCAGTGAAAACTCGCTTGGACAATGAATGAATACCAGCTGCCCTCTCAAAGTTGTGTGGGCAGCAGGGCAGATGGTTGTGGTGTCCCAGACCACTGAGTTGAGGCTGACTGTATTAAGCTGAGGCTATGCCAATTTATCATTGCCAGCATGCTTCTCAGTTTTTGAATTCTTTGAGAAGTGGCTGGTATAGTCAGTTGTAATAACTTGTTTTGTAACGTGAAATACTTTTTAAAAGTCTCTGTGTAATAAATGTAGGCATCACTGCAGTGACCTGTGTAAGGTGAAACAATAATAAAAATTTACAAATAAATGTTAAAAATTCACTGAAATGAAAGACTTTGGTCCTATGTAAAGCAAAGACAGGAAAACTGAACTTCTCTTCAGAAAATGATATGTAAATGTTTTATACCAAGATCTCCGGGAGGACATCAAGGAGGGCCTATACATCAGAATACCTCTATTTGTTGCCACATGCCAACAAGTTCTCTAACATTTTTTGGGCAATAAAATTTTGATGCATATCTCTATAAACAGAGGCATGATAACCCTCCTGCACATAAGAGAAATATTACATGTGTTTCTGGAACAAGCTTGTGTGAAAGCGTTTTGCCATAACATTTCTAACAATACAACACCATACTTAAAATAACCTTCTCAGTAAATTACTCTAAAAACATAGCAACATTCTGCTATGTACAAAAACTCAATTAGGAACACTATTCTCCACAACACAGAACACTTATGCACATAAATACTGTTTACAAACCAAAACAGGATGGAAAATAAGGCATCGCATCTAAGAAAACATTTGGATATGTATGCCTTAAGTACAATTAAGGGAATATTTCACAAATTTAACATTTTTAAAGCTAGTTAAGACCTCACTAATAGAAAGATTAAGCAAAATTCTGTTATATGTCATCAAACATTTAAGGGATAATGGAAGCAAATAAATGTATCAACAAAAATATTCTGCTCTGCTTTCCAAAAATAATATAAACTGTGCACACTTCGTCCCTCAGGTACATTTGTGCAACACAAATACTAACAGGATAGAGTGTTTATTGCTAAAGTTTCCAGCATGCTACTACTTGTAATGTTGTGCCTTTGACGTGGGTTCGTATTCCTGCTGTACAACACCTCTTCAACTCTCGCTCTACAAAGTGATGGAAAGTTTAAAATTATTAGTTAAATTGCAGTTCACATATAGAGATCAACATTTTTAGATACAAAGAATCTCAAGAAGTACCAAGTGCTAACATACTGGTCTAGAGTTACAGGTTACACACAAACCTACTAATCTTTCCTTAGCAGTAACAATGACAATACCAATAAAGATACTTTGTTTGTTCGTTTAACATTTAATACCATTCATGTATTGTAATATTTGTCGAGGTATTCTCCGATGATCAACCAGGTGAGTGCAGGATCTGTCACCAAGCTTTCGAGAGCCAGCATGGCCCACATATCAGGGCGATATATTAAAGGCCTACCACATCTACACTTTAATATTTAGCCCTTGAAATAGGTGTAATCAATGGTTAAAAAGTAAAGAAATGTAAAAGGCTAGTACTCCTGGGTACAGCTGGCCAAACGATACAGGTCCTCTTACTGATTGGATAGCATTCACTGAGCAGAAAATAGGTTAAGCTGCCCTGAGATGTAACAAAGCTAATGATTATATATTTAAAAAGGATTTTAAACAAGTAGAATTAATATTAAAAACATATAAAAGGCAACAACATATAATTGACAATTCCGAACTGCCAAAATGCCCAACTTCTACAGTCGGTAAAGCACCCCTGAGATGCATGAATGATCCATCAATGGATCATAAAAAATGGAATACAAACAGACTTAAGAACAAGAGTTGTAAATTATATGCACGGGCATAGTGTCCAACAAGAGTGTCCAAGTAAAAAAACAAGTAAAATGAATTACAAATTAGAAAACAATAGGTAAGCTGCCCCCCAAGCCAAGAAATATCCACCAAGGGTAACATTTCACACAATGGGGAAAAGATTCCTTAAAAAACTTCCTCATTAAAACAACATCCCTACTAGTGTTTAACAAGTAGATGAGGTATAAAACAAGCCTGATTTCTCAGAAGCGAACATAACTTTCTTAGCAGAACATTGTATTTATGAAGATCATTAAACTGACCATATTCGGAATGTATTTCAAGGAAGCACTGACCGTAAAGAGGAGAAATATATTCATAACAAGTACAGCAGTTTGCAGATCAATAGTATTTGGTACCTTATGCTTGCCAAACACCACGATTTGATGATTGATAAATTTGGGGCTCTATGGAGAGTTGCTCTAGTTTAAGCTCGACATTTTTACTTATATTTTTTCATTTTTCATTTTAACATTCCCTTTCTCCATTTCTAATTTTGTTCAGTTTGATGTGCATCAATTTGAACTAAGGCTCTGCAATGCAATTTCCATTGTAGAAGACTGCAATGTATTACAGGAAGAGTGATGTTAACTCACTCCTCCTGGCAGACTTTCTACAGACTAATTGTAGTGGGGCATTGAGAAATAAGGTGCTATCTCAGTAGATCTATCCACAAAGATCCATTGGTAAGACATCTAGTGACTTCACAAGGATCCTTTTAAACGATATCATGCTGATACCTGTTTCCACGCTTTCCGGTGGTAGTAGTCCTTGGGATGATCGAGAAGTGTGGCTAGATGCTTTAACCATGCTGATCCAAACATTTAGGACATCCTCACATATAACTGCGGAATATCTTCATAAAAATTTGGGTCCAAGATATTGATTGCTTTGATAGTTGACTGCATTAATTTTTACACTTTTTGGCAACCTTGTGAATCTTAAGTTTTCTCTGAGCACAGTAAACGGCAGCCACTATGAACCTCTTGGGAAAACTTTTCCCGGATGAGCTTGGAGTGCCCCTTTTGTTGCACTTACGATGATAAATATGGTAATAAATGTTTGTGTCATCTAGATAAACCCTTGCATCATGCAAAGAAACTACCTTATAAATGGTCCCTTTTAGATATTCTGTTTCTTTATGTCCCTGCTGCACTCGCCTTGACTACTAGCCCTTTAGGTCATGCTGGTTATGCCCCTTTCTTGTTATTTATTTTTGCAGAATTAGCCTCAGATGATAATCCATTTTGTGCAGCTGTGTTATGTGGCCCACACACAACTTATGTATGATAAGATCTTTCTTTTTACATATTTCTACTACCATTGTATCCCTGCCATAACAGAGTAATTTTTGCATCAGAATGCAGTCACATACTGATGAACCAATGTGGTAGTATGCACAAGCATGTCCCAGCGGAAGGAGAGGGAGGGCAATTCAAAATGGTCTGAACTTAAAAGGGGCAACCCTCCATATAACTGATAGTAGCTCACAGTCTCCAGGAGTCAGAAATCAGATAAGTTCCTCTGATATCTAGGCAATTGACTAGCACCTAGTTATTTTCTCTCATCTACTTGTTGGTACTAGTTTTTGTTTTGGGAGGTTAATATTTCTTTTAGTGAGCTGTTTTAAAGAAACCTTGTGTGAAATGTTTCCTTTGGTGGGCATGTCTCGACTTGAGGCAGCTTAAACATTTTCTAATTTTCTATTCATTTTGCCGTATTTTTACTTGGGCAGTGAAGTTCCAGTTTCTAAGCCAGTTTTTATAGTTTATGTTCTGAATGATGGGCTATCCTTGCAGTTTGGGGTTGCTTAACCTAGTATAGCAGCTGGGTGGTTTTGCAGCTTCTTGTTGCCTGTATTTAATCACAATTTTACTTGTTTAGAGTCATTTTTAAATCTTTTATCACCTAGAGTTGAGGCTATGTTACAGCTCAGAACAGCTTAATCTAGTTTCTTCTCAGTGAATACGATTCAATCACCTAGCAGGGCCTCTATCATTAGCCAACTTTGCCCTTTACTTTCTAACTATTGACTCTGCTCATTTCTAGGGCTAGATTATTGGCAGCAGGCCTTCAATACATCATCCATGCTGGCTCTCAAAAGCTAGCAGACAGACTCTACTCTCACCTGGTTGATCACCTAAGAAAACTACAAACATTTAAAGCCACATTCAAAGTCCTGGGTTTCCAGAATATGTCCTAACTATTGAAACAATGTTTTGCATCTTGGCCAGGGCTGGCTCCCTCCCCACTTGAACTTCCTAACATCACCAGTCTACCTACATTCATTTGCAAACATGGTAAGACTGCTAACTTTAGAGCAACATATTTCTGTGTGCATATGTATAATAAATATGAATCAGCTCATCGCATTCTTGAGACATTTATATGAAAGTTCCCTAGGCAATTGTTTCCTTCTAGAAATGCAATTTATGATCTTCTGAATAAATTTGATACTATTGATTCAGAGCGCATGCGAAGATATGCTGCTTAAAAAGAAGACCAATTAGACCAAATTGGTGCAAATCTTGAAAGTTTGCCAACAAAATACAACAAGATGGGGTTTCAGTGTCTTCTGCACATACAGCAACAAAATCTTATAAGTGTACATGTGTCCAAATGATTGTGAGTGGTTTCTTTCATCAGCGACTGAAGGGTTAATCAACTCACAGTTGTGTTCTTTTCAAATGGTACCAGCAAAATGATTATGTGAACACTCACAATATTCATCATTGGTATTCCAAAAATGCTAATTTTATATATTAAATCTAACTTTATGACAGAAAAATTAGAGTTTCGTATGCCTTTAGCCAAGGTGCATAATTGGTCCAATTTTTTATTAGCAGATAGTAAAATGGAAGAGAGGTACTGACCCCATTTTTTAATCAGCTGATTGAACATTCAACTCAAGGCTGTCTGTGATCTTGTGGAAGATGCTTGAAATTGCTTCAGAGGTGCCCATAATTTGTGAAAGTGCTCCATTTTTTCTGAAGTACTAAGATTTCAGAAAGTGCTAGCAAGGTGGGTCCCATGGTGCTTCACCATTGAACAGAAAAACGTTCGAAAGAACATAGAGGCTTCTGAATAGGTTTGAGGAAGAAGGTGAGCATTTTATGACCCAAATTGCTACCTGCGATGAGATGTGGGTACACCACTTAACCTCTGAAAACAAGAAAACGAGTACAGAGTGGAGGAGATAAGAGTACTCCATCAAGGGCAAAGCTTGCCTGTCAGCTGGAAAAATTCTTGTAACCAAGTTTTGGGACTCTAAAAGGTACATTGCTCATTGATTTCTATCTTGGATTAAGGACTGTTAATGTGGCATATTACTGCTAAACTGTTGGACATTGTGAGTGTCACCTATTGCAACAAAAGGAGCTGGCAACCCATTCATGATGTCTTGCTTTTGCTTGAAAATGCAAAGCTTCATACAGCAGCCATAAGCCAGAAACAATTTTGGAAAATTCATTGGACATCCATAGAACAGCCTCCTTACAGTCCCAATTTATGCCTTGTGATTATCACATGTTTGGGCCACCGAATGAGGCATTGGGAGGGAAAAGAATTAGCAATGATGCAGAGGTTGAGCCTTTTGTATGTAATTGGCTGTTGGCATACCTATCTGGTGGAGAAAATGCATTTCTGTTAATGTAGAAAAGTAATGTAATTGGTTTTGTAATGGTGTATGGTGAGAATAAATTTATTTTTTAAAAACTGGTTTATATTTGAGTGACTCTCATAATTACACAGGTCTTGCCTATAGGAGACCCCCCATAAAAAAAAAAAAAATATATTTCTTGCATCACTGTTTTTAGTGTGTTTTAAAGTTAATCGTTCTGTGGTAGGATTTAGTTTAAATGATTGCTACTATGGAAAGATTACTTTACAGATTCTGAGTTGGAACACTGTAACATGGAATGGACCTGTAACTCTGGTTTTCTGAAGTTTCTCTTGCTTCAGTGCATTATAATAAGAGGTTATTAGCTAAACGTTACAAGTTTGTGTTCAAAGCAATGGAGCGATACACAACTTACCATGTGGGGCATTATATGATAAACGTAGCAAAAATTTGTGCACAAATCGCTTGCATAGCACCAGCAACAGCAAACTGAACTTTGAAATCGGAAAAAATGAAAGTAAAGATAAATAATATTCCAAAATGTACGATCACCTTGGAATGAGATAATGCAGAAATGTGGCAAATGTTTTAGAATACGCAGACATTTTTTGGAAACATGTCCTGGCAACAGATAGTCTTGGAAGTGTTTCAGATCCTTTAGTAAATGTGAATAAGGTCATTATGTTTGCTATCTAATATTAACAATAACCACTGCATATATCTTTCATGTTACATTTTTTCAGATACTGTGATTAATCACCATTTGACGTTGGTCAAGTAATATAAAGATTATCAATTGCTTCTAATTTAGTTTTAAACAATTACACATGAATATTTATCAATCAATTAGTGTTTTTTTAACCTTTAATTAAGGATGCCATTTAATATTAAATGTCATTAGTGCCCCATATAATTTGACATTAAAGACTCCTCTTTTTTCAGGCTTTAGGTACTGTGCTGTAAATCTGTAACATGGGGAACCAAAGGATTAAACTTCTCTTTAAAAGGAACTCATATTTACAATTTTTATGCCCTAAAAGTCCATCAATCCTGATCAGGTATGAACCTACAATCTTGGGTCTATGAGGCAAGTAGATTACCACAAACTACCAGGATTAACAATAAATTGGGGTCTGCTGGTATTGCAGTATGAGGAGATACAGTAAGGACAGCTTGTATCAATATACTTGATGTTGTTGGCTTCTAAATTCCCTCTGAGTTACGTTTAATTCCCAATGAATGCATTTGATATTACTTCTATTGCTCCAGCTAACAGCTGTTAAACAAGGTTCCAGTGTTTGCCATTAAAGTAAAAGGCAAAAGCCACACAGTGAATAAATCATGTTTTTTTACCCTGGTTTTTGGTTTTGCTTGTTTAATGGTTTTTGAATGATGATCAAGCAATTTTGAGCATTATATTATTTTATTCTCTAAAGTCTCTACTGTATGTTTAGTTAAAAAGTACAGTGAAACTTTGATACATTGTTTTTTGTGGAGTAAACAAAAGAAATATGTTACTATTCTCATTTTTAAATATAAAAACATTGACGGTACTGCTTCTTACCCCTTTCTTTCAGAGACCCCCATGATCTACAATAACCTTAGGTCTTTCATGTGCTTAATAAGAGTACCCCATGACTTTGATTATAATAAAACTTTAGCTTCCTTTTTGTGCCGCATGCGTACTGCAGCAACTTTTGGTAGACAATGAAAACAACATTTCTTATCTGCAAGAGTTCATTTCTGGCTTTATCTATTATCTGTCTTGGGCACGTTTTTCCCCTCCACTATAATACATCTTTTGTCTTCGCACACTCAGTTCACCAATGCCTTGCCACATGAGAAAATAATATGCACCTTGTATGTTTAAAAAATATTGCACTGTGTTTGTTCCAATTTATCAAAGATTTGTGACTTAAAAAACAATCAAAAATACAAATTATATACCAAGGGTGCCAAAAAAGTATACATACATTCATAATAGATATCCAATTAATATACTTCAAAGTTAGACCGAAAAACAACAGTAATGTGTAGTACGATGTTCTGTAAACAGATGTGACTCACATACATTATGATAGCATTGCTACATGACAGGTAAATCAACAATGAACAATTGAAGCCAAGATTATCATTTGATGTTCTGTAAACAGATGTGACTCACATTATGTTATACCAGCGTTGGTACAACAAAATGGAGCCAAGATTATAGTTTGAACAGTGGAAAGCAATTATGAAGTGGTATTGGGAAAACCGAGAATGTTGTTGAAGTTCAAAGGCAATGGAGACGTGTGTACAGAACAGAACTACAGAAGCAAGTAACAATTGCACGCATTCAAGACAAATTTGACACTCATGGTATTATATGTGATGTTCACAAGGGCTGATCTGGGAGACCAGCAACAAGCCTCACATCCTTGGCTACAGTTTTGAGCACTCATTGCAGAAATCTACAAAGCAATGTGCAAGTGAGACTGGCATTAGTAGAACTAGTGTTCGTCAAATTATTAAAACAGCAAAGTTGAAAATTTTCATCCCAAGACTTTTGCATGCATTGAATGAGGATGACCCTGATCGGAGAATGCAGCATTGTTAGTGGTTTCAGAACATGGTGCAAGAAGATGAGGCCTTCACAGGGAAAGTTGTTTGGTCCAATGAGGCACAATTTAAGTTGAACGGAACTGTTAACTGGCATAACTGTGTCTACTGGTGTACAAACAATCCATGTATTATTTTGGAAATGGCTGTTAATTTACCTGGAATTAATGTTTGCTGTGGTTTGTCATCTAGGGGTCTGATTGGAACATTCTTTTTGAAGGAACAGTAACTGGCCCAGTACACCTGAACATGATATGCACATCTGTCTTACCTGCCATTCATACATTCTATGGAAATGAGGAATTTTACTTCGAACAGGATGGTGCAACACCACATTACAACCGAGATGTACATGTGTAACTTGATGACAATCTTCCAAGGCACTGGATAGGGCGAAGAGGTCCGACTGAGTTTCCACCTTGTTCTCTGGAACTTACTTCATTGGACCTATGGGGAACTCTTAAGAATGTTGTATACCATAGAAAACCAGCTATACTGGCAGCACTTCGGTAATAAATTGAAACGATATGTGCTGCAATCGCTGAGGACACTTTCACAAACATTTCTCAATCAGTAGTTCAACTTACTTAGAAGTGTATCGATGCTGATGGTGGGCATTTTGAGCAACTGTTGTAACTGTAAAAGTCTAACATGATTAGTGCTCATCATTTTCTGTTTGTGTGAATTCAGTTTTGTTATGTTAACACAGTTTTTTTCTTTGCTTAAGTCTGTATACATGTTTTTGGCACCCTCTGTATATATCTTAAAAATGAAAATTGATGTAGGAAAATGAACGATCTACGCAGGTTTTATTTCTATTATTAGTAATGAAATTATCTGCAAATAGATGCTTTCCAGAATGATGGATTGAGATTTCATTGTATAACAGTTCTGAATTTTACCATAATACAAAAAAGTTAGGTTAAATGGCTGATGAGCTGCCAAGCACAGTTTTATTATTACAATAATGACTGATCTCTGAAAATTGTATATTGTGTTTTATCATGATACTTATTACCAAATAATAAAAGGGGAAGGAAAGAAGAATATTGTAAAGAAACATGAGTGGTACTCTGCAACATTACTAAATGAAATAAACCATTAACCAAGAGTGAATTTCACTACATAAATAAAAGATTTTGAATAGTGAAATAGTGAACTTGAAACTTCTAGGATCATTTGGTCACAATTATCCAGAAGTATTCCATGCATGTATGCCATAACCTGTGCAAGTAGAAAATTATGTGAGGGCCTTATTTTATAGCAGCAGGTATTAACCATCACCAACCTGCTGACTCAAATGTGCATTATGCAAAATGCTTACATTCCACAATAATAATTGACCTACCTGAAAGCTGCTAAATTTATTAAAAAAGTAGTAATAAATGTTATGGGTTTGTATCGATCCCTTTATTTGTGCAGATATTTTAGAAGGTGCATAGATGTAGAATTATAGTAGGCATTTGAGAAATAAAGGAATTAGTACTCTGTAATGACTATAGCTAGCTAATAAAATAATGGCACAGGTGGTGTAAGCGAAATGTTTATTTTAGGACCTTGGGTTATATTCAGCCTGGTCCCCTGGAATTCTAGTAGGCGGCTGCTGATGAACCAGACACTGGGGACTGATGCAATTAAGGTGGAAATTTTGCGCTTTGTTTAATTATTCAGAGTTAACATAAAGGTTTGGTAAAATCATTTATTATTGTATTTAAATTTTTTTTAATTATTAGGGGCTATACCTAAAATGAGTGCAGACCCCCTCATAGTTTGTTATTTTCTTAGCATTTCCATAAACTCAAATACAAACTTATGCAGGGCCATCTGAAGGAGAATTAAGATAGTAAACCCAATTTTATGACATGCACACTCAGAGTTTGACCCTGAGAAATATTAAGTTGTACCTACTGCATCACCTTATACTGCGCTGGTATTTGGCAAAGCTGGGTATGGTTATGTGTAATCATGCTATAAATATATTTCAGTCAATCTTGACAAGTATATAAAATTGTCATTAAGTAAATAATTACTAATTTAATTCTGTTTATAAATAATAGACACTGTAGGGCATGAAAATTGCAGAAATATTTTTCATTTTATGAAATGTCACAATGGAGTAAAGATGATCCCATACAAATGTTGTCACTTCCAGCATTTGTATTCTATAAGCTAAACTTCTGCATCAGACTCACTTATTTTTAAGGAATGCCTTTATATTCTAAAACATTTGCTCTATTTCCATCTGGTTTCATTACTAACCAATTCCACCTAGTACATTTAAAGAAAAAACTAAAAAGTTTGTTTATCCTCCCATTTTGCTCGTGATGTTCAACAACTGCAAGTATGCCCCGTTTCTTTGCTGCAAGTCATGCATCGCTGGTACACAGAAAAACCCAAGCACCCCTATCTCTTTACACTTTAGTATCCTTCATGTTGTCTGCTAGTGAGAGTGTTTTGGAGCTGCTGATGGCTCCATTGCTCGACTCAATGCCACTGTCTTCTGTTTCTTCCCCACTGTCCAGCAGCGAAGCCTCCCCTTTCACAGTTTCCACAGCCCTGCGCTTGCCGAGAGCTGGTGGGTCCAGAACGAATGCTGTGTTTTTAGTTGGGAGATCAAGTTTAAGTCTATCTCTAGTGTGACGCAGTTCCCCAAGCCCCGAAGGTGACATTGGTGACGATGGGGATTGTGGAGGGTCTCTATCATTTGCGTCGTCACACAGAGTTTCTGTAACGTCATCAGACTCCCACTCTGTAACCTTATTCATCACTTCACTAACCTCCACGTCCTCTTCACGAGTATCCACAATGTTGTCATTAGATTGAACAGTCCCTGTCATGTCAGTGATGCCACTGTCGGGAGTGATGAAATCCAGCGACACATCTTCAATCCTTGTAGTGGCTCCTGGAAAGAATTGACTGCCACTGACCTCTACACCATTGCTGCCAACTCCTGAGAACTGGAACGGCCTAGCTGAGCTACTGATGAAGAACTCTCCATCTTCTGAGACCATACCTGCCAAAAAATATTCCTAATTAAACTTAACAGCCGTTCAAAGGGATAGGGTTGATTTGGAGCAATGATATTTCCTGAAGGGCACATAATTCTAGCAATTATAGAGGAAATAATTTGTTACTTAATGTGAGAAAGGTATATACAGATATTTTGGCAATAAGATTACAAGAATGGGCTGAGACAGAAGGAAGCTATTGGGATTAGGAAAGAAAAAGAGCTATAGATAAATACTTTATGATTCAAACAATAACAGAATCAGAGATTGCAAAAGAGAAGAAAGTTCTTCAACTTCAGAGCTAATTGTACAAATATGTATTTTGTAATCCATTCAAAAATCACCAATGTTATTAAAATGGCTAAATTCTAAAAGTTTGTAATGCATCATAAAAAGTTTAAGTATATTAAGACATAAGCTTCCGCAACTCATATTCATGGTAAAATACTTGGCTTCCCGGCAGTACAGAAGATTGCCCCACTTAAGTTCGGACAGCTTTACTTAATTTTATCCTTTCTCCACCACCAATCCTGTTCAACGTGATGTCCACAGGCTTGAACTATGGCTCTGAAATGCAATTTCCATTGTAACAGACCATGCTATTGAACAAGAAGGAAGATGTCCACTCCTGGCAGACTTTCCAGAGACCCTCAATTGTGGTATGACATTTTCAAGCAAGGTGCCATTTCAACAGACCAAATCTGCAAAATTCTATTGGTATGGCACCTAACTTCACAGGAATCTTTTTAAACAGTATCATAATGACACTCTTTCCACAGGTTTCCAGTGATAGTAGCCTGGGATTATCGAGAAGTATGGCTGGATGTTTTATTCATGTGGATCCAAACATTTGGAGCATCTTCACCATATAAATGTGCAATATCTTCATAAAAAATTGGATCCATCTACTTTGCTTTGGTAGAGAATGCATTAATTTGTACATTTTTGGCAACTCAACAAATTAAATTCAAAATAAATTTTGTATTGGAACTAATACAGTGAAGCAACCAATTTATTCTTAATTAGATAGTAAGTAGATTTAATACTCTTATGCTCCACTTACCATTGAATTATACAGAATATGTTTCACAGGCCTTTGCCCGCATCACCAGCTGTGTGTCTACTGCAGGATTTGTTGGTTGAATGGGCTTAGTGTAGCTCTTGTGGACATTTCATGAACTTTTGGATTATTTTATCTTCTGTTGATATCTCAAAGTTCACGACATTATCTTAATTTTTTTTTATAATTTTTCCCCCCATATTCCCAGCTCAAAGGGTCTATCTATGAATTTCAATTATTTGACTTCCATTTCTATATCATTTTTATCTCTCCAAAAGTGATGTGCAACCGCTGATCTATCTGATTGTATCTGATGTTTCTTCAGTGTTCCTTTAGCCTAATTCCAATGCTTTTTGTTTTGTCAATATATACTTTGCTGCATTCCAAACAATTGATAATTGATTTGATATGTAGCAACACCAATATTTGTTTTACTACTACGAAACTTGGTATATACCATTGAAATAAAATAATAAAAATAGTTTCTGAAAATGAGTAAAATTGGACCATTAGAAGTAGGGGTATAAACTGAAATTTAAAAAAAGTTCTAGCATTTAATTTTTTCTTAATTGATCACAGAAACCATTTAAGGAATGACTTACCCAGGCTTTTAAAATATCTTGCAATGCTTATATTATTTGATACTACAGATATTTTTAAGTTGTTGCATCTTTCTCGATATACTACTGAATTCAAATGAGCCCACAAAAAGAAATCCAAAGGCAACTACCTGGGGGTTTTGCTGGCCACTCTATGTGACCTCTCCTATCAATGCATCATTATGGAAAAACCTGGTCTAAGTGCTAACGAACATTTTGTTTGTAGTGAGCTGGAGCTCCATCTTGTTGAACATAGATGTCATCGTTAGGTAGTCCTTTGTTGACTGGTTGTGAAACAACTTTACAATAGATGGTACTAAGTGATTTCAAATAAAATCCAAATATCTATTAGCATATAGCATTTCTCTAAAGAAGAAAAGATCAATTATATGGTGCCAGCACAAACATTAAGCTTTTGCAGATACTGCATGTGGTTCTCCTCCATTTTTTGTGGGTTTACATCTGACCAGTATTTGCCATTGTGTCTGCTGACATTCAGTCAAAATGCGTCTTCATCTGCAAATGCAATTTGTCTAAGAAAACCTGAGCTGTTGTTAATGCACTACTCCATCATTAATTCACAAAACTGCATTCTTGCATCAGGATCATTTTCTGAAAGTTCCTGGAAAAGTTGAATTTTTTAAGGATGTTGCTTTGTACTTTATGGAACTTTGGCATATATTTGATTCTAATAATAAATTTGTAGACACTTTTGGATTTTGTTTCACATGGAGAACATCTAATGAAGTATTCTCATCAGTTCCACTTTTCAGACTATTGATATTAGTAAGTCCTTTATGCCTCCAGCTTGAGTAAATTTCTTTATGAGCTTTGTTACTGTTGTATTTGATTACAATCTGGATGCATATCATTAAATAAATTTGCTGCCTCTCTATGAAATTATTGCCTCTCTCCATAGCCAAGTACTGCCATGGTCGTTAAGGCATGAACTCATGGTGGCATGTCACAGGTTCGAATCCCACCAGGACCATCCTCCCTGACTGAGTTTTTTTCCAGGTTTTTCTCAGTCCTCATGAATGACAAAGCCGGGGAGGTACCCTAAACTTACACCTAGAACGTTTCATTCCTTAAAAATAAATCCTTTCCCAGTATATCATTTCATTTCATGTATCCACAGTGTCCATCGCCTGTGGTGCCTCTGTAGCAAAAATGGGCATTAACACCATTCATTCATTCATTCATTTTTTTTCCATAGCCAAGTGTAATTAAAATTAGATTTCTTTTCCTTTCGCTCAACATCAGATAAAATTATTTAAAACCCTAGATGTCAGATTTAATCTCTTAAATAAAATGTTTCTGTTTCAATAAACATGATTCCATGAACACAAATAAAGGACGGTATTTATATTATCACTGATAAAACACAGTAAATAAAAGCATTTATTATTCGCTACAATTTTTTGATTTCTTGATTTAGTAACAATAAATATGTACTGACTAGTGTGGGTACTTTTCGAAAAGTTCTTAATGAACATTATTCCAAAATGTAAAAATATATTGGGATTCCATTTAAAATACGAGAGTTGGAGTTGCTTCTGGTTAAACCCCTGATACATATTATTGAATCATATGCTTCAAACATTATTCAGGTGGTGCAGGACATTTAACTAATGTTATATAACACAATACTGAATGGTAGATAACTGTGAAAAACAATCATGCTATCTATGAATGATACAGAGTAATAAAAGATGTAATTCAATGTGTTGATTATTGGGAGTGTTTCGACATAAACACAAACTCACCACCACAACCAAAGTCATAGTCCACATTGCTCAGCTTGTAGAAGTCCAATTGCTGTTGAGATGGGTTGTCGTCAGGATCTGTATCTGTGTCCTGGCTGTCAGCAGGAAGAGTATCACCATCCAACAGCTCCCAGTCTGGCCAACATCATGCATTACATGTGTCAGGAGTTAATATTTTAAAGTGCTGTGCATTTTAGGATTATCATGCAACAGTGCTAACATCAACAATTAACAGTAAACACAGACATCTTGGTGTAATAGTGCACTGTAGTCAACATACGAGAAAGTTTACAATATTATCACATTTATAAATCTAGCAATGTTGTTGCTATGTGTAAAATTGTGCAAGTACAGCTACAACAATTTTGCACTTCAATGCAAACACTAACAGAAATAAAAAAGAATATACAATCATGTTTCCAGAGAGCATAAAAAGTATGGTAATCATAAAGATCAAGAATGGGTGTAAATAGCAATAGACTAATAATATATTGGTAAATACAACAGATGCTTAAAAAGTATGGCATAAAAGCAAGTTAAAGATTTTGTTTGTTAATGTAATTTTTATTGAAATGTAGCAAATTACTCTTTTGGTTCAATCATTCTAAAAGTTAAAATTTTGATATTTTTGTACTTAACCCCATTAAGCCATTAAGATTTTTTCTGGTAACTTATATGTGAGCATTAATAATTTTTTTAATTATACACTCTCAGCCTTCACTGCTTAATAAATATTTATCACTTTTTAATTACAATCTTGAATCAATACATATGGAAGATTGCCCCACTTAAGCTTGGATGACCTGGAATGGCTTCCCCATTGTAACACTGGCAACCATGTTAGTTTGTGTTTGTAGACACTGCTGGTACAGTTAGGTACAAGAAAATTGTCATACCATGAGAGATAAGTTGGCATATTTTTTAATGTCTTGTCTTACACGGATTATAAAATAATTAGGGACAACAACAGTGTTTTGTCATAATACTTGGAAATACCAAGCGTTTGCACCCCTTCCATTGTACCACAGCTTTTTACATCAGTGCTTGCTTACTTATGTTGAAGTAGGCTTTCTTTTGGTTTTTGAATCACTACTGTTTAATATAACAAATTATTATTGAAGAAATCACTCAGATTTCACTAATTTTGTTCCACTTACTTGGACATATTTCAAAGGCTGTTGCCTTCATCTTCAGCATGATTCCACTGTCTACTTCTCAGCATGGTATTAAGATGTCGCTCTGTGGGTTTTAGACCTTGGTGATGAGGTTACTATTGTTTGGGAGATCAAATTGAACCAAATTTTCCTTATTTTTGTTTATGAATATATATTTTCTCATACTGTTAATTCTATGGGTTTTTGAAGAGCTTTTAAGGGTTTTGGTTCCTTTTGAAAAGTGTGGTTCTTTTGCCAGAAATGGTCTGATATTGCTGATTTTTCCATGTGTTTATGCTTTACATTTCTCACGTGTTCCTTAAATCGTATGGTAATATTTCTTTTCGTTTGACCTATGTATTTCACACTGCAGTCTTTGCAAATGATTTTGTAAATGCCTGATTGTTTTCCTGGCAGAATGTTGTCTTTGGTGTTGGTTTTTTAAACTACTGTTGTTTACTGGAGCCAAAATG
Source organism: Metallyticus violacea (assembly GCA_030762175.1). NCBI lineage: Eukaryota > Metazoa > Arthropoda > Insecta > Mantodea > Metallyticidae > Metallyticus > Metallyticus violacea. The sequence goes on from CM060830.1 coordinate 4,530,089, forward strand.
ATGTTTGCCTCTTTAAAAATCTTCTGGAATTTTTGGTGTGCCCATGGGTGGAATGTAAATTTCTTATAAATATGATCTCCTTTGTAGCCATTTAGTGTGGGCACATCTTTTATGTGTTTGTTTTTTGAATTTTTCTATTTTCTTGTTGACCAAATCTATTGTGTAACCATTTTTCTGTGATATATCTATGATTTTATGGCACTCCAATTCCTATTCTGTCTCATTTATTGATAGGTTTGTTAAATTGAAAGTGAGATTATTAATTATGGTGAGTTTATGTTGTCTTGGATTGTGGCTGTTGTATTTAATATAATTATCTGTTTGGGTATCTTTTCTGAATATGCCAAATTCCAGATTATTGCCATTTTTTATAATTTTTATATCCAAGAAGGGAAGAACTTTGTTGCTTTCTATTTCCATTGTGAATTTAATAGTGCTGTCTTGTAGGTTGAGTAGTTTTATTGCACCCTCTTTCTATTTTTCATTTACTATTGCAAAGATATCATCAGCATAATGGTACCGACATTTGTATATATGTGGAAAAGCCTCAATTAATTTTATTTCCAAGAAACTCATGTACATATCTGCCAAAATGGACAGAGTGGGTTTCCCATTGCTAGACCCACAGAGCGACATCTTAATACCATGCTGGGAAGGAGACTGTGGAATCATACTGAAGATAAAGCAACAGCCTTTGAAACATGTCCAAGTAAGTGGAACAAAATTAGTGAAATTTGAGTGATTTCCTCAATAATAATTTGTTATATTATACTATATATCATGGTGAAAATTTTCACTATTCAAAACTACTGTTTACTTTGTTGGTTTTGTTAAAAATCATCAAAATGTTGTTGGAATTGGAGAACTATGCTATTCATAGAAAAGAGGCATACAAAATTGCATAAAAATAACAGTTACAATTCCACCCATACAAATATGGATTGTTTTACAGCTTGGCACACAGAATAATTAACATCCCAGTCACAGAAACTGAGTACAAAATGGAATATCAACAGATAATTCATACAGCATTGATCAATGGTTTCAACAAAGACCAGTAATAAAAATTATAATAAATTTAAAACACAAAAATCTATAAGAGAAGTTTCCACATCAAGGAAAGATGTAAATTCAAAAGTTTCATATACCATCCAACTTACCATGACAAATTCAATACAATATTCAAAGAATACGGCATAAAGTTAGCCCCAAAGAGCAAACTTAACATCAAAAATTTATTAAATTGCACAGTAAAAGACACCATACCAACAGAAATCAGAAATTTATGGAATCAAATGTGCAGATTGTGATCAGAGACACATTGGAAAAATGAAGAGAAATTTGGAAATTGAGGGAAAGAAACACTTTACGAATTTTTAGGCAAATTGATAAATCAGCAGTGGCAGCTCACTTTTGGAGCCCAAATCATGAAATTAAACCAGAGGCTAAGCTGCTGAAATAACCTAACAACTCAATGGAGCCATGGGTCCCGTGTCGTACATTTACGGCACGAAAAAGAACCTGAAGCCTGAAAGAGAGGCCTCTGAGCAAAATTTGTCGGTTGTTTTACGCCCTGAGTAGAATGGGATGCTGATGACCTAAGATGTTAAAGAGCGTCCATAAATAAAGCAATAAAAAAAAAAAAAAACAAATTGCTTACAAAAGACTCGAACTCTTTTGTCCTGTGAAACCCAATGGGTACACACCTTTGTAATTTTGTTTGACACTCCAGCTTGTAAAGGGTTATGCACCTACTAGCCACAATCAACTCAGACACAACCTCAATGTTCCTCGGAGACTGCAATTTTGATGCACGACAAGTCACATTCTTCTATGCAAATTCCTTGCTGCTGACAAACCCATTAACCCAGTTGTAAATGGTCTTCTGTGCAAGAACTTCTTGACCACATACCACTGTTAAATATCTATGAAATTGTGCAGTTTTGATGTCTTCCTTCTACAAAACTGCAGTCCATCTTTTTTCATGATTCTCACCTTCCATCTTGTCCATGTCTTTATTTGACAACAAATGAACACTGTACTTTCAACACAAATTCTGCTTAGAACTGGCCTTTAGCATCTCGTTGTTGATTTGCTTTATTTACAGATGCTCTTTAGCATCTGAAATCATCAGCAATCCCATTCAATTCAGGATGTGAAATGGCCAATAAATTTTGCTCAAAGGCCTCTTCTTTCAGGGTTCAGGTTATTTTACATGCTGTAAATCTACCACATGGGACCCATGGCTTTACTTCCCTTCCAAAGTAAGTCATACTTCTTAGGATTTTTATGCCTGAAAAAATCAATTGATTCTAGCCGGGATTAAACCTGCAATCTTGGGTTTAGGAGGCAAGTATGGTTACCACTACACCACCAAGACTACTATAGCATCTGCATAGCATATTAATATCAGTTCATTGCCCTATGAATGGACTTGACTTTTGGTACAATTTTATTTGTTTGAACCAGGGAATTTGCCTTGCAAAGATTTCTGCTAATGACATCTTATTGTTTTTTTTTTCTACAACATTACTAATAATGTAGTGACCACATTCTTGCTAACATCAGAAGAGCTAAAGTGCCATACACAATCAACTAACACGTAATACCAAGAGATGTTCAGGTTTAATGTTCATTTTGAGCAGTCTTCACGATTATTCACATAATATCAGATTTTTCACTTACCAGCAAAACTTGCATAGTCAACAACAGGTGCCTGGTATGACATACTGCTCCAGTGAGGTTGTCGAGTTGGTGAGTCAAAGCCTTCACTATCAGAGTCACTATTTTCTCTCGGATACTCATACACACAGTGGTATTTCTGTTTCTTAAAGGATACGTTCTTCTTGTGGTCCTGTAAAATGCAACATTACACAATGTCAAATTCTGCATCTCAAAGTTTACAAAGTTCATTGAGTAAACAATTTTGCATTTAATTTATATATCTAGTTAACCAAAAAAGTTATATCACCATTATTTGTAATGCTTAAATTTCAAGAATTGAAAATAACTAAATAAAGTTACGATGGCAACAGTTAAGCTGGCAGGTTCAAGCTTTACTAGTTCCGAGAGGCACAGTCAAACCCCTAAAATGATTTTACAAGCTTTTGCATTAAAAGTGGGGAACATTCCACCTGCAGCAGCATGGAAAAAATGCCACACTTTTGATGCTGGAGTTGTGAATGAATAGATGATACAAAATTCCAGGAGGCCAACGAAACCCTTGAGAATGAACCACTACAGGAATGTCGATAACAACGGATAATTAGTGAATGTTGAGGTCAACAACAGTCAGATTTGTATAGTTTAATGTCTCTTATAAAAATGAAAGCTTAAAGAAACAATGAATGAAAATTTGTAGAAATGAACCTGGAGTTCACAGTGTTAAAATTACCTTGCATTTTACCACATCAGGGTAAGGGAAGATGTTTTAAAGATGTGTTTGGCTCAAATGAGTTAAAAAGGATCTATTATGGTATAATATACCCTCATTTACACTATAGTATTGAGGTTTGGGGGGCTGCAGCAAAAGTGCATATGGATAGATTATTTATATTACAGAAAAAGTGTATTAGGCTAATTTCTAAATTGGAATATAGACAGTCATGTAAGGATGCATTTGTAAAGCATGGAATGCTAGCTGTCTACTTTCTCTATGTGTATAAGTCAATATTATGCAGTGAATCAAAGAATTTTATAAAAAATAATAAGATTCATAGCTATAACACTAGAAATAGTAAAGATTATCATAGGTATGCTTATAATAAACAAATAGTATGTAAGGATGTAAATGTAAGATGATGTATTGTACAAAAGAGTACAATAAATTGCCACCAGAGATTAAATCGGTAGAAAAATACTAAAGTATCAGTTGAAAAAATACCTTATAAATAGAATTTTATATTCATTGGATGAACTGTAATCAATTGTAATCTTAACAGTATTTGTAGGTGAACTCTTTTAACTCTCAGAAACATGTATTAAAACCTGTCCTAAGAATAAGTTATGATTTGTTACTCCAGTTATTTGACAATGTCTGAAACTTTCGTGAATCAGTCTATCGACAGCAATAAATTTATTATTATTATCATTATAATTATTATGATATTGAGTACTCAAAAATGATATTGATAATTTTTTCTACTTTTGGTTACAACTCTTTTATTTTAAATTAAATGCACAATATGTTTTTACATTTTCAAATAATGCTCGTTAACAGCTTTTCAAAAGACACTTCTGTACAAAATGTTACTAAATCAAGAAAATAAAAAGTGTAGCAAACAATAAAACACTTCTTTTGTTTACTGTATTTTGTCAGTAATAATATAAATTTCTTGGAACCATGTTTATTGACACAGAAACGTCTTATTTAAGGGATTACATCTGACATCTAGTGTGTCAAACAGTTCTATTAAAGCTCTTTTAATGAGCATTATTGAAAAAGTGAAAATATATTGGGTATTCTATTTAAAATAAAAGTTGGAATTACTTCTTGTTAAACCAGAAGTGGAAAAAAAATTGTTAACATAATTTTTCAGTTCTCAGTATACGGCTATCCCCAAACACTGAGATTTATGTCACTAAACCACATGCTTCAAAAGTTATTTTGGTGATGCAGGACTTTTAACTAATTCTACATGATACAAAATACTGTACAGAAGATTGAAATGTAATCTGTGGGAAGTAATTTAGGTATAGGCTTATGGCAAGAATTAAAAATAGAATATAGAAAAACAAAATGTATCAGTTAGCTTCAAATAAAAAGAAATTGCTGAAACTACAGGAAAGGTTTATATGATAAAATGGGAAGGGAAGGATTTGCTTGGGCTACAACAGGAGTAATAAAATAGATTTTAAAGGGAGAATATCAAAAGACACATGCCTATTGTGTAGCAAAAAAGACAGAATATTTTGGTATGTGAGAATCAAAAAAATGGAGAGAGCAAATATTACCTAAAATATGGAGAAAGCTATCAATAAAAATCACAGGAGAAAATGACATAAGTAGCCTAGGAAATTAATAGTTAAATGAAAACAAAAACGGATAAAGAAAAAAAATATGATAGTAATGGAAGATGTAGACTGGAGTTCAAGCTATGTAAACACAACTTAAGAAATAGATTTCAATCACATAATTGTATTCTAAATTATCATTAATTGTTGTCATTTTTAAATTCATGTATTGAACACAGTATAAGAATATACAGTAAGGACAGTTTGCATGAGCACCTTTGATGCTGTTAATCATAAGTCTGATCTGAGTGGGTTTATTTCTCAATGAATCCATTTAATATCACAGCTATCACCACAGCTAACATATGTGTTAAACGTAGAAGTTGCAAATTCATTACTTAAAATGTGAACTATAACTTTTAAAAATAGACATGAAATTCCACCATTTGTCACTTGAATATAAGATAATTGTGCAGAACATTCATTAATTAAGTTGGGTAAACCATGTTTTTTCCACTCTGGTTTATCACTTTTACTATTATATTAGTGGTTTCTGAATGACGCTCAAGCATTTTTATGCATTATTATTATTATTATTAGTATTATTATTATACTTTTTTCCTAAATGAGCACTTTATGTTTAGCTGCAAAAGTATAAAATTTCTGAATTTCACCATTGTACAACAAGTAAAGTTAAGGAGCTATGCTTGTGATTTATAATTATTACTTAAATGATTGATACCTGAAAACTGTACATTGTTTTCTGTGCATTACAGTAGTATACCAATAATACACTTACTATCAATAGTGGAATTTGGGAAAGAGGATACAAATATTGCAAAGTGAATGATATTCTCGAAAATTACTAAATAAAATAAATAATTGGTATCCAAGAACAAATTTCATTGCACAAATACCACCTCGAGTTGCCAGTACTTTACAACATAAGAACAGCTTAGCATAGCATATAATAATAATAATAATAATAATAATAATAATAATAATAATAATAATAATAATAATAATAATAATAATAATAATAACAACAACAAAAAAAACAATAACAACCTGTGACCTGATTCATAAAAACTAATTAATCACATGACAGGTGACAGACAATCGTTTTACAAGTTCTTGTTTCATATTAAAGCATGTCAAATGTACAAAATTGTCACGACACAAAATTATCATATTCTGTTTCATATAAGTTTTAGAATGACAATTTGTCAGTAATATTTTAACATGTTTATTTTTTGAAACAAAATATTGTCACACAAATGCTGACATATCTATAAGATTGTCATACAAATGTAACAAGAGAATGTTTGTCTGTTGAAGCAGGTGCAACAGCAATATGAGATGGTACGTTACTGGACTGGTTCTATAGCGCGCCAACAGATAGAAATGCAGGGTTGCATGCACAGCCCTATGGGGCTGTAACCTTGAATTACCAGTGTGCAAAGCAACATCTCTGTATCTACATTGGGAATAGTGCAATCAGTATTTTGTGATCACGTGTGCACATTAGCCTGCGATTTTGTAATGAACACCCAAGTTGCAACAAAAAGCTAACATGCAGTTGTGGGTTTAACTTGGGAAATCTGTCACTGAGACATTAAACATGCTTCAGCAATCTTATGATGATTATGCAATATTTCATGAGTTACTGTGCTTCAAAAGTTGAAGATGACAAGCATCGCCTGCTAAAATGTTGAAAAAGTCTGGAAAAGCTGTTCATTAGAATCGTAGGAAAACAATGAAATTGTTGACATCATTAGTTTTTTGTTTGGGTCAGTACAGGCAAAGATAGCCATTTTAACACCGCTAACGAGATACAGCATGAACTGCAGGAGGTTCTACACTCATTTACAAACAACGAATTTGAGGCTGCATTTCTAAAGTGGCAGAAACGCTGAGACTGGTGTATAGCTGCCCAAGGAGACCATTTCGAAGATGGTATTTAAAATAAAGTAAATTATGTCTTTTCTTTGTAACAGAACCAGTCCGGGAACTTTTTGATAGCACACCTCGTACTTTATCGCAATATACAAAACAAAGCTCAACCGATGATGGACATAAAATAAGTTTCTAAAAATATTTTTCTTTAAAATTTTCAATAGAAAGCAGTGATTATGTAAATGTGCTCACAGCTTACATTCATTTAGTAGTTGAATTAATGCTGTCGGCCATGGTTAATTTATAGTTTGCCATATTTATTACAGTCACATGTTGCTTGTTTACGTTTATTGTAAAATAAGCAGTAAGGTGATAGAGATCATACTTTATAAATAGAGCCAGGAATTTATGCAAAATGCTCTTTCTATCTGGATGGATATATTTAAGAGTCAGAGAGAAATGAACACATTTCCATATTTTTGGGGACTGATAGGTTTTTTATTTTGCCTTTTTTGCCCTTTTTGACTTCTGTTGCTTATTTTATGGTTAAATTTTTTTTGTTGTTGCCTGTTTTGGATCTTTTCTGTGATTATTTATGCACATTTAAAAAACACATAAAGAATTTCAACATAGTGAAGTGAAAAAAGTTATAAAAATTAAATGGCCTGTTAATCTCACAAAATATCTATTGGGAATCTTGTTATACATTTATTTGTTTTAAAGCAGTCAAAAACTTTCTCCTCAACCCATTCACTTAAGCTTTTCAAATAACAGAACCTTCATTAGTGAAAAGAATGCATGGTTACCTGGACTATACAAATATCAGGAAATAGAGAGGATGAACAAAGTTCTGTAGAGTTCAGTAGTCTTGGCGAATGGCATTATATTGATCTGTTCAAGACAATTCTAGGAAATTTGTGGTGGGGGTAAATTCTCAACTGTATAAATGTAACAAACAATTGCAAGCGAGGAAGATGAGAGCGGTACAGCTGTGCAATAAACTGTCCCTACAATGTGTTCAGTACAGAAGTAAGAAATGCTTCCCCTATAAATGCTTAAACATAAAATGAACTCGACCAGAAACTACTGTGCATCTTTTGCTCATTCACCAGGACTTGATCAATGTTGTATCACTTGCATGACAAATGTTAAGATTGTGGTTACATGGCAAACTCAAAGCATTAATTATCATTTAGCTGTACATATGGGGTTGCAAGAACCAACAAATCATATTAATGATTGTTACTTCTGCATGAAAAATATATCTGGCATGTCTACGAAAAGTAAACACATTATTCAGTATACAGATATACCTTCTGCCATGCGACATATTTCACATAGCGAGATAATGCCTGTACCTGTACCCTCTAAGATATGAGAAGTAATAGTAATGGTGAAGGAATTCCCGGTCTGAGTTTCCCTGGAACCAGAGGCCTCTCTTCAAAAGATCCTGACTTTCAACCAGATAATCCTGAATGTGAAAGATATTTTGTAGAGCAAGTATGAATGATTTGACATATGACTTCAATTTGTCAAAAGAAGAATTTGAACTTCTAGGTTCTAGGCTATAACGATGGAAATTACTTGTACTTGGTACAAAAATTACAGTTTTGAAATAAACTTCAGAAATTTGCAATGGAGAAGAATATATATTTCTGTGTAGATGTTAATGTTTTAATGAGTGAACTAGGATTGAACATAACCCAGATGACTGGCCATTGTTTATAGATTCCATCTAAGTTTAGCTTAAAAGCTGTGTTACTTCATAATGGTAATGAATTTTCATCTGTTCCAGTTTTCCATTCTGTAGGTCTTAAAAGAGAGTTATGCAAGTATGGCTAAGATTGTGCATGTTTTAAAATTTGAGGCTCATTGCCGGAAGATGTGTGGTGACATTAAAGAAATTGCTTGGTTTGCAAGGGGGGGTTTCACAAAATTTTGTTGTTTTTAGTGTTTATGGGATGTTGTGGTACAACAGTGCAAAAAGTGGCAGGAATATTTCCAGAGGGAAAGGAATGTAAAAGAAATACCACTGGTTCTTCTTCCTCCCTTACACTTGAAACAGTTTCCACAGTTAACATAAGAAACATTTTTATTGGATCTCCAATCAGAAAACTTATGGAGGGTGAAATGTTTGAGAAAACTTTTACAAATGCCTGAGTTAGTAGCTTGGCAATCATTTAAAAGGGTTGTATGTGGTTTTCTCGGAAACACAAATGGGGGAGGGGGGAAAGAATAAAAGAACAAATAAGAAATAAAAAGAAGGTATAAAACTTTGGTGTCAGATTCACTGAAAATGCTACAAAAACATGGGTTGCCTTGTCTTTGAAAGTTCATTTCCTCTATTCACATCTAAAGGTTTTTCTGGAAAATCTGAGGAGCAGTTTCATCAAGGAGAAGAGGTATCATGGTTGTAAGGCTCCAGTGATGGGGGATTATGAGGGAGAGCAAGCAGAAGTACAAGAGAAAATCATATTCTACCACAAATTACAGGTATGTTTCCTTACAATATGACCCAAATGTTATTGCATGCATATAAAAGTACATTTATGAATTAATCTTAACCTAGCAAGAATACATCATTATATCACATATCATAATAATTAAACTAACATAATATTTTATCTGAAATCACACATGGGAGTTTCTGTTTAATTTATTAAAAAAGAAGTAATAAATACACATAATAAACTCGTGGCTTGCACACTCAAGAGTTTCATCCCGCAAAATACCCAAGACGTCTCTATGTACCTCCTTATACTTGTGTATTGAAAATTTATAATTCTAAAAAAATGTATTTTACAAAGTTGGTAATTTAGACGTAGCTGAGAGTCTCCTGGATATTCAAGTGGGGAAACTGGTGATGAGTGGAAGCAGCAATAAATATGATAAAATGTCAACATATATTTATTTACAACACAAGCAAAACCAAAACTTACATATGCTTCATCTTCCTCCTGTGAGTAGCATGCCGGTATCACAGAAAGAGAGAAATATATACAGTGAGTAGTGCAATTCAGGGAAAGAAAGTACCAGATCTTCGCTTTCAAAGGAGAAACAAATTAACACAAAGGTCACTAGATAAGTATTCTGACATGCCTTAAACTAATAAACTTAATATTAATAAAAGTAAATAACATTATAATAGAAATAATTACACTGTATTACATTAGCCAGAGCATGTTGTTTCCCTTACTGGCTGAAGATGGTTTTTAGGTGAGCTCAGCCATCAGGTGGTTTGAAGGATGAATTTACCCACACAGTCCAATGGTGAAACTTTGAAATTCCTGACCTGGTTTTTGTTTTTAATGATTAAGCAGGAGCAGTTCCACAAGGTTACCACTTTACACAACCCCCAAACATTTTCACTTTTAGTCCAATAACTATTACTTGATGTGTTTTTATGCATATAAAGCCTATAGAGAACTCTAATCTTGCACCTGAAGTTTCTGTTTTAGGTTCATTTGGTTTGCAGTCTTATATGCATGCAGCATCTGAAACATCACCTCTCATCACGTGCATTCCCAGGGAAGTTTACCTTGGATTTTATACAGCCTGATTGCTGCTGCATTACAAAGTTGAATAAACAATTTAAAAGACTGTTAAATAAATGTAATGAAATAGTATATTAGAAGCAACACAGTCACATATTAAATTTTTTTAAAAATTGTAAAAACTTTAAAAAAATTTTCATATGGAACTAACACAGTGAAGCTCACATGAATTAAATCTGTCATCTAACACTCTTCATGCTTCACTAACTTTAAAAATATTCGGTTCCGGTTTCAAAGATATATTATCTCCATCTTCGGCCGTGGACGACTCAGTCTGAGTCTGAGTCTGAAACTGAGACTGTGTTGTCCACGGCCGAAGATGGAGATAACGTATCTTTGAAACCGGTACCAAATATTTTTAAGGTTAGTGAAGCATGAAGAGTGTTAGACGACAGATTTAATACAGTCACGTATATTTACAGAGTGTAACAAAAGGGTATGTCAAAACTTTGAGAAAACATTCTTTACATACAAGTATATAGGATAAAATAATATAATAAGAACATGGGTCTCAAATTGCTTTATTTCCTGTTAGAACTGTGGGAAATGGAAATTCACATGAAATGTTCAAAATATCCTTCATTAGCAGGAATACACTGATCAACCCACCATTGCATGTACTCCCTGATGCACTCATGTATCCCTGGAGTATCTTGCGCTGTCTGGTAGCCTTGCAGAATGTGAGCAAAAAGACTCTCGATTCCTTTGGCTAATTCACAGATATGAGCATGTGCCAACTCCATGTTTGAATACTGTACTTGAAACGAGGTCCTTAAACACACAGAACTGACACTTCAAGCTCGGTGCTAGGTCAAGCAATGAAGTGAGTAGCATAACAAGCAAACAATGCAGTACAGAACATTCATAATGATGAACGTAGGAACTAAGAGTAGTTACAACATCCCCACCCAATTTAACCAGAGGTAAAAGCGAATGTTTACTCACTGTACGTATTAAGCTACTATTCTGTTGTGGGTTATTGGCTCAGGACAGCTATGCTGGCATTCTTGCTGGCATATGACACCGCGTAAATGTAAGTGTAGACAAAGGGCTCTAACAAGGAAATAAAAAACATTTCTGGACCCACATTCATATAACATCAACGTTCTGACATACCTTTTTGTTACACCATATGAATTTTCAATTCCATAACTACCTAAGTCTATTTTGCTTAAGGGCACTTCGTAGAGGTTTTGGATCATAAATTAATTTTTGTTTTATGCACAATACAAAACTACCAGGTTTGCAGATTATGCCAATATATAATTGTTGTATGTTTGGAGCATTTAAATGGTTTTAAATCACAATATAAATATGGCTGCCATGCTGTTACACAACACACTCTTTATTTCTTTTATCATTTGACATAACTTGCATATTTTTAACTTAGGTGCACTTCTATATTCACGTGTTGTAGTTGTCAAACTACAGACAATAGCCTTTCTTTTCATACCTCTTGCTCATGCAAAACCTTTATAAACACTTTCTAATTATTCTGGTTAGGAGTGTATAGAAGACAATCAATCCTATGGAGTTGGATTGCACTGAAAAATCTGTAAAATTTATCCCTTGATTCTGAAAAATTTAGTTTGGATAATACAAAATGTATATATTCTCAAAATTTATATCAATGATTTGCTTAAAAATGTCAAGATATGTTTAATTTTACGTGACATTTTTTGATAAAGTAATTTTAACTGAATTTAAATGTAGAAAATGACACAAAGTATAATTAATATTCATTAAAATTAAAAAATATTTCTCTAATGAAGGCATATATCGAAAACTTCTGTGTAATTACAGTTGAGACTTTCTTAAATAACCTGTAAGTATTCCAGTCTCCAACACAGCGTATATTCTGAAAAAAGTTTCATTTTTAAGCACTATTTTAACACTGGGTATTCTGGAATGCCCAATTTTATGAATGTATAAAAATTTTTACTGGGTTGTAGGTGCAATTTTAATTAAAATTAGTCTGGAAGTATGAGGGTAAGACATTTAGTAAGCTAAAAATTTATGTGGAAGTCTACTTGTTTGAATGAGGCTTCTAAAGTTATTGCCACTAGATGGCAGCATTAGTTTTGTGGAGATTGGTGACATTCGACAAGAGACAATCGATGTTTACAATAGCGAAACAGCAGTTGAAAGATGGCTATACCTCTGAGTGAATGTATACAACTAAATCCGTTCCGAATTTATCACTTCATTTCCTGCATCATCAGCGTCCACTACCTGTGGTGCCTCAGTAGTAAAAACGGGCGTTAAAATAACCACTAGGACTCCTCAGCACTCTTGGAAAGTCCTGCAGCATGCTCCGTACAGCCAGACCTTGCTCCAAGCGACTTCTATTTGTTGGGATGTTTATATATCATTTTCCCGACGACTTTAGGGGCTTGTGCAAGTGCCTTAATGTACAACAAGATTATATTAAGTTCTATACCCATTGTAAGTTACTTAAGGACTTACCCTCGTAACACCTTCCTATTCCTTAAATGTGAAACTTGAGAGTGTATATGCGTTACTGAATATACCCATTCTGCAGCTAATTGCTGAAAAACGGGAGGAAATGGATATTCCGCAGAAGCAATGACATGACAACGTTTTATTATTATCTAGTAACCCTTGACACGTTCCTTGCCATTCACAAGGGAAAAAATCTTATAATTTAAACACCCATGTACATTGATCAAAACAATAAACACTTCATGTTTACACGTTTAATAAAATAAACAATGAACCCTATTTATTACTGAAATGAACCGCGCTACCTATGAGCATGTAGGGCGATGCACGCGCTAGACGGCGGTTGTTAGAGTGTGTCAAGTGTCTGTTTGCTGTCAACTAGTGAAAGACGTGGTTTTTGTGGAAGGAAGACGTCAAAACTACAGAAACACATAGACGTTTAACTGAGGCAAGTGGCCAAGAATCTCCTGTACAGAAGACCGTTGCGACAGTCGAGCACTGTCGTCCGTTAACATCGCGGTCTTGACTCCAGACGAGTTGAACATGAAAAGATTCCATGGGACTTGACAAGGCACAGAAGGACAAAGGTATTGCAGTGTGTCGTCGGTTGCATAATGAAGATGGAGAAGCTGTGACTGGTGTCACTGCCACACACAAAATAGAAACACCCAGGGAGTCCCCGGCCAAAGAAATTTTGTGCTGTTTCATCTGGGACACTTCTGGCTTCCTCAAGCAACGACTGTCAACAGCGAGACCCTTACACGGCGAAAGGGAAGGGGGTCAACAGGAGTGTTCCTCCAAGACTGCAAAGTTGGTTGTTGCGCCGCACCCACCACAACATGAAGGATTCACTTCAGACAGCTGTCCCAAATAATGGTTTTACGTTGACATAATGAAGGATATGTTGCATAATAAATAAGCTACAAAAATACTAGTAAGGTAAATAATTTCCAAACGCCTCGGGTTCTTAACATTTTGACTAGCACTGTACAAGGTGTATCATGTTGTACATAACAGCATTTTACAAATTCCATTCAATAGCTCACTGCCCTCTATTGACACTCTTAATTTGAATTCTCAGTTGATTTACTTTATGTTCCATATGCATAAAACTGTGACAGGAATTCACAAATGATACGATGAAGGACACTATTTGAAATAGCGGATATCTGTATTTTTATTCTAACATGGCCATTGTTATACTGAAAACCTGTACGAGATACCTGTCCAAAGCTGGAGCTAAGTTAAATTAACTTACAGATCTTTTGTCTGGGCTACGCAGGGCTGACCGATTGGGGGTGGCCTCGCTGTTCCAAGCTGATGGTACAAATTCTGTGCCACTTCCACAACTGCTGCTGCCATCTGCATCATCTTCTTCGTCCTCGTCCTCTTCTGCAATCACCTCCATCGGAAAGTCTGACAGGCCATCATACTGTTAAAGTAACAACACTTTTGTTATTTTGCTGCACATGTAAACTAAACGCAAGAGAGCGGTGTTTTTTCTGTTAATTGTTTAGTTCCTGGTCACACTTACGTTTATCACATGGGTCATCTATCATTGTTACCCCTCACTGAACATTACATTGCTGTCTACACTGTTAAGGTGCTTCATTCTTGTAACAGTACACAAACATCAGTTACTGTAACACTAACTACAGAGTGATTTATTTACTTCAAAACTACCCGCAACTTATTTAACCTCCTGCTTAAGGCATAACACAACACAGCGTTCATTGTGCTAAATCTTGACACTTGTGCGGCTATGTGAACTCGCACGCTATTGAACAGTAGAAAATCCACATGTCCATCATGAACCACCCAATTAAAGTCCGGGTTTGGTGCGCACAGAGACTGTGGACATTGCAGAGTACCGAGGGATTTTCATGGGGTTTGCTGAGCAACTGCACGATGTAGAGCTCGTTGATGGACATTTTCAACAAGATGAGGCTACAAGCAACACATGCAACTAATCATGGCGCTAATTGAAAGTTTCTTTGACGGCCGGATATCTCCAAGAACCTGATTAGACAACACTGGACTTCTTGCTAAGGGGTTACTTAAAAGACAAGACACGCCCCCAGACACTGGACGAGGTGAAGTACGGGAGATTAACGGTATTGACAACACAGTCCTCCAACGAGCGGCCAGTAACGTGTTGACTTATGCCTTATGTAGGAGCAGGACATTTCCTATAGATTTAATAATGTCCCAAAGATATTCTATATTTGAGGCATCATTCCTTTTGAAATAAATAAAGAAATGTGTTAGTTCACATAAATCACCCTGTAGAACGGACCTCCTTCAGGACTGAGCTACTGACTTTTAATTTGTCAGTTAGTTTATGGTTTGAAACTTGAAATTTAGTATTCTATGTTCACTAACAGTCATTCTGTGTGAAAACTGTTAACGCTTGCAAATCGTGTTATTTGACACGTCGAAAAGATTGCAGAGATAAAGGCACTTGTCAACACCGATGTTTTTTTTTAAATCGGTAGATTTCTGGAAAATTGAATTGGATGTGGAATTAGGCCCTCAAGGGAGGAATAAATGTGACCGAAAACCAATTTTCATCTCAAAGGAGAACGTTGTTTGAAAAAGATTGTGAAGGAAACAGATATAAAGATAAATTAAATTCGATCTTGAAGACAGTGGCATCACAGCATCTAAGCCAGCAAGCTCAACTAACCTCTGCCTTGACTGCAAAACGTCTGTATCACGCATATGACGATGATGTTCCTCACATCAACCGGTGGTTCGAAGAGTTTAAGGAGGCTATGTGTCAACAATAAGACACAGCTGCCGCCATTGTTCCCAAGTTCGACGAATAACAGAGTAGACTGACAAAAACATGTTACAGATTTCGCATGTAGGACGTTCGTCTTTCTGCATGACGCTTTGACATGAGACGCGTCTGAACAGAAGATGGTGCGAGTGGAGTGTGTCTGGTAGCGGAGCATGGGGAGGCATACCTGAATTCCATCATTACACATCCCGAAAACAAGCAGGCGAGCTCAGTCTGGAAATAACCAAAGAAGGCCAAGGTTGTTCGCTCGGCAGGAAAGGGTATGGACTGTGGTGGAACGGTTTATCAACATGAAGTCCCCTGCAAACAGTGGTTAACGGGGAGTATTACAATACTGCTGGCCGAACACAAGCGACGAAAACAAAATGTATGTACGCCCCACACTCCATACAGTCTAGCTTGTAAGCCCTTTTTCCGATCTGCGTTTTGATTCACAAATGTGGGGACGATGTCAAAAAAAAAAACTGTTTCCGCATACAACTCATTGGGGACTACTTTGAAAAATAATATACCAACTTTGAACCTGCCTAAAAAAACAAGTTTCATTCTTTATTGACTAGTTCTAGTATTTTGAAATGAAACATGCTGTATGTTGCCTTTAAACATAAATATAACAAATAAAACACTTCTTTAGGCGTGTTTATTACAAATTAAGATAGTTTTAATTTTCATAGCATACTATTTAGGAGTGACACTATATCAGTAAGTACACTAGTTGCGTATCATGCAAGGGAAGATCATGACCGTTCACTGTGTCAGGCAGTGCTATTATACTTTAGAAGCCTTTACTATTTTCCATGCCTTCTCTAGAATTTCAAACCAGAAATAATTTTTAACAAATATTACTGTTGTTAAAAGAGCATCAGTCATTTTTTTTTAATTAGCTTTTCCCAAATGTAATCAACAATAGACTATTCGTAGACCCAGGTCGCGGGTTCAATTCCGGCCAGGGTAGATACATTTTTCGGGCGTAAAAGTCCTAAATTATGGCTTCCTTCGAAAGGTAAGTAAAGCCGTGAATTCCATTTACAGCAGTAAAAAGACCACAAGCCTGAAAGAAGAGGCCTCTGAGGAAAATTTATCGGCCGTTTCACGCCCTGAATAGATGGGACGCTGATGACCCGATGTGATAAAGAGTGTCCACAAATGAAAAAAATCAACAATAGACGTAGTAAATTATATAGAGCTTTAGTTATAAATTTTGTCCGCAGTGTTTTATGTTTCGGCCGATGTCTCAACTCTGCTCCTCTTTCCTTAAATGTTGCTTTCTAAGTCAATTACTTGCCGATCTCACGCAGTATTCATCAATTCGCGAAGATGGCTACACAAATGAACGAACTATCGTGTATGAAGGCTATTTTAAATGTCAATTAGCTCGGAGCGAGCTTGCAGAACTTTTTCAAAAATGTCTTGAACAACTGCCACAATTCGGATATGGAAACGTTCGGTAGCAAAATCACTTGCTAATTTAGCACAAATGTGTTTTTATGTAAAAATATTATAAGAAATGCAGGTTATTAATTTTTTAAAAATATTTTCATGATTTGCTTTTATTTGGTAATGTTATTTGTATATTGCGAGCATGTATCAATCGTCAGTTGTTAATACACAATCATAAACTGGAGGTAACAAGTTTGCTTCCTAAGTTAGCAAATGCTGAATTTCAAGATTTAATGCTATAAAAATCTCTAAAGTCTGTAACTAATCATATGACAGTACGATACTGAACAATGGTGAACTGATTTATACCACAGGAGTTGAGAAATGATTTACATTTGATATTAGCATGCCATGCAGAAGCTAAACGGCCGCTGTAAACAAACTGCGTGTAGCGAAAGGAGTGTTCGTTTGTTGCCAAGTAGAGAAAGACGTGAACAAGATGGACTGCATAGGCGTCAACTGCAGAACATTCATAGACGTTTAACTGCGGTATGTGGTAAACAAGCCCTGCATAGAACACTGGTCAACGGGTTCGCCAGCGGCAGGCAACTTTGCGGTTGATTATGGCGGTTTTATTGAAATGACGTGATTATGAAAACGGTGTGGATACAGACACGGAAGAACAAAAAAAGGGCTGAAGTCTGTCGTCGGCTACTAGAAATGCAAGATGAAGATTCAGATTGACTGGTGACACTACCACACACCAGCTAAGAAAGCCCAATTTATGCAATGGAAACATCCACAGAGCCCCCGGAAAAAGAAATTTCATGGTGCTCCATCTGCCGTACACTTCAGGCATAGTGCTAATGTCTGGCTCCCTCAACAGCGAAGGAGGGTGTGGTGGGCATCCCGTATGAAGTTTTTATGAAGAAGTTGAGTGCGCAATGGGTACTGCGTTTGTTGACTCCAGACCAAAAAAACCCTCGAGCAAGGACATTTCAAAATCGTGAAAAGTTGCCGCATAATCCGAACGACTTGGATCTATCACTACACCCCAGAGACAAAAAGGCGAATGTGAAAGTGCAGCTAAAAGCTGAATCCGCTTTGGCTGCGGGAAAAATGATACCAACTTTTTTGGGACATAGGGAGTAATCTTCATCGACTATTACGAGCTGGACTTCGAAATAGTTCCCCACATCATATTCCCCAAATGTGGCTCCATCGTTTTCGTTCAATGCAAAGATTATCTGTGATGTAAACGAATAATTTTGCACAGCTCGAAAGATTTTCCCCCCTGGGGGAATTAAACGATTGGAATCGCGCTCGACTAAATGTATTAGCTCAAAGGAGATTATGTTGGGAAATAAATAAATAAGTTATTTGCTATGTTTTTACCAGACTTATAGCTCCGCCCTTGTAGTTTTCTGTTTCTCCTAACAAGTGGCTACACTGCCTGTTCACAGGTGAACGGTGCAACTAACATGCGCGAAGGGAAGGAAGTGCTGCATACTTACTCTGGCAGCATATCCTGTGTATCTGGGCTGTGAAAGGAAATTCAAAACAATAGTGCACAGTTTAACACACAAAGCTTCAAGTAGCCACAAAAACAAACAAAAAGTGTGTTAGCAATTTACATGGTATATTTATATGTTTATTTAATGTCTTTTAAATGTTTTGGCTAAAGCTGAGATATTAAATGCCGAAGGTGCTAATTAGAACGAGTCAAATTGCTGTAACATAATTAAATATAGGATCCAATAATTCCTGAACCAGTACTGGACATAACTCTATTGCCTGATATGGGGCGTAGCGTTTTGTTTTAAACTATCGGCAGATGTGGTACAGAGACAAGGAGTATATGAACTACCTTTGTTAACGGCTAAAGCTCAAACCTCAACTTTTATTACAATTAGATGGATGCCCCGATTCATTTTGTGTTCCTGCATTTATTTATTTTTAGAGTTTTTGCTGTCTTGTCTTTTTCTTTCCTTTGTTTTTTGTTATTACCCTCACTTATCCCCCTCATTCTCATAAACACTGTCTACTGCTAATTGGTTACATCATTTAGTAATGTTTATTGTTCATTGGCGTCATTTTTGTGCTTTTCCCGGCTCGCATCGAGAACTCTCCTGATCTAAGCAGTTTGTGTCTCAAAGATCGAGCGAGCTCACTGCTCGTTGCATGTACGGGGCATCTGTTAACTCTTTGGCTAATCGTGCCAGTGACCAGTTAATTAGGCAATTGAGGGATTCTTTGTCAAATAGGACACTTTTTGGAATTCCTTTGTTAGACTTTCTTAACATCAGTCAAGTGTTATTTAGAACTCAATCCTTCATTGCTTGTTATAATTATTATTTCAATCCATCGATGGAATGGGTCACGAGACAACATCGCAATCAGGTTTTGGTTCAAACCCCTTGAAATTGGCCTTTCTGACTTTTCCGCTCTCCCATTTCACTCCGTTGATTCTGTCACAGGGTCGAAAGGGCCAGAGTGAGGTGGACTGACGCGGTGTGACGGTTACTTGCGCTTTTGAAAGGCTTCTCCCCCGGAGTCTGGAATGGAAGCAGCCCCTCTGAGACGCTCTAAATCCCCCGGCATGCGGATGTCCTATTTGGCAACAGTGTTAAGAATCCCGTGTCTTACCGCAGCTGGGTCCTAACTACGGTGTCTCCCTCTCCTCATTCCTTCGGGGGGGGGGGGCGCATGCAAAAACGGCCAACCTTGAACAAGGGTTGAAGTACCGAAAATGTCCATATCACATACCAGTTGGTTAATAGTAAAATCATTTTTATTACATTCCAGCTGGTGTTTCCAAACACGAGAGGGTTCGGAAATGATTTGGGAAGCACAGTGTTCGTTTGTTGCCAAGTAGAAAAAAGATGTGGAAACATGAAAGACGACCATCATGGACAAATATGGGACTGCATGGTTTTTGTGGAAGAATGGTGTCAAAACTGCCGGCATTCATAGACGCTTAACTGCGGTATTTGGTTGTACAGAATATTGTTTACACTGAGTCGATGGGTTTGTCTGTGGCAGGGAATGTGCACACTGGTCGTCCGTTAACATCGCGGTCTCCCAGCAACACTGAGGTTGTGTCTGAATTGATTGTGCTGATAGGTGCAAACTTTGATGTACTGGTCTGGGTCACACAACCGCGCACACCATTATTCACGACTATTTAAATATGAAAAAGTGTGCGCACATTGGGTTCCACGGGACTTGACAAAGACACAGAAGGACAAAAGTGCTGAAGTATGACGTCATCTTCTGAAAATGCACAATGAAGATCCAGACTTTGTGGCAGTGACGCTAGTAAAGAACGTCCAACCATGCAGTGGAAAGATTCAGGGAGGCTCCGGCCCAAGAAATTTTCTGCGGCTTCATCTGCAGTCAAGCACACGATCGCCGTCTTTTGGGGGACTTCAGGCATACTGCTTATAAGACCCTTACACGATTCAGCAACGTCGAAAGGGGAGGGCGTCAACAGGACTGTTTCCCCAACATGAAAATGCGCGGCCACACCCAGCAGTACTACAGCCGCAAAGATGGCATCACTGGTGTTCATTGTTGGGCCGCACCCACCATACTCACCGGATTTCGTTTCATCTGATTATGCCAAATTCGACAACAAGGACTCGTTGTGATGTATAAAATTGTGTAACAAAGGGGAATTCCGGGCAGCTGCCGCAGTGCTCCCAAACAATGTTTTCCTGATGCGATAATGAAGTTACCAGGTAAATAACAACAATGTATTGACGTTTATGGGGAGTATATTGAGAGATCCCATGTGCACCGAACCATGATGTAAAATAAATAAGGTACAAAAACTACAATTGTAAATAATTTCCGAACCCCACTTGTAGAAAAGTAGTCCTAACATTTTAACCAAAGTTCCAAGCATATTCTTATGCTCTATGCATACCCGCTTCTTCGCTTTCGTTTTAAGAACGGACAAGGTATTGGGGAAATACTACCATTACTTTGGGAGTATGTGTAAGCTTCTTCTGAATTGCCTATAGTCTCGGCAAAACTTGCCGGTCATTGGTCATGGCAACTATTTTCTTTTTTTCTCTCTCGAAGAGACAACACGAAACATCTAACGTATACGATTGAAAGTATATGCCATTTACTGCCGAGTAGTGCCACCAACAGAAGGCTGGATGTAGGCGGTCCTCGTAGAGAAGAAGCGGACAACATTGGTTTATTGTGGCATGAGCAAGGGATACACATCCGTTCAGGACGTGTCTCCCAGGTGTTCAGTCGAAGGTTGGTGATGGGAAACGCCTGAACATAATCTGCTGCATATGAGTTGCTAACCTCACGTCGAAATGCTGTTAAAATGTCTTCTTTGCTACCAAAAGTTTCCCTCGCAATGGCTGCTTCACTTTGGGGATGAGATAATACTTTCATGAACTGGGACTGGATGAATATGATGAGTGTGGAAGAATTTCCCATCCCTTCCGCTATAAAAGATACTTCACACTGCCGGCTGTGACATGCCACGTTATAGTGGAGAATAATGTCGTTGTTAATGAGCTTGACACGGCGCAATTGTGACAGCAATAAAGACATTCACAGTGTTCCTCTCACGCATTGGATGACGCACACCTTGGCTGTCATACGCCAGAATGACCATGACTTTTGTTGGTGAAGGATTTGGGCAAAACTCAAGTTAATTTAGTGACCCAAGATGACGTCATTCACTGACTGTCGCTTGAGTTCTAGTTCATACACCCTTGCCCACGTTTCTCAACTGCCTGGAATCTCGCCAAATTGACGCGAGTCCACCTCTGTACCTTATTTAGTTGATGTTTGCACACATTTTCCGCATGTTCAGGTCCTCCCTAAAACAAGCGCCTTTTTTTTTTTTTTTTTTTTTTTTTTTTTATTATTTACCGGAATTCCTGTTTGATCTTCGTGTCCAAGTATATCATCGCTTAAGCACTATTGCGCCGCCACCACCACCACGCATCCTCTCCACAGGACGCTCACTGCGCGGCAGATCGACAGTCGACATTCTGCCCCGTTTGAAGGCCTCTGTCCACCTCGCCACTGTTTAATAGGGCAGGGCACGCACATCCAAAGCTTCCCGTAGCTCTGTGTGACATTCCTGCCACGGAGAAATGCTATTTTCACATACGCACGTTGTTCCTCTTCGTGACCTCCATTACCGACCTCTCTCGCTCATCAATTGAACTTCCGGACGTGCTCAGACACGCAGTTTGCTCACATACACCATATGATGACTTCATTCGAAAGTACATTTCATATACTTTCAATCGTATACCTTAGATTTTTTGTTACCACTAGTTCATGAGGAAAAAAAAAGTTGACATGACTTACGACTTATTTTTTGCACTTTTTGGGCGTCCTTTGATGGGTTCCCTTAAGGCTGGTACAGCAATGTTTAAATTCATCAGTTCATTTTTAAATTGTTGAAAATGAAGGAGTAGACCCTCAATTTTATCTATTTTTAGGAATACCCGCAACAGATCTGGTTTAGAAAGCTGCATAAATAAACTATTTGAAACGACGAATGTATATTTTAAATGAATGTTTAAGAGAGATGTACCTATGTACAAAATAATTAACTTGCTGATTGCATGGTCATCTATGGTTGACGCCGAGAACCATAAAATACCCAAGACTATACAAATGCTTTTCCAGACATTTAAATTATTAATGATTCGTGTAAATGGAATGGAGATTACTAGCATCTTATCACCAGTCGATAGCACTGCTGCCAGTTTGCGGTCTTACAATTATTGGATCGCCCTCGTGGAAGGAACATTCTAAGTAAGTTTCTAAAATAAAAGTACTGTCTAAATGAACAGTTCATGGCAATATTCTGGTGTTGCATGAAAGGTCCCTTAACTGTGAAATATTTATTACATTTGTTCTGTTTGTTAACAACCAAAGATGCACAACATTTATGGTCAAAGATTGAAAGAAAATCACACCAAGCATTGAATATGGGTCAACTAGGACTGTCACTAGATAACTTCTGAGATATGCCACAATAGACAAGAAAACGGTCCTAATATTGCATTTTTTCTCGGCAACTGAGCAGAGATGGTTGTGTTGCAACAACGTGCTGTACAGCCTGTCTCTGTCTCTCTTGTTGAGAAAGTACGCGAGAGTGACACTTTCCTCCTGGTGGCCAGCTAACTACTGGGAGTTTCCGTGGTGGTAGTGTGAGGGAAAGCCCTGCTCGTTTAAAGTCTGTGAGGTTTAAGTTGTCACTTTTTCTGACATTGCGCAACCGTTCATTCTCACATTACCTAGAAACTCCTTAATGACAGCCCTTCACAATATGCTAAACTGCTGTACATATGATATCGAGATCGTTACTGAAGGCGACGAAGTTGTAGCGCGCAATGGTTCTTCCATTAATCGTATCCTAGTAACACTCTTTTCCATTTTATCCGACAGCTGCAACTCCTGTTTACATTGCGCAGCAGCGGGTTAATTCACTTTAGCTAGTACTCACGGGTGCTGTGTTCATACGCCTTTAGAAGAAAATGTCTAAAACTGCTATTTTTTTTTTTTCATTTATGCTTTCATATTTATAAGTATAGTTGTTTTGGTATTTCCGGTTATTTGGTTGCCGGATGCGAGGGATCGTATTGTTCCTAAGTCAAATTAATGATCGTGATTTATTTAAATTGTACAGTGTGTCCGGGAAGCCCATATATCCTGATACTTTATAGTTTCTCATTAGCATATTGTTGGTGTATAGTGACCCTAGCGTCGTTCTATAAGTTGAAATGACATACACAAGTTCGATTTCTGTTGAAGACAGATTATGGATACACACAGGAGAGACAATTAGCAATTTGAGGAACGGTTTAATAAGCTCCACCGATAAAAAGAACAATGATTTCATGAGATAGAAAGTCGTTTATGACAGGAAGTGTGAAAGACCGATCGAGAAGTGGAAGAAAGAAGGCATGTGCAGAAGTTGAGTGTCCTCCCGTAAAATACTGAGCTTGACATTCCACGATCCACTCTTTTCGATTACTAAAGATGAGGCCGCAGCTGTCTGCAAGCATCTTGATGCATGTTAGTCTCTCTTCCAACATTCCCAATCGATATACCAAGGTCCAAGGTTATGTTCACAGATAAACGTGCCATATACCGCAGCACGCGAAAGAGAAATGAATGGGTTTTTTGTCGAAGGAAAATCCTCGCTCGAACACAACCTATCACATGTGGACAGGAATGACATCGCATTCTCTTTGGGACGTATTTTTTGATGGGCCTGTGAATGCTGACCAATTGGTTCATCGCCCCACTCGAGGAAAGAGGACTAATGGATACGACAAGATAGAGCTACAGCACACTTCGCTCTTACTGTTCCGATTTCTTAAACGATAAATTCCCTGGACGCTGGTTCCCAACACCACTCTCCTGCTTCCACATACCCCTAAGCTGACGACACCTGATAACTTGTGGGGTTTATCAAGATGACGGTTGCCGCTCGTTGCTACGGAACTACGCTGAACTAGATCAAGAAGTACGGGAGCCTTCGGTACGATCGCTTGGAGGTCATGGGTCATGTGTCCAATATGATGGAGCGTGGAGAACTAGCCGTATACCGACTTCCCGGACACACTGTATGAAACCGTTACTTCTCAAGCCACGAGTTTAGCACCCCGATAATGGAAAGTGTACTGTTCAGGGCTGCCTGAATCAAATCCACTCCAACTAAATAAGTGTTCCTCCAGTTTACTGCAGGCTGCATCTCAAAACTTATCTAGCGACTCTTGTTTTAGCTCGTATCACTATCATGCGTTCCCGGACGGCTGGTGCCACACAATGTTTCCTTAAGCACAGAAAGGCTTGGTCAGTAGCATGCATGAACTCACCTTGGCTGCGACAGACACTGCAGTGGCAGCAGCAGCAGCGGAAATATCGACGGCTTTGACAGAGGCCTCCTTATCTCCGTCCTGCTTGCCCGCCACCCACCAGGACAACAGAACAAGAAACAGGTAGAAGAGAGAAAATGGAATAGGATCATGCATCGGTGACTTGGTTACACTAAGCGTGTAAACAAATCATCTGTACAACAGGGTAACATACACTTGACAAGTAAATTTTCTACAGGTGTGGTAATACTACAGTGAACATATAGAAGACAAACAGACCACATCCCAAGGGGCTGCTTACAAGTTTCACAACCCTCAGCACTTAACCTGGTCGTAACATCAGTGTTTTTAAAAATTGTTGTATGGTATTCATAGTTATTTAATATCTTTTTCAAAATGGTCCGCTTTTGACCTCATACATGATTTATTCTTTACTGATGGGGCATGGTTCCATTCGAGGGGCATTCAAAATGTTTTCCATTGTTGCACAATAATGTCTACAAAAACGTAACTAACGCAGCTGGCACAATGTACCTTAAGTTATCAAATTATATGCATAAGTGCAAATTCAAACTTGCATAGTCACTGTCGTACAGTGACAGTCTGTTGAGTTCAGTCCTGTGTCAATAGCTGGTGAAAAATAATGACTATTTCTAAAGAAAACTTTACATTCTACATTTTCACGCGCTATAAGATAGATGAAAGAGCGAGGACTTGGTAGCTGTTCATGGTGATCAAATGTGTTCATTTGATAGCAAGATGGATTTGATCGAGAGGACAATTTAAAGAGCGAGGAACTTGGCGGAGGAAAATCGACACATCACTGTTAAATGTTAAGTATGGAAGTGCTGGCAGCATTGACAGTACACTCCATGAGCATTTAAAGTTGCAAAATAGGTCCCACATTCCCTAACCAAAGAAGAGAAGAAGAGGAGAAAGGAATGTACAAGGAAACTGCTGAGCGTGTTTCCACCAAATGGTTCTAAACCTTTGACAGTTATATGAAAGTTGGTTTTATTCTATACCCCCCAAATAAAGCTCAGAACTGCGTGTGGGTAAATGAGAATGACCCAAGACCGGTTGTTCTTCGACAAGATTTTCGTTCTCGGAAGCGAATGTTCGCTGTTTTCTTCAACTATGTAGGTCATTAATGGTTGACTGTATGGCAGAAGGAATGACAATGAATGGAGAATATTATGACACTTATATTTTGGATTCTTTATTTGAAGAACTGAGGCGGCGGCGTCCAAAGACAGGAGCTTCAAGACTGTTGCTTTTGCACGACAATGCGTCTCCTCACAGAACAGCTGCAAATTTGAGAAAACCGAAGTCTCCAAAGTCCAGTTCTTGGCCATCTAACCTTGCACCGTGCGACTTCTGGTTGTTTTCTCAAATGAAATCTTACGTTGCTGGAAAACTTTTAAACGAATGCAGGACCTTGCTTAAGCTATAAATTCAGCTCTGTTGACAACATCTCAGTCCAGTACTGTAGTGCTTTTAACAAGTGGTTACACTGTCTATAACTGTGTGTGTAGTGAGATGGAGAGTGCTTTGAAGATCTGAGAGGATAATTCAGCGCTTAGCTTGGACTTAAAGGTGACATTTGCAAAACTTTTTAATGCCCCTCGTATACAAGTTTTGTCATGAGGTGGGATTTCGTGCGTAAATTCTGTACTTCATAATCTGTTATTTTCAGTCGAAACATGACCATGCTTCATCATTAAAGAATATTAAGCGTGGATCAACTGTTCTGTTATTTGTTTATTTACGAACGCTTCCGTTCAATTCAAAGTGTGAAACAGACTGAGCCTGGAGTGTGTTGGACTGACAATGGTGTTTACTACTGTGTACAATACTACACTCGGTAACAGTGTCACCTCTAAAAGTTTACCTATTCAGAAAGTGAACCTTGAAGCCATTTCCGTTATCAATAATTGCACCTCTAGTTTTCAGCCCGCTATTAAAAAAAAGTGTCCTATTTAAAAATGCAAATGTGAATTGAAAACTATGTATATTAATTGTGCATACTCTCCCATTTGTGAGCCCCTGACATTCCTGCGCAACTAGATTTTTCACGTCTTGTTTCATTTCGAAAATACTTGAAGTCGCAGAGTTAGGTAAGACGCCTGGTATATACAGTCGTAGCATAAATATTACATTAAGCTTTCCATTTTAATTGAAATTTATGTTTTTACTGAAGTAAACATTTCAGGAAAACTAGGTCAATGAGCCAACTAAATTGCAACTGCTAATTATCGAAACAACGGCACATTTTATAGACATTTACATGGATTATGTAACCGGTCTGTGTTAACATTTTGTTGGATATTCTTATGCCTCGATTCTTTGTGACATTAAGTGCACCAAACATTGGAGATCTTCTGTGTTATCACTCTGATTACCTCTAGCGGCTCTAAACTTTCAGCCTTGACCACAAGTTTTCAATTGGATTGAGGCTAGGAACGCTCCCTGGTCAAGGGAGGGCTGATGGTCCCTGAACCATTTCCATTTATTTGTGACGTTGTGACACTTCGCGTCTTCTGCTGGAAAATGCACCGGTGACCGTCACCCACAAACAGTAGGCAGCAGTTCTAAGTCTAAGACCTCTTCTTGGTATTTTTGGCATTAATGTTGCTCTCTAACAATGCTAGGCCTTGCCCTTACGCTGACAGGATGCGGTGGTGCACTCAGGTAACATGTCCTCTCTTGTTCGGCGACACACAAACATGCTGATCTTCGTTTCATTGCTCCAAATGACTTTATCCCAGTCTTCTTGTGTGCTAGAGCCCACTCCACGGCTTCTTTCTTGGGGTCCTCGCTCGTAGACCATCTTCACAAAGTTTTTGTGTTGATCGTTCGGTCAGAGACTTGTAGCCCAAAAGTTGTCAAGATTTGCCCTACGTCGGCGATCTTGTAGGGAAAGGCAGCCGTCTTGAGCACTGCTACGTTCTTGTGCTCGCAGTTACTTCGTACCGCTTGTAAACTTTCTTAATGCCTGGTTTTGTAGCAAACAGCCAACAATTTCGCTATTTCTTCATAGGAATAGCCTTCTTTACGAAATGTTACTGCCTTACTCCTTTTACTTGGTGACCAATCAGCGCATTTTGTCACTCAAATTACAGGACCACTTTTCAACTCACTCTGAAAGGTGTTTACTTCACAAAAGTTACTTGCCAACTGCTATACAACAACGATGACTTAGGTACTGAAAAAATACAATAACCGAACATGAGAGCTCTGTTGGTTTAAAATACAACAATTGTGTTACTACTGCTCTAAGATGGAATTATTGAAGTTACTGAATGATGTTAATTAAACTTGTTTCTAATATCTATACAGATTGAGGCACGTTCCATCTTTCTTAAACATGAATATAACAGACAAAATAAAAACGCCGTCTGCTGATTTAACACAACACAATATTTGTATATGTTGCAATATTTAAAAAGGATAAACTTTTTAAAAAAGTGTTCAGAATTACTGCCACGCTTTAATGAACCCCAAAAGGAACAAGTATAACTCAATATCAGGTGTCTGAATTTGATCACGAGAGAATTTGGCATACCAAAAGTGTGGGATGTCATTCAGAGAAAATTGACAAAACAGTCCACAGAGACACAAGGTAAGACTAACATACAGACATGATGGATCTCTGCAGCCCTGTCGAACAAGCGAATGAGAAGACAGACTTCATTTCTGCATGGCCATATGAGCAGTTGCAATTTTAATAGCCAGCAGTGTATGATGCAACCAATTCTATTTACTTATTTCACAATGCTGTTTTACTCTTGTTGGCCTAAGCAGCTAATTTTAATATTTTTATTTTGGGAGATACATATTTAGACTTTGCTTATTACATTGCAATTGTTTTTAAACAGTAACATGTTTTTGTTTTATTGAAACATATGAACATCATCTTAAATACACAATGTAACTCGAAACTTTCTGTTATTTCTCTCTATTTTAGTGAATGTAAAGATGATATCAAGAGTTCAGTTCATAAACATGGTTACATTTAAATATGTTTAAAAATATTCACTCAGTATAGCTTTGTCTATCAATGTTCATATATTTAATTTAATTAATAGTATACCATTAATTTTTGTGGGTTAATCTCAATAATCATTCTAAAATGTGGTTTCTTACAGATTGCAAGACTTTTAATTTTGTTCCCCTAATACTACCCAATAATGTCATAACTTATTTCATTTCATTAATTAGGCCTAATTTGGATTTTTTTTTTTTAAGTTATTCGACTAGGTGGGGAATTCACTTAGCTTGTGCAGCTCTTGAGTGACAGACTTTTGTTCTTTTACACTAGCTATGTGTAGACCATTAGTTGGAAAGAAAAAATCAGACTTGAAAATTTTGTATCTTGGCTGGGATTTGAACCATGTGCTGACACCTAACCCACTGTCCTGCTCTGAGTATGGAACCACAAACCTCTCTCCACGGATTCCTACATATCTTGGAAGACACCCTACGGCTCTTGCTATTGTGAGATTAATTCCATAAGAGGTGACTTGTAATGCTATGAGTACTTAGGACCCAGGCTTCTAGCTAAACCACTAAGAAGGTTTCCGGAGTTTACAAAATCAAATGCTAGAGATTTGTGGTTCCAAGCTACGAGTCAGATAAGGTAGCTTAATTGGCTAGTGTCTGCATGAAACACCGAAGATATAAGGTTCGAATTTTGGCCAACCCGAATTTATCAAATCTGATTCCTTCTTTCCAATTTATGTTTATTGACTCCATGAAAACAAAAGTAGATCAGATTAGAATGTGTTTTTTCTCTCTCTCTTTGCATGATTCTAGGCCAAGTAGTTTACAACATATTGTCATGTAAAGTTTGGACTTTTGGACCCTTCTGAGAAATTTCCATAATCAAAAGATATTTCCCTGACATTCCATTAACATTCTAATCTCATCTTGTTTTACTTAGGCTTTCATGTTATTGAAATGAGCATTACTAGCTATTTTGACATGGAATTAGTTTAAATTAATTTGAAACTAATTCCACCAAGGCTGCAATTGGCATCTTTACTGAACTGGAAGGAAGAAGTTGAGAATTGTTAGAAGAAGGAAGGAGTTGGTGCAGATGTTGTTTGTTGACTTACAAGAGATTTCAAGTTTTGCTTAGTTGAAAACTTCCTTCTTTCTTTATTATATCTGAATTCTGCTCTATTTCTAGTCAAATTAAAATGTTCTGTGTTTGCAATTTTTGGAAATTATCAACAAACTAATAATTAAAAACTCAGATATCCTTCTAATCTTTGATGTAGAATCTCTTCACCAAGGTTCTGCACCCTGAAACTTTTAGAAACAAACTTCACACCAGAAGCTATGTTATTGAACTATTTTCTAACCACTAGCCATTTTAAGTGGAAGGAGAATTTCTATGAACAGAAAAAAAGAGTGACAATGAAAAAAGCTCCTTAATTCTGGTTGTTGTGGGTTTTTTCACTGAAAACTTAAAAGAAAAAAGCTTATAGACAGCAGAATATAAGCCAACACAATAGTTGCATTATATAGCTGATACCTTCATAATCCAGCTACATGTAAAAGAAAAACTGCATATTTTCCTCAACCACTTAAATAGCATTCACCACAATACAAAATTGATAGAAAATTAACAAGTTCTTTCCTAGACTCTGATGCTGTTCTGGTTTAACCCAAGGGGCATCTAGCATTGTGGGGCATGAGATTTACAGAAAACATACACATACCGATATTTGGGTAGAAGAAAGACTTTGGAAAAAGTGCATCGTCCAGATAGTACGAGGGTCATTCAAATTTAAACTGGACTTTGGTTCTCTGGGCTAGGAAAGAGTGGAAAGACCAAAATGAAAGTTAGGTGGGGATGTTTGGAGGGTAGTGACCAAATGCATACTTTCACATTGGTCGTTCCATCGCCTGTAGCGCCATATCTGAGCAAAAGGTGGAACTGTTCATTGCAAGTGGATCATCATCAGATATCTAACCAAAGGAGTCAAAAGGACCAAAATTTTGTCCAGACTTAGCACAATTTGGATAAGCTACATTTTCATAAACCCAAGTTTTTAACTGTCACAAGCCATTTGTGAGCTTGTGGAACGTGATCGACATCTAATGTGCTTGAAATTGTTTCACAGATGGGCATTAGGTGTGAAAGTGCACACATCATTAGAAGTTTTGGAAAGTGTCGGTGAGTGGGTCTCATGCTGAAGAGAAAAACGTTCAAAAGGACATCAGCCAGAGGCTTCTGTTTGTTTGAGGAGGAATAAGAATATTTTTTTACCCAAATGTGACCTATGATGAGAGTGGGTAGATGAATATGGATTGGAGGAGTGTAGAGGGAAGGGTGCTCCGATCAAGATCAAAACTCGCCTCTCAACTGGGAAAGTTTTTGCGGCTGTATTCTGGGCTCCAAAGGCATGTTGCTCATCAATTTCCTTCACAAATGCAGGAATGCTGTGAATGCAGCATATTACTGAAAACTGTTGGATGAATGACCGCTGCCTATTGGAACAAAAGACCAAAAATCCATTTGTTTTGTCTGTTTCTGTATGACAATGCAAAGCCATGTCAATTAAAGAAAATTCACTGAACATACCAAGAAACCCCCTTACGTTCTGATTTATCCCCTTGAGATTACATGTTTGAACCCCTGAAAGAGGCATTGGGAGGGTAAACATTCAGTGATGATACAGAGGTGGAGCACTTTATGTGCAAATGGTTTTGACACATGCATATTCTTTTTTTATAAGGAAGACTACCTATCTGGTGGAGAAAATGTTCCATTGAATGAAACTTATCATATTTACAGTATTAATGCACACCTTTTGGATAAATGTAGTATTCAAAATTGTGGTTGCATTCAATTCGAGTGCAAATCAATTCTGCAGTTTGCTGGTAACTTTACACAAATGTATCATTTATTATGTCATAATGCATTGCTGCAATTCTCGACTTCGTTTTATTTATTGTTGACCTATGGAATGTTTGAATAAGTAGGTAGTCATGAAATGGAGGGCAAATAGAGAAGAACATCTTATGATACTACTACTTTCAAGTGTAAAGTAATATTTTATGCTAACAATGGTAACAGAAAGACAGGAAGAGAGTTCAATGTAGCTTAGAGCAACATTTGCTTGTGGTGGCAATAGAAATTGGCATTATTTGCAACTAAAGCTAGTAGGAAGAAATTCACTGGTCCTTGCAAAGGAAGGCCTCCTGACATTGAAGAAAAAGTTTTAAAATTTGTATATGAAGGGAGGAAGAACGGGCAACCTATGACTAGTGACATTAAAAATAACTTTTGCTTCTTTCGCCAATTGTCCTGGCAACAGCATGAGTGATGGATTTTGTTCTACATGTTCCAAGATGTAACAATAGTCCACTTATAAATTCTGTGTTCTGATCGTTTTATGAAGGGGACAGGCTTCTTTCTAAGATGCTGTAAAACAATAGACCAAAATATTTTTTTATGAATTTAAGTTTAAAATTTGACTTGATGGTGCACTAGATTCACATAAATACGGTATATAAATAATTATTTGTTTTGTATGGTAAGAATAAATTTATTTTTAAAAAGCTGGTTTATATTTGAATGACTCTTGTATAACAAAAAGACAGAGGTTTTTATATATACAAGACTATGAATTCATTAATAGTCAACAAACACTTACACCCTTCCACTTCTAATGGTTCTGTACCTATGCATCTCCACTTTCAGTCCCTGATGATGCTGGCCATTTTCAAATTAATTTAAACCAATGTCCAGGGCAAGATAGCCTTGTGATGATTAATATCAATAGGCATTTTCCCACTTGAAAAATATATAACTTTAATACATTTTCTAATAACTGTTATAATCTTTGTATGAGCTTATCATTAATGAGTCCTTGTTTGAACTTTATTTAAATAAAAACAGTGCATTGACAGCACTTACATTTCATGAATATTTGTGATGCATTACAGGTTATTCAAACCTGTGGCAAACTTTTATTTCTATATTTCACTCGCTTACAAATTCCATGTAACTCTATTTTATAAAAACTCAATGATATATGAAACTTATAAGCAGCCCCACAGAAGGAGAACTAACAGTTGCCAGATCTAACATGAAACAGGCAGTGGTACTAACAAATGCACACAAGCATCACCTACCTTCCATATGAACTCTCCACTTGACGATGAGTTATTATCATCCTCATTAGTTTCATCTGAGTCGCCACTCTCCCAGTCAGGAATGTAGCACTCCTGTTCGTCAGGATTGACACTGAAGGAGGTTGACATCAAATCATTGTCATCCACCTGGTATGGATAGGGATCTTCGTCTTCCTCCTCTGCATTGTTGCCACAGCGTGCCATCACTTCGTTCAGATCCGAGAAAGCCAACATTGATGGAATCTGTTTCCAGGATTCCTCTTCTGGTGAAGGCATGGGGGCCTTGGTACTGAGTAATGCTGCATCAAGATTGGGTAAGCTCCAATCACGCTCCTCAGTCTCTTCCCTTGGCACATCAAGGTTTGGAGACCTCAGATATCCTAATCTATCTAACTTATCTGATTCAGGGGATGAGTGGTCAATTTCTTCCACAGAAATGGTTACATTATCATTTCTTGCTACTCTGGGGACCAGCCAATTATTATCATTATTATTTGCATTAAACAATAAGATGCTATTGTTGTTACATATACTTGCATTCTGCAGTTCAGATATAATTTCCGCTGCCTCATTGTTGGCCACTATCTCCTGTACTGCCTCTAATGTAGGTCCCATATTGGTATTGTTATTCAGGTTATGTAGAAATAGGTCCCCATTATTACTTGGAGATTTCTCAGAAGGTGTCAGGAAGAAATCAGACATGTTTTCTGTATCAGGTGAAAACAGAGAAGCTGTCACTGCATTTTCAGGAGATATGCTATCAGGAGTGTAAACTTCTTCATCAGAAGATGTGTTCTTTTGTTTTTCGAGAATGTCTTCATCTGAAAATCGACTCTTGCTGATGACATATGTCTCAGAGTTTATACCAACAGTGAGTTCTTCATCATCGCTTGGTGTTGCTATATTCTCCTGTACCACCTTCCTAACAAATGCAAGGTGAGATTTTGGCTTAGGACTTTCTAGTAATGTTGCTTCATTTGTTTCAGTGTCGACCACCAATAGATCATCATCTTCACTATTCTGATTCGTGTTTTGTACCACTACCACCTCTTCGCCCTTCCACTGCTGCTCTAAATCTTCAAACAGAACACTACTTTTCTTGGTATTTCCATCGCTTAAACTGCTCATTTCCTCACTACTAATGCTGCAGTTTTCTAAAGCTTCCCGTATCTCCTCTTCAAAACGTTTTGCATCCACCTCACTCTGACGACTTCTTTCTTCGGCTTCTTCCTTGGGGTCTAACATAAACACCGGACTCATAGACTCCGAGTCTGATTCAGACTTCAGGATGTCTCTAGAGTGTGCAAAAGGCGATACATGATCACTTAGTGTTGTTGTGATTGAGCTCACACTTTCGCGCTCCTCTAGTATTGGTGACAGTGGTGCAGGATATGTATTGTAGTGAATAACAATGTCTGTACGGTCTTCTGATGACAATTCATCCTCATACATTTCCTCTTCCTCTTCCTCCTCCTGTTGCTGATGCATTGCAATGCATGGCAACTTTTCACGTAGTTCATTGCGAATTGCTGTCACAAATTCCTCTTCCAGGTTGAATGACACGTAACTGTTATCATTTCCATTGCTATCACTAGTGCCAGATGTTGTCCAGCTGGAGCCTTGATGATGATCATCTTCCTGTAGTTCCTGAGACCCGACTTGAGGATGTAAATACCACCCAGTCTTGCAATGATCGTCATTCACCTCAAACACATCATCTACATCCTTGAGCTGGGATTCTTGTGCACAAGCATCATATTCTCTCTCTGCCAAACCACAGTCAACTTCTGAGGTAAAAATTGAGTCTGAATAGACATCCTTATCACTGTCGACTGATAAACTCAGAACTGCTTGTGAACTGGTGCTGGCGGACACATTCTCATCTTGAAATAAAGACACGTTACTCTTCCCAAATGCAGCATGCTCTGAATCTCTGGACACTGCACAAGAATTATCATGCATCTCAACTTTTTCCAGCCATTCATCTTCTGATGGGATATTCTTATGTTCATAGCCTGACTTGCTGCTTTCTTCAAGTTCTGCCTCAATATCTTCTAGATGATATTTCTCATCACAAGCATCATCACAACTTTCACTCAAGCTCCCTTTATCCCTAAATCCTGAATCGCTACTTCGCTCATCATCGGGTGTAGACTGCTTTGCCATCTCTTCTTCTTCAAATGGCCCACTTGCCAGTCGCTCACCTAGCAAAAAGTCTTCCATCAACATTCTATTCTGCTGTCCACTTTGCTTCCAGGAATTTAGGGCAGCAGTTACTTGGTTTGCTTCCTTCTCGCCAAACACTTGTGAGGTCTGCCTGCCCTCTATCTGAGACAATGCCATTACTGGTTCCTTGTGGATGGAGAACTCCAAATGCTCAGAATGTTTCATTACCTCAGATGACAACAAATCTGAAACCAAAGAGCTTGGTTTACAAAAAAGGGATCCTTTAGTTATCAGCAGATCTCCCTTCGATCCTTGTTTATCTAACAAAATGTCCACTTTAGTAATATCATTTAGCTCAGTTTTATGTTCTGATACTTCCTGCTTGTCACAAATGTCATCCTTTTGTTTATCACCTAGAGGTTTTCTATGTTCTGTCATTTCAGTTTCTATGATGTCCTGCACAGTATGTGGGTACTGGTAATCACAGCTGTCAACATTCTGCACACTACCTATTTTATTTATAGTTTCTCTGATGTTCTGCACAGTGGAGGGGCACTGATTAACACACCTGTCAACATTTTCTTCATTTCTATGTTCTGTGGTGTCCTGCACCTTGAATGGGCAATGTTTATCAGAGTTGTTAATTTTACGCACATCATTTACTTTATTTTTATGTTCCATAGTAGCCTGCACAGTTGATGTGTACTGCTTATCACAGCTGTCAACCCTCTGCACACCATTTACTTCAGTTATATGTTCTGTGATGACAGCTACTTCATTTCTATGTTCTGTGGCATTCTGTATAGTCGATGGGTAGTGTTTATCACAACTGTCAACTGTCTGTACATCACCTACTTGATTGATGTCCTGCAGAATAGAGAGGAAATCTATATCACAGTTATCAACCTTTTGCACACCATTTACTTCAGTTATATGTTCTGTGGTGATATCTACTTCATTTCTATGTCCTGTGGTGTCCTGCACAGTGGGTGCATAAAGTACATCACAGACACCATCTATTTTATTTATATGTTCTGTAGTAGCATGTGCAGTTAAAGGATACTGCTTATCACAGCTGTGGATATTCTGCACAACATTTACTTCATTTCTATGTTCTAAGATGTCAGCTACCTCATTTCTATGTTCCATGATGTGCTGCACAGTAAATGGGCACTGATTTTCATACCTATCAACCTTCTGCACACCATCTATTTCATTTATATGTTCTGTAGTAGCATGCGCCGTTAAAGGGTACTGCTTATCATAGCCGTCAATCTTTTGCATGCCATTTACTTTATTTCTATTTTCTGTGGTGTTATTTACTTCATTTCTGTGTCCTGTAGTGTCCTGCAAAGTGGAGGGATACTGATTATCACAGTTGTTAACCTTTTGCACACCATCATTTTTATTTTTATGTTCCATAATGTCCTGCACAGTGGACAGGAAATCCTTTTCAATTTTCTGCACACCATTTTCTTCATGTGTATGTTCTGTGGCATCCTGCACAATAGACAGGAATGCCTTATCACAGCTGTCAACCTTCTGCACACCATTTACTTCATGTGCATGTTCTGTGGCATTCTGTACAGTAGATAGGAATGCCTTATCACAGTTTACAACCTTTTGGACATCATTTACTTCTTTTATATGGTCTGTAGTGTCCTGCACAGTAGGTGGGAACTCCTTGTCACAGCTGTCAATGTTCTGCACAACATCTATTCCATGTATATGTTCTTTGATGTCCTGTGCAGTGGAGGGATAGTGATTATCACAGTTGCCAACCTTTTGGACACCATTTATTTCCTTTTTATGGTCTGTAGTGTCCTGCACAGTTGATGAGAATTCCTTGTCACAACTGTCAATGTTCGGCACACCATCTATTTCGTGTATATAATCTTTGATGTCCTGCACAGTGGAGGGATAATGATTATCACAGGTGTCAACCTTTTGGATACCATCTACTGCATTTTTATAACCTGTGGTGTCCTGCACAGTGGATGGAAATTTCTTGTCACAGCTGTCAATCTTCTGCACACCATTTACTTCATGTAAATGTTCTTTGATGTTCTGCACAGTAGACAGGAATGCCTTATCACAGCTGTCAATCTTCTGGACAACATTTACTTCATGTGTATGTTCTGTGGTGTCCTCCACAGTAGATAGGAATGCCTTATCACAGCTGTCAATCTTCTGCACACCATCTATTTCATGTATATGTTCTTTGATGTCCTGTGCAGTGGCGGAACACTGATTATCACATTTATCAACCTTTTGGACACCATCTGTGACTGCCTGCACAGCAGATGGGAATTCCTCATCACAACTGTCAATGTTCTGCACATTACCTATTTCATGTATATGTTCTTTGATGTCTTGTGCAGTGAAGGGATGCTGATTATCACAGTTGTCAACCTTCTGGACACCATCTACTTCATTTTTATTATCTGTTATGTCCTGCACAGTGTATGGAAATTCCTTGTTACCGCAGTCAATCTTCTGCACACCATTTACTTCATGTAAATGTTCTTTGATGTTCTGGACAGTAGACAGGAATGCCTTATCACAGCTGTCAATGTTCTGCACACCATCTATTTCATGCATATGTTCTTTGATGTCTTGCACAGTGATGGAACACTGATTATCACATTTGTCAACCTTTTGGACACAAACTACTTCATTTTTATCTGTGGTTTCCTTCACAGTGGATGGGAATTCCTTGACACAGCTGTCAATCTTCTGCACACCATTTGCTTCATGTTCCTTGATATCTTGCATGGTGCAGGGGTATTGGATATTACAACTGCCAATTTTCTGCACACCACCTACTTTATTTTTGTGTTCTATGGTGTCCTGCACAGTAGACTGGAATGACTTATCACAATAACTGTCAATCTTCTGCACACTATCTCCTTCATGTATATGTTCTTTGATGTCCTGTGAAGTGGAGGGATACTGCTTATCACAGCTGTCAACCTTTTGGACACCATCTACTTCATTTCCATGTGGGAGAGTGTTCTGCACAGTGGATGTGTATTGATTATCACAGCTGACAACCTTCTGCTCATCATCTACCTCATTTTTATCATCTATGGTGTCCTGTACAGTGAATAGAAATGTCTTATCACAGATGTCAACATTATGCACATCATCTACTTCATTTTTCTGTTCAGTGATGTCCTGCACAGTGGATATGAATTTCTTATCACAGCTGTCAATCTTCTGCAAATCATGTACTTCATTTCTGATGCTCTGCACAGTGGGTAGGAATTCCTTGTCATAGCTGTGTACTTTTTGCACACTATCTCCTTCATGAATATGTTCTTTGATGTTCTGAGAAGTGAAGGGGTACTGATTATCATAACTGACAACATTCTGCACCCCATCTATTTCATGTATATGTTCTTTGGTGTCCTGCACAGTGGAGTAATACTGATTATCACAACTGTCAACACCAACCAACACATTTTTGTGTTCTGTGGAATCCTGAGCAGTGATGGGGTACTGATTACCAGAAGTGTCAACACTCTGCACACCATCTACTACATCCTGCACAGTGAATATAAATTCCTTGTCAAAGCTGTGAACATTCTCCACACCACTTACTTCATGTGTATGTTCTTTGACGCCCTGCACAGTGGGGGGATACTGATTATCACAGCTGTCAATCTTCTGCAGGTCGTTTACTTTATTTCTATTTTTTGTGGCGCCACTTACTTCATTTCTGTGTTTTATAGTGTCTTGTGCAGTAGAGGAGTACTGATTATCACACCTGACAACTTTCTGCATACCATCTGCTTCATTTATATCCCATGTGGTATATGGGCATTCCTCTACACAGCTATCTTGTTTTGCCCCATTTGTTAAAACTACTGGAAAATTAAAACAAGGATCACAAGCTTTCACAGACTTTTGTTCAGTCTTTTTATCTACCTGTTCTTTCCCTTCAATTTCTGTTTCAGACTGAGAGTCTGTTCTAACCACATTAGGCATAATTGTCATCTGATAGCCTTCTGGTGAATTCCTTCCAGATGGCACTGGAGTAGCAGCAATAACATTAAGACTTGGTATGCACAGTGCATGATGTTTCAGTTTCTCTTCAATATAGGCAATATCACCAGCTTTTATAGCACCAGCATGCTCCACGGTGAGGAAATTTGGTGCCTGATTGTGGTCACTAATATCTAGTTTTTCTTCCACTAAAAATTCATATGGTGATGCTCTATTTTTGCCTTCTTTGTGGTCCATGAACGTTTTCAGTACGTTGTATTCATCATCATCAAAGATGTTTTCACGTTCTTTGAATTTCACAGTGAATAGATCTGTTTGTGTCTCATGTTCTTGAAAAGCACTTGAAAGATGCTTGTCCCATGAATCTATAGAGTAACCAACCAAGTTCTGCTGCACATTGCTAGCATTGCCATATAATGTAATGTTCTTCAGCTCTTCATGTTCATCCCCAAGTGTGGTTTTTAATCCTTGAAAATAGTCTAAAGTATAGTCTTCACACGCTCCTAGTATCACTGTAGGTGCATCATCTGTACTTCTGAATTTATTTGCAGTTGCAGGTAGACCCTCAGGTGCTATAAGTTTGTCTGGAGTGCAAGTCACTTCAGACTGGAATGAAGGAATTTTCTGGCAAGAGTCTATTATACTAGTTTGTAGTGGTTCACTACATTTATCTGTATGAGTTATGTTTGATTTAGATTTCGTCTCCCAACTATTAGGATTGTGTAAGCAGCTAGTGCCAGCGTCTGTCTTTTTCTTTCTGTCTAAACTATAAAAACAAGATTCTATCACATTAGTATGAGGCACGTTATCTAAAAGCATGCTACCACAACAGCTGTCTTCCTCAGGTACTCTACTCTGCTTCTCCTTCTGGGTTTCTTCCGAGGCATCAATGACTAAAAAATTCTCGTTCCTGTTGTGGTTTGATGGCAACAAAGCCTGCTCTTCTGTGTCGGTGATGGGGAGGATGTGTTTAGTTACTGTTCGTTGTACTTCGGCCTGTAGGCGTCTGAGGGTGTTTTTGAAGTCCTCTCCAAGCACTGCTTCATGAATGTCGTTCTCACTGCTGTAGGCCAGCATTGGAGTGTTCTTATTGGTTGAGCCATGTCTCAGTCTAAATGATCCCCTGCCATTGGAACTGCGATCGATGCTCCAAGTGAGAGAAGGTGGTTCGGAGTCACTGCCATCACTACACTCTATGTGTGTCAGTACCATCAGGTCTGCCACTGATTTTGATTTTTCCTTCACCTTTTCTGAGAACTCCCCACGCTCAATTCTTCTCCGCCATGTTTCATCCTCTGTGTCTGTTCCAGAATCAGTTCCTCTGTTCTTGCCACAATCGAGATAGCTGTCTTCTTGTAGGCTGTCAGGTTGGAATGTCATCTCTCTGTCATCTGAGGAAACACCAGAATCTGCTCTTCCCAACCGGAAGTCCAGGACCACGTTCTCTTCTGTCAATACACTGGTGATATCCTTTGCAGGAGTGTGTTGCTGGGATGTGCAATGACTAGATGCTTCCGAAGATGAAGATGAAGTTTTTTCTAATGCTAAGGCATTATCCAGGTCTCGAATAGCCTCTGAAATTTTGCGCACAAATTTTGCATCCTCTTCATTAGTAGTCTCCACACCTCTAAGCCAGGAATCAAAGTCTGGTTCGAGCATCACAGTTTTCTCCTCCACAATTTTCTCCCTCTCCTCAAAAGAGGGCTGTGAGGAAACTTCATCTTGTTCACCTACTTTAGATGTTTTCTGCCATTCAGCCTGTTCTGCACTTTCACTCAGATCGTCTATTGATCCATGGAGATTCTGTAGGCTAGGCGACTTGTGACGTTGATGCAGTGTGGGAAGATAGAAGTCCCCACCAGAACTGCTGGCAAGTGATGGCTGTGGAGAAGTGGTGAGGGATGTCCTATCCACAGAAAGTGTATCTGTATCCAGATGTAGATGTGGCTTGTCCTCATTTGTTGTTGAGGTGCTGGTTTTGTTCGGCACATGATTGTCAGTCTTTGGAATTGTGTTCGGTTTGAACATTTCCCATCGGCGCTCAAAGTCTTCATCTGTCTTTAGGCTTGTGTTATCACCATCTTGTCCATATCGCTCCCGACTTGAATGTAGATGATTCAGCATAGCACATACTTGTGTCAGTGCAGGACGTACTTTCTGGTGGCTCCAGCACTGTTTCATCAGAAGATACCTGTCAAAAGAACAACATAACTCAAAATGAAACAACTCACAGAAGAAAATTTTATCCTATCTATGAGGATAAGTCAATAAGAAGTTACAAATTGATGTCAGGTACTATGTGTTTGAATTGCAATTGAAGCTATTGCTACTACATGGTACCATTAGCCTGGGGGCAATTGTTAACATGAGACAATTGATGTTTACAATAGAAAAACATTTAGAAGATGGTGGCACTTCTGAGTGTGCAGATATTGAGCAGCACTCCAATCCGTGGTTTTAGTTGGCAAAATGTATGGAATCAAAGAATATTCATAAAGTAATGCTTTCCATCTACAGTAAAAAGTGCCCTTCACGTCAAGTTGTTTACAACTGAGTACACAAGTTCTCTGAAGGGTGGACACATTAGAAACAAATGCCTGCAGGCCAGCCAACAAAGATTGCCACAGAGGCAAATTTGCAGCGAATAGAAGACTTAATCCGAGCAGAAGAAAAGAGTAACTATAGATACTGCAGCCACTGCTTTTGTTTGTTGTCATGAATGGCAGGTTAGGTTTTCACATGTGTATGATGTGTTTTATTTAAGGACGCTCCTTAACATTTCAGGTCAACAGTTGCAGATCATTTTTAGACATATAATCATGACATCACAAAAGAAACCAAATTGTAGAAAGCCATTAACAATCCCAAGGAATAAGCAACATGGGAAAAAGTTTTCATTTTAAAGAGTATTAATCATGTTATGAATTTCATCATGCTAACAATGGACTTCCTGTTTCGCTGTATATTGGAACCACCAAAAGTCATATAGTCACCTGCCAGCATTAGTCAGTCCCCAGCGAAGATGAGATGCATGTTCTGATAAATTAATCACAATACTGACTTCTTTATGCATACAATCAATCAACTTTTAACTTCTATTAAGTTTACAATAAAACATACATGTTCTGCCCCTGCTGACTGGTTAATGTGGGAGGTGGTAGGCGACATGCAACTTCACTCAGCACCTTCACTATAACTTCGTCATCACTTAGCTCTGTGTATGGCAACTTTCCAAACTCGCAGATTTCCCACAGCACCACGCCCAAACTCCAAACATTTGCTCCCTGAGTTACCTGCAAAGTTACAATAGAAACATGTTTTTTAAGAGAAAATGCTAATAGATTACTGGAAAGAGAAGAAATAAGGGGAGGAAAAAAAATGAAATAGAGCAGATTCATTAGTTGTGATTATTACCAGTCTCTTTGTTTAGGGAAGAGAGTAGACATAAAGTTTCTAATTGTCAGCATACCTTTGATGCCAGTAAATGGAAATGTTGCAAATAAATAATTGCTTAAATGAAATTGTTGACACAAGTTTACAAAAAGGTGAAAAACAGAGCCTCTAGCATCACATCAGCACTATGACTTCTATGGAGATGACATATTTCTCCAGAGCTCTGTTCCACAAAAGTATTGTCTAATCCACACAAATGTATGGCCTTGTAACCTGTACTTATTAGTAGTGATCTATTCCACAAAACTTTGGTGTAATCCATTAAAAATATGTGGACTTATAACTTGTACTTATTAGTAGTGAAATATTCCACAAAAGTATTGTTTAATCCATACAAATATATGGAATTTTACATTGTAGTTATTACTAGAATTCTGTTTCACAACACTTGTACTTTATAACTACATACTTACATGTGCACAAGTGAATTTTTTTTGTTTTGTTCCACAGAAGTTAGTACTATCTGCTGTTGTTACTTGTATAGATTTCTCTATAAGTGTAGAAATATTTGTAACTATAAATTATAGTGCAAGTTTTAATATCTATTTAATAATTTTGACAATCAGTTGACCTGAATATGCAAAGTATTTCCTAAATTTAGGTATTCATTTTTTACACTAAACTCCACTTACTTACATAAAAGTAAGACATGTTTCAGGAGAATCTCTCCCATCTTACTTTTATGTAAGTGGAGTTTAGTGTAAAAAACTAATACCTAAGTTTAGAATATATTACCACTCAATTGTCAACAGCTTCGTAAGTACAATATTTATGCAAAGTATTACTGAAAAGGATGATAATGATGAGAATAGGAATGTATATAAAGAATGAATAATACATTATTTAAGTATATTGACAATTTGTGTTAAGTACTATTAAAGTACAGCTTATGATTAATATTGGCCTTTGCTGTTTCAAATGCATATTTATGTCCAGCGTCATATTTATGTTTAAGGATCTTGCTAAATACCAAGAAAATATTTTCTTTCCATTCTTCATTCTCCTTTGACACCAATTTCACAGCATTTTTGCTTATAATCAAAAATTATTTCCAAACATTTTAAACAAATTTATATAAATATAAATGATCAAATGCACTAATAAAATAAATGACTGAGAGCAATCAAGAAGATTAATTCTTCTGCCATCTTTTGGTAATTTAATTTT
This sequence comes from Metallyticus violacea, assembly GCA_030762175.1. NCBI lineage: Eukaryota > Metazoa > Arthropoda > Insecta > Mantodea > Metallyticidae > Metallyticus > Metallyticus violacea. Next base: position 4,573,954 of record CM060830.1, read on the forward strand.
TTTTAATATTTTTTAAATAGTGTTTAATGCCTATTTTAACTACTGAGGCATCACAGGCAGTCGACACTGGTATGGTGATACATGAGATGAAATAATAAATTAGTAACGGTTTTTTTAAATTTTTTTTTTAAGGAAGAATTCCAGGTCTAAGTTTTACAGTACTTCCCCAGCATTTGCCATTTATGAGGACTGCAGAAAACTTGAAAAAAAGCTCAGGGAGGATGGTCCTGCTGGGAATCAAACCTCCTGTTCACAAGTCTGCATCGTAACATCCTCAGCCATTTGTGGCAGTACAATTGAAATTGATGATGCCATCTAGTCATATGTGACTGTTATTTCAAACTGAACTATTACATTTTAACATTAACTAATACATAATGAAGTATTTAAATTATTATTTTTGAAAAAAAAAATGAGAGATCCATTTAGCAGGAATGACAATAAATTACTCTATGCATTAAAAAAATAAGAATTTATTACCAAGGGCTTGACGTAACCTAATTCAAGGTATGATGACATGTGGCAAACAGCTGTTGCTCTTAGTAGCTTTTTACTAATACTTTACATGGACTCATACTAATATAATTGTAAGGTATTACATATTAGTTTTGTTGGAATAATATGCGATGATAAATCCTGTGTGTGAACTTCCAGCCTAGAACCTGATTATTAGGTCAATGGTATAGGCAACTGCTGGAATGGCAAGTATGTCAATCTTTCAACAGGATCCTTTCTGAGCAAAAACAAATGAACTTCCTCACAGATTATTATTGCTAGAGAAAATCAAAAAGTAATTAAGTAAATTTTTACAGCAAAATTTTTTTGGTTTTCATTTACGGGCACTCTTTAACATCTCAGGTCATCAGCATCCCATTCAAATCAGGGCGTGAAACGACCGACTAATTTTGCTCAAAGGCCTATTCTTTCAGGCTTGAGATTCTTTGGAAATATATTCACAAAAACTGAAACATACATTTGGAACTACAAGTATTTACTACTTTTCCACAGAATGCAGGTATGGCAACTCAAGCACAGCGAGAGGTAGTTGTTTGAAAAAAAGCAGCTATCTTGACACATTTGAGCTGCGGACTATGATTTAGTTTCTGTGGTCAAATGGAAATCTATCATGATATGTGCAGGACATTCACCAATGCCTAAAATTAGTTCAATACAGGGCATATAAATGTCTTTGATGAATGCCTTGCACATCCCACACACATAGCAATGTTGATGCTGTGGAGGCATGATAGTCAACAATCCAAACAACAGTGGACATTTCACAGGATAGTGCATGAAGAACTTGGGTGTTTAAAGTGTTAAGGAGATGCATCCCCAGACAGTTTACATCACAACATATGGGATACAGTCTTGAGCATTTGCTCCAGTACCATAGGGCTGGAAATGCAAAAAGTGAATATGTGGCATTCGGAAATTCTGAAGCATTCAGCATGCAGTCCATGAACAAATTCTCATGTACTATTTTACATACATTTTCTTGTTCCTTAAACTGAAATAGAATGCACTTTGTTTTATCAATATTAAGTTTAAGTTGAGAAGCTTTTAAATAATCAGAAAGATGTAGTAACGATAATGATGCTTTGATTCCCAGATGGTTTAAATCTTTGTCCGAACAAACACATAAGGTATCATCCGCATAGGATATAAGTTTATAATATGGAAACTATGGCATTTCTTTACATAGATTAAAAATGCAAATGACCCAATACTGAGCCTAATGGAGCATCTGATTTAGCCCTATCATATTTTAATTTGTATATATGTATGCAATTTTTAGATAGGATGAGAGAAAATCGTGCATTTAACCCTTATACCCTAGCATGCAACTTTTGACAGCAAAAGCTTCACTGTCAATAGCTTCTAAACGCACATAAATAGCATTAACTTCATCACCAAATTTATAAAATCTACAGACATCTGCATACCAAGCTGGAAAGCTGGCAGCAAATCCATACTGTTGATGAAGACACCAGCCCTTGAAACCTGTCATAAGTTGGTAAACAATTAGTGAAATTTGAGTCATTTCCTATAAAATTTTCTTAATCTATTGAGTTGTTTAACCATGAATGAAAAAAATTTTAAACACACCATGTAAAACTCTTAATTTCATGTAAAAGAAAATAGCTTTAAAGTAGAAGAAAAAAGTAAATACGAATATACTGAGATAAGATGAAAGAATAATATTGCACTACATGTTAATAAGGCTGTGTAATTTTAGAAACTCAATTAAAAAACTTAAGGGTTACATGCACACACAGACTGAATAATGTCACATGAAAGCACAGTTTTACTGACCTCCTTGGTTTCAATTGTTGTTTCTGTACAATGTAGTGTCTCTGGGGCACACCATCTAATGGGCAGAGCAACATCACCCGCACAGTAATAGTCCTCCTGTGCACCAGACAATGTTTAATTTATTGTCAGCAATAGTAATTGGCAGGTGGAAATGCTAGATACATACAATAATTTTAATTCACATCCTATCTACAGTGAAATTCTATAACACCTATTTTACCTTGAATATGTCGATGCTTGTTCCATAATCTCCAATTTTTACCGTTAAGTCTGGAGTTACAAGGCAGTTACGGGCAGCAAGATCTCTGCAAGCAGGGAATTAAAATACTAATGAGTTACAACGCATTATAAAATTAGAATAACATACTCTAAACTCACAATGCCTTTATTTGGAAACTGTACCAGAGCTTTAGTTATAAGTATGAAGATAAGTCATTAAGTAAGTTACAAACAGATGTAAAGTGCTATACACTGCAGTGTGAAGTGCAACATTCTATATGAGACAATCAATTAACATTGAGCAGCACTCCATCATACAATTTTTGTAGGCAACAGGTATGTAATCCAAGAATATTCATAAAGAAAGGGTCCCCATCTATGGTAAGAAGTGCCTGCCATGTCAAGCTGTTTACAATTGTGCAGAAGTTCTCTGTAGGGTGCATGTATATCACACTAGTCAGTCTATGGAGATTATCACAAAAGGCAAATTTGCAACAAGTTCAGATTTAATCCAAGCAGACCAATTGTTAACTATAGGCACTATAGCCATCGCTATTGATTATTCTTGGCATGGCCTACCTCATAATGCATGATGGGTTACGTTTTCACAAAGCCTGTGTACAATAAGAGCCATACATACTGACCCCACAACACTGGGTTTGCAAAAACAGCATCTCAACCACTACTCCGACAAAGGGCATGATATGCTAGCTCAAATTATTATAGGCTTGGGTTCACCATTAGCGGCCTGAGACAAAGCGTGCGTCAATGCAGTGGAAACATCCTGTGTCGCCTGTAAAAAAAAAGTTTCAAGTGTCATCATCTACCAGGAAAGTGATGCTCATAGTCTTCTAGGATCATGAAGACATACTGCTCACCGCATTCCAGCCTCAAGGACAATCCATAAATGCCAACTCCTGTTGTAACATTCTCAGGAAATTTCATTAGGCCATTCAATAGAAACAACCAGGACTCCTCACTAAAGGCATGTTGCTCTTGTAAGACAATCAGCATCCTCGTACTGCCAACAAGACAAATGAGATGCTGCGAAATTCCAAGTTTCCTCCATATAGCCCTGGCCTTGCTCCTAACTACTTTCATTTGTTTGGCCCTCTTAAACGTCATCTTTTGGGTGAACATTTTCCTGATGATGAAGCTGTAGAAAGGAAAGTCACTGCCTGGTTCTGATAGCAGCTCAAAGAATTTTATGTTGCTGGATTTCAGGGACTTGTGAAATGATGGGACATGTGTATCAATGTACAGGGAGATTATGTTCAGAAATGAAAGCATTTTTCAAATCAGTACTGTTATTTGTTTAAGTTCCACACCCATTTGTAACTTGGATAATGACTTGTCATCATATTACATTTTAGAAAAATAGCACTTTTAATTAAAGCCAGTTTATAAAAGCAGTCTATAGTATAGTCCTTATTTATGGTCCTGGAATTTACAAATTTTTTCTCAGTTCCCTCAAGTTCTGCATGTTCACAATTTAAACTTATTCCAGCTTTTACACTTATAAAAGTTTTAAATTTCTTGCCATTCACACTAGGTGACACAGCAATTGCAATAGAAAAATTATGATTTTGGAAATAAAATGGCACCAGAATAAACCTGAAAACTTAAGGCTTGACCATGATAAGCCAGCAAAGTCATTTATCTATCATTGTAGTGGCTGTTGCATTGTGTTTTTCAAGATTGCTGAGCAAATTGATTGTGTCAAATTGATTCAGTATGCAAAGCTGCTGCTTATCGGCAGTGTTGAAATGGAAAATCTTGGTATTTTGTCAGAAGAATATTCCAGTAAGATTATAGAAAAAAGCAAAGTACAGAGGAAGTATTAAAAAATCGAAGAAAAGTTTGTGAAAAAGTGTCACAAGAAAGTGCTAAACCATTGGATGTCTTCAACTGAAAAGATTAGATTCTAAAAATGATAAAGAAAAATGGCAAAAACTACCATGAAATTAAGGCTAAACTCATCACTAGCAACAGCTCCTTGATTTAACACTCTTCAATTTTTAACTCTTGGAAGAATTAAAGGAAAAAATGTAAAATACAAATCCACACATTAGAGAAACTGAAAAATAACATTCGTGAAGAAATTCCTTCCATTTTGCAAAGGGAATGCAGAGGATAATGGCTAATTTCAAAAGCCAGAAATGCCTGGAAAATAAATGGAGGCACTTCCAGCATCTTCATGCTTGATATCAGTGAGTAAATGTACCTTTTAAGTGTTAGTAATAACTTATGCAATAATCACAGCTGTGAACTTTCTGACTCCCATGCACCAAATGCAGACTATTAAGCGTGGAGTGGTCTAATAAAGGAAAATTACCCATTACGTATTTATATAATTTTGAAGCTGTTTACAGTGAAGATATATTTACACTAATACAATGTGGGTAACTTTTTTACACACTTCACTTACCATATAAGTTAGGATAATGTTTCGGGAACCAGCATTCCCATTGGTTCAACAGCTGAGGATGGGAACACTGGTTCCCGAAACATTTTCCTAACTTAAAGATGGTATGTGAAATGTGTAAAAAAATTACTCATATTGTATTAGTTTAAATTACCCATTATGTTTGTGTCATTACTGTGTTATATTAGAAACTATTGTAGATTTCTCATAAACTGTAGCCAATTTGCATTTCTACAGTGATATTATTGCTCAGAACTTGAAATCTATAATGCATGGTTAATTTCATGAGAGGAAAATTTTTTTGTATAATGTTGCTGTCTATTGATTATAATAAAAATATTTGTTAAGATTTCTAAATGATAAGCTAATGATCACTTGCATTATTTTAGTAGCAAATAAAATATGCCAGAGTATTAGGAAATATTTACTTGATGCAATATCTATGATAATTTGAGCAGAGTTTGTCCAGAAACAGTAACGACGAGACATATATCACTTACGTGTGAACAAATCCATTGTTGTGCATATGCTGTAGGCCTGCAGATATGTTACATGCCATTCGCAATGTGATACCCTGCTTGTTGAGAGCTTCTGCTGTTGCTATGTTCTGTGATAGGAAACTTTTCAAGTCACCCTGAAATGAAAATTGAAACATCAGTCATATTGCAACAACTCAAATCAGCATAGTCACTCAGTTCCTGAGAAGGCAAATGACTGCTGGTGATGCCCTTTATCAATGTTTCAAAGTGTATGAAGCCAGAGGTGGCACTTGTAGATAGATGTACAAGCAAGAATAAAACACAAGATTTAATATTGTTGATTTATTTATGGATGCTCTTTTAACATCTCTATCATCAGCATCCCATTCAATTTAGGCATGAAAGGCCAATCAATTTTGCCCAGAGGCCTCTTCTTTAGACTTGAGGTTCTTTTATATGCCGTAAATCTACAACATGGGACCCACAGCTTTACTTCCCTTCTGAAGGAAGCCTATTTAGGATTTTTTACACCTGAAAAAATCCATTGATTCTGGCCAGGAATGAACCCTGACACAATGACACAATGTAGAGACAGTTTTTAAACCCACAAAACAGCTAAGAATACATTCTTTGTGTAGAAACAAAGAACACCACTTGTCTCAGCTGGTGTCTACAGAATATTATGCTCATGTAGTGTGGTTTACATTGGAACCACACAGCGCAGCAATAATCAACAACATTCACAACATACTGCTGCCTAGGTAAGACAGATAAACCTGAGCATTGCCGGAGAACATGTAATGCATTTTATAGAAACTACTATACTGGCCTCAACATCTCATTATCTTCCTCACTTATATCGGGAGGCAATTGAAATTTACAAGCACAGTAACAACTTTAACAGGAAAGAAAAAGCTTTGAAATTGTACTCAGCATGGTATCTGGCTTTACAAAATAGCATTACAGGAACCAATCACTAGAAACATTCATGAACTCCAGCTTAGATCCAGTCCCCTCAGCTAAGTGAACCAATCAAAGCTCAGTTCCACAGGCAACCCCATTATATATGACAATTTCCATTAACAAGTCAGTCACTGCCTCGTCTTTAAGAAGATTACATTGAGCACACCACTGATGATGTTTACTGTATTCCTAGATGAAATGTTTGGGAAAATGAAGTAGAATATTCTCTTTGAACCAAGCCCTTACAGCCTAGAAGACTCAGTTTAGTCACTACAAACACTATAGCAAACATGGTGGCATTTAGTACAATTATATAACAGTTGGGCAAACATGGTGGCATTTAGTACAATTATATAACAGTTGGCAACTCTGAAAAATAAATAATAATGGGGAAAATAAGAAAAAATACTGATGTGGAATTTTGCTGTATTAATAACACACCACTTACGTCTTAGTACAAGTGCGTGGGACCATGGACTCCAAGGTCTTTACATTATGGCATAATGTTTCCACTTTTAGGTAAGTTTAAAACTTATGCTTGAGGTTTCAATGCCTTGAAACATTGCTACTATGATATGCTGTTTGCATAGCAAAGACAAGTTGTGCTCACTAGAGTATATTGCTCAATGTTAGTGCCATATTGCAGCTCATAAATGTCACTATAATAATATGCAGATGAAGTGTGTTACTCTCTCTCCAGTAGGTGTTCCTAGCAAATATTTACACATTTTCTTTTGTAGTGCTGATATCAGTAGCCTCCATGGTGAGAAATGAAATGAAGATGCCAATGCAAATACTGATTGTGTGCCAGGGGCTTCTTAAACATAGCAATTGGAATTGGACAATTAACTCTGTTATCAACCCCTTCATGAAACTGGTGTTTGGCAAAATCTGTGATGGGACCAGTGCATATACAAGAAATCAACTGAACATGGAAAACAGAAGAAAGCTGAAATTCGGTAAATGGTTTGAAACTACATCAGATTGAGATTCTGATGTCTCAAGTGCGACAGTCAAAAATCCAACTGTATTGGAGCAAAAATGGATGCACTGAGAAAACAGAAAGCTGCGAAACCATGAATCGAGAAAGGTTTCGACTCATATAGTGTTTCTTGCACTTCAACAACGACAGGAAATGTAGACCCCCCCCCCCAAACTAGGCCTATCATTCAACATTTTACCTCTAAGTTCTCTTAACTATATTTCTATATTTCATACTGAGGACATAGCTCTAAGGAAAGCTTCAAGAAATTCAGATGTGCTCTTTCTTATGTGCAATACAATGGATAAATTTGCAATAAAATTTCACAAGATATGTGAATCCAGTTCTGGATGCTGCCTTTACTTCAAATTATATAATGATGATGTGAAAGATCCTATTTCCCTGGAAGTACTAAACATATGTGAATCACTTTTAGACAAAGGAGTTCCTCTCAAGATTTCTTTAGAAAACTAACGAGCAGGAAACAAATTTAATTTAATTGGTATTGTGAGATTGAACATGAAAGATGTAAGCAAAACAAACCTAAAAGATATGTGAGCAACATGCTGCATGTCAAGTGGAAAGATAACAAGGATATTTATTTCCTTTCTTCTAAACATAGATCAGCTGAGATTGCAGGGTCAGATAAGCTAAGAAGGAAACAAGATCAAATGCCAAGAGAAGAAGTCAGGAAATCTAAGTATGCTCTTGAATATTGCGTATATTTTAGTAGTAATAATGTATTAACAATATTCCATGATAGATTAACACATTTTGTAATGTACTGTTTAGCCACGTATCATGGTTGGTTAATAGTATGAGTATGTAGGGTATGTGAGCTATATAGTGCAAGCACAGAATGACAAGGCTAGAGAGAAGTGTTGAGATGCTATGTTTGGAGCAATCTTCTGGAGAGAGATGGACCGCTCGCCTGATATGCTCTGAGTAACACCCAAGAAAGGAAGCATGTAAGATTACATCATAATGTAAATTCTATTAATCTAATAAATTGAATGCATATCTCAGGTATCTTGATTCATGAACATGTGTTTTGATTTGTGGTTTCTCCTTAAGGTTTTTTAGTGTAAATGCCCCAGATAAAAATGGATTTTAGTAGCAGCTTGCCCCTTGTCACATCACGTGGTGATAGGAATTTTAGGAAATTTTAGAAAATTGCAAGTAGCTCTAGAATGGTTGCAGCAATAATAGAAGGGGATGGGCAGCGTGGTCTTATAAGATCAAGTGACCGCTCTATTTCCAATTATGCGATGCACATTGAAAGGATATAGGTAAATATTTTTCAACTTTTTGATATATGCATATTCAACTCCTTCCAGATATATCACAAAATCACTAGTAAGAAAAAGACAAGCTACACCGACTTCAGGAAAGCATAGTGCAGCCATTGCTTGGAGTTGTACAGTCACCAGAATAATCCTCTACAGGATGACCATCATCTAGTACCACTCCCCTAAGTTTGCAAGCCAAAACATGCACTCACTTTCCTTTGAAAATTAGTTCAACAATGAGAAAGAAAAATGTGACAAAAAGTGTGTTGTGTGTTACAGCAGAGGGAAAGGAAATGACGGTGCAAAAAATGTAGCATTGTTCTTCGTTTAGAGGATTATTTTGAGATCTACTATAATCAGTCATCATACTAAACCATTGTTGCCAATCAGTTAATTGTTCATTATTATTCATGTAAAATTTCTAGAATTAACACCTAATGGTTGATTTTTTATGAATTTTTAAAGTATTTTACTGCACCTACTTCACTCCCAAGGAATTTAAATCTATTCCAGGAACAGCCATGATGCAACTGAAATGTGTTGCAAATTAGCTCACAGCAACTTGTAGAATGCGCAAACGTACATCTTCAGCTCTGGTTATTAATTTTCATGGGTGACTGTACCAGACCTGCATCTCGTACAATTAAGAAAGGGAGCTTGTTAACTCTACAACACTCATAAGCCACTCTCCACATTTCTAAGAAAGAGATGTACCAAATTAGATTTCTCCCAACATCCGTACTTACACTGGGGCATGACTCTAGGAGCACCAGGAAGGGATCTGTCTCCAAACATCTGCCCAAGAGCCTTAATACATTTGGATGGCTGAGGTCTCTGTATGGCTTTACTTCATGTAGAAAATACATCTGGTCCGTGGTGGTAGCATCTTCATGCAGAATTTTCACCACTACTCTTGTTGACTTCTCATCTGGCACGATCCCTTGTGCCTCGCCCTCCACCACCTGCAGAATAACAGCACAGAGAAATAATTCAACACTTCCTTCTTGCCTTCAATGTAGTGGACAACACATAAAGGTTACAAGTTTTAGGAACTTGTGCTAGCAAACTGTTTTAAATGTCACTCACCCGTCCATACCAACCACATCCTAGTTCTCGGACATACTTCAGTTGTTGCCGTGGAAAATTTACATGTGGATCTTCTGTAATCAAAAAATATTTCATACAATCTGATTTACTGTTTTAAACCCTCTGAGAAGTATTTTATTTTAAAAAGAAATGTAAAATGAATATTAGGAGGAGAGATACACGTTTCCTCCCATGATTCACTGTTTTGATGTTCATATTATCTGTTTCAGGAGTGTAAACATAACATTTCCTTTTTGCCAATGCCATTCATTTGCTTGGAGAAGCTCATTGAAGTCAGACATGTTGCTAAACACTGCTTGATGTAAAGAGCAGTGATTATTTTCATTTAAGAAGGATTTTTATCCAGTGATACTAAACAATGCCTTGACAGTGTGTATAGGAAAGTTTCCCCATCATATTGTATTGTGAATGTAGTCAAAATAATTTCGTTTCAGCAGATGATCCATTTGAGGGTAGGCTGGTGTGTGTGCTGAACCAGAAAACAGCTCCCAAAAGTTCTGTGACAGAGTCCAAAGACAAAAGAAAGAGCTGCAAGGATGGGGCTCTCTAAAACAGCTGTGCATCACACCCTTCATTAACATTTGCATATAGATAACATCAATGCAAGATGCATGCCTTAGTTGTCCCAGCAGTTCAAATGTAAATGTGCATGAAAGGTTGTCAGAAGTTTTTGAACACTGACATGGTAACGAGAGGTCAATATTAGAATCCACCGACACAGGGAATGGTTCTCTACTATGACCCAAATTTTATAGGAACTTTAGCCAAGAGAGTTTAGGATTGGGCTGAATAAATGACAGGATATCACCTTATCAATCAGGATTTAGGAAGGAGAAAAGGAGAGGGGATAATGTATTCACAAATACAATATTAGTAACTGAATATTTATTACAGAAAAGGGACAGATTATATTCTGTATTTAGTGATTTGGAAAAAGCATATGATAGGGTGGTTTAAGAAATGCTTTGGTATAAATTGAATAAGAAAAGTTAAGAGTGTTAATATGATTAAAATACTTAAGAAGTTATATGATCAAAATAGATTTTGTGTAATGTGGTACTGGAGAGGTAATTGATGTAGTAAGGCAAGAGAGAGGTCTTAGATAAGGCTGTTTGAGTCCTATACTGTTTAACTTATTTATTGGCGATATCTTGGATTATTTGAAAAATGTTAACATGCATATACCTGTAATTAAACATGTGGATATTCCTGGGCTATTGTATAATGATGATCTTGTGGTGTGTTCAAACTCAGTGTGGAGAATGGGGACTGAAGGTGAATTGGGATAAAATTAAAATTACAATGTTTAAGGGCAATTATCTGCTTAAAGATGAAAAATGGTTAATAGAAGATAGAGAAATTCAAGTTGTTAGTGAATTTTCACACTTGGGTATTGGAGATTAGGAAAGGCATAAGAAAACAGCATTGGCGAAGGGAAAAATGACAATGACAGATGTTTGTATTTAGCACCGAGTATGAACACTTGAAAGAATATATTCTGCTTTGGTTCAGCCGCAATGCAATCATGGGGCAGAAATCTGGGGAACTGATGATGGATGGCATACTATGGATTTTTTTGTCAGCTAATGTTGGGATGTCCCAATGTTGGAGCCTAGGGAGTTAGGAGAGGATATTTATTTCAGGTTCAAGAGTTACCTGATACTGAAATTGTGAAAATATGTCTAAGATATCAATAAGAAAAGTGGATTTTACAGCTAATACCTGGTTAGGGAAAGGTAGAAAGAATGGTCTAGGGAGATTTCTGGGTAAAATTGGTGGGATGTGAGAATAAGACTGCAAGACATGGACAGTTTAGAGAGAAAAGTCACTGATACACTACAAGGACATTAAAAGTGAACCAGAAAAGGAAAAGAGTACTGTAATAGGAAGAATCAAAGGAAAGGGATAGCTAGTGTTTGGAAATTAAGGGGTTTAAGGGGGGGGGGGTGTTATTCCAGGAGTCTGTCCTATCTGCGGTGAGAAAGATGATCAAATACATATTAATTTTCAGTGTAAAGGGGCAAGAAGTGGTTATTGAGGATTAAAGAAGTTGTGGTAAGAAAGATTTTTGAAGGTCAAGCTCAGCTATCTAAATTAAGGGAGTTTTTATGGAAGGTAAAGATGAAATAGAGATGGTCAGTAGAGAGAAATAAGAAACTGAATTAAAATAACTAAATTGTATTCCATTAGATTATCAGGCAGTGTCAGTTTATGTATGTAACCAATTAGATCCATTCTATTTTGAGATTTTGGGGCATCTATTTCAAATGAGGAATTTAGGGGATTATTTATATAGAGCTAAAATAAGTGATTGTGAATAGTTAACAAATGAATGTTTGGTGGTTTGATAAATTATTTTAAAAATTGTTGGCCCCTTACATGTAGGTTTAGGGTTATAAAATTAATCAACAAATGCTGTTTTGAATTGAAGTGGAGTGGAACATGTAAAGTTTATTTGTTAATTAGTTATTGATGAGTTCAAGACTTGGAACAGAATAGGAGAGCAAGGATGAGAAAAATAAATAAGGAAAAGAATGGAAAGAGAACCCTCTGATGTGACAGTACCGAAGTAGTGACTGAAGTTTTGTCTTCAGGAATTCCAGTAGGAGACTGCTGACAAACTGAAGACAAGAGGTTAGCAAGGATCATGGATGTTACTATATATGTTATTTTTGGAATTGAAATAAGAATAATTTAAAATTAAGTAAAGAAACTTAATGTAACCCACATTGTATTCATGGGGGTTACACCTAAGAATGGCCAGGGTCAAATTGATGAAGACCTCTTGTCTTAGTACTTCAATAAATAATATTTAAGATGACTCTCTTTTAAAATGAGCATCAATGTAGTGACAGAGGAGTGAGGCACCTTCTGTAAAGACCAAGATCACACAGTCCACAAAGATCATGGTGACTATTTTTTGGGACTTCTGCTGGTGACTTCAAAGAAAGGAATCCAATGCTCTGTTGAGCTACTAAATCAAGGAAAAGAGGAAATGCTGAGTGCAGGAGTTTGTCTACTGCACATCACACCTATCTACATGCCTGCTGTTAACACATGTGGCTTCTAGGAGTTGGATCATCCACCATACAGCCCAGATCGTTTGTTTTCAAAATTCAAATCCGATCTTTGAGAGAGAGGTTCCTGAACAATGCTTTGATTCAGAGACATGAAAAATACATTGAAATAAAGAATGACTATGTTGAAGAATTATACACTACTGAAAAAATGTATTGCATTTCTTATAGATTTTGTGCATTTTTACAATTGTCTTACTTAATGTCAACAATGGGTTCACTATTTCAGTTTTGTTTTATCTATACACTGTTGTATGCAACAGAACTTTTCAACATTTTTCAATGTTGTGATACTACTGACTTTTCAGTTATGTGCGTTTAATGACAGTTGAACAAAATGGGCAAAGGAATTTAATTAATTCCTCCCAAAAAGAGTTAATTGTTGCATTGGCTTTTGAGGGCCTTTTTACTTGACATTTTGCATCAAAGATAGGATTTAACCAGTCAAATGTGTCAAGATTATTGGCTAAATACAAAAAAACTGGGAAAGAATTAAGGAGGCAGAAAAATGTCTCAAACTGCTGCTAATGATTGCGCTTGAAACGGAACTGTCTGAAAAACTGGTGTATGACTTCAGTGGAGTTGGAAAGAAGCTTTTAACGTGGAGGTTTGCTGCAGAACCATCAATACAGACTTTATAAGAAATGGTTCTACCTACCAGAAGCCCTTTTTGACAATTAAAACGGAAGAAAGCTTGATGAAGGAACATGCCCATTGGACTGAAAGGATGTGAAGTAAAGTGATCTTCTCAGATGAATGAAAATTTAATGTCAATGCAAATAATGCAAAAATATTTATCCGTCGTCGAGCAGTGAGCAAGTTCTGCTCGAATGTTTGGACTGAACAGTGAAATTCCCAGAAAGTATGACGGTCTGGGGTTGTATTTCCAACAAAGGAGTGGGTATGTTACATTGGAGGGAACAGTAAATGCATACATAATGATTTTAGAGAAAGTTTAAAGCCAACAGTTTGTATCCCCAGAAAATCGCACTTTCCAGATGACTCTACAACATGTCACAGGGCAAGAAAAGTGAGTACCTTGCTATAACACTACTAATTTTAACAAACTAAATTACTTTTTTACCAAATTCATGTTAATCCACATAAAAATTACAATTTTATGCTTCAGGTTAAAAGTTTTCTTGAAGAACAAGGGATTTCCACCCTCACATGGAACAGCCCAGATCTCCACCCTGTTGGAAGATTACTTGTCAAGTAGTAGCAAAGAAAAAAAACCAAGAAATAAGAAATACCTGGTTGAAGCCATCCAAAGGGTGTGGTTTAGTGGGATGTCGCCTAACCAAGTCAAAGATTTAACACTTTCAATGCCATGATGATGCGATGTATTTCATGTGTGTAAATTATTAAACTAGAATTCATCAGATTTATGCAATTTTAATTGAACATTGTGGCAATTTAGTTATAAAATTTGACATTTTGCTCAGTTTTTCTGTTTATTACTAATTACATGCACCTTTTAATAGATATTAAGAGGATTACCATAAATTTTCAAATTTTTAGACTTGGGTTATATCTAGAAATACAATTATAGTAACATTTTAAAATACTGATATTTCTAGAAGATTATAAACGGAAAAGTAGAAATATTTTGTGGGTTACACAATAAATAATTCCAGTAATGTACCTTCATTTTACTCTATCGCCTATCAGGTCAGAAATGAACAGACCGCGTTCTTATATTAAGAAGAAATCTATCTTACATTCTTCAAACTTCTACATCATTGTAAAATATCAATATTCATCATGAATCACAAGTATTTCCAAAACAAAATTAAAATATTTTTAATTAAACTCACGGAACCAATCCTCTGCCGACAGTCCATGATTCACCACGTTGTTGAAGGCTGCTGGCCTGCGAGTGTGCACCTGAGTAGGCCTGATGTCTGGCAGAGGTTCGAACCTGATGACCGACGATCTGTCCCCTGGTTGATTATGTGACACAGCCGCTGTACTCTGCACAGGAGGGAAGATCGTGAATTCTGTTGTGCTGGCTGCCGAGTTCACATACCCTCCACCTGCTCCTGATAAACTGTGGCTCGAAGCACTGTCGGTGAATTCCTATCAACATGGTGAACAATCTCCCTCATACTTAGCAATACACACATAATTATACCCCAGAAGTGTCAGAAACAATTTCTTACCTTTATCATCTTCTTTTCCTTTCGCTTGCAAAAAGAAGAGAAAAAAAAATGTGAAAGTTTTATTCATTTATTATCAAGACATTTAATGACAAGATATTAATATATATAACTAGAAATGAGAGTAACACTACCAGACATTCTATTTAGTTCTCATCAAGCTAATGTGTGTTTTCCTATTATTAAACGACATTATAATCAGCTGATTTTACATTTATCCCTCATTATTGAATAATCAGCTGATTTGTGTCTATTCATTAATGATATTAAATCAGTCGGTTTGTGTTTATCTGCCATTAATAAAGCCATTATAAATTGATTTTTCGGTCCTGGTGGTGTAGTGGTTACCATACTTGCCTCCTACGCCCAAGAACGCGGGTTCGAACCCGGCCAGGACCGATGGATTTTTTCGGGCGTAAAAATCCTAAGTATGGCTTCCTTCGGAAGGGAAGTACAGCCGTGGGTCCCGTGTCGTACATTTACGGCACGAAAAAGAACCTCAAGCCTGAAAGAAGAGGCCTCTGAGCAAAATTTGTCGGCAGTTTCACGCCCTGAGTTGAATGGGACGCTGATGACCTGAGATGTTAAAGAGCGTCCTTAAATAAAATCAATCAAAATATCAGCTGATTTGTTCCTCACTGATGACATAATCAGTTATGTGTATTTATCCCCCATTAATCACACTACAAACAGCTGATTTGTATTTACCTCTAATTAATAACATTACAGTAATCAGATTTGTGCTTATCCCTTAGTGATACAACAATCGCAAAACGCTAAATCAGCTGATCTCTCATTAATGGCCGAATTTCAAACTTCAACTCAAATGTTTGTGTTATTTAACCGTATAAATATTTTGTATAAGCATTTCACAAGCCGGTTTACAACTTTTAACTAAATTTATGCCAAAGGAAGGCAGTAATTTCCAGTGAACTTAACGGCGATGTTCAGCAAGAAACGCCCACTGTTGCGATGCTATCGGGCAAGTAATGGATCCAACAGGCGCACCATCTGAAGATATGCCGCCTATGTTACGTTCTCGTGTTAAGGTATAATTTTTGTACAAATTTGATTATCCTACCGGCATGAGCTTTCGGGTCACTTGAAAAGTTTTAAAACACAAAATAGGCGCGCTAATATCACTGAAGTTGTTTGAGTGTTTAATGCCAGTAAAGTGGAAAATGGAGATGAGAAGGAATAGTTTCGTGATGATTTTCTATGACTTTAAATTAATCAAATTCACTGCAGTGTTTTACATAGACGTTTGGGAAATTTTCTCTTTCACGTGCCACAGATTTTCGCGAAGAAAAAACACCAACAATGATCGCTGAAAAAAAGTATTTTTCTAACAGAGACTGAGGTTCAGGAACTTTTCTTCTTGAAGAATGAAGCAATGAGAGGAATGAAATCTCTCCGTTGGTTTTACCATCTTACCGTGAAAACAGTCGCTTTGGGTCAACCCAAACCAGCGTGAGGAGGAGAAAAAAGATAAATACAGTTTAATGCCCACTTTTCACTACTAAGCGGGTTATTTGGGAGTTGCTGCACAAATGAACTTCACTTAGATTTTCGTTGTTTCCTCATTCATTTGAACCGGCTTACTATGTGTGTGTGATGTCATCGAGACAGCCCATTAGGATGTCCGTAAGTGTACATATGTACTTTATAGGCATTAATAGTAAATATGAAGGATCATTTCATAAACGATGCATAGTTGGCAGTACTAGGGATTTGATTAGTGAAGATTACGTCAGTTGCATTTGAGAAAGAAGCACACATTTTCATTTTGTCCCTAGCATACTCGGTGTATGCAAAACAAGAGTTAGATATGGTGCCTGCAGATGGGCTCGGCCCCTTAAAGAAAATGCCAATTACTTATCATTTTCTCTTCTATTGATCAACTTTTAAAACAACAAATGCATGAAAACAACGGCGTAGAAACGATTAGTTCTTAATTGTATCTTACGCAATAAGAGAGTTTCCTCTTTACTGTAGTAGCGGTAGCATGCGGGTCTTCCGTTAGCGAGGGAAGCTCATGGACAGCAGGACTTGTCTTCCTCCAAGATTTTTCTCTTCCCGTTCTCTTAGGCCAGCCGGAAAGTGCCAGATCTCGGTGTTCTCTCTTTTCTTAGGAACCAGATATTGAGGGTTACAGACCTAATTGAATAGGGGTTGTTTTTTTTTTTTTTTTTTTAATTGGGGGGCTTTCTCACTGGTTATCAGTGGAAAGTTGATTTTCACAGCGTTGTTACATTACATTGATGTTTCAGAGCCGAAAACCAACGGCATGATCTTCTAGGCCGGTTTCATACACTTTGCCTTCTGTGGCGATGGACAATCATGCCGCTTTCGTTGTTTGGACTTCTTTTTGTTACAGGTGTGTAGTAGTGCATCATCACCGCTCACAAATCGGTGGGATCTCTCTGAAAATGCCGAGAGATTTTCACTCTGATTCGCTATTTATTTTTTCAAGCACAAAATGTGAAACGCCGTTCCTCTGAAATGCCCAACAGCTTCACCAATTTCGGACACCTCCAGAACCACGTTGTGCACCGTAGCGATAATTTATGAGGTAACGGATTTTGAGCATTCGCTATGTGAATCATCTTCCAAGCTTTTTCACGGCCACGTTGGTCCACTTGGAAACGGTTGAAAATGATGGTGCATGCAGAGTTTGTCATATCTGCATGCCTTTCTGTTGTATTCATACCTTCTCTAACAAGTGCTGAATAACTGCAAGGTGTTCGATATCTGCACTGTAATAAACAGATATAGCTACTACACACTAATGTGTTAGTGCACAAATGTTTCTATAGAAGATGGCGGGTTTTAATAACAAAACTGCTTCGGAACTGCTGCTGCAATCTGTGGGTCATTCCGAAAACTTTACAATTGATCTTCATTTATTAACAATAATGGAGATTATGTTGAAATTAAACAATAATGCTCCTTCATTGATTGGCCGAGAACTTTTCAGCTCGCCCTCTTACCGTAATTGTATTGCAAGAGAAACTTTCTTTGAGGTGTGCAACTAGAGAATATAAACTTCCCGACGTAAGAAATTTAAAATGGAATGCCCGAGAATTGCTGCCGCACTGCGCACATTTCGCTTTACGTGCCGCATTATTAATCCTATAAGAGGCAGCCAGCGGCGGACTGTGACATACGGTCACCGAGCTGAAAAGGAAAGTGATCCCATGCGGAGGTCGACCAGCCTCCCATCTGGAGTAGGTCACATTTCTCACCCGCACAGAGCGACGGAAACAGCTGAACGTTAGATTGACAGCTGCGCGTTACTTTCTTTTAGGATATAACAATGGAAGTGTTTTGTTTTGAACTTGTATGCGCTTTTGTCGCTCATGAACCCACCTAAAGGTTCTCTACTTTACTGCCAGTTCTTAGCGCATTGGTGATGAGTCTAATCTGGTTTGTAGGGTGAATGGAGGAACACTTAGTACTTTAGTACAGTGATTTTCGTTTTGCAATGAATGCTTACAATAAGAGTGTTCCAAAAATTCTCGACCCGACTCAGAGATGTGAAATTACTATGATAGCTATTAAGTAACATCCTTTAGATGACGCGGAAGCGATATTCCAATAGTAGGAAGAAAACGACCAAGGGTCCTATCATCATCATCCTCCTCCTCCGTATTCGCTGATCGAAACGCCGATGAACGATATATTATCAGCCAAAGAAGAAGTTTCTAAAAATGCATCACACAGGAGCTGCGTAAACTAAGGGAATTCCTCACCAAGTAGAGTAACTTTAAAAATGTATATAAAATCTATATTATTGCTTATTAACTAATAAAATGAAATAAGTTATGCCATTACTGTGTGGTATTAGGGAACAAAAATTAGAATTCTTGCAATCTGTAAATATTACAAGAGAGAAATCACATTTTTTAGAATTATTATTATTATTATTATTATTATTATTATTATTATTATTATTATTATTGAGATTAAACCACAAAAATTAATGTATAATATTAATTCAAGGAAATACATGACAACTGATAGACAAAGTTATACTGTGTGAGTATTTTTAAACGTAGCCATGTTTATGAACTGAGCCCTTGATATCTTTACACTCACTAAAATAGAGAGAAATAACAGAAAGTTTCAAGTTACGTTGTGTATTTAAGATGATGTTCATATGTTTCAATAAAACAAAAGCATGTTACTGTTTAAAAACAAATACAATGTACTAACGAAATATACACAATAAACAATAGAAGGTTTCATCGATTTTCATTGACTTTGACATTTAATTTATATATTATTGCAGTAAAAAGAAGTAACGTAAAAGTTTTCTGAAGGTTATTACCGAGCGCTCTTACATACAAATATAATTTTCACACACATATTACATTAATATTTCACATTTTCTATCTTCACAATGATGATTGTGTTAAATATAAAACACATGCATATAAATAAATACAATTTATAGGCTGAATTAATTTCTCCTTTTATTTTAAAACAACCGAGAGAAAATTAAAAGCATCAGCGCTTTTCAAATTTTGGTTTTCAATTATACACTTATTCCAAATGGTTGGATTTCCATAATTTTCAGAAACTAGTTTTTATTTTATTTAAACGGTATATACCGAATTTTGTTGTGAAGAAAGAAATATTGGTGCCGCTAGAGCGATTTTTAAATTTTAGGTTTCAGGTAAATCTCCCACTCTTAATGCCTGGATTACTCTATTTTTCAGAAATTATTCTTATTTTATTTAAATGGTATATACGAAGTTTAGTTGCGAAAAAACATTAACGCCACTAGAGCGAATTTAAATGTAAACGTTCCTTCCCAATTGTCCAATTTTATTTATTTTCAGAAACTATTCTTCTGGTTCTATATATATAATCTTTTTTCCTTTGCAAAAAAAAAACAAAAATTGGTGCCGCTGGAGTAATTTTTAAATGTTGGTTTTAGATAAACATCTACTTCCAGTAATTTGATTTTCAGAAACTATTACTGTGGTATTTCAATGGCCCGTACGGAGTTTCGTAGAGAAAAAATAAACATTGCGGCCGCTAGAGCAATTTTTAAATTTCATTTCAACCCACATTTTAAACCTCGGTTTTCAGCAACTCCTCCATTCCACTCCACTCCACTCCACTCCACTCCACTCCACTCCACTCCTAATGGCCCAATTTCCATAATTTTCAGAAATAATTTTTGTTTTATTTCAATGGTGTCGGTTCTGATGGTATAATGGTAACCATACTTAGCTCGTAGATCCAAGATCGCGGATTCAATCCCGGCCAGGACCGATGGATTTTTTTTCGGGCGTCAAAATTCTAAGTATGGCTCCCTTCGGAGGGAAGTAAAGCCATGGGTCCCGTGTCGTACATTTACGGCACGAAAAAGAACCTCAAGTCTGAAAGAAGAGACCTCTGAGCAAAATTTGTCGGTCGTTTCACTCCCTGAATTGAATGGGACGCTAATGACCTGAGATGTTAAAGATCCTCCATAAATAATCCAAATAATCAATTTGAATGACATATACCGAGTTTCCTTTAAAAAAAAAATAATAAAAAATAAAAAGAACGATTTTATAATTTCGTTTTACGCCCACTCGATTTTCAGGTATACCCCCATTCCTAAAGGTTCGATTGCCCCGATTTTCAGAAATATTTTAATAATTTACTTTAATGAAATACAAGGAGTTTCGCTGAGAAAAAACAAAAATTGCAGCGTACATTTTCCATTATCATTTGCGGTGCCTTGTAGGTACGATCGATGGAGATTTGAAGTCATTTTTCAATAACATTTAAAGGGCACAAGCGAAACAGATACTCGCTAAAACCAGAAATGAATTGCGAATAAGCATTGGCAGTTGGAACATTAATCAGAAGCACGTCATTGTTGGTGCGGCCACCTTTTTATTGTTGACACGAATTTTTCGCCTGTAAACTTCGCACGACAATGTGGTGCCGTTCCGTACGGGAAATATATTTAAATAAATGAACTACGTTAATTGTTAAAAAAATTACTTGTTGCGGTAGTATATACGTATCGTTTTCCCTAAACTGCAAACACTGTGCAACGTTCTACTCATTGTGTGAAGACACGTCATGCTGTTTCCAGCGGAACGGTTGCTAAGCGACCACTTTTTTTTGGCGGTGGTTTGGACTCGCGACTGCTGCTCCGTTTCCGATACTAACGGTTAACACTTTTAGTTACCTGTAACGATGTTATCGCCCTCCCTGGTTAGCGAGATGTAAAAGGAAAGGTTCACAAGTTTCCAGCCTCACAAGGAAGCATTGCTAACAACAAAGAGCTGCCCCTCTCTTACACTTGCAGGCACCGACATGCAGTTTTTTTGAACTCCAGCAGTGTTTCGCTGCGTCCTTTAACAATGGGACCAAATTCAGTGAATGCAGCGAACCAGATGCAACGTGTGCGACGTGCTAATCTCGTGCGTCATGTGTTGATAAATGTACTGGGAGTCAAATTGCCTATCAACTTCCAACCTTCGGTTAAGGACGCTTAATAGAGACAATGCTGAACCTCAACAGAATACAAACCGAGTTTTCTGAAAAACTATACAAAATGTTTTCAAATTTTGGCTAACCTTAACTGCTTTACGTGCACTTTTCCCATAAACTATTAATCTCAGCATCCTCAGATTTTAAAAGCATATTCCTTAACATTGCTGAAGAAATAATATGCGATTTAAAGCAAAAGTTTCATTTTTTAAAATATTTGCACATTGTGTCGTTATTTTATACAAATTTCTATCAGAGCTCTTAAGCATGCATTAGTTAAAAGCTTTCATCAATTATACAGAACAATGTGACTTGCACATGTAAAAAAAGAATTCATGTCTATATTTTACACAGTTTTTAAGAAAAGTGTGCCTAAAGTTAAACATATGCAACTTACGACAAATGACAAAAATAAATAAATAAATAAATAAATAAAATAACAAATAAAAGATGTGTAAAAGCATGGTGGTCATATTTAACCTGCCACTAAAACAATTTAAATTCCCCAAAGAAACGCGAATTATATAATCTGACAAACTACAGACCTTTCACGTAAAAACTATCCGACACGCGCGATATTTGAATTCCGTCGACTCCGAGTAGCGCTTCACACTCTTTCCCCTCCTTGAAAGTCGCTTCGAAGCAATGCAGTAGTTGAGCTTTGCCAAGATCTGGCAGTTGACTCAAGCGCAGCGCTTTTTCGTGTGTGATTGTTGCCACTAATATTAATCATCTGGTCATTATCGGACTAGATTATCCGGAGAAACTTGCATCAATTTTAAATACGGATTGAAAAGCTTCATGTAAACGAATTCAATGCAACGTGTAAACATGGTAACTGACTAACACTAAGAAAAGTTGAGCTTATGAGGGACATTAGTGTCACCTTAAGTCCAAGCTGAACATGAAAACTTGTCCTCACAATCCTCCAAAGTACTCTCACCTCTCTCCACACACAGTTGTAGACGGTGTAACTATTTGCCAAAAGCACTCGGACTGAGATATTGTCAACAGAGCTGAATTCGTTTAAAAGTTTTCCAGCAATGTAAAATTTCACTGGAAAAAACAACCAGAAGTCGCACGGTGCAAAGTCAGGGATGTAGGTGAATGGTCAAGCAAGTGGACTTTGGCGAATTCCAGTTTCCCCAAATTTGCAGCTGTTCTGTGAGGAGACGCATTGTCGTGCAAAAGTAACAGCCTTGAAGTTCCTGTCTTTGGAGACGCCGCCGCCTCGGCTGTCCAAATAAAGGAACCAAAATACAAGTGTCATAGTATTCTCCGTTCGTTGTCATTCCTTCTGACATACAGTCAACCACTGATGGTCCTTACCGCCACGAGTGGTCGAGGTCGTTAAGGCGCGGACTCGTGAGCGGGAGGTCTGGGGTTCGAATCCCGTCAGGACTTTCCTCCCTGACTGAGGTTTTTTCCAGGTTTTCCTCAGTCCTCATAACTGGCAAATGCCGGGGAGATACCCTAAACTTAGGACTGGAACGTTTCCTTCCTAAAAACAAAAATCCTTTTCCCAATATATCATTTCATTTCATGTATTATCAGTGTCCACCGCCTGTGGTGCCTCAGTAGTAAAAACGCACGTTAAACACCATTCAAAAAAAAAAAAAATGGTCCTTCATGGTTGAAGAAAACATTCGCTTCCGAGAACGAAAATCTTGTTGAAAAACAGCTGGTCTTGTGTCATTCTCATTTAACCATGCGCAGTGCTGAGCTTTATTTGGGGTGTATAGTAACAGAACAAACTTTCATATATCTGTCAAACGTTTAGAACATTTGCTGGAAACACGCTCAGCAGTTTCCTCGCACATTCCTTTCTCCTATTCTTTGGTTAAGGAATGCGGAACACATTTTACGCAGATTTTTCGCATTCTGAAATGTTCATGGAGTCTACTGCCAATGCTGCCAATACTCATACCCACTTCCATACTTAACATTTCAACAGTAATATGTCGATTTTCCTCCATCAAGTTCCTAACTCTGGTTCACAGCTTCCCGAGGCCGGTCTGAGCGAGAGTTGTCTTTCAAAATCTCTCACCCATCTTGCAATGGTATCAAATGATCACCAAGTCCTCGCTCTTTCACCAGCTTATAGCGTGTGAAAATGTAGAATGTAAAGTTTTCTTTAGCAAAAATTCGTTCGCTTTCATTTGTTGTTAAAGCTTGAAATTTGACAGAACGCTTTTGTTCAACGGTATATCTACTCGTATTAAAATGATATCCTCGACACTTCAAACCAGGAGGTTGCGGGTACCACGAGACACTTGAAAATGTCGCAGAGTTGTTTTGCTTGTGTCCTCTTCAGGAAAATCAATCTCTTGTTCTCAACAGCACTGCAGTCCACGTGGGATAACGAAACTCGGCGCTACCTTTGATCCTGCCCAGGGGTTTTCTTTGTTTTAAAAGTTCCTACCAAGAGATTTTATAAAGAGCATGTGAAAACGCTGTTCTCCTTACATATCTAAAAGCGTAAATTTTAGTTATAAATATGTGGTTGAAAACAGGCATACTGGTACACGACCATGCCTGTTATTCGCTTCCTATGCGTAATACACATACCCCATTTTCGACCACACCTTTTGTATTTATTTACATTCGGCTTGCATGCGATCTCGAGTGGAGGGCACACGAATCGATAACTTACCACTACAACTAGGTCATGTGTATCTGAGCACATCTCTAGAAAGTTCTTTTTCGGCGGAATGTTGGTAACGCGCGCCTGGCACGCGCCGTTCGATCATCAACTTTTTTGTTGTGCCGCAGACTGCATTTGTTCAACGCAGCACTTCAATGTCTGCAGGCCTTGACACAGTAGATACGGCAAAGTTCAACTTTTTATTTTATCTTTTAAGTGTCCCAAATGTGTGGCTTACTAACCTGAGGGTCACCAGATAACCTCTGAGATAAATAATAACAAAACTGACATGTCGTTCTATGGGGGACGAGGGTATCTTAAGCATTGAAATCGGGGGTACAAAAAATTGAGTAGAAAGGCAAGCACTTTGAGGATTAGAACAAGTTCCAGGAAGATGAAAATGTGAGGCGAACTAATTGCTAAGGCCACCTGAGTTGGTCTTGGTGGTCTATTAGTAACCATAATTACCTCGTAGACGCAAGTTCGCGGCCAGGACCGATGGATTTTTAGGGCGTAAAAATCATAAGTATGGCTTCCTTCGTAAGGGAAGTAAAGCTGTGAGTCCCCTGTCGTACATT
Organism: Metallyticus violacea; assembly: GCA_030762175.1. Taxonomy (NCBI): domain Eukaryota; kingdom Metazoa; phylum Arthropoda; class Insecta; order Mantodea; family Metallyticidae; genus Metallyticus; species Metallyticus violacea. The sequence continues at coordinate 4,598,690 of CM060830.1, forward strand.
TACGGCACGTAAAATATCTCAAGTCTCAAAGGAGAGGCTTTGAGCAAAATTTATCGGCCATTTCACTTCCTGAATTGAATGGGTCGCCCTCGGCGCTACCTTTGTCGTAAATGTACGACACGGTACCCACGGCTTTATTTCCCTTCCGAAGGAAGCCATACTTAGGATTTTTGCGCCCGACAGAGATGTTCTGAAAACTCTGGTCACATCAAGCGCTTGCAAAAAACCACAAGCTGGATGCTACACCAATAATACACGGCTGCACATGTTATGTTTATGATGAATATCTCACAAAATGAATATGAAGTATGTCCCCCCCCCCCGTTCCTATAGTCCAGATTTAACCCCGCCTGAACAAACACCTTCGTGGGAGGCATTTTCCGTCTTCAGAAGCAGCGGTGAAAGCTACAGAGGCGATTCTGAAAGACTTGTCAAAAATTGTTTCCCGCATGTCTTTAAAGACTGACAGAAACTCTGGGACAGGTGCATTGCGTCCAACGGGGACTACTTTGAGAAAAATAATTTCAATTATGAGAATGAGTAATGGTATATTAAAAATAATTATGATCATTCTTGTCATATAACATAATAACAAAAATATTTTATTATAATAATTATTAAAATAGAATATGTATCATTTTTATCTTACTAGTTTAACAAAAATATAAAATAAATGTACAATTTAGACGAGCGATTCACAGAATGTCCTTGACCGCGGAGCCTCATTGTAAAAGCCTTCGCGAATCAACTCAAAGTTTAAAACCCTAAATTTCTATCTCAATTATATTTTTAAAGGTATAATGAAATAAATATATTCACATTTTTCAATATTTGTTAATTGTAGAGTAACATAAGATTTTATATAAATGTATAACAAAACAATGTATAAAGACGCGTTATTACTACAGACCGCCTCTGTGGTCTAGTGGTAGCGTTTGCGACTACTAATCCGGTAATCTTGGGTTCGAATCCCGGTTCAGCCAAGCTGTCTCGGTAAGTTTACGTTTGAGTTTTTCCTTGCCCCGAGAAGGTGAATGCCAGAAACTTCCAGGCGCCAAGGACTCCGAGCTCATTTGCAATCATTAATACATTCATTCATACTGACTTACAACTATAAGAGGGTGGATTGATAAGTTTGGTTAAAAATACAATACTTTTTTTTTCAAAAACAATTTATTTCTCAAAATAATATCCTTTGAGCTCAATACATTTATTTATTATCGCTTTGACTGCACTGGTCTTCTCGCGACATCTGTAGACGGTGTACTAAGTCTGTAGGGATCAATAAAATGAATTAATGATTGACCAAATGACCTCGGAGTTCTTCACGTCTTAAAGCTATTTGGCATTTACCTTCTCAGGGTAAGAAAAGTCGGTCCTGGTGGTGTAGTGGTAACCATACTTGCCTTCTAAACCCATGGTCGCGGATACAAACCCTGCCAGGATCGACGGATTTTTTCGGGCGTAAAAAACCAAAGTATGGCTTTCTTCGGAAGAGAAGTAAAGCCATGGTTGGGTCCCCCATGTCGTACATTTACGGCACGAAAAAGAACCTCAAGCTTGAAAGAAGAGGCCTCTGAGCAAAATTTGTCGGCCGTTTCACGTCCTGAATTGAATAGGACGCTGATGACCTGAGATGTTAAAGAGCGTTCGTAAATAAATCAAATCAGTAACAAAAACAAGGGTAAGGAAAAACTCTGAAAAACCCATACACGGACACCTTGACCTGGTCAGGATTCGAACCCAGGACCTCCGGATTATTAGTAGCAAACGCCACCATTACACCATGGAGCAGGTTCCAATACATTTGTCAAGCAGGATTGCAAATTTGTTATTTCCTTAGGGAAAAGAAAGTGTTTCGAGCTGTGCATTATACTCTTTTACTACACATATAACATATTCATTGGGTGCACTTTCGTCATCGCAACGGCCGATGTGTGAGCAGACGCACTGTCGTAGTGAGGAGCGCTTCTGTCTCAATTCGTTATGTAAACCATCCAATAACAGATACTCACTCTTTTACCTTTTCCAAATAGTCAATCACGGTCCCAAAAATGTTCACATCACTTTTCCCGCCGACAAAACAAATTTCGCTGTTTTCTGTGCACTTTCACTTTACCAACACAACGTTTTGTCTCAAGGCGTAGTGATGAACCCAAGTTTCGTTTACAAATTTTCCAAATGTTCTTCCTCGGGCGTTTTCTGTCTGGAGTCAACAAACAGAACAGAACTTGGTGCAGGATCTCATTCATGTACCGTTCATATGAGATGTCTACCATCTCAGCGATGTCTTCTATCACGATTCCTCGAACTTTCTTCAGGAGAAACGTCAACAGGCGTCCAAAACGTGCAGCATCTGCAATTATTGTACGGTCAAGCGATCTTGAGTGCTGATGCAAAGTCCCTATGAATTTTCTTCAGCTCATTTTGCTTACACGTCCAGCTTAATAGGAAACAGGTACATTCTCAGTTTTGATTGTAGTTTTCCAAACACGTTCTATATTTATTTTCAGATAACTCAGTACTAGGTTGTTACTAATGGCGTTCTTTGATTGTCCGGAAAAATCTGGGGCAGTCCAGCCTCCGCCTTCGCAGTTTACTTCTTAACCGCCAAGGGTGGCCGAGGTCGCTAAAGCGCGTACTCGTGAGCGGGAAGTCTCAGGTTTGAATCCCACCAGGACCGTCCTCCCTGACTAAGGTTTTTCCAGATTTTCCTCAATCCTCATAACTGGCAAATGCTGGGGAGGTACCCTAAACTTAGGCCTGGAACTTTTCTTTCCTTAAAAAAAATCCTTTCCCAATATCTCATTTCATCTCATGTATCATCAGTGTCACCGCCTGTGGTGCCTCTGCAGCAAAAACAGGCGTTAAACACTATTCATTCATTCATAGATTACTGTTGAACAATGCATGCTGTTGTCAGGGAAACAGTCTTTCAACTCAATCATAATTTTACTTTGCCTCAACAAATTTGTATGACCATTCGATTTCTAGTAATTCATTAGTTGTATGTATACATTCAAGAATCAAACGTTTTAACAGCGCTGTAATTGACACAGTTTGAGAAAATGCTGTACGCGCACCGAGCTGGCTTTCGCCATTCTCATGCATCATTATGCTCGGCACGCGAATGCCCATTTTCATGTATACAGTTGTATTTATAAACTTTCTTATAAAATCTGATGAAGCATTTTAATATTTCCAGACGTGTACCAGGGTCATTCTAAAATACCTCAGAGATATGGTAAAGATAGCCAAATTACTAAGACAGTTGTTCTATAATGGCGCGCTGTAAAGTTTCAGACGCGTAAGTATAGTCACTTGTTTGTGAAGATCCTGTAAACAAACTAGTGTTAATGCATTAAACTGAAATACGAGTTATGTTAAAATGCTTCGTTTTGAAGGAATTAACCCCAACTGAAATACAAAAGAAGTTGGATTCCACGTTAAAGGATTCTTCCCCTTCGTTTTCGACGGTTAAAAAGCGGGCTGCTAAATTTAAGCGTGGTCGTACGCCCAATGAAGATGTTGAACGCTCAGGGCGTTCCAATGTTGGCTGACATTGCAAAGACCTACACAGCCGGTGCCCACCATATTTTATAAGATCTTTTGGTATGAGAAAGTTTTCCGCTCGATGGGTGCTGCGTTTGTTAACAAGGGACAAAAAGCACATTGGAATAAACATTTCGCTGTTTAGGCTTATTTAAACGCAATTCCAGTGATTTTCTCCGATGTTTCATAACAGTGGATTCATCACTACAAGCCAGAGACGAAGGAGCAGTCCAAACAGTGGGTGAAAGTGCACCAAAGAAAGCAAAAACTGTTCCATCTGCATGAAAAGTCGTGACTATGGCTTATTGATATTCTCATGGTATGCTTGTAGTCTACCTCCAGAAAGGCAGAACCATCACGGGGGAATATTACACTTCACTACTGGACTAACTGAAGGATGCTATTCAGGCTAGACGTCCACATCTTGCGAACAAGAACTTTCTCTTTCATCACGATAATGCGTCTTCACACACGTCTGGGATTGTTGCTGCAAAACTGCATGACCTTCGCTTCCAAGTGCTTCCACATCCGCCACAATCGCCGGATTTGATTCCCAGCGATTACTTTTTGTTGCCAAACCTGAAAAAACGGCTGATTGGACGAAGATTCACATCAAATGATAAGGTTGAAGCTGAGATAGACGTTTATTTTTCACAGTTGGACAAATCTTATTTTACTGAGGGCATTGAAAGTTGGAAAGTCATTGAACCAAATGTATGGATTTACAAGGTGACAACTCTGTCAAAACCTTTCTCTTAAATGTTGGACCGAATTCCCCAGGTATGAAATACTACAACTCTTGCAGATATCTGAAGCCTTCACAAGAGTCTTAGAAAGACTGCTTTATTTAAACAAAAACGGTAAAATTCTTCCGTAAGTTATCTAAATCTGACGTGTGACGTCACAATACTATGTTATCTCCACCCCTTTATCGTGTCAAGTGCAGTTCTTTCCTCGTTTATGAACCAAACACCTAGGACCGCTATCATTTTCAAACTCGAGTGCGACTGAATTGCCTTTCTCTGCTAGGAACCGAGGAGTTGTCGCCCATTGAAGTAAAGACCATGCTCTTGGCTGCTTGACCTTGTCAGTATTTTCTGCCGCTCGAATATCCTGGGAGAACGTCGTGTTCAGGAAGGAACTCGTGGGCATCTGCCAGCTCGGAAGGTCGCACAGGGCTGTCCAATTGTTTGGGTTCCCCTGCCAGTTCAATAAAATCGATAAATTGACTATCACTACTTGCCGTAGCGAGTATATTTCTGTCTTCAAGCACAATATAAAACCCTAGACAGATTCCTGGTCAAACAACAAATTCTAACCCGGCCCGAATGTTACACCCGTTTGTTCATTGTAAATATATCTGTAGTTCTTTCTAACAGTGCCAAAATTATTTATTTATTTATTCCACGTTACCATTTTTGCAACTTTTCCATTCTTTCTACCAGCAATATGTGTGAATACTTTTCTTATAAACTTTTTCTAGTTATAATTCAAATTTTAAAAAATTAATGCATACGTCATTGATTAAAAAAAAAAAAGCATCTGGGGTTGTCTTAAACAAAAGTTGGATTTGGTTAATTGTGAATATTACTTAGGGCAATATGAGACAACTACATTGTAAAGAACGCAGTTGGAGGATTGTTTACCGCACCAGATGCCTACAAGGCCATCTGAAACCTTTTCTTTGGGAGGTCAGGATCACAATCAATACTTCCGTGAATAAGAGACTGCGGTTTTGGGAACCGCTTAATCTGAGCCTGCTGTGTTCATTCATAGCCTGCACTTTTGGCCTCATTTGGCGATTTCGTCCAGCTTCGCGCCTCTCTGGGATTCGAACCCCTCACACGCTCACAGCACTAGCGTCATTAATTCTCAGGTTACTATATCAATTTGTGAGAGGTTGGCTGCCTTGCTGGGTGGAGTCAATGTGCGAGAGAAAACAATACAGGGCGAGGACCTCCCGTGACGTCACTTGTACGCTCTCCGTTATAGTCTTGTCGCGTTCTTTCAGAAATCCATTGCATGGTAACCAGGTAGAAAGTGCAGAGTAAATCTCAACTTGTGTCGTCACTACGAAAGTTTTAAGTGGGTACTGGGTACTTTCTCATTATCAAAGTCACTCATTTTCCTTAAGGGTGAACGAACGTTCATTTTCATTTGCAGTCACAGCCTCCACATAAAAAATCGCTTTTCTCGTATGGGATTTTTACCAGTGGGAGGAGAAAATAATCGCATGGAGCCAGGTCAGGACTGTAGGGAGAAGCCGTGTGAGCGGGGAGGCGTTGTCATGGTGAAGCAGGACACTCCCCCCCCCCCCCCCCAGTCCTATCCTTGGACGGCGTTCTCGGGACTTCTGAGCAATAACCGTCCTCTGCTCCTCCAGAGGAATAGCAGCCACCTTTTTCTTCGCAAAATTTCACTTTCGTTGGTGGATCATCGTCGTCTGGAAAGATCAAATTGCCAATTGTCGTTTGGTCTTCGGTTCAAATTGGTAAACTCGTGATGACATTAGAAACACGCCCTCAGCTCCCTCCGTCGAATTTGTGTGGCTTCCTTCGGAAGTGAAGTAAAGCCGTGGGTACCGTGTTGTACATTTACAGCACGATAAAGAACCTCAAGCCTGAAAGAAAAGACCTCTGAGCAAAATTTGTCGACTGTTTCACGCCCTGAATAGAATGGGACGCTGATGACCTGAGATGTTAAAGAGCGTCCGTAAATAAAGCAATTAAAAATTCCGTCGAATTTCTGCACATTTCTTCATACCATTCGACGTGGATGTGCTTTTGTGCCTCTGTCATATTGTGGGACATCTAAAGAGACGAAACCTTCCTGACACGATGATGATCGACTACTGACGATCCAATCTGGGATGCTGCCTAGATTGTCCTTAATTGTTACGCCATTTTTTCCCCACCGAAACAATGTTTTCCTCAGTCACTGCCGTTACCGGAGCGCATTTCCCTCCTCGTCCTACAATGGAGTTGGGTCCCTTTTTTAAATTTCGCAAAGCAGCGGAAAACGGTTGCCCTAATGGAGCAAGGTCCCCAAAATCTTGTTGCAAGCGCTCAAGGCTTTGGGACTCATTTAAAAGGTTCTGGAAATTCTCTCCAGCTCCATCGTAACGACTGGCTGCCTGTGCATGCGAGGGGTTGTTTCCTCATTCCCCGTAATGCAGCAGTGGGAAGGATCGCTGCCTGTCACCAATTGCCGAATTCCTTCTAAGTGGGTCAACATTCACTTTTCCTCACCTCAAAACTTTCTCAGTGAAGCTCTATTTCCATGGTAATCACAGTAATTCCCAATAGAAGTTCTTTACTGTGTATTAGAAACATAACACCAAGTTGAAAAGTTGCGGCGTTGAAGACCTTGCTGTCTAAACCGGACTTTAGTGAGTGTTTCTTCATTTGCATTTTACATTTCTACATTAGAAACTCGGCCAAGTTGCACACAACGTCAGAACGGCCCGATAGGATTTCTAAAGGCGAACAAAGCGAGCACAGAGTGTGTCTTGTTTTAATGAGACAACTGGGGGTAGCCCCCCGGCAGTGTAATAAACCCGCGTCTGCAATTGGAAACAAAAGCACAGAATGATTAAGCGTTCTTTGCAAAGCAGCTCGGAAGCGGAACTGGCAGAGTTTTCTAAAGGCGGTGATAATCCATCTAGCTCTATGATGCTTAACTTCAGCGTGAAAAGACTCACAAATACTTCCAACCTAATTAGACGCTGCTGGTGTTCGAAGCGAGCACACAGCGGTGGTCTGTGCGGGCGTCATCAAGTGGGATGTGTTGTCGTTACCCTTGAACCTTTTTAGTCTCTCTCTCTCTCTCTCTCGGCCTCACACACTTCCCACACTTCCCGATGCTTTCCTTGCTCGTCATGTCATTTACTGCATTAAGCAGCGCGTCAGCATACACCTGGCCACCATGGTAACATTTCTAACACACAGGAAAGAACTGCACTACTATTAATTGTTTCCATAGTAACTGAGTTGGGAATTATTCCTCGTTACCAAAGAAACAGCACGACTTGTTATAACACACAGAAAAGAAATGCCTACTAGGAGTGTTCCAAAAGTTCTCGGCCTGAGTCAGAGATGTCATAAAGATGACCAAATTATTACGATAGTCATTAAGCGCCACTCTTTAGATGGCGCGCTGTTAAGTTTCAGGCGTAGTCATTTCTTTGTGTTGATCGTTTAAACAAACTAGTGTTACATTTTCTACAAATGGATAAAACTGAAATACAAGTTGTGATAAAGTACTTCGTTTTGAAGCGTTTAACCCTATCAGAAACACAAAAGGAGTAGATTGAATATTAAGGGGCAATAGGAGTGAATTTTCTAAGTTCCACATTTTTGTATGCACTTTTACTGTGATTGCATTGCTGTCACCAAATTTCACTCAAATTAGATAAATACTTTGCGAGCTATAAATTATTTCATAAATTTTATATGTCACATAATCAGAATGTCCCACGCATCTTATGAGTTGAGAAAATTGATTGGTATTTTTGCTATTGGAGCTTTAAATCAAATATAAAAATTGTATACAAAGATATTTGAAATAAATTTAATGAGTAGCCTGTGATATAATTTTTTTAAAGTTATTATTGGTGTTAGAATGTATTGTGTCCTATAGAATATTACTATGGGTATTTCTGCACATTGTGGAACATTTTAACTGAACTTAAACAAAAAATGTTACGCGTGGGACATTTCGAATGTGTGAAAACGAAGTTTTACAAAAGGTACGCTAGGAAATATTGAGCCCTTTAAATCGCTATACAGGCCGAAGAGGGGGAGGAGACATGGAAATGTTGATTCTCTGTGGATGCCCAAAGGTTCAAGAAACCATTTGCACAAAAACGAGTTTGCCCAAAAAACCGCGGCATCTTTTAAATTATTCTTTCTCTTCGTTTGTGACAGTTAAAAGGTAGATTGATGAATTTAAGCGTTGTCAAGATGATGAGGCTCAGGGCGTCCCAAAACCGCTACGACCGACAAGATAGTGACAAAAATTAGCAATGCCGTACTCAATGATCGCCGATGGAAGGTATGTGAGTTGAGTGACCGTGACTGGCAGAGTCCACAACATTTTACACGACGTTTTCGGTATGAGAAAACTTTCCGATCGAGAGTGTCCCGTTTGTTAATAATAGACCAAAAAATGCATTCCAATGAACAATTCGCAAGGATAATTAAATTTATTTAAATTAAATTCCAGTGAGTTTCTCCGACGTTTCATAACAGTAGATGTCACTACACGCCAGAGATGGAGAAGTCCAAACAGTGGGTGGCAACAGGTGAAAGTGCACCAAAGAAATCAAAAACGGTTCCAGATGCAGAAAAAGTCATTGCTACGGTTTTCTGGGATTCTCATGGCGTGGTGCTTGTAGAGTATTTTCAGAAGGTCAGAATCATCACCGGGGAGTATTGCGCTTCACTACTGGACCAACTGAAGGATGATATTCAGGCTAAACGTCCATACCGTACGAAAAAGAAATTTCCCTTTAATATTGATGGAAAACTGCATGACCTCCGCTTCCAAGTGCTTCTACATCCGCCATATTCGCCGGATTTGGCTCCCAGCGATTACTTTTTGTTCCCAAACCTGAAGAAATGGCTGGGTGGGCGAAGATTCACATCAAATGATCAGGTTGAAGCTGAGACGACGTTTATTTTTCCCAGTTGGACAAATCTTATTTTACTGAGGGTATTAAAAAGTTGGAAAATCGTTGATTTACAAGGTGACCGTGTTGAAAAACAATATATAAATATTTCTCTTAGAACTTTTAGAATGCCTCTGTATGCATAGTAATTAATTTGAGAATTATTCCGCACTTTCAACGTGCTCTCACCAAGGGAAACAGTACGTGTTAACTAATTAACTGTACTATAAATACTGTTTCCATGTTAGTATTGCGCCAACAGTAAATTCTGCTGTAGTATATTGGGGGAAGGGAAACCTCATCGCAGTATAGGAGGGGAATAAAAAAAAAGAATCCCATCAACCACATGAGCAGCCAAAAGGGAAGGAGAGAGGAAATTACTCGAGCTGAGAAGCCTGTGTAATGTAGGTAGCGTTTTCACGTAACTTTCATTTTTCTTACAAAAACTTTAAGAAATTCCTTGGATATTTTATTATCTACTTTTTGTTTGCAAATCTCAATAGTTATATCTTTAGCATACATTCTTAAGTTGAATGCCTGTAGAAGGAGTAGATAAACTGCCAGGACAGTTTTTGCAAGTAAAGCGAACTATAGCTGTGTTTTCGAAAGTGCAATTTTATCTGCCCTATTAACAAACTTTGTGAAACGTCGTTAAGAAGGTGGGCCGATAATTTATTGCAGTCTCTCTTTAGCTTGTCAATACACTAACGAAATTATTTCTACACGGTCTTTAAAATAAATCCCAGCTTTGGAAAGTTGCGAGATCTCTACAGCAGCATATGAATCATTCCAAAAAAGAGTTTTCTCTTTTGTAATACTTATAGTTTGCAAAAATTCTAATGTTGTTTTCCTTACACCACACAGTAAAACTGTAATTTATTTTGCCTCATTAAATAATACACCATAATTAAGATTTTAATTCTTTTTTAAGTTACCCTACAAGGTTAGCAATTCGCTTAGTTTACGTGACCAACATTTTAGAATTATTATTATTATTATTATTATTATTATTATTATTATTATTGAGATAATAACCACAAAAATTAATGGTATACTATTAATTAAATGAAATATATGAATACTGATACACAAAGATATACTGGGTGAATATTTATAAACATTTTTAAATGTAACCATGTTTATGAACTGAGCCCTTGATATCATCTTTACATTCACTAAAATAGAGAGAAATAATGGAAAGTTTCGAGTTACATTCTGTATTTAAGACGTTAATATGTTTTAATAAAACATAAAAATGTTACTATTTAAAAACAAATACAATATAATCGGCAAATAAACACAATCCACAATATACAATCGAAAGTTACATCGATTTTCATTGGCTATGAAATTTAATTTAAATATTATTGTAGTAAAAACATGTAACGAAAACGTTTTCTGAAGGTTATTCAGGAGCGCTCTTACATACAAATATAATTTTCAAACAAATATCAGATTAATATTTCACATCTTCACGGCGATGTTTTTGTTAAATACAAAACATATACATCGTTATAAATATAGTTTATATGTTGAATTAATTTCTCCTTTTATTTTAAACAATACAGAGAAAATTAAATTTTGGTTCCTAATCCTAATGGCCCAATTTACCCAAATTTCACAAAACATTTTTCTTATTTTATTTAAATGAAATATAACGAATTTTGTTGTGAAGAAACAACTATTGGTGCCACTAGAGTCATTTTTACATTTTGGGATTCAGGGTCAACCCCCACTCCTTATAATTTGATTTGACCGATCATCAGAAACATTTTTTTCTCGTTTGATTTAAAAGGCATATGCCGAGCTTTGTTTTGAAATCTTAGGATTCGTTTCAGGTAACCCCCTTCCCCCCAATCCACTCGGCTTTCAAGTATACCCTTACTCCTACTTGCCCTGATTCTGATTTTCGGGAAACACCTTTATCAACTTATTTTAAATAAATCTATCGAGTTTCGTCCAGAAAAACAAAAATTGCGGCCAATAGAGCAATTTAAAAGTTGTAAAAAACTTACACATACTATAAATATATATTTTCGATGCCTATCAGGTAGGATCGATGGGGATTTGCAAAAGTAGTTTCATGGGTACAAGCGCAATAGCTTCGAACTTCGCTAAAAAGGGACAGTATTTAAAACACAACTTTATTATTCGCTACACTTGACTTAGCAGCAATAAATGCGTACAGAAGTACCTTGTGTGGGTACTTTCTCACCTGGAAACCTTTGTTCTGCCGGCAGCACACGCAGCCTGTCACCAACAACACGGCCGTCATCAGGAAAGCCACAGCCAACACCGAACTCAGGTACGTCCATTCTGCGGCTACACCCGCCTCTGTAAACAGAACAATTGCGTTTACCTCTTGCAAACACAAACATGACATTACTTAAAAGTAATTTTCTTATGCATTAGGGTGCTTTCTCAGTGACTTCCCTGAACCAAAATGTTTCATTTCGGATAAGGAAGAAGTCAATCTAAAGCCATCTTTGTAAGGGGGGGGGGGGGTTAATGGACTTTGAACGATCTCTCGCGCTTCAGTCTATAATGTTTAGTGTGCTATTCTACAGGAAGAGACTCTTTCATTGTTTCCCAAAGTCTGTTCCTCGAACAAGTTGCAGTTCCGTTCCCAAGTCCTCCCTGGTTATAGAAAGAGTAGGTCTGTTCACTGAAGCACTCTCCTCATCCTGTTTGCTCGTTATTAGAAGAGTGTTGCTTGTCTTTGTCCAGGTTAGTGGGTGTTTTAACCGCGGTCTTACCAGTCAGTATGTGTACTGGTTCAAACCTGATCGGCTATGCCCTGGCACCCACCACAGTTCAAATCTGTTGCCAGGGCATTCCCATACCGGGTTAATCTTAAAAGAAAGTTGGATAGCAAACACTTCTGCCTGAAAACCCGTGTAGTACTTCCCAAAGCTTGTACCGGAGATACGCTATGTATAAGTGCACCCGATTGTGTTGGTTACCTGCTTTTGTGCGCATTCAGTCCTCGAAATCCGACAATTGCCTTAAATGTATTCAGTGTTCATACCTCATCCTCAATGCTGGAATATCCAGTTCCCTGTATGCCTACGCTTGTAAATAGGAAGGAGAGTCAACAAGGTCTCCAATGCAATGGTTAGGAGCAATTCTGAAAGCTCCTTGTCTTTGTAGTTTGGTAAACTTGCCTACTATTACAGTTTTTGCTGTCCGTCACCAGACAATGGCTAACGTGAGGTTTCAGGCTCCAACAGTGCGTACAAGAGGCTACCCGCCTCAGTGAGAATGTTTGTTCCAAGTCAATTTCTTATCCATTTCAAGACCCAGCGTTGAATTCTTTTACTAACGTCGCTAATTAATTTTCCAGATTTTAAGGGGTATCACGAAACCACCACTCAAAGACAACTGCCTGAGTTTGCTCATATACAAACTCACACACTCGATTTGCTAGCTATGTATGAACAAAGAATACACTCCGTTGTAGCCACTGGCATAACATATTCGCGCTAAAATTTAACTTTACAATTTTTTTTAACTCCATGTGTTCACGTGAACATGCTAAGGAAACGAAAGCTAAAGGGGCAAATCACCCAAATTCCCATGGACTGGCTCCCTATGCGATTAAAAACTAATACTTTCCCCGCATGGGCTTATGTACTGTACTTGTACAGTATATTATCATTATACTGTACAAGTTTCGCTGTTTCCGCACTGTGAGAAGCGTGCAAGTTGAGAAATGTTCAGTACCGCATAGTGACACGTGACGAACAATACGCAGCTGTGAAATTCTATTTCCGTATCAACAAATCTTTAGCTGAGGCCTCTGGAAAAACTTTTCCCTGTAGTACAGCAGGAATATGGTTTAAAGAGGGGAGAGAATCAATTAAACAGGAAGGTGGACCCAGCACTCCAGTTTGTGCTCTAACGGAATTACGCTGCTGTCACTGTGACAAATGATAGTTGAATAACATTAAAAAAAAAAAAAAACTTTCAGAAATTCTGAAAATTTCACTCTTCGGTAACTGGGAAGTAGCATATGAGAGGTGTTTGTGATTGGTGGGTCCCCAAAACTGCACACACCTGAAGATGAGCCTTTTTTTTTTTCTTTCAAAGGTAAGCAATTAGGAAAGCACTATCATCGACACTCACAAAAATGTTGCTTATGTTATCTCATTTTTGGATATTCAAGGAATGGTTTACCAGCACCTGGACAATACTACAGAGGTGTTGTGAAAATTCTGCAAGTCCATATCACACACCAAAGGCCACATTACCATTCTCCATCACACATTGCAAAGGCTTTTGCTGAACATCTCACAAAAATCAATGGAAGTGTGTTCTTGACACTGCATATAGTCCCGTGTGGCTGTGATCTTTTCTCCCCAAATTGATGAAACACCTGGGGGAGGCATTTTCCATTATTAGAAGCATTAATGAAGATGGTGGATGCGATTTTGAAGCACCTGTCAAAAAAAAAATTCAGTATGTCTTTGAAGACTGGCAGACGCTGAGACAGGTGCATTGCATTATTTTCAGAAAAATCGTGAAAATTATGAGCATGAGTAAAGGCATGCTGTCAAAAATATCGTCCTTTATTGAACAGCTCCCGTAAGTTAGTTTGTCACATAATATGCAGCAGACGTTGTACTGACAGACGGAACAAGAAAATATTTATCCACATTACTGTTGCAGTTTAATATATAAAAGAAAATGCATGTAATATTTCGATTTGATGGATGTCAGTTAAATATTTCGTAGATTCGTTCTACTTTTTGATCATTTGCTCACCGATGTTTTGTTTTCAGTTTTAAAAATGTTCTGATTTAAGTAACTGAACCTGTAGATTCCTCTCTGCAGCTGACATGATTTACCAGCTATTTTGTTGTGCAAACACTTCTAGCTTGGACTAAATTCTTATTCCGTTAATAAAAGTCCCCCATCTTGAAGCATGCGGTTCAGTGACATGAAAGTACCTGGTGTGGGTACTTTGAGCATTGTTCGAAAATGTAAAAAATATATTGCGTATTCCATTTAAAATAAGAGTTGGAGCTACTTCCAGTTAAACCGTGTGTTGGTATGTAGAAAAAGTATACCGGAATTGGAATGTTGGTTTTTTTTTAAAGTAAAAATGCTCTCTTAATTTAAATAAAATGAAAGCAAATATTCTTGGTCCGCAAATTGATAACTTTTGAGTTTATGAAATGAGGGATAGGATATATTTATAAACATTTGCCCTAGTGAAGGTGCACTTTATTTTTCCCCTTGGGCCCACTTTACTCTATTAACAATTTTCTGAATAAATTTGGTTGAAGGGAAAATATTTCTATCTTACAACATTCAACACAGTATGTTGCAAAATCTGAACATCTTAACACTAATGATACTTTCATCAGTGGTCATTTAAGCAAATACTACAACTGTACTATTTTAACGAGTTTTATTTACTTTAAACAAAGTGAAAAGGCTTTAAAGTGAACAATGTTGTTATAAATGACAATTTCTGAGTAAACTTTACACATTATTGTTATTATCATTATTTATATTACATTTGTTTGAAATTGAACATATTCTACATTCTTTTGTCTGTATGAATTTCCAAAATTAAACGCAATGGAAACAGTATGTATTGTTGCATTCCTGGTACACAGAAAATAACTGAATTAACACCATATTAACAATTTCCATAGTAACCAAGTTGGGAACTATTCCGAACTTTCAACCTGGTTACTATGGAAACAGTACGTGCTGTTATATTCCTAATACACAGAAACACTTTCCATGGGAATTATACCACACTTTAGACCTGATTACATAAATGCACTAATTGGATGGCCGAGTTCGTAAGGCACGTAGTCGTGACAGGCAGCCCTTAAGTTCGAATCTCGGCAGAACGGACCTGTCTGATAGTTTTTCGTAGCCCTTATAATTTTATCTCATGTATCATCGCCTTTAACGTCACTTTGTATTAAGAAAAAAGTAACCAAGTTGAGAATTGTTCGACACACCCTGAACCCAGCTTGGGAATTACTGCACACTTTCGATCTCGTAACCATGGAAACAGCACGTGTTGTTATATTCTTAGCTGTTTCCATGCCAGAAGGTGCTTCTTTCCGACAAGAGGCAGCCTGCCAATCAATCAGCGGTGACGTGGTGGGTCACTTATCAGCAAAAGGGCAAGTGGCGAATTCTTTCAGATCAATAATGTAATGGATAGTGTTACAGTTCATGGACGTGTGAGGACTGTGCTATTTTCTACAGGAATAGTCGAAACACAGACCTTGAGGTTTTCATCAATTCTCCTCTTTCCAACTACTCCGCCTGGTATCGAGCGCAGGCCCTCTCAGTTTGGAAGCAGTGGGAACGTTCCCCAAAACTGCTACACGTAACGGTAAAAAGATGGAGCAACGATCTGCTTGAGGTTTCAACTTCACCACAGCGTGTGGGCTCAGGTTTTACAACCGGGCGGCCTTGTATTCGATCCACACCAACCTTTCCAAAGAGAAGAGGCGACTTCGTTTTGACATTTGTAAGGTCGAATTCCCTAACCGAGGATCTATAATAAAAATAATATTTTGTGGCTTCTTCACATTTCTATAAAATTAAATTACATTTTCTGTTGCATTCAACTGTAACACCGTAACGCTGTGTAAACTAAGCGAATAACTCGTGAAAAAGAAAATAAATAAAATGCAAAGTATGGCCTTATTAATGAATGAAGTAAGTTATGCCATTACTGTGTGTTATTAGCATGACAAACTCTGAAGCTAACTTTAAAAAAAAAAAAAAAAAAAAAAAAAAAGTAAAGCTGAAGTATAAAACATTACTTAACTAGATTTGTCAATTTTTGCTTTTCAAAACCACTTGGAAATAATGTCTGTAGTGAACTTAATCCAACTTTCAAAAGTGGGAGGAACAAAATTAGAATCCCTGCATTCTATAAATATTATAAAAGAGAAGCCACATTTTTAGAATTATAATAACATTATTATTATTATTATTATTATTATTGAGATTAAGGCACAATAATTTACGGTATACTACTAGCTAGATGAAATACTGATTGACAAAGCTACACTGTGTGGGTATTTTTAAACATTTTTAAATTTAACTATGTTTATGATATCATCTTTACATTCACTAAAATAGAGAGAAACAACAGAAAAGTTTCGAGTTACATTGCGTATTTAAGATGATGATGTTTATATGTTTCAATAAAACAAAAACATGTCACTATTTAAAAACAATTACAATACACTAAGCAAATATTGATTTTTAGTGACATTGAAATTTAATTGTAGTAAAAACACTAACGCAAATATTTCCTAAAGATTGCATACAAATATAATTCACACACACACGCGTATTAGATTAGAATTTCACAGTGATATATTCACGATAATGCTTCTTTTGTTAAACATAAAATAAATCCATCATTATATATACAGTTTATATGCTGAATTAACTCGTCCTTTTAATTTGAAATAACTGAGAGAAAATGATACACTAGAGCGAATTTTAAGTGTCGTTTACAGGTATACCCTACTGCGAATAGCTCTATTTCCCTATCTTCAGAAAATAAGTTTATTATTTTATTTAAATTGTATATACCGAGTTTCGTTGTAAAAAAAAAAAAAATATTGGTGCCGCTAGAGCGATTGTTAAATATTGGGTTTCAGGTAAACCCCCACTCCCAATCATTTAATTTTACTGATTTTCAGAAAATGTTTTTCTTATATTATTTCAATGGCACATTCCGAGTTTCCTTTAAAAAAAAATTAAGAACTCTGGCCGCTAGAACAATTTTTAAATGTCGGGTTAGATAAAGCCACAGTCTAATTTCGCTGATTTTCGGAAAATATTTCATTGATTTATTTCAATGGTATATATATCGAGTTTTGTTGAGGGAAAAAAAATTACAATTTGAGACCGCTAGAAGCATTTTAAGTTGTTGCTTTAGGTTAACCCCCACCTCCAATGGCCCAATTTTGCTGGCTAACGTACTCGACGAATCGTTTGTAAATTGGTCGTTATATGCCGAGTTTCGCCCTGGAAAAAAAGAAAAAGAAAAAAAGCGTTAACAAACGCACATATAAATACTTTTACGATGTCTAATAGACATGATTTTCCTGGGTACAGCCGCAATAGCTACATTTCTTTGGAATTTGCTAATCAGTTGCAGTTTTCTGCCACTTCGCCAAATTAAAGAGACGGAGAATATGCCTTAAAGATGACGGTGACGTAATAGGTGCCAGATCATCAATATCTAACAGTTGGGAAGATTCTGCATGGATTCCTACGGTAAAGTCACTTTCTTCATAAGTGCCTCCCCTGGGCCGTTCTTCCTCTTCCCAAACAAGAACAATCATCTCTGTGTCAAGTTTTATCCTATTCCCAGAGAAACTGGTGAAACTTTTACAACTCAGTACACACTCAGAGCAGCTTTCAAACTTTCCTTGGCTGTGGACTTCTTTACCCAACCAGATATTTTCAATACTTTACCATTAAGTATCCATAGACTCAAAACGGTAGGCTATGTCATTAAGTTAGAAAGTGACGTGCGGCACCTGGGGCTTGTTGCCTTCTATATGACAGAATTATTCCTCTGCCAATTGGTGACAATCGACGTTTACAATAGCGAAACAGCAGTTGCAGGTGAGTGAGCAATACTCGCACGATTTTGAGGGTCAAAGATGTGATAAAGAAATGCTTCACATGTACGTTGAAAAGTTCCTGCCACGTCAAGCTATTTATAGTTCCCTGAACGGCGGACGCGTACCGAAGACGAACGGCAAACGTAGTGTCACAGAGGCGAATCCGAGCAGACAGAAGGGTAACTAGAGAGGCATTCGAAAAGTTTTGCACCTTTAAGTCCACGCTAAGGGCTGAATTCGAAAACTTACCCTCACACAGCACTCTCTACACACACACACACACACACACACACGCACGCACGCACGCACACACACACACACACACAAACAGTTGTAAGCGGTGCAAACACTACGATACTCGGACTGTCAACAAAGCTGAATTTATTGCTTGAGCAAGGTCCTGTACTCTAATATAAGATTTCACTTGAGGAGTCGCACGGTGCCAGATCAGGGTTGTACGGTTCAGCAACTGAACTTAGGCGACTTCCAGTTTCCTCAAATTTGTAGCTGTTATGTGAGAGACGCATTGTCGTGCAAAAGCAACAGCCTTGAAAGTTCCTGTCTTTGGACGGCGCCGCCTCACTCTTCAAATAAAGGATCCAAAATTTAACTATCATGGTATTCTCCATTCATTGTCATTCCTTCTGGCATGGTGCTTCATAGTTGAAGAAAACTGTGAACATTCGCTTCCGAGAACGAAAATCTTGTCGAAGAACAATTTGGTCTTGGGCCATTTTCATTTACGCACACGCAGTTCTGAGTTTTATTTAGGGCGATATAGTGGAACCCATTTTACACAGATTTTTTGCATCTTTAAATGTTCATGGATATACTGTCAATACAGCCAACACTGATATCCACTTAGTATTTCAACAGTAATATGTCGATTTTCCTACACTAAGTTCCTCACTCTTTGAATTGTTCTCTCACTCAAAGCTTCCCGAGGCCGGACAGAGCAACGGTTGTCTGTGCAACCCTTGCTGCTGGCCCGAGCGACAGTGGAGAGAGCCGAACTTATTCACTCCACGTAACTCAAAAGCATGTTCGTAGTTCATTACACGAAAGGAAATGAGTTACTGTAAAGTACGAATGTAGCACGTAAAGGAAATTATAATTAATCGGTTTTTAACAGTATACGTTTTGCACGCATCAGGGAGATATTTCTTAATTTGAGGTGGGGGTAATGTCCGTTGTATGAGGTTTAGCAAGTGAAATGCGATCACATGTTGTCACTGCTTTTCAATCTTGCAGCAAAGAAATCGCGATCTTATTGACATCCGTTGTATCAGGTTTTGAAAGGCGAACGCGATGATTAAGTCTTCTCTGTGGAAAAATGTTTCCCTTTTGATACCTTTATTTAGTTTTGGGCACGATTACTTGTTCATTTTGGCTGCGACTAATGTTGCCATTAAGGATGCCGTTACTTTCTTCCCAACTTCTAATTCTCTTGTTGTGGAAACTCCCTTATTGGTATCGAACAATTGGCAAGCAAGTTTGTTTTTTTCCTTAAAGGGCATATTTCTTGTTTGCTTACTTCGGCAGGAAATTCCTCCTTTGCATTGAGAACAGAAACATGTTCAGTGTCTATTATTATCAAGTCATTAATATCTTGAGAATGTCATTGCGGATACGAAATTGACATATGCTGCGTATATTCCATTTAATGCTGGAATCAACACAAGTGCATGCATCTTTTACATTCACTGCCGATTAATTTGCATTTACAGTGCACAGCATTATCTTACACAAAACATATGACGAGGATGGGGTCTTCCCTAACAATGATGTCCTTGTTTATTTTCCGGCTTTCTTTGTGCCTACTCTTTAATTTTCGTAAGCCTGTCGAAAAGTTCGTCTTTACCCCCCCCCCCCAATAGTTTTATCTACACGCTTCACACGTTTAACCGCGTGATGCATCCGCTCAATACATTTCTACTGTAGTTATACTCCTTCCCATATTCCAGGCATACGAACTGTTCTGATACATGCATGCAAACAGTGCTTCCCACTCCACTCTCTTGTTCGGGACTGAGGAGTTCGGCTCTCTCCGCTGTCAATTGGGAGCAGCAGGAGTTCCACTAGCAGCCAAAGGCACTAAAGGCACCGGCGATTTCCGTCCAGCGTATAAAGGCAAATGATGTATCTTGTGTTCAGCATTATCAGCTTGAAACAAGCGTGCATCACCCGTGGAAAAAAAAAAAAAAAAATAAATAAATAAAAAATAAAGTGACACCGTCCTCCAGAGAAGTGATGTTCACAGTCTTCTGGGGTGACAAAGACATTCCAGCCTCAAGGTACCGACTCCTACTGTAGCATCCTCAGTAAACGGAAGGGACCAGGACTACTCACTAAAGACGTGTTGCTTTTGCATGACAACGCGCGTTCTAATGCTGCTAACAAGACCAATGAAATGCTGCGAAATTTCAAGTGGGAAATCCCCAAGCATCCTCCGCCCTCTTATGAACAAGACTTTGATGCTGGTGGATTGTGAAAGGCGCCTCAATGTATAGGAAGTTTATCAAGTCAGTACTCTTGTTTGTTGAAGTTCTGTAACCTACTTAATGACCTACCCTCAATGCTTCCTAGCGTTAACCAGTATTCCGAGAAGGGCGGTCACTCCAAAGATAATTTATAAGAGTCAGTATGCTCTATGAACTTAAAAGCGAACATTGCAAATGCAGCGCCTTCGGTGCTGACACTGTGAATGAATGGACATTGAAAACAAGGAGATCTACATTAAGGGAAAAAATGGTGGCCGAAGTCGCCCTATTACTGCCAATAGCAAATACGAAAATCTTACGCAGTATTACTTTTAAAGGTGGCATTACTGACCATTAGAAAATATCTCGATGGTTTTTAAGAATCTGAAAGTGTTTAAAAAAACATTTTTCATGTATAAACGAAATATAAAATAATATATATTACAAACTTCTCCACAATAAGCACAACTATTTATAAAATACAAGAACATCCAAATAACTGGACATCTTAAACCTAATCGACATAGGTGGGACAGAATCATATTTATCACCGTCTGTTTTAAGGAAAAGGACGCAGTGTAAATAGTGTAAACGGGTGCATCTGCCTCGTCTTAATCTCACTTGCAAAGGAGTCGAAACGTAATATCATGCTCACACCATTCATTAAAACTCGCTTCAAAACATTGCATATCTTCTTCCGGAGCTTCCCTTCCATTGCCATACCCCTCAATGTCACATATTAAGGAAAATGTTCTCTCTAATCACAAAGTTTGGTACGATACACACTATAGTTTCATTCTTAACTTCAAAAGTGTACTATAAAGACATACAGGAACAACCCTTGCGATACTAGCACTTTCTCTTAAACAAGTAAATAAATATTAACTGAATAAGAGACAAAAGTAACACGCTAATGTTGATTTACTTCCAAGTATAAAGCACTATAATAAGTTGGTAACTGCAAAGCAACAACGTGATGTAATTAACACATGGACCACATTTTCCACCATTTTGTCTACTATCGATACCTTCATTTCGGTCTGGGATGCAAAAACAATTAAAATTGCTAGAGGAAGCTGTTAACAACAGGCAGTGTCGGCGATGTAAGGAGATCAGGAAGACCAACTTCGAGAACAGAGTTCGTGATATGTTCACTAAAAGTCCTAAGAAATCACTGCGTCAAGGAACACGTGAAACTTATTTAGTTTCGATCATTCTCTTTTAGGCCATGCAAGCCGCATTATGTGCAGCAATTGTTTCTTTGACGACTGTGACAGGCGAATCGAGTATGCAGAAATTTTCTTGGGTTTGAATGATGAGACAGTGTTTTACAGTTGTTATTGTTGTAAACCCACATGAAGCACAGCGGCGTCCGAAGATGACAATATGGTGTGGTATCATATCATCCACAGTGTTTTTGCGGAGTGCCGAAAATAGCTGGAAATGCTGCAAGATCGTGTGCGGCCAGTAATTTCGGAGTGGAACAACCCACAACTTCACTTTATGCAGCACATTCCGCGATTGGCAGTGGTGGTGCCCGTGGTTTTCTTCTCTGGTGGAAGAACTGGAAGCAACAACGTCCGATGTGATAAACAGTATTCTAAGGTGGAGCCCATTCTTTGGTTTGGTGATCTCCGTTAGAATTTTCGATACCCGCCAAGCATAGAATTCCTGTGGTCTAATGTTTTGGTGACTTTGCGGAAATTGCTCAGAACGTTCTGAGATCGTGAACCAAAGATACTCACGAGCTTTTTCGCCAATTTTCTTGCCAAAAGCATCACAGACTACAGAAGGCTACCACTCGGTTCATCACGAATGGTTTTCTTCCATCTAAATGAAAAATGGGATCCACTGACGCAATAATGTTTCGGCCGTACACAACGCACAATTGACGACGCAGTCTGCTGCTGACAGATGTTTTGCACGAAAAAGATGGAGGTTTGCGTTGATGTAACAATGGCGGCACTCCGCCCGAACCGCCCTGGTATACACACGCACAATGTGTTACAACTTTAATGACCAGCATTGTATATGATGCTCTGAAAGAGACGGTATCTTACACATCATTCCGTAGATAAACATGACCCCTCCTTTCCCTTCTTTAACAATGCGGATTGATAAGTCGGATAAACTTCAACGAAATTTTGTTAAGCGCCAGACTATTTAGTAAACGTGATACCTGTAACGGTTTTCTTCAAACATATGCAACGCGCAGTTCTATCTTAATAGATCGAAGTACAAGAGAATTATTATTGGATTGCACATTGCGGACAAGTGGTTGGTAAAATCGTGATAGAGGACTGTCGCCTTAAGATACGTGAGATTTCCGAGATGGTACGCATTTCATATGAACGGCTATACAAACGAGGGTGCAGCGTTTGTTGACTCCAGACCAAAAACGCCCGAGGGAGAATATTTCAAAATCGTGTTTGGAAAAGTTGCAGCATAATCCGAATGACTTCTGACGTCGTTTTGTGACTGCAGACGACACTTGGATCCACCACTGCATCCCGGAGACGAACAGTCAGTCGACGAACGTGAAAGGCGTTTTAGGACACTCGCGGTAAAATCATGATTGATTATTTTGAAAATTGCCGAATATTACTGAACCGCTTGCATAGTGAGGTGAAGCAAAGGCGTACAAAAAAGTGCTCCTCCTTCTGCATGAGTACAGTGCGCTTGCTCACACGTCGGCCGTTGGGATAGCAAAAGTGCATGTGATGGTTCCCCACCTGCCATATTTTCTAGATTTGACCGCTTATGACTTTTCTCTTTTCTAACCTTAAAAATTGGCACTTTCGTCAAATGAGGCGTTTATCTGTGCTGTAAACGAATATTATGTGCTGTTCAAAAGAAATTTATTTTCTGAGGGAATAACAAAATTAGAATCTCGCTGAACCAAACGTATTGAACTCAAAGGAGAATATGTTGAGAAACACTTTTTTTGTTTTTGCATAAAAAAAAGTTATTTATTATGTTTTCTTTCTAGACTTATCAATCCTCCCTTGTATTTTTTTACACTTCGACATAAATGTGAACTATACAGATCCATTTATTTGACAGTCAACAAGTTAATAATAGCTTTCTGACATGATGCATATGGTGGGGCGCAGCTGGTAGACAGTAACACAACATTGTTTATGTTTAGTTTGAACGACAATAGGACGGAACGGTTACACTTGTTCTAGAACAGCCTATGTTGTTTCCCTGCTGTAACAAGATACCGGTCGCCTTAAAGCCCATCTGTGTACCGGGAAAGGCAATTAGCATACACGTGAGCGATTCACAAATGCCAGGTTCCTTCCTGGGCACAAATGCTCAACTTGAAGCTTCGGACAGCAACAAATGAATATGTTGTAGGTACTTGAATCTGCAGTTACTGCTAGCGCTGCGCTTATACGAGGGTAAGTCCATAAGTTTCCGGCCTAGCCGATAAGGATTATCACCTTCACAAAATCCTTATCCGGTGTCATACCTTATCTGTTAAGTAAATAATTCAGCAGTAACTTCCGCTCCACTGTGTTCAGTTGTTCAGATACAGCTTCATAAAGAAGGCTATGTGTACAACATTATGACATGTTCAAAATGGAGTATCGGCCTGTTATGAAGTTCTTTACAAAAGAAGGACTTACTGCAAATGAAATTAATCAGCGATTGGACGGTGTATATGGGGAAGCATCCCCCTCATATTCTACCATAAAAGAATGGGCCAAAAGTTTTCGAATGGGTCGAGGAAGCATTGAAGACGAAGAGCGTACAGGTCGGCCGTTGGAGGTGCTCACTGCTGAAAACATGTGGAAGAAGAAATTATGGAAGACCGGCGACTCAAAGTTACAGAAATAGCAGCAAGGTTGGGGCTTTCTAAAACAACATTCCTTCGAATTATTCATCAACATTTAAACATGAATAAGGTTAGTACAAGATGGATGTCTAGACTTCTTTCCTCAGTCCAAAAGCAGCAACGAGTCATCTGTTGTTAGGCATTTTTGGAGCTCTGCCGTGGCAACGAGAGAGAAGTTCTGCAAACCATTGTTACAGCAGATGAAACTATGGTCCTCTACTATGGATCCCTTGTCCAAAAGAGAATCAATGGAGTGGCGTAAACCTGGCGAAGTATCATCTCCAAAGGCCAAGGTCACTCAGTCAACCAAGAAGATCATGGCCACACTTTTTTTGGAACTGTGAAGGAATACTCTTCATTGACTTCAAGAAGAGGAACACCGCATCTGGCCTACTGTACAAACTACGTGTTTCCATCAAAGAGAAAAGGCGAGGAAATCTGAGTGGTGGTGTGCGCCTTCTTCACGACAACGCGCCTATGCACACAGTTCTTGTTGCAAAGGAAACTGTGTAGAAATGTGACTTCAAGGAGATCGACCATCCACCCTACAGCCGAGATCTAGCTCCCAGTGATTATTTCCTCTTCTCAAAACTCAAGTTCTCGCCTTAACAATGAAAACGAAAAATTGTTTCACGAGTTATTTTGAACGTCTCCCATGGGGTCAATACACTTATTCCAGCCCCGTTATCCCATTCTGTAGTGGTTTTCTGGAATATCTACAAAACAGACATATACAGCTGAAATTCACGCCTGGTTCGAAGAAAAAGGCGACGAAAAGCTTGAGCTTTGGGAAGAGATAGACATTGGAGGGAGCCAGATCCGGGAAGTAGGGCGGATGTTCCAACAATTCCCAAAAGAGATATTTTGTTTTGCCATTGCCAAAACGCTTTTGTGGATAGGTGTATTTTCTGGTGAAAGAGATGATGCTTTTCTTCGGCAAACTAGGTCTTTTCTCACAAACATTTACATAGTCTGGTTAAAATGTGAATATAATGCTCCCTAGATTTTCTTTTGCACTTTTCAAGCAGAAGCAGCAACATGGGGTTCGTTAGCGTCAGCCATGATAACAAGTGCGAACTGTTTAAACAGCAGCTGCATTTTGGGAGTTGTAGCGCATTAATTTGCAACTTTCATTAAGTCAGCAGTAATTAAATCTAAGTCATAAGTACTGTTTTTTATATAGTACATGCTATTTATTACTGACATGGAACTACTTTCTTTGCATGTATTCGACTGCACAGTCATGTTGTCAGGTGACAATGCTTTGATCGGATAAACACAATAAATGTACTGATTGATAAGATTACTACATTGGGGGGCTCTTAAATCTCGTGTCAGGCCGAGAACTTCAATTTGCGAAAGCAATTTTGAAAGAGCACCCAGTCCTAGTCGACCGTAGAAGAGAGGGGTGACCGTAACAGATTCCATAGCCAAGATTTATGATGAACTTTATAGTATTCTACTCTAATATTCGTGTTTATGTCTTGTGCCTTTGAGAACAACACAATTCCAATGATAGAGGAAGAAACATTCTTTATCATCCTTACAATTAGCAAAGGAACACTGGAGACACTAACCCTGTTTACGACGGACCTAGTTTTTGCGGAATGCAGGCAGGGTTGCCAAGTTTACAGGTAAGTGACCGGCCGGATAACGAAGTTCACTGCCAAATGGCGCTAGGAGTACAGTCACTGCCAGTGAGTCAGCAGCACAAAGGTGTTCGGTAATAATAGACATAATGCTCGCGAAGCATTATTTCACGTCTCCAAAAAGTCTATTGCGTAAATACAAGTATACAAAAGTGTCTATTGTTTCGTGTGCATTTTTAAACATCTGATGCTGCGAAAGTTAAGCAGCGCTGAACTCCATCAGTACTTTTATGGGTGATCGCGCCGTCCTTTGTGTGTCCCCCACTCAGGAGTGTTGCCAGCGCCGCATGACTCACAGAGTGACCTTCCTTTGCCCACGTTTTCACTTGCAGTCCGCTACTTGCTCCAGGCCAGTGGGGAATGGCGGCTTCGGTTCGCGTGAGCATTCAAGTAAATAAAACTTTGATAGGAGCTCTGTCGTAAACAGAGAGATCGTCTTTCCATGACTGCGGAATTCAATGGGAACAAATCGCAGATGAGCACTGTGACCATGTCAGTCTTCTCCATGCCATGCAAATTCTTGTAATTTTTGGATCTTCGTGTAATTATGGGTAGGAGAAACATCCCGGTTCCTGAAAAACTGCGCTTAGATCTTACTCAGAGTACTAGACCTATTTACACAATATAAGCTCGTTGAAGACCTCAATCGGAGCTTCAATGCTGTTAAAAAAATTGTACAGCGGATGTCATTTTTACACCTTCAGGGACACTGGTAGTGAGTTGGGCTAGGCCAAAATCGGTCAAAAAATAAGAGTTTTAATTATTTTAAATTTATTTGTTTATTTTTGCTGCAAAATTGTTCCTTGAACCATTGGGCGTCCACAAAAAGTCACATTTGCATGTTTCCCCTTCTCTTCCGCCTCTAAGTTATTTAAACAGCTTCCTTTTTAGCCTGCCCCCCTCCCCTCCCCCAGTACGAAAGTGTGGAATGAGATACACAACGTACTGCCTGATGGAGACGCAAGGAATCACCAATACCTATATGAAGTGGCGGTACATGGTGTTGATGTGGAAACAGTGAAGGGAGAATGTGTCAATCATGCAGCAAAGACGATGACTACAGTTTTACACCACTGACACTTGGTTGTGTGATCATGGCGGAGTAGGCTGAGGTTAAGACACTAACCAGCTACTACAGACTGACCATCCATGTAAAACTCATTTGTTACACTTTACCATACCACAGGGACAGACACTTGGTGTCCGCAGAACCGTTGCAAGATGTCTGTTCAGTTTGATGATAGTAAAGTTAGGAGAATTCTCCCCATCTACCAGAGACTAGCGTGCTACTGACATGACGTGCTCGTGGACAGACACAAAATTCAAATGAAAGTGTTCACTCGCTCATTTGGAAAAACTGTCCCAAAGAAAGTTTTATTTCTAAGAAGCGGCTGGAAACTGGAACATTAAATGTTGTGGGCTGTTCATCTTCTCAGGAGCGAAGAAATGTGTTAAGGGTGAGGAATGTTCGACAGCTGCTTCAAAAATCAGTAAGACCCGGGATAGGACTCGACTCTACGAGAGCAGGAGTTCTGATATGTAAAGCGTACACTTTGCTGTTTCCCAGCATATTTTTTTATAAAACAGCATTTCTCTAAACTCCATTTTCACACATTCACGCGTCTTCGTTTTTGTTTAAATTCAATTGAAATTTCGCAGGATGTGCAAAAGTATCCATTGTAATATTCTATGAGACAAAATACATGCTAATAATTTTAAACAAAAATTATGAAAAAGATGTTATTTTAAATATTATACTTTTTACAGATTAAAAAATTATTACAGTTCACGCATAAAATTTATTTAAAACAATTCTTCATACAGTTTTTGTATTTAGTTCAAAGCTCTAATTGCAAAAATGTCAACCAATTTTCTCAACTCATGAGACGCGTGGGAAATTTTGATTATGCGACATATTTACGTAATAAAATTTGTGAAATAATATATAGCCTCGCAAAGTATTTATCCAATTTGAGTGAAATTTGATATCCATATCAATTTAATCACAGAAAAATTTTTACAAAAATGTGGAACTTTAAAAATTCACTCCCAGTGTCGCTTAAGCGACAAAGAGGTTTATTCTCTGTTCCGCATGAAGAAAGATGCCGATTGTATGCACTATATCTTACGTTGTCGTTAAATAAACAGAGTACATCAATGGACAATAACTGTGACAAATAGACTTTTGGGGATTACCTTCGCCATTGCAAGATCCATTGTACCGAGTGCAGCTAATTTTCTAGACCATAGCTAAGTGCATTTGCCTTCACCTGCTATGATGACGAAAAAACAATATTTTACCAGCATCGACTGTAATTTTCTTGGAATAATCAACAGGTATTAGCATAAAATGACAGGTTTCATTTATCTGTGGAATAACATTTCAATCTTCCTCCCCCAAAATATAACCATCGGCGAACAAAACAAACCGACAATATTTGTTTAAATCTAATTTTGAGTGGCGTTATGAATAAATACTAACGTTATTTTTGTTGAATGCCTTAGCTATAGTTTGAATGGCTGATTCCTTCTTATCTCCGACTTGAGAGCAAACATTAAAAGATGTCTTATTGCCTCGCTTCCTTTTGAAAGCTGGAATGTTCGTTTATCATTAAGTTCAGTTGAAATCATGCCTTTGAGCACCAAAAACTTTAACCATTTGGCGTATGCCGTTGATATTTCTGTTACTGGCCCCTGTGCATGTTGAGAAGTACATTCTTTGACAAAAAAAAAAAAAAAAAAAAAAAAAAAAAAAAAAAAAAAGGAAGGAAGGAAGGAAGGAAAAAAAAAAAAAAAGAAAAAAAGTTGTCGCCAGATTCAAGTGCCGATCGGAGAACTTCGGGAACGCTCGTAAACGCTATATTCACAACGTGTATGCAGCAATTGGCACATTGAAGTGGGCGTTTTGTCTGTAAACGTAATGATCATATAAGCACCTGGAAAGAAAACGATAGGGTAGAGTTGCGGTGGCTCTTCTGCGTAAGCTCCTTGGTTCAAATCCCACATGGTTATTTTATTTGTATTATTGGTTTTATAAGTGTATATTTAGAACATTGTGTTACCTTAATGTCATATTATATTTTAACGTGTCATTTCAATTTTATGATTTTACCAATGCACACACAAACTAACGTATTCTTTACAAACAATTAAATAAATACATTTATCTTCTAAAATGTAGACACATAGAAATAAACACAAATTTATATCGAGTGTATGAACCCTCAACATGTATAACTGCCCTCA
Organism: Metallyticus violacea; assembly: GCA_030762175.1. Taxonomy (NCBI): domain Eukaryota; kingdom Metazoa; phylum Arthropoda; class Insecta; order Mantodea; family Metallyticidae; genus Metallyticus; species Metallyticus violacea. The sequence goes on from CM060830.1 coordinate 4,627,753, forward strand.
ATCTTTGGGGCATGGATGGATTTCTACAGTAGTGTGGACGAGAGACTTTAACATCCCAGGTTTCTTGAATTTTTGTCCATAATAACCCATCTTTTGTCATTCTTGCATATGTGTGTCTATATATATAAAATATAAAATAAAAATAAATAACACTATTGACAATGAAACAAATTTACAGTAATTATAAAAGTAGCAAAGGATAAAACACTTAGATAAAGTCAAACTTGAATTCTCTATATTTCGCACTCGTCGAGTTCTTCTATGGCACGCACAGAACGCAACGAGTTCAAAATATAGAGATTTCAAGTGTGACTTTATCTTAGTGTTTTATATATATAACGTTAATGTAAACGCTTGCAGTGTGTGGGAAACAATATTACGAAAGTAATTTGTCATGTGTTACAAAGGTTCATTAAATAATATAAATTCTTCATGCCGGAAGGCTAACATGCCATCGCTGCCACAGAGCTAATTACACCATTCACCATCTTTAGTGCATGTCATACAACACTGTAGCAGTGGCTACACAGCCTTGCTAGTTACCTTGTGAACCGCGAGCTGTCTCAAGAAGGACTTCCAACAATTTTGCGTTCAAGAGATGACGTGTGTGTGTGTGTGTGAGAGAGAGAGAGAGACAGAGAGAGAGAGGGGGGGATGGATTGATTGATTTATGGACGCTCTTTAACATCTCAGGTCATCAGCGTCAACTCAGGGCATGAAACGGCCGACAAATTTTGCTCAGAGGCTTGAGGTTCTTTATCATGCCGTAAATGTACGACACGGGACCCACGGCTTTACTTCCCTTCCGAAGGAAGCCATATTTAGAATTTTTACGCTCGAAAAAATCCATCGACCCTGGCCGGGTTAGAACCCGCGATCTTGGGTTTAGGAGGCAAGTAGGATAACCACTACATCACCAGGACCGACAGAGACAGAGGGGTGGAGGTGTAGGTACACTGCCCAGCATAGCAGGCGAGACAAATGCACTTATGGTCCAGAAAATTAAACTGCAATGGGTACAATGGATCTTGCCAGACAAAGATATTTCCATAGCCCAGATAGCTTCTCTGACAGTAGTCTTTGCAGTTCTTAATGTCAGTCCATAATAGAGCTGGAGAAGGTCAATTTCTGGGTCTGCCTCGACCAGAAACCAGCTTTCCATCCATCTGACAATAATTTTGCTGTCAGTGATTTCTTCAGGCCCCTTCTCTTCTGTATATGCCCTAAACATTCTAATTCATTTTCATCACATTAGTGTCATGTGTGTGTTCTTTCAAAACACTTTAACCAAACAATATGTCAGTGTGGCGTGCTTGTTGTGGGCGTGGCAAGTGCGTAAAGTCCTTTGACACTGAATTGAAATAGTAACGTGTATAATGTTGAAAAGCTGACATTTTCTACTTTTTTTTTTAAAGACAAAATAAAAAAAATCGAAATTTTCAACCCATCTAGGTACCCAGTCCCCTTAAGGTTTTTTTTTCTTTTTTTCTTTCCTTTTTACATTCTTCCATAAATTCAATAACATTTGTTGTACCACACACGTGGCATAAGTTCTTTCTATTCCCTTGCTATATTGTTAGCACTGGGCTTTTTCTTTCATGTTGTACGAGAGCTGTTCAATAAAAAATGATCATAATTTTTATTGACAGTTCATTCTCATGATTTATGATATTTTTCATAGTAGTTCAAGTTGGATGCAATGTATCCGAAACCATTTTTGACAGGTTCTTCAAAACCCCCCTCCCCCCGCAGCCTTCACACCCCAAGAATTCGAAAGTCATTTGGAATTACATCGGGTGTAAATAAACTTAAATGTTCCATTCTCTATCCTATTCACCATGCGAGACCGTCATCCTTCGGTAGAAAAGAAAATCTGCTTTCGGGTTTTAAAGAGGTTGGTAGCTCTTCCATCCAGGGTAGATCATTTATTACCTGCCAAACATATAGAATTATCCTGTCCTTGCGATTACGTAATCTTGCCACGACCTTCAGCACACAGATAACCCAGCGCATCATTTTATTTCCGTCTATTAAAGTCCATTAAAACGCGTAAATGGCTCTATAAAATCAACGCTAAGCGCAACACTGCTGCGTTGTTTCTGCACATGTTTGGTTTCCACAGCAACCAAATATTAAAACTTACATGGCACCTCATGAAGGTTTCAAAACCATTTTAACCCAAAGATTTCATTTAAAATGCCTGAATGTGAATTAACAGTTACTGACAACACTGTCAGCTGAAAACTATGTTCTGTAATTTGATAGAGTATTGGTCGCAAATAAGCAACAACAACTGTTTCGTATTTTCTGAGCCAGCAGCTCACTGATTTAACAAATTTAAAATTAGTATTTTAGAAGTATTTAAAAATTCATTTAAAACCCTATGTTATGCTTTTGCAATACTGCTGAATGTTTTCTTTTAAAAAGAAAGCAACCGCTACACCAGAAAAGAGAATCCTTTGCACGAATTGACTGAGGGCCGCCACTGTCGAGAAAGTGAGTTAGCTGATGACGTCATATCATGCTTGGCGCACAAGTGCCATACACTTGTTCACTCATTCGGCTGAAGGACTCGGGTCAACTGCATTTACGGAGCGTACCCTCCCCCTCATCCCTCCCCGACATAACTACACAATCCGCTTCTTTGCTGTAGGGTGATACTTAACAAGGCCGTGCAAAACTGCAGAATTGGGACAAGGGTTTACATTTGTTGATATAAAAGAGAAAGATATAAAACACGCTGCTATGCTCGCTTATAGGTTTAGTGCCCATACACCAGTTCCATTTCGATAACGGCCAGGTATTTCCTTTCCTAAGTGACCTAGATAAGAAATGTGATGACTTAACATTTGGACGCCGACACAAAGTATCGTGAAATCTTTTTTTGAAATTTTTCTGGCCTCCTCATCCAAGAGAGCGAATCCAAAAGGTCACGAAAATGGTTAGGAACCCATTTCCTTCGCAGCTTTCGTTTTCTTTTGATTTTCTGATCTGTTGGTACATGTTCCGTAGAAACAATTTCCCAACAACGAATCGAAGTTAAGCTTTGAGCCACAACGTAGTACATAATTTAAAGTGATATGAAAGTTTAACAAAAACCTTCAACAGTTATCTATGCCAGCCCATTGATAAGAACTTGTGGGCATTCCTCCTAGTATTGTAGCCGACTTCTGAGGTCGGGAATGCCCATCTGTTGCTCCATTGGAGATTAGAGTGATATGATTATTGTGCATCTGAGGGGAGAGCTTAGACCTATGGATACCTAAACGAAATCTCTATGTATGAAATAAATGATAGCGCAAAGGAGTTCTAAGACCTTAGCGACCTAAAACTATCTGACATTCCCATTTCCAAGTGTATGAAAAAAAAACACCCATAAGGAGAATCGAACCCAGAACCTCCGGATTATTCTTCGCAAACGCCACCACTAGATCACGGCTCAGGCAGTTTGTTTAATTACAATTGCATTATTTTCGGTTAAGTTTCTTTCCTTATGACACAGTGCAGACTTTAGATCAATGAAAATTTCCTAAACAATGCTAACCTGAAAACGACATTTAAAAGGCTAACAGATAACTTTATTCACAAATCCCACTCTTTCACATTTCACTATACGTAACAACATATGACGTGTAAATATATCATAAAAATCCACATAAATAACCTTTTCATAAAACGAATATCTACGTATAACTTTTTCTAACAATGCCTTCTGAATACAGCAAGTTTCCCAACATTAAAAAAAAAACCTATTACATAACAAGAAAAAATACAGGAAATCAGCTTATGAGAAATAAACATATTTTCAAGTTTCAAAGTTAAGTTTTGCTTTATTTACGTAAGTATTTAAACGTCAGGTGTGCTAATGCCTTAACAGTTAGCAATGCCGTTATGCACACAATGCTTCAAACTCAAAGGATCTTCTCTAATGAGAAATGTTCTAGCTTTGTCATGACATCCTACTATAAACGACCTCTTAAGTTATTTAAATATATGCCCGTTTAAATTTTTACACAATTATTAAATACCTTTAAACACGTAATAATAAAATTTTGCATGTTATTGTATACCTGTCTTGTGGATCACGTGACTCGCACTGAGGGCCCATTACTTAAAAATATTCCCTGCAGTTGATCCCACAAGTAAACATCACCAAACTCGCATAAACATGTTTATTACTTATCTGCACACGTAGTGTAGGTAACCAAACAATCTGCAAAATTTGCACATTCGGCTTTATCTCGACATTCGTAGCCATGTAAAATTTAGCAAAGGTTAACTAACTGTAAAGAGATGCGGAACGTTTCAGTTATGCATGAAAACAGTAAATTGTTGGTTTCCACAATTTACTAACAGTTCACCATATGCAACTTCTAAGGCAAATACAAAACTGAGAATGTTGCTATTCTATTATAACAAAAACGCCAAGCGCCGTTCTACAGAAACAGCATTTAAAACGTTTCAAAGACTTTGTTTTCAGTTTTTAACAACATAATTCTATTTTGCTTTCTTACATTTGGTATAACACGTATAATGAACTACAGAACAGGTTGGAACAATGAACGAAAATATTACGGAAATAAGATACAAGAATGACTCACCAGCTGTACGCAAATCAATGGGATATCCTTCACACAAGTTGTAGAGCAGTGATCCCAGATATAACCGAAGGAATGGCCATATATTTTCCATAATCCTGGAGGGCGATGTGTTGTTTTATGATGCTTCACTATTCATAACAGTAATTTCGCTCCACAATGAAGTTATCACCTAAATTGAAAAATAACCATTTTCGCGAACTCATTAGCTTGGGAAACAGCATAAGTTTTGTATAAGCAGCACTTCAAATTCATTGAAACGCAGCACACGGCACTTTCTTATTGTATACACGCGTCATGATAATTTACATTTGCAATAACTATGAGAGAAGAATTACGTAAATCGGACACAGACGTAAACGTCAACTGCTACCCGTTTTGCCATATTGGAGAGCAAGTATTACTGCGCTATCTACCGTAGGATATTTCAACTGTATGTAGGATGATAGGGTGGTAGTAGTTCCTGTCTTTGCACCTGGCACCAAATTGCACCGCATAGAATTGTTATTTAAGCGCAGTAGAAGCAATTTTCAAAATATAAGTCCACATTAGACATCCTTTTGTTGTAGTAACACCTAATATTATGTGAATTTCGCTGTGGAGCTAACATTTCTTTTGTTACTAAAACTTGCGGGACATCTGCTGGAGTACTTCCTAATTATTCTCTACCACAATAACAATACAGAAGCTCTTATAACTGCCGCTATACAAAATAAACCAGTTGATCAGCGGCCACCTCTGCTTTATAACGCAATTAACATTTCCTTTGCGTCAATAGACAAGTATTGTATCCCTATGCTTCCAAAGCCCTTGTTAGCGTATATAGTTAAACTGCAAGATTACTGCCAATCTGAAATTTCTAATTCATAGTACCTATATATTTCGAAGACAACAACAATAATAATAATATTAATAATAATAATAATAATTATTATTATTATTATTATTATTATTATTATTATTATTATTATTAAAACGTGTTCTACAGGCAGGCTACTGAACTCTTTGAGATTCATTGAACTGCAAGAAATTATTTTTTAAATTGTTCTTAAAGTCTCATATACCTAAAACTTGCCACATTACCCAGCAGAACAAAATGACATGGAATGGATTGAGCAAAGAATATTTTTAATTCTGGCAATTTAAATTGCTATCTCCTTAAAGTTATTTGGTTGGATTTTTAGCACTGGAACTTCACTAACATTTTATTAATACTTCAGACATATTTAGAATAGACTTGCAATTACCCTCAGCTACTTTCCAACTGTTGTCATCCTACTGCTATCTCCTTCATTGTTGTCTGATGAGCTTTCTGATTTGGTCATCCTCAGGTGGGTTTTCCACATTCAGTACATATTGTCTTTTATTATAAAAATTCTTTTCCAAACAGTCAATTCGTGTGGTTTCTTGCCGTTTTTAATAATTTTGCTTTCATATCTATTTCATGATTTCCTTACAAAAAGTGTGCAACTGCTGCAGTTTTTTGTTTCTTTGTATCTGTTTTTCTGAAATGTTTTTTTGTAGCTAACACCTAAATTTTGTTTTGTCTGACTGACATATATTTGGTTACATTCTTTGCAGTTTATTTTATAAATTCCTGACCTATCCATAGTTTCAATTGTATGTTTTTGTGATGTTTTTAATAACTTACTAGACTAATTGTAAAATGTAAGCTTTCACAGCCGGTATCAATTGTATGAACTCACTGATGATGTCTATCATATCTAGGGAAGATGGAGAAGAATCCCATTGGACCACGGCCTTATGGCCTAGAAGACTCAGTTTATTCTGGGGAGCAAGGAGAGTGTAGTATTGCTTGAATTTTTTTCTAAATTTATTGTTTGCCACAGGGTAGTGTGTAAATTTTTTAAAAACTTGTTTTTCTCTTTCTCTTTTTTCATTGTGTTTGCATTTTTTATGAGTTTCTGTCTTTGGCATTTATTAATTAGTTTATCTATTAATTATTTTTTTAAATCATTATGTATTGCAGTCATATTGATGTGCATCTTTCTTTTTGGTATTCCTCTTCATTTAGAGGTATGCAGACCATTCTGTGAGTAAGGCTATGGAAAACTGCATGTTGGTGTGATTTAGAATTAAAGCGTCCTTTAAAGCGTAATTTTCTCTGTATGTTAGATTTCTGTAAATGACAAACTAGTCCATTGCCTTTTCTAAAATTTTTAAGTCTAGGATTGATAAGCAGTCTAAAGTTTGAACCTCTAAGGTGAAATTTAATGATTTTAACTGTTTATTATGAAGAAAATGTCATCCACATATTGGTATCATAATTTGAACATCCATGGGAACAATTTTCTTTTAAATATTGTTTAATCCCTGTTTTTATTACTGAGGCACCACAGGTGATCCATGGGAATGATTTTATTATGACTCATAAATAAGTCTGCCAGTAAAGGGGAAAGTTGGTAATGTAGAACTAAACTGGGTGGCCAGGGCCTGTGCCATAAAAGCTCACAATTCGACATGTGACATGCAATTCAATAACATGACAAGTTTCTGTTTCATAAATGATAAATTTACAAAATTGTTATGACATGCTTGTCACATTCTACTTCATTAAAATTGACAATTTGTCAGAAATATTTTGACATATTTGTTTTATGTAGCATAATATTGTTACAACAATAGTGCCAAACTGACATATTTGCAAAATTGTCAAACAAATTCAAAAGGATAATGTTTACCTGTCATTGAATATGCAGTAGCAATGAGCAATTTGTGTTATGTTAATTTTTCTCTTAATGTGAAATATGATAGTGCCTATGTGATAATGTTGGTCCTGTTGGTGTAGTGGTTACCATACTTGCCTCCTATACCCAAGATCGCGGGTTCGAACCGGCCAGAACCGATGAATTTTTTCAGGCGTAAAAATCCTAAGTATGGCTTCCTTCGGAAGGGAAGTAAAGCCGTGGGTCCTGTGTCGTACAATTACGGCACGAAAAAGAACCTCAAGCCTGAAAGAGAGGCCTCTGAGCAAAATTTGTTGGCCATTTCACGCCCAGAATTGAATGGGACGCTGATGGCCTGAGATGTTAAAGAGCGCCCATAAATAAATCAATCAAAAAAAAAAAAAATCCTATGTGATAATAAACAAACAATAAGTATTAAAATTTTTTTTTCTGAACTTTACTTTACAAAGATGCCATTATTATGTTTTTTTCAATGCTCCTGTATCTTATCTGACATTTATTTTGTGGGTGAGTTAACACTGTCAGCCATAACTAATGATAAGTTACAATTAAGCAAGCATATAAATTATGCTTTGACTCAAAAGTGCATAAGAACAAAACTTTTGCACTTAAATATTGTTGTAGTGGATGTTCCCATAGTACGGACAGAGCAGAAGGACCATGTCTCATACTGTTATTTCTGTTTACCTGAAATTTCTGGTTTCTCATAAAAAATAAATATTCCATAGTATAAATTAGCTGAATTACACACTTTTAATGCTTGACTTATTTGTTATACTATATAGAACCGGTTTCCAGAACATTTTGTTTTGTTCTCATCAACAGCCAGGCTAAAATTCAATTCATTTCAATTCAGTTGAATTTTAGCTTGGCTGATGATGAGAACAAAAAATTATTCCATGTTCTTTGAATATCTTCTAAATTTGTTGTGGTAAGTTGGGTGGTATGTAATATATATTCAAAAGATTCGCATACCACCCAACTTACCACAACAAATTTAGGAAGATATTCAAAGAACATGGAATAATGTTAGCCCCAAAGAACAAATATAATATAAAAAATTTAGTACATTGCACAATGAAAGATACCATCCCTACAGAGGAAAAATCAGGAATATATGAGATTAAATGTGAAGATTGTGAACAAAGCTACATTGGGAAAACAAAAAGAAATTTAGAAATTGGAAGAAAAGAACACTTTAGGAACATTAGATTGAAACAGATAGACAAATCAGCAATAGCCACTCATTTTTGGAACAAAAATCATGAAATAAAACTAGAAATTAAATTACTAAAACAACTTCACAACCCAATGGAACTATCCACTTGGGAGAGAATTTTCATTTTAAAAAATAAGAAGAACTTAATGAATTTTGATTTTCCGCCGCTGGATGAACTCAGCAAGTTTCTACTAGAACCACCAGATACCACCACAGGAACGAACAGGTATCCATCCACCTTTTCGAACAACGGCATTCAGTCAACAGCGGCCGATGATGGGAGGGACCTCTCCTGAAACTAGTCCTAAGTTTTAAAAAGTAAGTGGAGTTAGTGTTAACAACTGGAACACATTAATGTAAGATATAGTACCACTCCATTGTCTACAGCTTCGTAAGTACAATTTTACTCAATTTTACCAGTTTGAATTGTTAGCATTTCGACTAAAGGAATGATATTTCTTACAATTGGGCACCAAGTGTAAGTTTATTAAAAGCATCAACATAGCTTATTAACATATTTTTATAAAAAGGGAGATCTTATTTATTACAATGAAGAGAATGAACTTATGCATAAGTTAGGTAGAGAACACATTCCAGAAGAAGGCAATTCTTTATTGATTTGTCAAAGTTAAGTCTAAAAACCATATTACTACACAATGGTAATACTTACCCTCCAGTACCAATGGCTTATGCCATAAATATGAAAGAAATGTATAAAAATTATTGATATCCTCCTAAAAGCAGTAAGTTATAATGATCACAAATAGCAAATATGTGGTGACCTGCAAGTTATTGGTTTATTACCCAGAATGCAACCAGGATTTATGAAATATTGTTTCTTTTTGTGGAGAGGACAAAGTTTAGTACCAGGCAAAAAAAAAAATGCTAAGTTTCATTCATTTGTAGATTCTCAGAAAATGTTATTACCACTACTCCATATAAAGCTAGGTTTAACGAATAATTCTGTTAAAGCTATGGACAAAAATGAGAAGGACTTTCAGTATCTAAGAAACAAAGAAGGAAGAGGGGGTATTTTCATTGGTCCTGAAATCCACAAAATCCAGGAGATCCCTTTGTTTGCGGAAAAACTCACCAAAATGAAATTGTGGCATGGCAGCATTCAAAGAAGTATTGAGATTCCTGGGAAATTATAGAGCAGATAACTGCATCGAAGTTGCGGAAACTTTGTTAAGGGCATGTGAAGTAATGCCCTACAATATGTCCCTTAAAATATATTAAAATTCTAAAATTGTAAGTTTTTTTAAAAAAAAATTAAATTATATGTGGGTATTAATAATTTACTTTAGTTTTTAAACTGTTTGATATTGTATCAGTAACCAGCACATCCTTTTCAATTAAATGGATTCTTTTGAATGCTGAGTCTAATAAAATTTTGACTTTGGAAATGAAATATGAAAAAACTTTTTTTAAAAAAAAATATTTAATGTGTTTCCACAGAAAACAATACATTTCATTTCATAGTATGAAAAAAGTTAAAATTTTGTTGTACAGTGTTATTATGATACTAATGCTAAAAACATAAATATTAATTAATTGATATCATTGTATGATTCAGTTGAACTACACACTCTTAAAGCTTCACTTACTTTTCATAAATGTATGGAACCGGATTCGAGAACATTTAGTTCCCATCTTCAGCCAGTTCAACTGTCGGATCATTTGTTGAGCTGTGGGAATGTATATTGTGCTCTGGTGGCGGTGTGATAAACTTGTAGTTTATGTTTTCATCTCTGGCAATGTCCATTATATTTAAATAAATTAATATTTAAATATTTAAATTAACTTCATATTTAAATAAATATTAATGTTCAGTAAATAGCAAAGAGTCTTGAATGAAAACTGCTAATGCTTCTATGATTGTAGCAACACAGTCATTTGTTTTTACATAATTAACAGTTTTATGAAACAGCAATTTGCCTTGTGACAAGGTACAATTTTGTAATTAATTTTTCACGCACTTCTAAATGAGATAAGAGACTTGAAAATTGCACATAGGTCAGAAATGGATGACAGTACAATATAATAGGGTAATTATCATGGTTCAATGGTTCCACAATTTTGAAAGTAAAGCAGTGCAATATCAAACATGAAGGTTTTAAAACATGTAAGATTGAATAGTAAGAACACATTTCTGTAGTTTTGTTAATAATGCATAAAAATATAAAATTTTAATAATCTTTATTTAAAAATAAGAACAATTGCTATGATGACTGTATTACATTTATCAATACAATAAATAAATTATAGTGTAACTTGATTTATATTTAATTTCAACATTTTATTTGAATCTAAAATGATTAGAATTCTTTTTGTTATATTTTCATAACAATACAGTCCCCACAGCAACTATTCAAATAAACAGTGCGATGTCGAATGCGCTAATTCCAAGAAATGCATGGTTCAAGCTCGATCAACTGAGACGATGGAAAAATGTTCTTCTCGACTTGCTAATGACACGCAATGACATGCTAAATATTCTGATAATAATGCAGTCGCCATGACAAATTTTCAAATAAAAACATTAAATTTAAATCCTCACAATTAAATCCTTACAAATAACATTTAATAAATCTGATTTCTATTACATAAATTCAATTGCACTAGTGTTAATGTGTACCACGTGTATTAATAATTTCAACTGCGTAAATAAGTAGTGAATGAGTATTATATTTAATATAATATAATTAGTTACATACATTATCAAAGATTTGACTTCTATATTCAGGATCTGGTACAAATGTATTTAACACTGAAATAAACATTTTCAAAATTAACTTTGTGTTTCTGTATTTTGTTTTTAATTAAAAAAAAAATAATTAATTAACTGTTTCGATATATCAATGGAGCAGATAAAACAAATTTCTATTTTAGATGTGAAGAAGAGAAAACAAAATGAACTAAATCTTAAAGTTGCTCAATTTTTGTCATTATTTAATCGAGATGTCTAATACTGATTGCAAAATTATGTGCACACAAGACTAAAAAGTAGAAAATAATTTAAATAAATAAACATTTTTAAAAACCACTTTTTTATTTTCTTAATTATAAACGAACTAAAAGTATAAAATTCATCCTAGCCAAATGCAGATTTGTAGCTCCATGCAAATTCATAATCTCATAAACTTTTTTAGAAAAATTTTTCCAAACAAAAAATGTGGGGTGCACGCAATAGATAAAATTAATAACTATTAAGGGTATTTATAGTTTAAATTAATCACACAAAAGGTTCAGACAAACTATTGCATGTGCCCCACGTTTTTCGTTTGGAAGAATTTTTCTAAAAAAGTTTATGAGATTATGAATTTGCATGGGGTTATAAATCTGCATTTGGCTAGGATGAATTATTTTATATTTTTAGTTCATTTATAATTAAGAAAATAAAAAAGTGTTTTTTAAAATTTGTTTTTATTTAAATTAGTATACCTGTGTCAGTTATATGAAATTAAGTCACAACATACCAATAAATTTGTCAAACTGTCACACTTGTCAACTTTTATGAAACAGACCCCAGGAAAAACTGTGGAAAACACAGACTGTATGCATGAAAAACACATATATTTATTTTCATACAAGAAACAATACTCCAACATTCTCAAAACTATGCTGCACATAATATTTGAATTTACACATGTACTTTTTGCAAATGGTGAATACATAATTATTCCATTTGTATATAATACTGAAAAAATTACATTTAACACAGCTGTTAGTTCATTTCCTGTTTTATGTGTGCTTGCAGCTAGCTATGTCATACTCAAACACAGGGGCTATATTTTGAAAAATGAACAGATAACCATTAAACGACATCTGATATATAAAAGCCATTATGCTGCAATATCAGGTACATAAAAACATTAATTCCAACATTTCTGTATACATATGTCTTAAGATATTTAATTATTTTATCACTATAAACATTACAAATCAAGTAATTCTGAATGTTTTTATTACAAAAATATAATTATTCCAAAATCATTGTTAAATTTAAAGATGTTCAAATAACAACACAATCAAAATCTGATCAACAACTTTCAATAGGTATTGTCGCTAACATTATTCTAGGACTAAATAGTCTATTAGAGGCTACTAAACTAATACTGTTAGTATAATTAACATTTAGAGAAATGCTCCAGTTGCCAATAAACACAAATAAAAACTAATATTTTATTTTGGACTCAATAACAGTCCTGAGTATCACAGAATATAATGATAACATAAAACAAAACAGCTACCTACTTAAGTCATGTAACATCAAGTGCATTTCCAAATGTCATTTTGTTCTCTTCTTCTGCCACCAGCCTGAAGAGTGCTGAATGCTTCTGTGAAAGATAAATTGACTTGGTTGGAAAATTCTAATCTGTTATTATTAGAGTTCATAGTTTTATGTAATATTGTAACAAAGGGAGGTTCAATAATGGGGCTTAATATTTAAAATTCTAATAATGAGACCTACCATTATTGTAATAGCAAACTATTCTTGAAATCAACAATTACGAGCTAATTTCACGCTTATCTGGCATGTATGAAACAACTAATATATTCTTAATTAGTTCATGAGTGCACTCACAGCTGGTGATGTACGGCAAGGGCCTGTGAAACTATAATTCAATGGTAAGTAGAGGTTAAGAGTATTAAATCGACTCACCAGCTAATTAAGAATATAGAAAAATCTATAAATATCGCAAAAGAGAAACTACATTTCATTAATTAATAAGGCCATAATTTGGATTTTACATTCTTTTTTAAGGTACTCTTCTAGGTGAACAATTCACTTAGTTTATGCAGCTCCTGCATAAGAGACTTTATACCCCCACTCCTAATGGCTTGATTGTCCTGATTTTCTGGAACTACTATGATCAATTTATTTTAATGAAATGTGCCGAGTTCTGTTCAGAAAAAATCAAAATTGCAGCAGCAAGCCAAGAGAGATTTTTATATTTTTTTAAAAAAATTTTCCCTTTAGGTTAACCCCCCACCCCCAATCATTCAATTTTACTGGTTAATGAACTCAACAAATTGTTTGTTAATTGATTATATGCAGAGTTTCGTTGAGAAAATTGCGACCACTACAGTGCTAATGGGAGAGAGAGAGACACACACACACACACACACAAGGAGGTTTAAAGACATTTTTCAAAAATCATTTCATGGGTACAACCGCAACAGCTACATCTTTGGAATTCATTAAAAGGTCAAGTCCCGTGCATGTGTTCTGGAGCTGATTGCTCGACTCCAACTGTTGATGGACACTCTGTTCCCCTTAGCTGATGTATATTTCAGCATTGGGATCATGCTGACGATGAAGGCAACCGCCTTTGAAACATGTCCAAGTAAGTGGAACTAAATTAGTGAAATTTGAGTGATTTCCTCAATAATAATTTGTTATGTTATACCATTTAAAGTGTTTAGAAGCTATTGACAGTGAAGCAACCGAATACTTATACAGTTTTTAATTAGGTCATGTTTTGGGAACTATCATTCCCATCTTCATCCATTGACTGACTGCTTGGTAAGTTTTGGTTTGCTTGATGTGGTTATAGCTACTACTCTGCCGACATCTATTAACTGGAATAGGAATTATTGAATTTGTCTAAAGATGGGATAATTCATTTCTTGATTTTTAAGAACAAAATTTCTTTCTCATGCCAATAATTCTATTGGAGTGTGAATTTCTTTTCACAAAATGAATTCTGTTTAACTTCATAGTTGTTATTCCCTAACTGCCACAGATGGCCGAGGTTATTTAAGTACAAACTCGTCAGTGAGAGGTGGACTTCATTTCCTCCCACGACCATCTTCTCTGATGAAGGTTTTTTCCAAGTTTTCTTCAGTCCTCATAAATGGCAAATACTAGGAACATTTCCTTCCTTAAAGAAATATCCTTTCCCAATTTATCAATTCATCTCATGTATCACTGTGTCACCAGTGTCCACCATCTGTGATGCATCAGCAGTAAAAAGGGGTATTAAACAATATTTAAAAAAAGTGAGCTGCTGACACCAATTTTTTTTATTGTTTCAGCTGGACATTTATAAATGTTTTTTCTATCTGGTTTCCAAATTTCCTTTTATTTTTCTTATGTATTTTAAAACACAATCTATTTTTATACAAGATCTAATCTTAATCATTTGTTTGATTTGGTTTATATATGGATGCTCTTTAACATCTCAGGCCATCAGCATTCCATTCAATTCAGGACGTGAAATGGCCGACAAATTTTGCTCGGAGGCCTCTTCTTTCAGGCTTCAGGTTCTTTATCCTGCCATAAATGTACTACATGGGACCCATGGCTTTACTTCTCTTATGGAGGATTTTTACACTAAAAAAAATTCATCAGTCCTGGTCAGGATCAAACCCGTGATCTTGGGTTTAGGAGGCAGTATGGTTACCACTACACCACCAGGACCAACTACCTTAATCATGTATTCCTATATAAGACATTATGTAAACCTTACCATTTTCTCTACCAGTTCTTATGTATACATTTATGGGCCATTTTACTCCCTAAATTGAATGGGATGCCAATGACCAGAGATAATAACATTTCTATAGCAAAACTAGCTTTATCTATGCATATCTATACATAACCTAACCTTATCTATATATTTCTGTACAAGATCTAACCTTAATCATGTATTTCTATATAAGACATGAGCTAACCTAACCTTACCTATGTATGACTAGATGTAGCTACTCCTCTTTATTATTGGCTGGTGGTGGTGGTGGTTCAACTTTATCTTCAGCAGTGGATGATGGCACTACAAGAGCCACTAACTGGGGTACACTCAGCAAAACAAAAGCTGTTGTGACAACACTGTTCAGCTGATATAAGGACAAAGGTCCATATAGCAATGCCAGGAGAGCAAGACACCACACTCCTCGCTGAAGGTCACTGTAGCCTTTCCTAAGTAAACAAGTTTAATTTTTTTACCGATGTACTTCTTTTATCTCCAAAAGTTAAAACAGTTCAAATCTTCCAAGCTGTTTTGTCGTGGTCCATGGTTTAATATGCTACCATAGTTTTCATGAACTTCTGCAGTTAATATCATCAATGGACAATGAATAACAGTTGACTGCTGAAAAATGATAGTATTGATCTCTGTTAAAATTGCTTGAATATTGTTATATTTCCAATGACTCCTTCCTGGATTGTGTGCCTTTTTCTTAATATACATTCAATACATGTCTTCTATGTATGTTTGAAAAGTTTTGGGTTTTTTTGTTTGAATACGTGCTAGATGTTACGGTTTGCTTTAGGGCAGATAACTCTGTCAGTATTTTTGTTACTACATCCATAGGCTTTAAAAACATTGTGGAATTGGTTTAGCTTACATTTAGGATGTTCTGGTTCTGTGATGATTTTAGTTCTGTGTATTGCAATCTTTATTACAGTTCTTTTTTTACAGGATGGTGATTTGATCTGGCAATGAGGTATCTTTTCTTATGTGTGTTTTTTCTATAAAGTTGATGACTAAGGGCTCCTGATGATTTCCCCTGAACTAAAACATCTAGAAAAGGAAGTATGCCATTACTTTCTCTTTCCATATTGAATTTAATATTTTCATGGAGACTATTTAATTGTTTAAGTTATTTTTTTTGTGATGATGTCAGAAAAGGAAGTGTGCCATTTAATTTCTCTTTCCATAGTGAATTTAACATTTTTGTGGAAGTTATTTAAGTGTTCCAAAAAAAACTGTAGTTTGTGATGTCCATGTGGCTGTGTAACAAAAATATCATCCATATATCTCAATCAGAATGAAGGTTTATATTCAACAGTGTCTAGAGTGTTCTCCTCAAAGTGTTGCATGAAAAAACTGATACTACAGGGCTTAGTGGACTTCCCATTGCCACTCCTTTTTGTTCTCTGCTGAAAGTAGCTGGAGGTTAAGACATGACTGAATAATGTAATTTCTTATGTTTTAAAGTGGAGTTGGTGAAAACTATGGTAGCATATTAAACCATGGACCATAGCAAAACAGCCTGGAAGATTTTAACTGTTTTAATTATAATACTGGTCATAAAGCCTCAAAAGTATCAATCTTTACAAGGGCATGTATTTCTTTGGATAGCTGAACTTACATTTGAGGTCTTGGAAGCCTGCCCTGCCACAAAACACCTGCACACATACAAAGTACAACTGCTGTTGCCAGTGAAGGGTCAGGATCTAATTTTCTGCTGTATCTAAAACACAAAACACTTAAAATCACATGAGAACTATTTCTTCTTAACTTACGAGGGTCATCTGAAAGTTTTAGATACTCCTGAATCTTTCAAAACAGAAAGTTCTGATTTACAAAGCCCAAACTTAGATAGGAACCTCTGTACAACGAAGGTTTTGTGTCTAGTAGTTTATATTACACAGATATGTTTATCAGCAGGTGACAGTCAATCTGGATCTGTCAAAATGTGACTTTCATGAGAGTATTTTCTATGACTTCTAAAAGGATTTAAAACAGAAGCAGTGCCATGAAAGTTTGGTAGCAATGTTAGGGGAGTTTGCTTCTTCACAGCCCAAGTTCTTAACTGATATGGAGGATTTAAGGAGGAGAACATCCTTACAAGAACATTGCCCTGGCCTGCCACAAACTGTAGTTTGTTTATTTATTTAAATAACATTTAAGTTCACAAATATTACAATATGGCCTGGTTCTAACTCAGGTTCTATTCTAGACCAATATTTTAATCATTCTGATACAAAAATTTTAATTAACATATTAATTTTTACCATTCAACATTCATCAGTAGCTTCTACTGGTATGTCCAGAGGACTTTGGCACAGTCCCTTCTATTAAACAAAGAAACATTATGGTGTGTATACAAATCTGTGAAACATTTCATTCGGTGTATTTTCCTTACAAAACATTTGAATGTGCTGAATTTTTACAACATGAAAGACAAACTTACCAAATTTTGATATTCAACATCAACTAATGCCAGCTAACACTTAGGTTCCACTGGCTGCCACCAGATTAATTCAGAATAATAAAGTGCCAAAACTTACTACAAAATGGCACAGCCAACATAAAGTAAGAAGTCATTTTGTGATTTTTAATTTGCTCTTTCTAGGTCTGTTGTGAGTGTGTAATGAATATATCATGCCAGATATCAAAGGATTCACCTATTTATTACAGCATAATGAAATGGTACAGGAAATTTCAAGAGACTGGTTGTTTTATGTTAAGAAAGCATTCAGGGCAGCCTGGCATGTTAGATGAGATTGAAAAGGTCGATATATATTGAATATAAAACTGGTTGATATGACAATAGATTTTCTTATTGTGCATGATTAAATGTAAAGCATTATTTTAACTGCTCTAAAGCATTTTTACTTAACTTGAGCAGCAATAGTGAATAAAAATACATGCTAATATCATCAAGGGTTGCTTGGAGCTTATGGCAACTAGCACAAATGTATCAGTTGATTGCAAGATGGATCTCTGCATTTTGTATGGGTCGGAATGAGACGGCACTGGAACCCATCCATTTATGATTAACAAAAGGATCTGGTGCAAGGTCTGCTTGCTGTTGACTATCACTGGAGTGTTCAAGAATTATCGCATTGAGGTTTGACTCAGTCATCAAACTCTGCAGCACATTCTGAAGAAAAACCTCCACATAAGAAAAATTGCAGCACACTTAGTTCCTCATAACCTAACAGAAGTACAGAAGTGGAACCAATACGCAACAGCTCAACTATACCTACAGAGAGAGCACAATGAAGGGGACATATTCCTGTAACATACTGCTGCCATTGATGAGACAAGGGCATGGACAAAAGAGTCTGAACTAAAGATTAGTTTAATGAATGGCACCACAAAGAATCACCACATCCAAGAAAATACGAAATAAACACTCTAAGGTGAAAATTGTGCTTATATGGCATATGACAGTGAGGGTGTTATCATTACCTAAGCTGTACCTGAGGACAAAAATGTCAATGCAGTGCACTACCAACATTTTCTCGAACACTACTTAAGTCCAGCTAGGGGGCACAAACATCCACATTTCCTGAAGGACAATCCACCTTTCATCTTACATGATTATGCTCATTGTCATATTGCAAGAGCAGTGGCTGACTTACTACAGAAAATGGGATTAGGAAGTATTGGAACATCCTCCCTATTGCCCTAAGACGATTCCTTGTGAGTATAACTTGTTGCCATGGTTGAAAGAACCACTTAGAGGCAAATAGTTTCTAGATATTACATCAATGCTTAATGTAGTAGGATGGTCCATCAGAGAGATCAACAAAAACAACCTTGCTAATGGCATTCAACGGATTTGGCAAAAGTTCTGGCGATTATATTGAAGGGATGTAAAAGTATTTTCATAAAGGTTCAATACTATCTATGTTGCCACTATTTTATTTACAGCCTTGTAAATAGTTGCCACCACTAAAAAATCAACCTTTATATTTCTAATGTTAAAATGCACCTCAAATGAAAAAAGTTTTAAACTATTAAGGAAATCACATTAGTTACAGATGAGGCAACAAATGAATATTCCTTCTATTTTTGGATGGTTTAAGGAAATTGGAACAACAATTTAAAAAGTATGTGGAGCTCAAGAGAGAACATGTAGAATAAATACTTTTTTCAAATGAAGGTATTTTATAAAGCCAAAGACCTATCAGCATCTATTTTTATATTACATACAATGTGTACTTACTTGAAGCTGTGAGCCCATACCAGGACACTTGGTATGTTTAGAATCGTCACCATTATCCATAAGAGAAAGAGTGTGAAGGAGAAATGAAGATCTGACAGAGTGCTGCCTTTGTCTTCTGACTCTGTTGCTTGCTTCGAGGTTGACTCAACACTTTGAAGAGCTGAACTTTCAGGTTCTGCAGATGTACCCTCCTTGCTAGGTAAATCTTGTACATGATTGCTAGCAAACTTTTCACTGTCACCTATTTCTGCACCATGGTCTTCCTTTGTTAGTTCTTCACTCTCTTTTGCCTGACATTTATCTTCTTCATTCTTTGTTTCTGATGATTCATTTTCTCTTTCCTCATTATCAATACTTTTATCCTTCTGTTTGTCATCATCATCTGATGGCACTTTCTCCTTTTTCTCTGCAGATTCCTTACCTTTGTCATTCTTACCAGTTTTCTTAAATGGGAACACTTTTTTTGCCAAAAAATGCATTGAATACTTAAACAGGTCTTCCAAAACTTCTTCATACATTTTACATAGCTGAAAAGAAACAAGACCACATATGTATCACATAGCAGCAGTTTCCAGACTGACACACAAGGCCATAATTCATTGCTACGATGTTCATACTATTTAATATATATGTTTTTTGCTGATTTTGAAAAAGCATTTAGGGATGCATTAGAATAGAAATTAACGAAAAAGTGTGTATTTGAGGAGTTCATTAGAGGGATCAAGAAAATATATGAAGGAATGAAGTTTTGTATTAGATGCAATAGAAATGGATTAACAGATGTAGTTGACCAAAAGCTGGAGTTAAGACAAGGATGCATTTTATTTAATTTATTTATTGCTGATATTTTGGAAAGAGTTGTGAAAAGTAACTCACATAGTCCAGTGATAGGAACAAAGAAATATGATTACTTTTTGTAGATGATCTAATGGTAGGTAAAGTTAACAGTTATAGAATTACAGAGAGTAATTAATGAAACCAATAAATTCTGCATAGAGTGGGGGCATAAGAATTATTGCTAGGAAATCTAAAATAAGGTATTAAAAAATAAAGTAAATTAAGAAAAGATAAAAAAATGGCATTTGAATGGACAGGAGTTAGAAATGATGAAAGAATTTGATTATTTAGGAGTGAATAGTGAGTGGGTTAAATAGTTATGGAGGTTGGAAGTCATATGGTAAGAAGGCGATTGTCAAAGGAAAATTAGCTATGAAAGGAGAGAGAACATGTTTATATAAGATAGAGAAATGTCTGTCAATTGGTTGGAGAGGTTGTATATAGCAGTGGTAGAATCAAAGATGTTATATGGAGTGGAAATTTGGAGTGTGTTGCAATAAAGGGTAACTATACATAATTTTTGTCTTTATCACATCTAGAAAATGGTTAGGCCAGAAACTTATGGACCTACTTGTGTAAATCTTAATGTTAATCTTAAGAGATGTGAACTGCCAGGTGGAGTAGTCTGTCTGCTGCATGACAACACAGAAATCCACATGGCTGCTGTGACCACATGTGACTTTCAAGAGCTGGATCATCCACCATACCGTCCAGACTTTCTCCCAAACAACTAATACTTGTTTTCAGAACTGAAATCTGACCATTGAGGGTGAAGGTTTGTGAACAATAATGAGTTGAAGGACTCTTGTTTTCCAACTTTTTGTAGACAAAGCTTCATACTATTTTTAGGAGATTGAAATGTTAATCCAGATATGTGAGAAATGTATTGAAGTAAAGGGAGATTATGTTGAAAAGTTATATCTGTATTTTTATTCTATCACCTATCATGATCAGGTTGGAAACTTCAGACTGCACCTTTAAATACATTTACTCACAAATAAAATATGCTTTTCATTAAATTTCTGAGTGTATAATTAATACATAAAATATTAAAACCAGAAACAGCGCAAAATGTTTATGCATAAATTCTGATGTAACCTTTACTCTGTAAGTAAATTCTTCTCCATAATCTGTGGAAGCAATCAACATTAGGCTTCAAAATACATTGCAGCTTTGACAAGTAAATTAAAATGAAACAAAAAGAATAGGTGACGTGTTTATGTTTCGTTCACTCTTACCTTCAGAAAGAAGAACCCTCCACCTATACACAAACTGAGGGACCCACATGTATTGTATGTCAGGAGAATGAGAAGTGCTGCTGCAGTGATAGGTAGTTTTGAGAACCATGACAGAACCCATTCTGACCATGATGTTGTAAATGCTATAGTCTTAGCAACAAACCTGCCAAAGAAACAACATCCTATATTTTAAATTTTTTTAAAAACTCATTAAAATCATTTGAGATATATCTACCTAAACACTTTTATTTGTAACAAGTAAGTGGAGTTGATTTTAATGGAACAACATCTTGTTAATATATACTCTTGAAACTATAAAAAGTGAAATAGTAGAATAATATTTACATAAAGTTGGTTTGGTGACACTTATACTATTAAAGTCTGCACAGAAGTTTGATAAAATAGGTTCTATTACTGACTGGATAAAAAATAATTCACACAAGCATTGTTATTTAATAGAAATGTTAAGGTAATGGTTAACCTCCTTAATTTATAAACAGATGAAATAGAAAACTTGCTACAACTTACTAACATGTGCATTCAGCAAAATTTCTTTAGTTTTTACCAACAAGTTTCTGGTGTAGTAATGGGAGATTGGGAAAGAGTACAGGATACCAGCAAATGCTTTATCAACTTATCTAAAGAATAAGGAGAAAATTTTAAGCAGTGTCTGGAGTAAAAATAGAAAGAGTCAAAAAAGAGTGAGACAATGGAAAAGTCTGATGTTGATGAGTACATGTTTAAGCAAGCATGGAACAATAACATTCCTTTAAATGGTTCCCTTGTCTGTGTGAAAAGTAAGAATTTCTACATGCTTAGATAAGAGTTCAATTTATTTATGCAATTGATTTATTAATGGATGTTCTTTAACATCTCAGATCAGCAGCGTTCATTCAGTTCAAGGCATGAAACAACTGATAAATTTTGCTCAGAGGCCTCTTCTTTCAGGTTTGAGGTTCTTTTATGTGTTGTAAATCTGCTGATGGGACCCACTGCTTTATTTCCCTTCCAAAAGAAGTCATACTTAGGGTTTTTATGCCCAAAAAAATTCATTGACCCTAGTCGAGATTGAACTGGCGATTTTGGGTCTACAAGCCAAATATGGTTACCATTAGACCACCAGGACCAACAAAAAGTTAGTTCAAGGCTGGCACCAGTTGATTAGATGGTTTTAAAGAAACAAATGGCATCTCCTTTAAATGTGTGTAGGTGAAAGTGTGAAACAGATGCAGCAAATCCTTGGAAAGAGAATGTTTTGTAAATGAGTGAGGAAAAGTTGGCTCAAGATATTTTCAACATTGATGGAAACAGATAAATATAGGTACACCAGCCAAAACTTTAGCTTTCAAGGGAGAACGTTGCAGTGGGGAAAAGAACAGTAAAGAAAGGGTTATGTTAATGGTTGGGGCTAACATAGATAAGAGTAAAAAGCTACCTTTGCTGGGAAAATTTGCAAACCCTAGATTTTTTAAAAATATTAAATCAAAACCATTATAGTACACAGCAAATTAAACAGCTTGGATAACTGCAGATATTTTTAAGATTGGCTGTTAAAACTAGATTAATTGTACTATTAAAAAAAAAAAAAAAACAGAAAAATTCTCCTATTTATTGACTACACTGCTCATAACTCTGTACTCTCTTACGGACTATGTAAAGATTATCTTTTCTTCCCCAAATATGACATAAGTCGTGCAGCAGATGACCCAGGGTATCATAAAAAACTCTCAAGCATTTTTATAGGCGTCTTGTCATACAAAACCTCATGTTAGAATTCAAAGATAAGTGTCCTTGATGTAGTGTGAATGTGTCTCAAGCAACCAACAAACCATAGCAAATTCTTTCCTTAAGGTAGGGAAATTTACTCATTTATCAAGAAAAATGAGCGGATTAAGCTGTTAGATGAAGATGTTCCTCCACTGGATGCCTGGAATCACTATGGGCATAACATTTGATGAATAAGCCACCTTGGAAGAAAACTTGGCAGTGTGTAGGGAGATTTCAAAACAAAGCATTTAGCAGATGTTTTGAACAAGAAAGGTGGTTCATCCAATGAAAAAAAAAGGAGGAACAACAACTTGAAGCTGAAGAGATAACAATTCTCTCATCATCTGAGGTACTTCGTCATTTGTGTGAATTTTGTTGGTACATTGACGGAGCTGTTTTTCAATCACTAAATGTGCTTGAAGAGAACCTTAGCAAACAAAATTCTTCAAAATAATAAGATATTTCAAGTTTCTTTGCAAAATTTAATTAATTTACTATATATAGTTAAAATGTGCATTCACGCATTTTCCCTTGCTTACTATTCTTCTTAATGTAAAAATAAATATAACATTTTGTTCAAATTTAGTGTTTTATTTTATAGCCGTAATTATGAATGAATATTGATAAAATATTCATTTTAGATGTAACTTTATAAATCAGAATTTTTGAATATTTCAAATTTTTTCCCCAGTTCCTTCAGCTTGAATTACCCAAGTTCCACTGTAATTCAAACCCTCTAGAATTATCTAATGACTTTTTTTTTGAATGCTGTTTATGCCTGTTTTACTACTGAGGCACTATAGGCGGTGCACACTGATGAGATGAAATGAAATATTGAGAAAGTAATTTTTTAAGTAAGGAAATGTTCCAGGCCCAATTTCAGGGTACCTCCCCAACAGTTGTCATTTATGAGGACTAAGGAAAACCTGGAAAAAACCGTCAGTCAAGGAGGGCAGTCTGACAAGATTCGAACCCCAGACCTCCCACTCACGAGTTCACACCTTATTGACCTCGGCCACCAGTGGTAGTATCTGATCATCAATCAGATAGATAAATTGGTGGTTGCACATCACTTTTAGAGAGGTAAACATGATATACAAATGGAAGTCAAGTTATTGAAATTTGTAGATAGACCCTTGGAGCTGGAAATATGGGAAAAAAATGTTATAAAAAAATATGAAGATAAGGTTATGAACTTCGAGATTCCAACAGAAGACAAATTAATTCAAAGTTCTTGAAATGTCCACTAGAGCTACACCAAGTCCATTCAACCAACAACAAATCTGGCAGTTGACACACAGCTGATGATATTGGCAAAGGCCTGTGAAACATGTTCTGTATAATTCAATATAAGTGGAGTATGAGAGTATTAAATTGACTCACTGTCTAATTAAAAATAAGTTAATTGCTTTACTGTATTAGCGAAATTTATTTTCAATTTGGTATCTAATGACTTAGCAAAATTCTTCATTGGACCTAACTCCCCAGGGTTCAGTACTCGGGTCACTACTTTTTATGCTGTATATCAATGACATTACTAAAGAGATAATACATTCCAATCATCACTTATATGCTGACAACTTACAACTCTTTCACACCAACCCCTTGTTCTGTCCACTGTAGTAAATAAAGATCTAACCTCCATCTCCCTTTGGACACAAAAATTTGGACTAAAACTGAATCTACTTAAATCACAGGATATAGTCATGGGACATAAATATGAAATACATAAGATAAGCTCAAAAGATGTGCTGCCCATAATGATAAACAAGAATGCAATTAATTATACCAGCATAGCAAAATACCTAGGTGTTTATATAGATTGTGATATAGAATGGCACAGCCAGTAACTAATCCTTACATGCAATAAAACATTTTTTTTTATTCACATATTAAAACTTGTAGCAAAAGATCTAGCTCTTAATCTCAAAAAGAATCTCATTCAAGTGTTTATTGTGCCTTCACTGCTTGTAAATTTAATCTGTGATACTCCTATGCAATCAACTGTCATGGCTACCTCTAAAAACTCTTAAGATTTTCCATTCACTTACACTCCTGTTATACCTCCACCCTTTAGTATATTGTCTCTTGGTTCATATAACTATCCTTACCTCGAATATGATTTACTGTCTATCCCTCATCATTGAACACATTTCTATTCAATCTCATACGCTCCCAGAATCTGGAACTCCCTTCCTTCTGAAGTCAGAGATTGTTAGACGATAAAGCAATTTAAATTGTCATCTCAACAGCCAGTATCTCACTCTTGCTCTTCTACCTTCCCCCCTTCTACTTAAGAAAAAATATTGAAGAACAAGTGGAATTCTAACATAACCTTTATCAACTTTCTAACTATATATCTTTCATTTCTGTATTTTATATAACTGTGCATATATTGTACTCAGTATTTTTAATGTTTTTTTTGCCTGGTAGAGTGGGAGAGAAGGCCCCATGGCTTTCTTGTCTTCTTCTCTCTTCTAATTTGGTGCTACAACCCGAATTGAGCCTTGGTCTGCTGCAGCGACCTCTGCTTTCTCTATCACTGTCTTATGACTTCATTGATAGATGATAGTATTGCAGGGGGACATGTGATCAGCATGCCAGCACCCTATCATGCAGCTTTCCTGATTAACCACCTCTCCATCAGAAAGCCTCCTAATTGTCCTCATGAGGCTGGGTGGACCCCGTTCCTGACTACCTAACTTAGAAAAATTTCTAAGCAGGTACTGGGAATTGAACCTGGACCTCCGGCCAGCAGTCAGCAATGCTAACCACTAGACAAAGGAGGTGGTCTGCCTTCTTGCCAGGGGAAATAAAAAAATAATCTTATATGAAGTGCCTTTTAACAAAGTAGATAGATATATAAACAGACAGTTTTACTTTCTGCAGTTAATCAGAGCTCACATAATTTACTGTTAATAACAATAGATCTGTAATTCATCACTAACCTGAGAGCCATCTTATGAGCTGTATGGCCACTGAAAATGATAGCTGCCCAGCATGCAAGACCCAAGATATATGCCACTGCAAAAGCAATGCAGTACAGATATACAGGCAGCAACAGGAAGTCCAGGTTCTGCTCCTGCATTAAAACTGCATCTGGGAAACCCAACAGCTTTGTAAACACTCCAAACCTATATGCAAAAAACAAATATACAATGAAATTGCTTATTATTTGTAGCTGTTCCTTATTGCAACATTTTATCTTATTCAAAATTTCCATTCCCTTCAAAAATAGTATTTAAATGAATAATTATCTCAATGAAGTCTAGAGACAAAGTTTATAGAAAGTCTTAATATTTTCCATTTAATTAACAAAGTCATATAATTACCAATAAGAATTTCCTATTTTTCTTAACAAGATTGGAGCAACGAGATGTGCTCTCATTAATGAGATATACTAATGGCCATGAGGGACACTCAGAAAGTTTTTAGACCTGACTGTACTGTTTACAATAGGGAGAAAAGAATTTCACCAGTGCCTTGCACGGTCCTTTGTTAGTCAAAAGTAAAAGTTTCAGCCTGATTACAACCTTCATCCCTTGCCTGCAGCAGTTAGGGCATGAGGGATGCAAGCTAGTTCATTACGCACAATGGAGCTACAGAAGAGAGAACATTTTCAAGCAATGACTCTGTATGATTTTAAGTGGTATGAACCAGAGTCAATGCCTTGAAAGACTCACACAGGATTTTGGTGACCTTACTCCTTGCCATGTTACCATTTTCAATTGGTTTGTGGAAAATAGAAGGGGTCAAACATTCCTCTAATGAAGAAAGAAGTGGGCGGCCATACACAGCAGTAACTGAAGAAAACATCAATGCTTTGGAGAAAGTAGTGAGAGAAGACCTATGTCATGAACCAGGACATCAAGGTAACCTTGAAGATTCCATCTGGGAGTATCGCAAAAATATTGCATGATATCCTAAAGGTCAGCATGGTTTCATCCCACTGGGTGCCCCACAACCTCACATAGGGCCAAAAGGACATCCAAGTAGGGAGGTACCAAGAAATGCTCCAGAGATTCAATAATAGTGGCTACACAATGCTTCTGAAATCATAACAGGTGATGAGACATGGATTTATCAGTATGACCCATAAACAAATGCCAGTCTCTTCAATTTGAGTCTTCTCTAATGACAATCTGCCTATGTAGGTCAAAAGAGCAAAAGTGTTGGCAAGAAAATGGTGGTGACTTAACGGGTCATGTGGAAACAATACCTCTAGAGAATCAAAGAACGGTCATTGCACAATGATACACTCCAGTTGTACTGCTTCAGTTTTTTTGAAAAAGTGTGGAAAAAGCAAAGAACTGGATTGAATGGCTTCTTATTGCATCATGACAATACATCTATCCAGTGCCCATGTGACGGATTTTCTCCAAGATCCTTCCCCCCATCTCAGACCTGGCAGCCTGTAACTTCTTCCTGTTCCCTATGGTGAAGAACCTGCTGTGGAGAAAGCAGTTTTCATTGCCTGAAGATGCTGTTGCAGCATACTAAGAGTACCTCGATGCGGTAGATGAGAATGGCTGGCACCAATACTTTCACTTGTGGTTCAGAAGGATGGGAAGATGTATAGAGGCTGAGGGAGAGAACTTTCAGAAGATGTAATAGTTTTGAATTAAATATTTTGGGGAGTCTGTGTTTAAAAACTTTCTGAGTGGCCCTCGTACAATAGAGACAGCTTGGATATTGACAATGACAATGATGAAAAATCATAACTTTTACACTTTACTTGTATTTATTGATCAGGCTTGTTTTGAGAGCCCTTACCTCAATCCACAGCTGTAGATCAACTGGCATTGGCATAGGCATTGAAAATCTGGGGACATTTGGTGGTTCCAAAGCAAATTGACACAGGCTGTCCGTTG
Organism: Metallyticus violacea; assembly: GCA_030762175.1. NCBI lineage: Eukaryota > Metazoa > Arthropoda > Insecta > Mantodea > Metallyticidae > Metallyticus > Metallyticus violacea. Next base: position 4,655,680 of record CM060830.1, read on the forward strand.
TTGGAATTACGAAATTCATGACTGAACCTTATTTACAGCCTTTAATAATGAGGCATTTTTTAACAGAAAAATATGTTGCAACAGCTGAATTATCCAACTGCTTATATTTAAATCTAAAGTATTCTTTTGCCCAGTTTCCAAATTCATTTTTGTTCTATTTATATAAATGTCTGTACAATCTTGACACCTGATTTAGTAAATATCCAGTTTTTTTGTTTATTTGGTTTATTTAAGGATGCTCTTTAACATCAGGTCATCAGCATCCCATTCAATTCAGGGCATGAGATGGCCAATAAATTTTGCTCAGAGGCCTCTTCTTTCAAACTTGAAGTTTTTTATATGCCGTAAATCTATTTATGCTGGCCGGGTTTAGTAGGCAAGTGTGGTTACCACTACACCACAAGGACAAATGCCCAGCTTTCTGTTGGCAGGATTGTACCTATGGTTTATATGCTAAATGACAGGAAATTGTATATCTACCAAATCAATTACAAAGCATGTGATCAGGTATACATTGGAAAAATAAAATGAAATTTGCAAACCCATACCAAAGAACATTTCAGATATACCCAATACATACAGATACAGAATTTGGCAGTTGCAGCCCACTTTTGGTCATAAAATTAAAAAAAATGCAAACCTTTGTAACTAATGGCATGTGAAAAATGTGTCATTACATCATAAAAAATAAAAGCTGCAGCATGAATTTTAAGACTTCATCATTGCATATACTGAGGATGCCAAAAAACTGTATACACACTTCAAGCAAAGAAAAAACTGTGTTAACATAACAAAACTGAATTCACACAAGCAGAAAACAATGAGCACTAATCATCTTAGACTTTTATAGTTACAACAGTTTCTCAAAATGCCCAGCGTCGATACACTTCTCAGTGCATTGAATACTGATTCAGCAATATTAGCGAAAGTGCCCTTAACGATTGCAGCAGATGCCATTTCAATTTCTTCCTGAAGAGCTGTCAGCGTAGCTGGTTTTCTACGGTATACAACATCCTTAAGAATTCCCCATAGGTAGAAGTCAAATGGAGTTAGATTTGGAGAACACAGCGGAAAACTATCGGACCTCTTCATCCTATCAAGCACCTTGGAAGATTGTCATCAAGGTATGCACATACATCTGGGTGGTAATGTTGAGGTATATCATCCTGTTGCAAGTAAAATTCCTCATTTCCATAGAGTGTATGAATGGTGGGTAAGATGGATATGCGTATCATGTACAGGTGGGCCAATTGATAATCTTTGCTTCATTTGTTTATTGTTGATTTACCTGTCACGTAGCAATGCTATCATAACCTATGTGAGTCACATCTGTTTACAGAACATCATATTACACATTACTGTTGTTTTTCAGTCCAACTTTAAATATATTAAATAGATACCTACTGTGAAAGTGTGTATACTTTTTTTTTGGCACCCTCGGTATTTGATCAATTTTTCTCACTGCCTACGGAAGAATGCTTCTACCAGCTAGTCTTCTATTGATGATGGAGTGAATGTTCCCGAAACATGTCCAATTAAAAAACCAAGTATGGTCAACACATTAATTCTGTATCAACATTATTTTACTACTTCATTGTTAATAGCTTCAAGAGTATAAGTTCATATCTTTAGAGTGGTTCAATGGTAAGCACAGAAGTACAAAATAATCTTAATATGGACTAGTGCGATAGTATTTATGACAGAACTGGGTATATCTCAAACAATAAACATATGTTTAATTTCATTGATTTATACTATATTAATATTCTGCTTGGCAATCTGTATACCCAAGAATTTTTGCTCCAATTTTTGCAGCTGGTAGAATGTAGTATGGTTTGGCTCCTTCTGCCATAGCACTATGGAACATCACAAACTGGCCTGTTTCAGCTTGCATCTTTAACTGGTAACCAATGGCCAACAGTAATATAGCAACAATATATGCCAGCAGCATTGGTGAATAAAATCTTACCAGTTGACCGAGGCTGTGAAGCACTGAACTCTGGATTCTGAAAGTTAACAAAGTTATCTTATCATTAGGTAAATAACAAAATATTATATAACAACATATTTATGCTGAAATCACTCAAATTTCATTAATTTTGTTCCGCTTACTTTTGACATGTTTCGAAGGCTGTTGCCTTCATCATTAGCTAACACAGCCTTCAAAACATGTTTTGTTTGTAGGTGAAACAAAATTAGTAAAACTTCATTTCCACATAAATAATTTGTTATATTATATTTCACTGCGAAAATTTCTGTTATTGAAATTTATAAATAAAATATTAGTCTGATATTTTTTCTCAAAGTAATGACTCTTTAAATGCTTTATTATGCATGTAACAATATTGAATAATCTTCCACTTTGAGATGACTATCATAAATTTTTGTGCATGTGCATAAATTGCAGTATCAATTTCATTTGAGAGATGACACAAGAATCAATTTTCCTGATTGCACTCCATCATTTATTTACATATTTGTCCATTTGATAATTTATATTGAATACATTTGTTTGCATTAATCAGTGATCATATTTTTCATTATTGCAAAAATTGTGAAAATGGGTCAAAAGAAACTAAATTGAGGATGTGGCCCAAATAAGGACAATTTAAATGCTCAGAAGCCTGCAAGCTTATAGAATTTACATTTAGAAACCAGTCAGGTGGATATAGTTATTTTGAATTAATTTTGCATTTTAAACATTTAGAAAAATCCATCAAGTATTATCAACAATTGCCATACTGTATATATGCCCTTCTTCTGACAATAACATTATTTTCCAGAAGATTTATTAAATATTTATTTTTTGAATTAATTTTGCATGTTATACATTTAGAAAAATACATCAAGTATTATCAGTAATTGTCATACTGTTTATATGCCCTTCTTCTGACAATAACATTATTTGCCAGAAGATTTATTAAAAGTTACAAGTTCATACACTTGTAATGTATTGGGCCATATTTTGTGGATTCAGATTGTTTATCTTTAGCTATGAATAGCTGGTACATACTAATTGTACTATCATTATTACAAATCATTCCAAGAGATCATAAGCAATACTCTATATATAAAGTAAAAAAACACAGAAAACAAAGGTTTTTTTCATACGCCAAAAGCAAAATATTAGTAGTATCCCTTACTTGATAGCATAATTGCATGAAGGATCCAGGATGAGACGAACATGAACTGGGTCATTAGAGCCATAATGCAGCGGTTTTGGAGTTTGCAACTTTAGATGCAATGGCCTTGAGAGTAGTTCTCTGAAAATAATGAATATATTAATATATCTCTTCAGCACATATCAAAATGTTCAGGTTACTGCATGCAATATTCTAAAGATACTGCTAGGAATGAAGTGGAGATGTTCAAGAGAAACACTATATACAATAATCACATACTGTGACAAAGTGTTAAGCGAGTGAATCAAGTATAAACCATGATATTTTTGTAATTTATTGAAACCAAATTAACCCCTTGCCACTCATATCATAATAAATAGATGCTTTCCGAGTAGGCCTACAGATATTTAAATTGTAAATATTAAATAATAATAATAATAATAATAATAATAATAATAATAATAATAATAATAATAAAGTTGGTCTGAAAACAACATACCTGGTCTTACCATAATACTGTCTCAAAGTTTGCAATAAATTTCCACAAATGGTTTGAGATATTTTAATAACCTAATAATGTTAGCTGACCACCTCCTTGGTCTAGTGGTTAGCATTGCTGACTCTGCCTGGGAGGCCCAGGTTCCATTCTTGGTATCTAATTATGAATTTTTCTAAGAGAGGGAGGTTTGGAACAGGGTCCACCCAGCCTTGTGAGGACAAGAGAGGGGGCGGTCTCCAATCTAGTAAGCCACAATATAGCGATCAGCTGGATGTGGTGTGCTGATGAATGAATGAATAGTGTTTAACGCCCGATTTTGGTACAGAGGCACCACAGGTGATGGATATTTATGATATATGAAATGAAATGAAATATTGGAAAAGGATTTTTTAAGGAAGGAAACGTTCCAGGCCTAAGTTTAGGGTACCTTCCCAGCATTTGCCATTTATGAGGACTGAGGAAAAACTGGAAAAAAACCTCAGTAAGGGAGGACAGTCCTGGCAGGTTGAACACCAGACCTCCGGCTCACGAGTCTGAGCCTTAATGACCTCGGCCACTCGTGGTGGTGGCGTGCTGATCACTTCCCCCTGCAATACTGCACTCTACCAATGAAATCATGTGATGGAGATAGAAGATGCAAAGATCGTCACTGTAAAGCCCAGGCTCACATGGGGCTGTAAAAGGTTTATATGATTTTATAATAATATTAGTTAAATGGGCATATAATAAATCAAAATCATATATATTTATTCAAAATGATCACATTGGTGGACATAAATCCTTAAATCTTTGTGGCCACTCATTTATTGAATTAAGCAGCACTTCCATAAAGAAATCAGCTGCTGCCTTCAGAAGAGAACGCTTCAAATTTTTAATATTTGGTTATCCTTTCTTCAAATCATCTCCTGAAGCTTGGACCACAATTTGCAGTCAGGGAGTTTAGATCTGGACCTGGAAAAGGCCTATCGAGATAAAAAAAACTTTGGAATCAGGAACTTTGCCATCAGACACTCCTGGGTTGTCCGAGTCTTATGTGCTGGGGCTGAATCCTGCTGGAAGCTCCAGGTTTGTCCTTGGAAGAGCATGTTGTTGAGGTTCTTGACCAGTCTCTCCAGTACTGTCTTCTGGTATACTTTGGCCAATGTTTTGAACCCTTTTTTGTTCCATGGTACTTTCGTAGCTCACACCCCACCACACCATAACAAATGCAGAATGATGCCCCCTCTGGACCCTTGGAACCTTTTCAGTAGTTTCTGTAGATCATCTGGCATACACTCTTTTCACTTTGGGAATTTAAATTCTCTTCATTTCAGCAACTTTTTTCATCAATGAAAAGGATTTTTTAATAACCATTTACTGCTTAACTCTAAAGTAAGCGTTTTGATTTTAAGAGCCTTTGGAGCTTCAGCTCGCTTGTGAGGAGGTTCCTTTCCATCGTCACATGGAAACTGATTCTTAAAAACAAACAACTATCCCTTCCCCTCCTTCTCCTACACACATTATATCGACCAATCTTCTAAAACCTGACAAACAGATCAATACTGTTGTATTCAAGTAGCCAGTTGTTCATCGTCCACTGATGATGCCTACTGCAGTAGTTGGTGAAAGCTACAGTAGCTCGTTAAACCATGGACCACAGCAAACCAGCCCATAAGATTTTAACAGTTTTAATTATATACACCATGAAAGCCTAAAATGTATCATAATAATGCATTCCTTGCTTGCTTATTTGAAAACTGCTATCTTTATTTATATTATCTAGATGTTGCTTTATTTCTAATGCCTCTCTCCTAGTCAGATTAAAATAACCTGGTTGCTTTGGCTATTATTTCTATTTTTAAATGGCATTTATACAAATCTGCAATTGTGCATCCAAATTTTCCATGAAAAGAAGTTTTAAAAAAACAGAAATAATTGCACAAACTATCACATATTTTAATCTGGCCTTAGAAATAAAGCAGCATCTAGATAATGTATACAAAGACAAAGTTTTTCCAAAAAAGCAAGACATGAAATCTTTATTACAACTGTACCACAACTCTCTCACCACTGCAACCCCCGACCACTTCTAATGGTTCCGTCCCGTGCTGCCTTCCAGACACTGAAACGAAGTCCATTGATGATGCTGGCTGCAGCATCCAGTGACAGCTGTAGTTGTTAATTTTTATTGTATCTAACAACTGTGGCAAAATAGTTCAGTAATGGTCAATTTTAATAATAAGGTGTGGCAGCATTGATGCTCAACTGGTTGGAAACTCAATTGCACTCTTATATTCAATTATAGAATTAAGAAGCTTTGCGCTGAGAAAATTGTAAATTGGGAAATGAGATGTATTCCATTTTTTATTTAGTGACAAAAAAATATTCTGTTTTATATTTGATTCACCCTCATATCACTACCTCTGTTTGACAGCTAAAGTTGATGACATCTGCACCCTGTTTCATAAAACAAATATTCTATTAGTTTACTAATTACTAACTGTTGTTTCACCAGTTCTAATAAAACCTGTTTCATAAATATTTATTACAATGATAATATATTGTCATTAGTCACTTGCCAAAATTACTACTGTAGTGACTGTAATCGAGAAGGCTTTTTTGAGGATATTTATTATTCCATGAATGGTCTGTTGATGTGATTTTGTTTACATGGCATGTATTTTAAATTGTATATTCAAGCCAAGAAATAGCATTGTATCTACCACATTGAAAAGCATCTCTAGTATTCAAAACAAAATGACAGTGCTGCATTTAATTAATGAGCATAAAGAAGTACTATTTGGGCAATTATCTGACAAAATTATAAAGAAAGAAAGCTGAAATGTGGGAAATAATGCAAACTCTGCCAGCAATGGGGTAAATTGCATTAGAGAAAGATTTAGGTGTATGTGAGGGATACATTTTGCCAACCAGCAAGAAAGCTGCAATGATAAGTGCTTTTATTTTACATTCAAATTTGCCATTCATATTTTTACCTACAAATAATAGTGTAAGTAGCTCAGTTTCTATTACATTTTTTCCAATGAAAATTGATAATTCATGAAGTATGGGAATGGGTGGTGGTTTTAAGGCCATATATTGCAAAAAAAACTTTAATGTGCTTTATAATTAAAATGAAATGAGCCCAATTGATGGAATCAACATACCGTAAAATATTACACTAGTATGTAAATTCACCATTTGAGATTCACAGGTAGAATTCCACTAGTTAACAATAGGCAATATTATAAAAGACCAAATGTTTTGTGAAACAGAACACTGATAAAACAAAATCACATGCTGATAATATCAGTCTGCCACACTAGTAACTAGTAGTTTACATGCTTAAGAAATGCACATTTGTAAAATAAACAAGTAATACTAGAAGGGAGAGACTAGTTTTACAAGATCACAAGCTTCATGAAACAGGGCATTGTAGTAAGAATATAATTTGAACTTCTGATATTGAGAGGTTAAAAATGTTCTACTGAAGAAGCTATCACTGGAACTAATAAATGAGACAAGTTGTCTTCAAAAGAGATCTTTGACTATTTTTACAGCTATTCTTACGTTGTGTACGTGTGAACATCTTGTTTGCCCCAAGGCACCTTCATTGTCGCTAATGCATGATGTGTGGCACCTTGACAAGTGAGAGGCATGACATGCAACAAATACGCCTGCCAACTTTGTTCAAGACCTGGAACTGCAAGATTGTAGTACATAGCTCCATCAGCTGTTATATCTGTCACTTTCTTCTTGAAAGGAAATGTTATCCACTTGGGTAAAGAAACTAATATTTGCCGACTCTGAAGTGAATGTATATCAACATTAAACTGAACCTGAAAAAGAAAAAGAAAAAAAAATTGATGATACAACAAACATGGAACAAATTCTTAAAGATTTTAATATCAGGTTGGCACCGATTAATAGATATAATGTTAAAAACTTACTGATAGACAATGTTAATGACAGTATTCCACAAGAGGAAAAAGCAGATATTTACAAAATAAATTGTTCAGAATGTGAAAAAATCTACATTGGAAAAACAAAGAGAAACATAGGCACATGGTTAAAGGAACATTTCAGGAACATAAAATACAAGTAAATAGAGAAATCAGCAGTAGCATATCATTTTTGGACAGAAAACCACAACATAGTCAATAACACAAAATTATTAAAATCAGTACAAGGACCTCCGGAACTAGCAACCTGGGAGAAAATCTATGTCTACAAACACAAAGACAGTCAAATGAACTTCAACATTGCTGGAGAAACAAGTTTATCACATTGCCACCAGAGCAGAATACACATTCCCACAGCTCAACGAATGATCTGACAGTTGAACTTTAGCCTGGCTGAAAATGGGAACTAAATGTCCTGGAAACCAGTTCTATATATTATGACAAGTAAGTGAAGCATCAAGAGTGTGTAGTTCAACTGAATCATACAATGATATCAATTATATGATCAGCTTCACTGTGCAAGTTCCAATTTACATTTTAATTAATGGAACAATCAGTTAATACCAAAAAGTTGAAAGCAGTAGTATTCAGAAAAGATGGTTTCTAAATGGAGAGCAAGTAGAGGTGGTAAAGGAATTTAACTATTTAAGTGTAAGATCAAGCAGTTGTGGACGTTGGGAAGCACATATTAAGCATATGATGATAAAAGGAAAAGCAATCATGGCTACATTCAACTATTCCACTCTGGGAACAAAAAAAACAGACACTCTCAACTGGTACACTGCTGTTTGCCTCCCTAGGGTCTTCAGAGTTCTAACAGAAAGAAATCTTGGGTTATGAAGATTGTTGCTTTACCATGACAACATGTCTGTGAACATTATTTTAGAAAAACAATGGAATTTCTGCAACAACCATGACACTTATACTAATGAACACCCATCATATAGTCTAGATCTTGCTCCCTGTTTTCAGCTGTCAAGGAAAAACTGAGAGGTCATCAGTTTGAGAGTAGTGCATTCTACAAAGAGTACATTGCTGCATGGTTGCTCCCATGATTGGTTTCATGGGATGCAACTTTGCATACTGATTTTAGTAGGTGTGAGTGCACGTGTGCATGCAGGTGGCCAACATTCTAGGGCAGCTGATATAATAAATTTATAATATTTGAGGGTTGTCCAATGAAGACTGTGACTGTATTTTTAAAGCACCAAAAAATGCGAACAAGCTACCATTTGTCGGTGATTCTTATATAATTAAGTAACCCTGACTGCTGCCAGGTGCTATGTTTTTCTAAACTTAACCATTCTCCATCACCTTGATTATACCTTGAGACACCTATAAGTTTAAGATGACAGAAATGCGAGAGCAACATTGTGCAATCAAATTTTGTGTTCTATTTAAGAAGACTGCTTCAGAAGCACCTGAAGAGCTTATGGTGAGTCTACAATGTCTCATGCTGCATGTTTCCATTAGTATAAAGCCTTTAAAGATGGAACAGAGAGCTGGGAACGGCAAAAAGGAGAGGGAGCCACTACTACCATCCTTACCAAGGTCACTATCAACACTGCTGCTGCAATCATGTGCAAAATCTTTCATGTGACCATCAAAGAACTTGCAAAAATGCATCACTTGGAAGTGCTCAACTGTTTTAAAGGATTATTTGAACATGTCACGATAGTGCGCATGCTGGATTCCCAGACTGCTGACTACTGTTCAAAAACAGTGTCGAGTTGATGTTTGCAACTTTTGGAAAAAGTACATTCAGGATGGAGATGTTTGATAGAAAACCATTATCACTGTCGATGAATCATGGGTTAACTGTTGTGATCCTGAACTGAAAAGACAGAGTATGAACTGGGTTCAAACAGTCTTACCCAAAAAAGCATATGCCCAGAAATCTGCAAGCAAGGCTTTAGTGATCACATTATTTGATTATCGTAGCATGCTGTAGACACATCAAGTCCCCAGAGTCAAACAGTGGCTGCAGAGTACTACAAACATGCCCTTCACCAACTGATGAAAGATCATATCCCCCAAAAATGGAGGGAACTCATCAGCAAGTGGAAGCTCCACCATGACAATAAACAGCCTCACGTGGTAATAGCTGTTATATATTTCTTAATCAGTTATTGAACACACATCTTAATTTTAAAATAATTATAATTTAATAAGTGTTACATGGATTTTACAAAGAAAAGTTAGGGGGTAATGTGCTAATTTGATACAAGTTATTTCTGATTCAGTTGTTGACAGAACTGTAATAAATGTTTATATTTAGCACATCTTATTAATATTTGAATTAAGTACTTTAAAAACAGAATGATGTGTAAGTACACAGCTTGAATATTCTGGTCAACCGTTTTCAATGTTTCCAGCACTGCATAAAATTTGTTACTATGAAGGGTGTTCTAAAAGTTCTCAGTCTGACTTAGAAATGTCATGAAGATGGCCAAATTACTATGCTAGTAATTAATATCCCTTAGATGATGAGCTGTACAGTTTCAGTTTTGTTTGTGATAATCTTGTAAACAAACTAGTGTTAACTTTTTCTACAAATGGAAAAAATTTAACTATGAGCTCTGATAAAGTACTTTTGCTTTGAAGGGTTTAACCCTAACAGAAATACAAAAGAAGTTAAGATTCCACATTAAAAGATTCTTCCCCTTTGTTTTCAATGGTTAAAAAGTGGGCTGCTGAATTTAAGCATGGTCATTCATCCATTCAAGTTGATGAGTGTGCTCAGGGAGTACTAAAACTGCTATGACTAATGAGATTGTGACAAAAATTTACAATACCATACTTAATTGTTACTAATCAAGGTATGCAAGTTTGATGACATTGCAAAAGGCCATGTCCACTACATTTTACACAAAGTACTGGGTATGAGAAAGCTTTCTGGTCAATGGGTGCTGCATTTGTTAACAATGGATTAAAACTGCTTTCAAATGAATATTTCACAAAAGTGTTTAGACTTGTTTAAACGCAATTCCAATGAGTTTCTCTGATGTTTCATGATAGTGCTGAAATATGGATTCATCCCTACATGCCAGAGAAGAAGGAGCAGTCCAAACATTGGATGACAGGTGAAAGTGCACCAAAGAAAGAAAAATTAATTCCATCTGCAGGAATAGTCATGACTACAGTTTTCTGGGATTCTCATGGTGTGGTGTTCATAGACTACCACCAAAAGTGCAGAACCATCACCAGGAAGTATTATGTTTCACTACTGGACCAACTAAAGAATGCTATTTGGGGTAAATGCCACATCTTGTGAAAAAGAGAGCTCTCTTTCATCATAATAATGCGCCTTCATAAACTTCTGGGATTGTTGCTGCAAAAATGTATGATCTTATCTTCCAAGTGCTTCCACATTTGCCATATTTGCCGGATTAGACTCCCAGTGATTACTTTTTGTTCCCAAACAAGAAATGGCAGGGTGGACAAAGTTTCACATTAATTAATGATGGTTTGAGGCTGAGATAAGCACTTATTTTTCACAGATGGACAAATCTTATTTTACTGATGAGGGTATCAAAAAGTTGGAAAGTCGTTGCACTAAATGTATTGATTTACAAGCTATGTTGAAATAAAAAAAAAAAAAAAAATTCTCTTAAAGTTTGTGTTTTCTTGATCAGGCCGAGAAATTTTAGAACAATCCTCGTATTTCATAGTAAGCAGTTTGGAGAGGAGCTGGTTGAGGAATAAATATAACAGGTATATGTTTGGTATTTTTAATGATTTATTTATTTTCATTTCACTTATATTCAGCATAGATAACAGTTAAAGTTCGGAAATCGCACAATAAACTTATAGGTAAGTTTGCATCATTGCAACATCATTGTAATGCATCATTCAGTCGAAAAGGGAAAAATATTTTGTGCCATTAAGAAAATTACTATCACTAACATTATCATTATTAATATCATTATTATTGTAATTATTATTTTTATTATAGATTTGAAGATGTTGGACAGAAAAACTAAAGTCTTTCTGGTGCTTATTACACAAAAAGAAGAATAAAAGTGACAAAGAAAAGAAAATATTATGAGGATCCATGCTGAAACTTGTGAATTTGGATGAATATGATCCAACTACATCAACATCAATCAGTTCGGGAACCAATTGGATTAAGCTTCGAATGTACTTGCGATCTTCATTGTTATTAGATACCTGCTGCGGAAATGTATGACATCATCCAAGTGCTTCCACATCTGCCATATTTGCCGGATTAGCCTCCCAGTGAGTACTTTTTGTTCCCAAACAAGAAATAGCAGGGTAGACAAAGTTTCAAATCAATTAATGATGGTTTGAGGCTGAGATAAGCACTTATTTTTCACAGATGTCTAGCAGGTGTCTAATAACTCAGAGCCGGCCCTGTTTATATCAATAGTTGGGGAGACGAGACTACTTTGAAAAGAAACAGACAGAATTACAGTCTTCTACTTACTAGACTACTAACGAACCTGGAAATAAAGATACCTATGGACTAATTTCATTTAATTCCTCAAGCACAAAACAGCAAGTAACCCTTGTGACGTTTTTGCACTTCCATAAGTAGATGTGGCACCCATAGAGCTCATCTCTTGGTACGGCCTAAATAATACTGAATGATGTTTTTGGCACTCCTTCAGGTGAGGATCATCTTACACATTGGGTCATTGTTGTTGTAGGGTGATCAGAAATAGGTTCATCTAAAACCGTAGAATGGGCAGACTCACCAAAAACCGTACTAAGAAGAAGAAGTTCTTCTGCATTCAATTTTTTTTGTAGCTATATGTAGTAATTCATGGTATGAAAGTCACTACACTAAAACCCCATTATGTACTCCATCTGACTTAACACAGATCTTCTTCAGCTCTCTTATCTAGCTGTGTAAGACAATGGAGGTAGAAGTGTTGCATGCACACCTAAAGGTCAATGAATTGTGCTCCCTTATATGAAAGTAGTCTCAATGTTGAAGTGAATCTGTCATCTTAACACTCTTTATGCTTCACGGTTAGTGTTAGTGTTAAGATGACAGATTCAATTCACATGAGCTTCACTGTGTTAGTTCCATATGAAAACTTTTTTAAAGATTTACAATTTTTAAAAAGTTTTTAAGTCTCAATGTTGTCAGACTAAAAGTTTAGAAGCAGCTAAAAACTTTTGGCATATTCCTTATATTTCCTATTAGAATGTATTAAATATGTTCACATTTACACAACATTAGGACATATTTTGGAGCATTTGCTCCCATCATTAGCTTAACACACTATACATGTGATGGCTGGATCCCAAGGTGCTTCTGTGGCAGTCTCTGATGGTTAGAAAAGGAACTTGCTAAGTTTACCTGTGGGTGGAACTTCATAAATCATTAAGTTTTTTTCTATTTTTCTGGATTAAAATCTTTTCTCATGTAGTTAGTTCTATTGGGTTGTGAAACTCTTTCACCATCTTAGCCTAACTTTATGATTTTGGGTCTAAAAGTGAGCTACCACTGCTGATTTATCAATTTGTTTAAAATAAATACTCCTAAAGTGTTCCTTTCCCCAAATTTTTATATTCCTCTTCGTTTTTCCATAAAAAAGCATAAATCATAACCCCATTCCACATAAATATGTGGTGTTTTACAGCTTGGCACACAGAATAATTAACATGCCACACAAAGTACAAAACAGAATACAAACACAAAAATAATACAGTAATAATTCACGGTTCAACGACACAATAATAAACATAATTAAATTTAAAAGACAAAAATCTATAAGAGAGATGTCACCACTGCAGAACAAGGAAAGATAAAAATTAAAAAATTTCACATCTCATCCAACTCACAACAAATTCAATAGGATATTCAAAGAACATGGCATAAATTTAGCCATATTAAACAAATAAAATATCAAAAATTTACTAGGTTTCACAGTAAAAAGCACCATATCAACACAACAGAAATCAGGAATTTTCAAAATTAAATATGCAGATTGTAATAAAAAATACATCAGAAAAATGAAGAGAGAGAGATAGAAATTCAGAGACAGGAATACTTTAGGAATATTTGTTTTAAAAAAATAGATAAATCAGCAATGGCAGCTCACTTTTGGACCCAAAATCAGGAAATTACACCAAGGCTAAGCTGCTGAAACAACTTCACAACTCAATGGAACTATCCACGTGGGAAAAAATTTTCATTTTAAAAAATACGAAATGCTCCCAAAATATGTCCTAATGTTGTGCAAATGTGAACATATTTAATACATTCTAATAGGACAACTATGTCATTAATATGAGGAATATGCCAAAAGTTTTTAGCTGCTTCTAAACTTTTAGTCTGACAACATTGTCAACACTGCCATATGAGCATCTTGGTATCCAGGCACTATTTCCAGTAACAGTAGTTGGTCAACAGCTGAGACTGGAGGTGACGCTTCCGAAACATACGTAAGTGGAGTTAGTGTGAACATGTTGAATACATTAGTGAAGGATGTATCCCCACTCCTTTGTCTACATCTTCATTAAGTACAATTTATTTAATGTCCTAATGTTGTATAAGTAAGTGGAGTTAATGGGAACATATTTAATAGCATATTACCACTCCACTATCTATAGCTTCCTTAAGTGCAATTTAAATAATAACATAGTTAATTTATTTCTATCTCCTCGCCTTTTGGAGCTTACTTTGTAACTGTAATCAACTAAAATTTGTGGTCTGATATTCAAAACATGAAGAAAGTGTCTGTCACTTACCATTTCCTTGGTAGGTTGAATTAGCATCACAACATGTGTAAATCCCATTTGCTTCAAAGCAGTGAGGTTAAGATGCACAAACTTCCTCTTCTCTTGCCGAGATGGAAGAAATGTTGCTTTGTTTGACAAATTTACTCCCCACTCACTGAAATTGAAAGGCTACTATTAAACATTTCATCTATAACTGTTAATAATGTCAAATTTCATAATGCATAAGAAATTAGTAATACCAGGCTTCCAGAACATTCCTCATCACATGTATCTCAGCCAAGGCCAGTTCCCATTCACATCTGTCTGGCTGCCTTTTCTTGGAACTTCTGAGCAGTTCACAGAGTTAGCAAGAAGCTGACTTAGAGCAACCTATTTTTGTGTATAAATGTTGTTTTATATATGAATCAATTCATCACTTTCATAAGAAATTTACTCCTTCCATGTTTGCAATTCCGGATCTTGTGAATAATTCTGATACTACTACTGATTCAGTGCAAAACAAGAAATAAATGTGAAGCTGTACATTTTTAACAGAAATGAACCTGATGCAAATCTTAACTGTTATCGCTATCAAAATTAGCACAAGTTGGGGTTTTAGTGTATTTTGCACTACAGGAACAAAATTATTAACCTTACATTATAAATGTGTTCCTTGTGTATACAAGGTGATATCATAGCAGGTGTGCCATTACTGTTAGTGGTATCTTTCATCAGTGGCTGAAGGGTTAATCCACCCACAGCTTGTGTTTTCAGATGAGGCATGGTTCTACTCACAACAATCCTTATTTGTGTTCTGAAAATTCAAATTGTGTACAAGAAACCCCTTTATATAATAGGAAAATTGGAGTTTTGTGTGCAATTAGCACAAGATGTATATCAGTCTGATATTTGAATGAATGAATTTATTTCCAACAAACACAAACAACATTACAATTGACATATTTTCTATTTATCACAATTAACCAAATTATTACTAAATTCTAATTATATTGCCAACTAACACTATATTTGTTTAGCACCAATTATTTTACAAAATAGCTAACTTACCCTGCATCTTACAGCCTACTGAAAAAGTTACTTAAACTGTTTCCAGTCCCAATATATCATAACTCCAGGTTTTTGATGTATTTGAGACTGAACCATAATCAATTTCATCAGTTCCAATCTTATTCTAATAAACAAATTTTTATTAATCCTTTATATCTAAACTCTCTTCTCCTGTAGTATTTCTAATCTTCCTCCATTATTTATCCATAACTTTGCCCAAGTATTTTCCCATCATTTTTATCTTAAAATTAATTCTTAAAATGTACTTATTAAAATTTCTCCCTCAAATTTATTCCATTTCTCTTTTCAAACCTGTAGTCTCCACTGCTTTGTTCACAATTGCTATGGTACTCATTTTCAGGTTTACCACACATGGGACATTCATTCTGATAGATATTACTCAGTCCTCTTAAATTCCTTACTCCTGATTTGGCCCAAATGAAACCACCCCTCCCCAATTTTTCACAAATTTCTAGGTACCTCTCCCTCTCCCAAGTTCTTTTTATCTCTGAATAAATTCTCAGTGAGAGGGAAAGATAAATTAGTTTTAAAATATGCACATATGACCCATGGGCAATGAGAAAATTTCAGAATATTTTTAAAAATTGTGATATAATATTAATAGATTTAATCTGAAAAATCTTTTAGCGGGAAAGGCATGTGAACATACTCCACAGGAGAAAAAAGCAGGGATTTATAAAAGTTGTGCAGAATGTGAAAAAATTTATATTGAAAAAACAAAGTGGGATATAGCAATATGTTTGAATGAGCATTTTAGAAACATAAAATACAAGCAGATGGAGAGGTCAGTAGTGCCACGTCATTTTTGGAAGGAAAATCATGACATTCAGAAGGGAGTTCAAGAGGCCTCTGAGCAAAATTTGTCGGCCATTACACGCCTTGAATTGAATGGGACACTGATGACCTGAGATGTTAAAGGGCATCCGTAAATAAACCTAATCAAAAGAAGAAGAAGAAGGGGGTTGAATTATTGAAAGCAGTATAGGGACCTACAGAATTAGCTACATGAGAAAAGATTTACATTTGCAAGTATAGAGATCATTTAATGAAGTTGGACTTTCTGGCAAGAATAACATCAACTTCAAGTTCATCAAGAAGCCACCAGAGTAGAATCTCACATGTACATAGTGCGAGGAAGTTTCCATACAGTCAATCCGTGGCCAAGTATGAGAGCAAAAGTTCTCGAAACTAGTACATTTCATAGCAAGTAAGTGGAGCAATAAGAGTGTTTTAGTTCGACATATCATACACTGATTTGAATATATGAGAGGCTTTACTGTGATGGTTCCTTTATGAACATATCAAATAAGAGAGCTCTTTTCTCAAAGCTCGCAAAGATTTCTTGTTTCTGAATAACCCCAATTCTATCTCTTACTTCTTTCCAAAACCCCTTATATTTATATTGCTTATTACCCAAAAATCCCCCATACCAATTTTTTCAACACTATCTTGAGTTACAAGCACCCATGACCTTTTCCATTTAAACTTTTCCTGTATCCCCAATCAAATTATTTAGAAGCAACTGCTCCTGTCCTATTGTAGTGTTAAAATCACCCATTAACACTATTTCCACTTGTACATATTTGTTAAAAGTAAACTCAATACTCTGTTTAATTTCTTATATAAATTTAGATCAAAAGTCTGATGTATTTGGTGGATTATACACAATTCCTACATTCACATATCATTATTTTTCCAACATCAAACAAAACTGAATTACTTTTCAAATCCTTTTCCTCAACAGCTTAAAGTTTTCTTTCCATCCTGACAAAACACCCAATCCTTCTACTGCTCCCCTTCCAGCTTTGCTTTTCATTCCACAAATTCCATAAAAGTCAAACCCCTTTATGTTATGTTTGATCCGTTTCTCTGAAGTGTATTAAACCAATTAAGATAGCTGTCAATATAGAACTGAGCATTACATCTGTTTAAAAATTTGAACAAAACCATTACAAGAATCATACAGCTTAACAATTACTGCCATTCATTGAAATTTACCAGGCTTATCAATTCGCCCTCATTGCTAATTAGAATCACATTGCCTTATTACTTACCATTTTCTCACATTAGTTTCTATCATGTCTGCATTACAAGCAAAAATCCAGTCTTTGTCATGAGAATTGATAGCTTCTATAGCTGCCATTTCATGTTTTGGATCATCAACAAGTCGAATCATTACATGTGTTGGCAGACGAACCCCATTTGGCTCAATAACAGAAAACTGTCTGATGATGTGTTCGTTCCATACTCCATTATGACTAAAGTATATTTCTCGAGGGTGAAATGCTGTGGAGTAACGCTTTCCTGCTGTTCTCTGTAACAATATATCATCAATAGAGAGAAACATTTCTATACTAAAGAATTAAACAATAAACACTAGAATGAAGTACAAAGAAAGAACTATATAAGAGTCACTAACTCTACCCAGATAAAATTGACAACCTATATGTAAACTTAAAGTAAGTAAGTAAAAACAAGTAAGTGAAGCAATAAGGGTGTATAATTCAACTCAACCATACAATGATTTTAATTATAAAGTTTTATGTATATAATCTTGCACATAAATTCAAGTTGGCAGTTCTTTCAACATTGTTGAAGATGTTTTATACATTTAAATTAGTTGATTTTTCTAACTTTTCCTCTAAATTAACCCTGCATAAAATTTTGTTGGTTGTGTCTGTTGGGAAGGGTTTAATTGAAAAAAATGGCTTAAAAATATCACATTTATTATAAAAGGTAATTTTTAAAAATGTTGCTTATAGTTGCTTTTTACTTAGGTAACATGTATAAACACAATATTTGCAAGTGAATTAATACTGCATCAGCAAAATTTTACAACAAAGTTGATTCTTCTACATATATGACAGCTGTTTGATACATCCACTCAATAATAAGCAAAATATAAAATTTTTTGAAAAAAAAAAAATTATTTCTCGGCATGAATCTCCTTTTAAATATATATACTTATTCCATTGATTTTCTCATTTGTGTATCCCATCGATAAAATGAAATTTTTTGAATCTGCAAAACACACATTTGCTTCGGTGACAATCTCTATATTTGATGGAAAGTTCTTTCCTGCTAGCCTTTTCTTTACATTGAGGAACAAGAAGTTGTTTAAGGGAGCCAAATAGAGAGTAAGAGGGATAAGAAATGATTAAGGGCAGATTTCACTTAGCTCAATTAACTTTTAATTCCTATTTAATTCTCCTTTAATTTGGGTGTTACATCTTACCATCAATTGTATGCTAATCTGTTATTAAACTCCAATTAAGTTAATCGGCACATATTTGGCCACTTAATTGTTAATTTCTCAATTAACTTTTCATCATGGCAAGGCGAATGTTGAATATGCTATTTGAAGACTACATTATTCCATGATGGCTGAGGATCATTTCCGAAAGACAAGATTTATTTAATAATATGGAGAAAACAGATTTCCAAATGTAATTTCAGCTGAGTACAGTTTCAGTATTAGATATTTTAAGTTCTATAGAATATGGCCTAGAATTCCCAACAGACATGTGAATTTTTATATTTAAATAATGCTAAAAGTCTTCTTATTATTTTGCCCTAAATATTACATAAAACAGGAAACTTTATGTTGTAGGTTATGTTAAGTTGCACTAAGGAGATTATGTCTTCCCATATTTCGAAAGTTGGTTATCTGAACTGTCAAATACTCACATAAAATGAAATGTAATTGAAAGTAGGATATTCTGTTTATTTAAGGAATTAAGCCACTCCTGCAATGAATGTATATTACTAGTTAACGCACAGGAAGTACAT
Organism: Metallyticus violacea; assembly: GCA_030762175.1. Taxonomy (NCBI): domain Eukaryota; kingdom Metazoa; phylum Arthropoda; class Insecta; order Mantodea; family Metallyticidae; genus Metallyticus; species Metallyticus violacea. The sequence continues at coordinate 4,674,813 of CM060830.1, forward strand.
GTATAGCAGAAAGTGATTTAGGTGGATTTGGTAGAGCTATGGCGTAACGAATTGCATATTGAGTGAGCACTGTGATAGCTTGTCTTCCTCCCTTACACATTAAATCCTCTCCTTTCCCTCCATTTCTGATGTGTAATTGAGCAGTGATCTCTGGTATTTTACAAATGGTGTATAAAGCATTCTTTGCTCCGTCAATGGTCTTTTAAATCATGGATTTTCTATATTTTAGAAGGCCGTGATGACTTAAATCCTAATTAGTTAATTGACTATATATTTAGTTTGGTGAAATGCAAAAGATTTAATTGATTTCCCAATTTAATTTAATTAACTTAAATCTTAATTAGTTAATTCTGAATTAGTCAGAAATTGATGAGATCGCCATCACAGGCTTGTGTACTGGCATGTTATTATGATAGAACAGGACGTTTTTCTTTATCAAATGAGGATGATTCTTTTTGATCATATTGTTTAATGGCTGCAGTAGCATAGGGTAATATTCATCAGTTATGGTTTTTCCATTTTCCAAAAAGTAAATTAAAACTAGTCCGTAGCAAATAACAAAACACTGTTGCCATCACCTTTCCTACTGAGGAGATGATTTTTACTTTCTTGAGAGCACTTTTTCTGGTTGAAGCTCACTGTTTTGATTGCTCTTTCATTTCCATGCATAATGGTAAATTCATGTTTGTCAACTGATACATACTCCCTTATATTCACTTGGATTTCTTTTAAGTAGTTCCAAATTCTACACAGATGTGACAACTCATTCTCTTTTTTGATCAATCATTAGCAAACATTAAACCCACAGCTTCAACAATCTTCCATTCTTTAGTCTCTGACCATGCAATACAATGTTGTGGGTTTTTTCTACATTTGGAATGGTTCACATTGCTTGTGTTTGACCACAGCTAAACCCATCAAAACATTTATACATAATTCTAAGTTAACGTGCAGATTTGCCATAATGTTTGTTTGCCTTGCCTTAGTTATTGCAGGCAGGCCCCTTGCAAAAAGTAATATTTTGTTAATACACAAAATTTGCATTTCTCATTTAGAATGCTTGTTTGCAAATTTAAACAGGAAAATGACACATACTGCACATGCTATGGCTGAATATCTCACAAAATTCAATGTGATGTGTGTTTCTCAACATCCCTATACCCCAGATTTAGCCCCATGTGACTTTTGCTTTTCCCCAAATTGAAGATATCCTGACACATTTTCTATCGTCAGAAGGCGATTCTGAAGGACCTGTCAAATAATGATTTCCAAAATATCAATGAAGACTGACAGAAACGCTGGAACAAGTCCACTGCATCCAACGGGGACTACTTTGAGAAAGATTATCAAAATTATGAGGATGAATGAAGGTATGCCATAAAAAAAATTATAATTATTTTTATTGAACAGTCCTGCTATATAATTTAGCTAAAGACAAAGAAATAGTGGTGGACATTGTTCGTGTGAATAGTGGGACAATAAAACAGACATAACATCAGTATAGTTTTAAATAAGTGAGAATTTTTACAGTGAAATATAGTATAACTGTGCAGTTTTTAAGAAGAATTCACTTTAATCACTTAAATTTCACTAATTTTGTTCCACTTACTTGGACATGTTGTTGCTCTGTATTGTCATCACTAAAGTCGTAAACTCTACAGATTTTAATACCATGACTTCATCATCAGCCCTTGAAATATATTCAAGTATGCAGTGCAAAATTAGTAGAATTTGAGTGATTTTTCATGAAGAAAAAATTACAATATTATAATTATCCAGTCCCAGTGGCATGCACTGTAACCTTCAGGTAACAAGCTTCTGTGGTGCTAGAAGTGCACATTTCAGCCCTTCTTTTCAGAGAGTTATTGGATTATTTCTATTTGTTTTATTAGATTTTTTTATTACTATTATTATCCTTATTAATATTTATTTTGGGAATTTATTATATTATAAATGTGACCCAAGGATTACTGAATATGTTAGGAATGGCTGGGTAGTGATTTTTACCTTAGATTACCTTTCTGTAGAGAGAGCATTTGTTGCCCTGAATGCCCTGGCATATTAAACTGCATTTCAACTTTCATCCTCAAAAGGGAGAGTTGATTTAAGCTTAGCAGTTACCAGGAGACTTGGGACTTACCTGCACCATGTGATATTGGAAAATGTTCTTTCGCTCTTCTGTGTTATCCATCACTTGCATTGTAGTCAAATTGATAATGTCAAACAATGTCCGCACCACAACCAGTACCAGCTCCTTGCACCACACACTACACAAGTGGTCTGTAGATAGCCATACGGTAGGTATAGCTGTACTCTGCAAACAGTAATAACATTTTTTGATTATAGCCGTCAGCATAGTAATACTACTTAAATGTAAATTGGAACTTGCACAGTGAAGCCAATCATATTAATTGATATCATTGTATGATTCAGTTGAACTACACACTCTTAAAGCTTCACTTACTTTTCATAATACTTTAGCCTGGCTGAAGATGGGAACAAAATGTTCTAGAAACTGGTTCCATACATTTATGAAAAGTAAGTGAAGCTTTAAGAGTGTGTAGTTCAACTGAATCATACAATGATATCAATTAATAGTAATACTATTTTACCTCACTTACTTGTTTAAAATCCAAAGCAATAAAACATCATGAGCACTCGCTCTCATCATCAACTAGAGACCAAGGTTCTTTTACGTGTCATAAAACTATAACACAGGATCAATGGCTTTATTTTCATTCTGAAGGAAACCATTCTTAGGATATTTAAGCCTAAAAAAAATCCATGGACCTTGGGCAGGATTAAATCTGCAATTTTGGTTCTAAAAGACAAGTATGAATCATCAGAACCACAGTCCACTGGTGGAAAGTCGAAGTGCATGACAGAGTTCTTTGTTTTTATAATGAAACAGTTCTTCCAATTTAAGAACCCTACTGGATTTTTGGCTCTTTTTAATAATTTAAGCCCTATTTTAAAGTCATTATTTTTGACCCAGAAATGTGCTGCAAGTGCTGATCTGAAATGTTCTTTTGTGCAGATTTCCAAGCTTCTCTTTGTCCTTACTATATATATTTTATTGCATTTCTCGCAGTGAAGTTGATAAATACCGGCTTTTTTGTAATTTGGCACTGCATCTTTTTTATATGATTTCAATATATTTTAACACTAAATTTGGTATAGGAAATGAATGTGATGTAATATCCTTTAACGAGATTTTTTAATTTTTTTGTTTTGCTTTTGGGTGGAAAGAGAATTTATTTTCGTCATCTACAATTATTTTTAAGTCTAAGGAGAGCAGATGGTCATCTTTTTCTATTTTTAGAAAGATTTTTATATCTCTGTCTCATATATTTCAAAATTTTAAAGCATCTTCAATTTTATTTTTGGAAACTATTGCAAAAATGTCATCCACATACTGGTGCCATGTCTTGAAAATTAAAGGAAAATCTTTTGTTATACGAGGATCAGGCTAAAAGTTTTGAGAATGGACAACAAGGAGGTCTGACAGTCAGTGCAGATTTTCTTAGATTTAAATCTCTTTAGAGAAGGAAAGTTTTTTGTCAAGCGTTATTTCAAGATATTTAGTTTGTTCTTTCTCTTGTGATAGTTCATTATTGATTTTAAGTTGCAAATCATCTACAGTGTGTTCAAGGCTGAAAAGCTAGAAAACTGTCTTTTTAATATTATGATCATTATGTGATTGAGTCAAACTAACACTCTTTTGCTCTACTTAGTTTGACTCAATTACACAATAGTCTTAATATATGATTAGCTTCACTGTGTAATGTTCCAATTAACAATTTTACTTGTCTTTTTAGTGTGTTTACTTTCATATTCTTGATGGTTTCCCGTTTCCATGCTATTGATAATTATAGCATGAAATTGAAGACTACACCAACTTACCTAAATACTGCATTGTTCAAATTTCTTTTTACCTACAATGGACAGATGCATTAACAGAAATGGTTAGGCTCTCTCTATTTAGCCACCCCGTTCATGAGTAAAACAGTCACACATAACAAAAGCATTCCCACTCATTTTCAAAATTTGGTTCTGCTCATCTATGTTTAAAAAACTAAAATAGTTTCTATATCTGATTAAAGATCAGCTACAATGGGTTTATATCTGTGAATGCAGTCAGATTTACATATAAAAGATGGGGCATACAACTGAAGAAAGATGTACACAGCATAAACATGCTCTTACATCCAGAAAATCAGTAGTGGCACAACATTGTATAGAAAATGAACAAAATGTGACTTTATTATATTGCACTGACAGATAATAGTTATTTCTATAACTGGTGTATAATCTTGGTAATTATAACATGAGGAATGTTTAGCCCATATTCTTCAGCTAAAGTGCTAATTTTTACAAGTGTTTGAAATGAAGATTCTGTTGCATACAAAGTTTTATTCAATTTTAGCATTGAAATATTTTAAAAAGTATTTAAAATTTGCAAAATGTGAAGTTATGATATAGTATATATGACATATTATACTGCATGGTTTCTTAGTTCAAATCTATGACAGTGATATTTTGTTTTTGTTTTGAGGAATCCAAATGAAAATGAATGCTAATTCAGCAATGTTTGATATTGAACATATGCATATCATTCCAGAAGAAATTATAAAGGAAGCCAAGAGTTTGTTAATTCCTCAAAAATAGAAGAGTGTATATGAAAAGGAATAAGATACGTTCTATACGTGGAGAAAAGAGAAAGATGTCAGTTCAATCTTGTTGGCATATTTTTCAGAACTGGTAAATATATAACATTCATTGATTATTAATATGGCAAGTAATTTAAAATTTATATTCTTAGTATAATATGACAAGTTATTATTACGAAATCACTCAAATTTCACTAATTTTGTTCCACTTATTTGCACATGTTTCAAAGGGGTAGGCCTCCATCTTCACGGTTATTTTTATAGATATTTCACTGTGAAAATCCCCAATACAAAAACCTACTTATATTCTTAGATTTGTTTATTTTTCCCAGTTGAAGATTTGTATGCCTTCGATGCTCTGGTGTATATTCAAAAGTAAAATCAATGTAGTAAGGTTAAGGAAGTTTTCTGTTACTAAAATAGAAATTAATAATGGTTCAAGATTAACATTTTGAAATGAAAGAAACTGTTATGTGATTAATTAATTGCATTTTCAATGTTTCCAAGACAATGGAGGTTAACTTATGATGATTAATAATTTACATAGTTGTTGTAGTTTCAAAACATTAGTTTAATAAAATGATTCTCGTGTTTGAATGTTGGTATACTTGTTATGGCGACAATTTTAATTTTTTCTTACAGGTACATAGTTTGAAATAGTGTTGTGAAGGTGTGATGACTTCATGGAATACTAGTTGCTAGGTAACCTTTTCTGGCACTGTGCATGATTTATAGCATCAAAAGAAGTGTATTTTAATGCTAGAAAGGCATAAAGAATCTGTAGAGATAAAATTATACAACCAAAATTTATAATAAGACAGGGGTTTACAAATTAATGCATTTTGGAATTAATTACTTTACTCAAGAGAGCTCACATCTCAAATTGGCCCAATCAGAAAATTGCCAACCAAAGACATGCCCATGCAATGTTCTAATTGGTCCAGTGAAGTTATTCCTGGTCAGCCAATCAGGATTCGGGCCACCACAATCCATGTATTATAAAAATGCCAATTCTCCAACATCATCCTGACAAGCAACAGAAAGCTAAATACTAATAAAATTGACATAGCTGATGTCGCATGAAGCCATAACTGCAAACTAAAAACAGTTCTGAAATCATCAGCACAAAAAAAATTCAATAAATTCAGGTATTTTCCTTCAAAATACATTCAACAAATTCAAAATTTGTAGATTTATGCTATTAATGCATTCTTCTCTATGTCAGATCAATGTTACTGGGAAAGGTTCCCCAAAGTGTATGTCAGTTAACCACCATAGGTGGCTGAGGTCGTTAAGATGCAGACTTGTATGCGGGAGGTCTGGGGTTCGAATCCTGCCAGGACCGTCCTCTGTGACTGAGGTTTTTTTCCAGGTTTTCCTCAGTCTTCACAACTGGCAAATGCCGGGCAGGTACCCTAAACTTAGGGCTGGAACGTTTCCTTACTTTAAAAAAAAAAAAAACAAAAAAAAAAAACAAAAAAAAAAAAACAGTAGTAAAAACAGGCATTAAACACCATTAAAAAAAATATGACAGTTATCAAGTGACTGTGAATCCAAATCAATTAATCAATTAATTGCTACATTGTTGAGTCTGAAAACTTATCTAGTGACCCTTTGCATGTTAGACTAAAGACTAATGTAAAGTTGTATTTACCAGCACACTTATGTCTGCTTCTTTAGCTTCAGTCAGACCAGATCTGACGAGAATATCTCTGTGCCCTCCTCCGATGCTTACAAATGATACATGACTGAGATTGCCACCTCCATCTGGTCTTCTGTTAGCTGTCCAGTACTCGTTCACCTCAGCATAATATCTAGCTACAAAAGGATCCATGGCCAGAACAGGTGCCTTATGGGGCGTTACCAAGGTGATGATCACCTTCACCAGGTTCCTATCAAATGCTGGATCTGCGAAGAGTCCTTTGGCAACCATTCCACCCTGTTAGGAAAGTCAATATTAATAATAGGCTAAAATGTAAATGTGAATATTGTACTTACGAAGCTGTTGACAATGGAGTGATAATGTATCCTAAAATTAGGTATTCATTTTTTTACACTAAACAAAACTGAATATCTAAGTTTAGGATATATGTAAATGTGAGCTAACACAAGTATGTTCTTTTGACTGCTGTGCTTGGAAGATACAGCAAAATCAGTGGATAAATATTCAATACATTATGTAGGATATAAATGCAAGTTTAATAGTAATGAACACCAGGAATTAATATTGAAATCATTGAAATTCATAGATAGACCCTTGGAGCTGGGAATATGGGAAAAAAACTTTAATAAAAAAATATGAAGATAAGGTTATGAACCCAAAAGAAGACAAATTAATCCAAAAGTTCATAAAATGTCCACAAAACCTACACCAAGTCCATCAACCCAACTGTCAATTCACAGCTGCTGATACGGGCAAAAGCCTGTGAAACATGTTCTGTACAATTCAATGGTGTGTGGAGCATAAGAGTATTAAATTGACTGACTAGCTAATTAAGAATATATTAGTGCTTCACTGTATTAGTTATAACATCAATTTAATTTTAAATTTAATAATATCTTATGGTGAAATTTAATTTTTACATATTTTGCTAGCTTAATACATAATGTACCATCTGTGAGAGGGTGAAAGTTTAGACATTTTTAGAGCAAACTCACATGATGAAAATTGTGCTGTACTAAAAATCTGCTTTTGTCTCTGAATAATATTCAGCAGAGAATGGAATGTTAAAGAAGGCCTATGAAGAGTTTGTTTTTCCCTGTAGCACAGCTCAAAGTTGGATTAAATAGTTAAGAAGGAAGGCAATTAATTTTAAAGACAGTTTGTGCTCTAATAGAAGAACACATTAACACTACTGCTGTCATTATAAAAGTGGGTTTATATCGGAAACTTTTTGTATACAAATTTTTATAGTGTTCCGAACATGTTCTGGTTGGTATGGAACAAGTTCCTTTATGTTTCACACAAATGAATGGGTTCTATACATTGCTGTATGTATTGCTAGACGAGTGAACATTCTGCAACCTGATCATGAGCCCATTGACTTAACAGCAATTTTTTTTTGCATAAACAACAAACATGGGTCAATCACAACAACATTATGTTTAATAGAAAAAATGGAAGTAAGAAAATGTGCTTGCGATCCTCAAAATAAGAATTTCAAAGTCAGGAATGCATGCAAAGAATCTTTGCGTGAAATTACTTCTGTCTTTAAAGTTCAGGTAGGAGAAGTAGAAAAATAGACATAACTTAAAATCCCAATACAACAGGGAATTGATAAAAATAAATAAGTAAAAACTCTAGGATCAGGCAGGAATGAGACCTAAATGAAGTAAAATTACCTATTTAGTCCTAAAAGAAAGTACTGTCATTTACAAATAACATAGCAATAATTTATCTTGTCTGCGTAATATTTAGCAGGAGCCAAATTGCATGGCTACTATACAAGGCATTCCTGGGCCTGCTCATTCTGAAAATGGAACCCCAGAATTTCTAGATTCAGCAATTTTTTAATTATCCTATAAACAAAATTTTGATGCCTTGTAGCTGACATCCTGTAGCTTTTTTATAAAAAAATTGCAAGTGGGTGAAAAGATGTTTGCAAACTCTTTCTACAGCATGTTTTTTTTTTTTTTTGAGTAGTGTTTAACGCCAGTTTTTACTACTAAAGCACCACAGGTGGTGGACACTGATGATACATGAGATGAAATGATAAATTGGGAAAGGATATTTTTTTAAGGAAGGAAGCGTTCCAGACCTAAGTTTAGGTACCTTCCCGGCATTTGCCAGTTATGGAGACTGAGGAAAACCTGGAAAAAACCCCAGTCAGGGAGGACGGTCCTGGCGGGATTCGAACCGCAGACCTCCCGCTCACGAGTCCGTGCCTTAACGACCTCGGCCACTCGTGGCGGTGTCTACAGCATGTTAAATTTTCACTTGAATCATGTTAACAGTTTTCAATAAAATGCACAATTTCGAAAAGTGGGCCTCCTGCCAGACTCCATAGCTAGAATTTGGGGGAATATGGGGAGACTAAGGGTCATGATTTTTATGAGTTACTCAGCAACAACATTTGTGAAGTATGGCCATGCTTTATCATGGTACAGCATCCTTCTTGTTGCACGAAAAGGTGGGCTTTTGTATAGTCTTGCAGAATTTTCAAAACATTACTATAGTATTGCCCAGTTACAGCTACGTGTGCAGGTATGGCATGCAGTTAAACCATTCCTTGAATATCAAAAAATGAGATGACCATATCTTTATCATTAGAAGTTGTTTTTTGATAAACAACAATATACCAAATTTGTACATAAGTATCTAACATAGGTACTTTTTGAAAAGCTCTTAATGAGCATTATTTGAAAGTGTAAAAGTATATAGTAAATTCCATTTAAAATAATAAGAGTTGCAGTTACTTCCTGTTAAACCCACACTTAGTTTCATCTAACTGAACCACATCCCTCGAAATTTATTTAAGTGGTGCAGGACTTTTGAATAACCATAAGATATTAGGGATGCACATACAAAAGGGGGGGGGGGGGGCAATGGGAATAGCTCTACAGTGAAATTTTTCTCCAGAAAAAAACAACTATGAAATGACATTTTCCTTTGTTATAAATACTTATGTTTACAAAAGTGTATCATAGTGTTCCCTGGTTTATGCATGGGAGATATATTTGACTTGACCCCAAATTATTCCCAAAGATCACAAAAAGAAACCCTCTACATTATATTAAACAATTATACTTACCATTGAGTGACCAATAAGAATAACAGATGTTGGCTTATTGTAAGCATTTTGATATAATTGCAGAATCCTATGAATGCAGTGATGAACAAAGTCCCTTTGGTCCTTCAGAAAACCACCAAACAAAGCTGAGTACTCCTCATTTAAATTCACTGAGAAGTAATCAAAATGGAATGGAGTTCGGGAATCAACTGCCTTCTGAAGACTCACAGATGCTAACGAACGAACTGTAATGCAGAATAACAGTATATTTTATGAACAATGTGTAAATATTATCAACTGTGATGTCATATATTGTATTACAATTTATTAAATATGTTCATACTAATTCCACTTATACAACACTAGGGCAATCGCTTCCATCATTAGTTACTGCCCAAATACTGGATGTGCTGGCTGGATTGCATTCTGAATAGGAACTTGCTGATTGGAATATCAAAATTAATTAATTTTCTTCTATTTTTTCAGGATGAATATTCTTTCCCAAGTAGCTTTATTGGGTTGTGAAGTTGTTTAAATAGATCAGCCTCTGGTTTAATTTTGTGTTCAAAAGTGTGCTACTACTGGTGATTTATCGATTTTTTTTAAAACAAATATACCTAAAGTGTTTTCTAAATTTCTCTTCATTTTTCTGAAGTATTTTTTATTACTTTGGCACATTTGAATTTCATAAATTCCTGACTTTTGCTCTATTGTATGGTGTCTTTTACTGTAGAATCTGGTAAATTTTTTTATATTATATTTGTTCTTTGGGGTGAACTTTGTATCATGCCCTTTGAATATCTTGTTGAATTTCTGAAATTTAATTCAGGAATTTACAAAATTGAATGTTGGTTGGTTGTTAGTGGCCATTGGGGATATTGATATTTATCATTTTTTCTCCAGCTTCCCAATAAAGAGCTTCCAAATTATTTTTCATTTGTTTGTTGCTATAAGTTAGTTAGTTCTCGGAGCATTCATGTTGCCTGCATTTCCTGTTCTCTGTTTAGGATATTTTCACATCCTTACACAAGGGCATGCGCAGTAATCCCACCTCCTTGTGGTGCATCTGGGTAACTAAGCGGATTACAGTCATGGAAAGCTTCCCAAGATGTAAGAGCTCTAATACACAACAGCACTTTTCAACTCTACTCTGGAATGCTGGTTGCTTATCTTTACACAATATGCAGTGGCTGTTCTTGATTAATTTCATCCTGAAGAGGTACCAATACATGCCCAACAATTAAGCAGAATTGGGCAACTCCAATTGTTCTTATTTTCAATAAAAGATGCTTGAAAGTCTTTAGATCTTCATATGGTTTTCCTTTAAGTTTTTGTTGTATATTTTGAGTTATTTGTCATTTTATGAGTTTCAATTTAGAAGAAAATTTTAGTTCAAAAGATGGTGTTAGTTTTATGGTGGCTCCTTTCTTTGCTAAAATACGAGCGGGAAAGCACAATATAGAGTGTATTTTGACAAATTAAAATCAACACCACTACATTAAAAAATATGCAAATATATAACATAAAACTAGACAAAAAAATAATCTGCAAAGGTCTATTGCAAATTTATCTTGTTAAGCAAAAGGAGTTTATCATGCATCTCTCATATACTCTTCATCATTCTTACAGAAATATTGAAATTTGTTGTTACACAATATGTATGCAATAAGACCTATTATTCAATTGATAAATTCAATATATTATATATTATATTCAATATATAAATATTCAATTATGTATGTTGTATAAATAGTCATAAGACAACATATAAAAGAAGGCCACCTACATGGTCTGGTGGTAGCATTCACAACTGCTAATCCTGAGGTACTGGGTTAGAATCTTGGTCAGAAACTAAATGGAATGGTTTTTCTCAGAGTTTTTCTTTACTCTGTGAAGGTAAACCACATAGCTTTAAGGCTCCAAGTACTCCAAGTTCATTTGCGCTATCATTAATTCATTTCATTCATACTTATAAAATTACCTAATGTATTCAACTCACAATCTACAGGCATCACTAAAAGACCAATGCAATCAAAACATAAAATAAAAAGGGGGGGCACAATATTATTGTATAGCATAAATACATATGCGATTGAGTAGGTGTATTTATGTACTTAAAACATCTTTTGTCCCCATATATATATTATTAATGTAACTTTGTACTTCTTGACTTGTTCCATATTTTGCAGTAAATGTATTGCATAAAAATCCTATGAAATGTGAATCAGTTCAATCTTAATTCTACGCTGATGACCTGAGATGTTAAACAGCATCCATAAATAAATAAAAATCTTAATTCTAACCTTACTTAATATATTTCACAAATCTACATCACCCAATTTCAACACTTTCATGCCATCAAAAAGGCGTTTATTATGAATGCATTTTAGTACACAATGTTCTTCCCTCTGGCCTAAAAGCCTTAATAAACAATGACAATTCCTTTAAATCTGCTCTTAAAAAATACCTATCATTCTATAAAGGAATATATGAGTGACAATATTATCCTGCACAACATATCAATGTATATGTAAACATGTATATGATAAAATTTGTATGATTAAGTGACTTGTCTGTTTTTGTTGTTTGATTGAGTTGTTCTAGGTGTTCTTTTTATTTTTATTGTAATTATTTATATAGATGCAGACACATTTTTGTAAATATAGATTGAAAGCTACTGTGGTAATTGTATATGACAAGTTCTATATTTGTAGATCTCTGTGGCTGTAGATCTCACTGAATTCTCCAGGAACTAACTTTAAAATGTGCATTTTAGATTAGTTTCAGAAATGAAATTAAATTGAGGTGCTAAGGAAATTATTAAAAAATTAAAACTGTAGAACATATGCCTGGAGAAGATAAACATATTGGGAACGCATATATAGGGCAGATAATAATTTACCTTGTTTATGAGATCCACTGTTTCCTGGAATAAACAACACAGGAATCCCGGAAAATTTCATCTGACGCAACTTCTCTGTGTTGTGGCCTTCACCATAAGCATATAGACCATAACGAGGATATTCTTTGGAGATCTCTGATGGCAGCGATATTTTCTAAACATGCCATAAACATCAAATTCAAACAACAGAATCTCAAAATTATCTTACTAATTCTCACGAGTTTTTATGTGTTTATTTGCAACAGACAATAAATTTTGTTGTTAAAGATGTTTTTCTTTAAATGTAGGTAACCCTAAAATGTTAAAATCGTAAGTTATTTATTGTTTAAAGAATAATCCCTAGCAAAAGGCATTATATGTAACATAACCTCATTTATCTCTGATAGCCACTCCTTTACTCAAAAGACTGCAATGAACTTACAACATATTGAGGATACTGGAACATATATGTCATTTGACAACCATTTTCTTCGTTACCAACTAAGAAATTATGAAGCCCTAGTATAAAAAATATAAACACTATCCAAGTTAAAACAACAAACGTGTTCACCGCTGCCATGTTTAGCCTATAGCGGCATGTGTTATCGCCTGCATTATTTTTGCCAACTATGTGAGTATTTTTAACGTTTCTGTTAAAAAATTATGTCACATGGTATTACAAGGCAGCTAAAGATATCAGTGAAATCATAGTTATATTCACATGTGATGAAATGCATAGTTGTTACATGAATTGTTAAAAGCGTTACATATATATTAGTTATTAAAACAGTGCCTTGCAAATGTTAAACATTAATTTGAATAAAATTAATTATTCGAGTAATCTTATTGATTCTGGTTAAAAATATCAGGTTTTAGAATGTGGAGAGTGATTTATAGATTTAATAATTTATTTTGAGGTTATGGTAAATGTGTTGCAGAGCTTATTATTTCTCCTGTTTCCAGCACAGTTTTACTGCATTAGAGATGAGTGCAGTTGTTAGTTCTTCTTTAATTAAAATAATAGCTCGGCCACCCAGAAAATTACATACACGACTTCTTCATCCATTTATACCACTTCAGCCCGTGGGCAAATCGACTGATGAAAGTAAACTACCCCCGAGAGCAAATATAGACCAACAAACTATCGAACTGCTGGAAAGACTTTCGTTAGTGGACTTTGCCAATAAAAAAGGAATTGAAAGATTAGAACAGGCAATCAGATTTGCTGATCAAATTCACCTGGTTGATACAACTGGTATTCAGCCTTTGGTAACTGTTCTCGAGGATAGGTAAGTGTCATAATTGTAGGAAGTTTGAAATGATTATTCCATTCTCTTTTATTGGTTACCGAGTGCATGTGTTTCAGACCACTGTTTCTCCGAGAGGATGCAGTTACTGATGGCAACTGTAGAGAAGATGTGATGGCAAATGCTGCCATGACAGAAGAAGAATACTTTGTGGCTCCGCCAGGCAATATTCCATTAACACCAAGAAAATCTACTTATGAAGAAGAGAGAGAATCTGCAAAACAGTAGCTTTAGACAGAAGTAGCCAGTAGGAATGTCTAGCTGCTTGAGTAAAATACTGGAACTTTGTGAGAGACATCATTTTGCTCAGGCTGTAATAAATGGAGCTAAGTCGTCAGAATATGTGGAATACTTCAAGTTTGGTTCTGTAGGAGAACTGCTGAAGAACAACATTTGGCAAGAATGGATGTATACCTCTGTCATAAACTCCAGAGAAAATGTCTTCCCATATCATTGGAGTGAGAGCCTTGCTGGCGGAAACATTACCAAAGGTAAGGTAGGCTAATAATTGAGTACTTGGTTCTGAGGAAATGGAAAGAAATAATTACAAGAAGCAGTTATCCACCAGTGTCTGTTCACTTCTGGATTGGATAATAAACATGCTCAAGCCATATCCACCCGACATGCATTGCAAAATTTTTAAACATTTAATGCTCAGCAAGACATGTTAAAGTTAAAGCAGTAATTATTAGTACCTATGCTGTTATTCAGTTAGAAAACTTTTTGGCAAATTTGAAAATGGTTTTCTGTATTATTTGTTTCTGTTTTGCATACCTGACACCAAGAGTGAATGGGTTGCCTGAGCGCAAGCACCAGGGTTAAAACTGAGTTTTATTTTCTTGTAACTGTGGTCTGCAGCAAAACATGTTTGTAGCTGTCCTAGGTGTTGGGTGCAAAAAGATAAGTTTCGTATTTCATAGGGATTTTTATTTGTGTTGAACATAGCTATGTGAAAATTATCTGGTAATGCTTGCATATTGGTATGCATCACAAGTAGAAGTTTTAAACTTATCTAGAATGTCTTGGGATTGTTTCATAAAAGTTGGCAAGTGTTACAATTTGATGATATAAACCCCTTATCATCAACTCTATTCAGTTTGGATCAGAATGCACTATATGCTATTTTACAGTCAATTAATTCCAGGAAAGATGGATTTCCAGTAAATAATGGAAATTTAAATGATTCTCTAATTTATTATCCGCCATGTGTTGTATTGTGACAAGTAATTGTTTAATTAACTCACCAAATGTCACATTTGATAGGTATAAAGTTGTAACTTTTCACAAGGCAAATTGCTGTTTGATAATTTTTATTGCTGTATCTTTGTGAAAACTATTAATTATATGTTGGTATTCTATTTTGTACTCTGCTTCTGTGAGTGGAATGTTAATTGTTATGTATGCCAAGTTATAAAACACAGCATATTTATGTGAAGTGGATGTTATATAAGTAAGTGGAGTTAGTATGAACATGTTTAATACATTAGTGTAGGTTATATTAACACTCCATTGTTTACAGCTTTGTCAGTACAGTTTATTTAAACATTCTCCTGTTGAATTTTTGTGGCAATTTTACAAATATGTCAATTTTTCACTATTGTGTGTGATAAGTGTATGTTTCATAAAAACAAATATATCAAAATATTTCCAACAAATTGTCATGCTTCATGGAACTTATCAAATTATTAAATTGTATAACAATTGCCTGTCACTTGTTGCTTGTCAACTTTTATGAAACAATTACCTGGAGAATGAATATAAACATTATTAGTAGATGAAGTGAATGTATTCAAAGCTATTAACCCATCATCATCCAAAAAAACGTGTGTCGACCTTTAAAATTAACATCCAACCAAGAAGGATAAAATAGTGACATAGTGCAGTTACATCACGATCGTATCAACAGCAAGAAATGTACAACAGAAGGGGTAAGAGATAAGGCTGAATGAAGACAAATTTATTAAACCATGCAGATAATGGAAATAATAGCAGGGTGGCTAGGGAGGGATTAACATGCACATATATAATGAATAAAGAGTTGACATGCAAGCAATTTTACAAAAATATTAAAAGTAAATGGGAGATGAATGCAATGTAGAATATTAAAATGGCCAATGTCAAGGACATAGTATCCTTTATAGGAGTTGTGGGCCTTGAATAGACTAGTGTATTGGAATACAATATATTAAAGGCATATGTTCAGGGTCCAACTTTTATTATTTTATTTACTTAATTACAGGGGAACAATTGGCAAAAGTAGAATTCCTAATCCATTCATATACAGGGTGTTAATGAACTACATCGAAATAATTTCAGAGTGTAGAGGTGTCATATATAAGCAATTTGGGATGGTAAACATGGCTTATCTGTTCAAATTTCAAAGCTATAGTTCTAAGTTTCTATAGCACTGGCTAATGAAGATGCCCCTTGAAAGCATAACACAACGATAGCAAAGGCAGATTTCTGAACATATCACTCTGGTGCTATGGTTATGACATTAAGTTTTCAAGTTTTGAAGCAGACATATGAATAATTAAAAGAGTGTCTGGCTGTATTGCCAGACGCTCATAATTTGCAAGGCAGTAGTTAGATCTGAACATTTGTGTGTGGCTATGTGAGAGCAATCCAATTATCCTTCCAAAATAAATATGTCAACTAACTTAGTTATTTCTGCTTGTGTGATCAACCAAAAGGGCAGGGTGGCATGATCTTTCCTCTGTTCCCTTCTAAAACACTTGAAGTCATAAATATATCTTATGGAGTGTTGCACTGGAATAAATAGAAAATTGAATAAGAAGGAAGCATACAAATGCGGAAAGTTTACTGGGTTATTTAAAAAAAAACATGCTCTGGGGTTTTGAGGGAAATTGGATATAAGACATGTACAAATATTGTGAGGTCAAAGGGTTTCTTCTGGTTCCTTCAAAACATTGGGGAAAATGCATATGAAAATGCACTGTGTGCAATGTAAAAAATTAGAATTGCTATTTGGTACTGCCAGCACCATCTCTAAGTCAGGCCGAGAATTTTTTAAACCCCTCTCGTAAGTCTAAAGTGCCATAGCATGAGAACATGAAATCCAAACTATTCACATCATGCAGTGATAATGTCTCCATGTACTCTCCTATTATTTTAGGTAAGTTTTAAATTGGCTCTAATAAATGGAAGTTTCAGTTGTATCAATTAATAAGAAATAAATAATGTTGGATACTCTTCAAACAGACATCATTTTTGTCTTAAAGGCTATAACACTCTTATAGAATGTCGATAAGCTAAACATTTACTATAAAGAAATTAAAGATAAAGGATATGTACAGGATAGGGCAACTTTCTGTTAGATTTCTACAAACTTGAAGCAAAAGTATGATAGAATTCCTAGGCATGAACAAATAGAAGCAGAAATGTCATTTTTTTAATTTATGGGAATTTTCATAGTGAAATGTTACATTATAATTTTTTACTTTATATCACTCAAATTTTGTTAATTTTCACCATCTTACTTGAATATATTTCAAAGGAAGTTGCCTTCATACTTAGAATGGATTAACTGCCAATGCTCCTATGTAGTATATGGATATTACGGTGTAAGTTTTACAAATTTGGAGATGAGGTCAATTTCAAAAGATCAAGTTAACCAACTCTTCTTTATCTTGTATATGAATAGATTTTCCCATACTATCAGCTCTGTTGACTTCTGGACTGCTTTTAGAAATTTTGGTTCTTTTTTAAATGTAGGATTTTTTAACTAAAAATCATGTGCTATTGTTGATTTTTCAGTTTGTTTATATAGACTTTCCAAAATAAGTCCTCAGAGGTCACACAGGGTTTTGGGTCTGGCAGCTGGACATGCCACAGCCTGCTATGCCTGTACTCCAACTTCACTTCTTAAAATGTGTATAAAATGTTACATAAGAGAAAGTACTGGAAATATTGTTCTGTCTCAGCTTGACACATTCTGATTGACATTTAATTCAACTACTGTAATGTTTCTTATTTCATTTTCCTTGAGTTCTTCCAATATGTGAGCATTTGTGTTCTGTACTTTGTCCTTCAGGCTACTCCACAAATAAAAATCATAAACTGTTAAATCTAGGGAGCAAGAATTATCTTCAAACACTTCCCAAATTGTGCCCTTGGATTCTTTTTTTTCTTTGAACTGATTAAAACATGGGGTCAGTGTCATTTCACTACCTCTGTGCATTTACAGCCTTCTTGTAAAAATAATTGCATTATTATGCATCTTAAGCTAATCACACACCAAATTCCAATTTTCCTATATTTTAGGGGTTTCTTGTATAAAATTTGAATTTTAAGAACACTAATGAACAGTGCTCTGAGTGTTCACATGACCATTTTGGTGGAACCAGGCCTCGTCTTAAAGAACACAAGCTGTGAATTAATTAACCCTTCAGTCACTGATGAAAGGAACCTCTAACAATAATGCACATGTGCTATGAGATCATATTGTTATAGACAATGAACAAATGTACACATGAAGGTTTAGTTTTTAACAATTTTGTTGCTATACAAGCAGAAGACATAGAAACTGCAACTTATGTGCTAATTTTGGTAGTGATTTTGTTAGGAAACATTAATTTTGTGTCAAATTCATCAAATTTGTCTTCTGTTATATCTGTATATGTATATTTCTTGTTTTGCACTGAACTAGTAGTTTATTTATTCACAAGATCATAAATTGTAGTTCTGAAAGGAAGCAATTGCGCAGGAAACTTCTGAATAAATATGTTGCTCTAAAGTCTTTGTGAATGAATGTGGACTGGTGGCTGCTCAGAAGTTCAAGGAAAGGCAGGCAAACATGTAGTAGTTAGAAAGGGAAGCTGGCCTTGGCTGAGATGAGCAGAGGACATATTCTGGAAGCTCAATATATAGCATTCTCATACACTTTGAAACAAAGAGGAATGTTTCTTACATCAGTATAAATTTGATTACCAAAAACCTTGGAATGTTTAAATTGAATGTTATAGCAACCCTTAATCTTTTGACAGGTGAGTTGATACTAAATAATATTCTTTGGTTTTACAGAATTGAGTGAATCTTATGACTATGCAAAGCAACTGAGCTCAGAACAGCTGCCTTTTGGTATAGCTGGAACACGATCAAAACTGAGGTCAACCGAGGGTAGCGTGCCACCAGAAGCCAGCAAATACTTCCAACCAAGGAAACATACAGCACTGTGGTTATATCTGTTTGCCAGACCTGAAAGCTCAGCACAACTGTTCTATCAGATGCAGCGACAGAGAAAAATGTGGTGGAGGAAGGTTGGTAGAAAACTTGTCATATCAGGGTGTATCAAATATAAATCATAATTTTTATTTTAACACTTGTGAACAATACTCATCAGTAGCATAATATCTGAGCTACAGGTTTACTCAGTGTTATTGTGTAGTTTTTGGTGCAGGAAGGCATAAAACCAGCCAAGTTTTTGCAAGTATTAAGGCATGATTTTAATTAAGTTGCTGCATAAGATATAAGTACATGAGTGAAACATGGTTTTGCAGAAGGATGAGAAACTATTGAAAATTAAAATTATCATTGTCAACTTCAGAAACAAATATTTGGGTTGTTCAGGGCCTTAACGAGTGTGACTTTTCACAATTTCTGAAATTGCTTCTAAGGTTGGGATAATTACCAAAGCGTTCAATCCATCATTTCAGATAATTTGGATTACCAAAAAGTATCAGCAAGATGGATTTCTGAAATTTTTATTGTGATCCAATGAGAGGGGAACTGTGTCAGTGGGCTTTTGGCTCAATACATGGATAAAGGAAAAATGTTTCTGCATTGATTTGTAACCTGCAATGAAATATAGGTGCACCATTATACTCTTAAGTCAAATGAATGGTGTTAAATGCCTGTTTTTGCTACAGAGGCACCACAGGTGATGGGCACTAATGATATATGAGATGAAGAGATATATTGGGAAAGGATTTATTTTTAAGGGAGGAAACGTTCCAAGCCTAAGTTTAGGATACCTCCCCAGCATTTGCCATTTATGAGCACTGAGGAAAAAAAAAAAAAATCAGTTAGGGAGGACGGTTCTGGCAGGATTCGAACCCTAGACCTCCCGCTCATAGTTCGTGCCTTAACGACCTCAGCCACTGGTGGCGGCGCTCTTAAGTCGAAGCAACAGAACATGGAGTGGAGTAAAAGAGGGGTATCTGCTCCTATGATAGCAAAAATTGCCTGTCAGCAGAAGGTCCTCTTGACTGTTTTTCTTTATGAACATCAGCCAATGCAGCTTATTACTGGCAGTTTCTGGTTGAGGCAAGACAAATGGCAACAACCACTTGAAAAATTCTTCTCTTTCAAGAGAATGCCATCTACTTGCACTTGCTATAGTATATATTGAAATTTGTAATAAGAATGACATCGAGGAATTAGCATGGGTCAGAACTGGAGGTGTCAAGGTGAAAGAAGTAGGTTCAGTATAAAAATATGTATAATGATAGAGAGAAGTTTATTAAGATGTAATTAGGTTATAAAGGCAGAAATCTCTAATGTAAGATCCATATAATTTACATTAGAAATTGAGAAGAATGAGTTGATGCCCTTTTTAGATTTGAAGGCTATAAAAAACAATAATAGATTGTTCTTTGGAATATATAGGAAACCTATCCATAGTGTCAATAACATTAAAAATAATAGCTTTAATCCCAAAACACACAAGCATTTCATCCTAAATAGCCTTGCATACAGATTAGTAAATGTTCCAATCAGTAGAAAAGAATGCCAATACATCATCCGCTCAGGATTACATAATGGTTTCCATAAACAAATTATAGATATAATAATTAAAAAGTTTAAAAGAAATGAATATATCAAAGACACAAGTTTGCATTACAAATAAAAGAAGTTATGCAATTAAAACAAATTTATGTTTAAAAAACACAAAATCATTTTGGCATCTCAAAACATCCACAGTATTAAAAATATATTACAGTCTTCCTGTAAAGATCCTATATCTTCTGACAGGAAGTTGGGTATTTACCAATTTAATTGCAAGAACTGTGATTGGGTATATATTGGAAAAACAAAAAGATATTCGTAAACTGATACCAAAGAACATTTCAGAAATATCTGTTACAAACAGATAGAGAAACTGGCATTGGCACCCACTTTTAATCGGAAAACCATGAAATTGATAAAAGAAAAAACAAAATTATGGAAACACACTTGCAAACCTTTAGAACTAACAGCATGAGAAAAAATTTATATCATCAAAAATAAAAGCTGCAGCTTGAACTTCATATAGTTGAACATGTCCAACTGGGTACAGAGTATGCTTCTAGCAGTTCGCCTTCTGCTAATGAAGGGAGCAAATTTTCCCGAAACATATCCAATTAAAATACTCAGTACGTAAAGTTTAAGTGTCAAGAAATTAACTCTATATCACATTAAATAAATACCTAAGCCTCCATACAACTAAGAGCTTTAGGCGATGAAATTACTAATGTTAGCAGATAGAACAGTTTTAATTTTCTTTAAGGAATGTAATCTGATTTCCTCAGAGTTCTAATTTATAGAAGATGGATGCAATCCTAAACTAATACTGAAGAGAAGCTTAACCTCTTTCTTTACCAGAACATTGAAAAAATTAATTCATATTCTATCTCTTTATATTTGCTTATTATCTCATTTCAAGTATCATTTCATTTTTTTTTTGAATTTAATTTTTTATATTTGTATTGTAACAAATGCAATCTTAGAGTAAACATTATATTATTGATATTGTCTCTCAGTTTGCAGCTTCCCCTGGACGTTTCTCCCTGACAGATATACAGAGCAATGAAGACTGCCAAACAGTGGAAATTAAAGCAAGTTTTCCCTGGGGTCATGAAACAGTGGAAACAATACGTTACATAGGTTCTAGCCTGTTTGCTGATGTAGAGAACTCTGTAAAAGATACTTTTCAGGTAAGCATTAATAAGAAGAGAAACCATTTTGTTTGAATGTATGACAAACATACAGTATGCGACAAAACAAATACAATTGATATTACTTAAATGTAAATTGGAACTTGCACAGTGAAGCTAATCATATTAATTGATATCATTGTGTGATTCAGTTGAACTACACACTCTTAATGCTTCACTTGTCATAAATGTATGGAACCGGTTTCAAGAACACTTGGTTCTCATCATCAGCCATGCTAAAAAACAAATGTAAGTTAATGGCATTAGTACAGAATGGTTCAAAATGTGTACCAATATGTGCCACACATTGTTCATAATGCTTCTGAAGAGTATTGAGCATTTTGATGAACATGCTATAAGGATACAAAAAACAACATTATGTTCTGGTTTAGTTGGGGAATATTTCTAGGTGGCGCATCTGTCTTGAAAACTGATTCTTTCAACATGCCCCAAGTAGGCATCAGGGCCCATAAGATCTGGGAAGCAGACAGGATATGGAAATGGAGAAATTAAGCGATCTCCAAAGTGTCGTTGCAGAAGGGCAAGTGACTCCTGCACTGTGGGCTGTTGCTCCATCTTGCTGCATCCATTATCATCAGAAGGGTAAACTTCTGGCATGACAAAATAGGCACAAATTCCATGTGAATGGAGTAATAATGAGGTCCGTGTAGCACCCTGGTTTACCGTTTGCAGATTCTGTGCAGCATCCTGAATGAAATAAGGGCTCAGCATTCCATGCAAGGACACGGTGCATCATATTGTAACCTCTGCACTGTGCAGTGTTTTCTGTATAAGGACATCAGGATGTTGAAACGTTAAAAAATGAGTTGTTTGTCTATTGATGTAGCCATCAAGGTTATTATGACTAATCTGAAAACCATATGCTGCAGAAGAAATCTGAAACCTCATACATCATAGACAACATTCTTGTTTGCTCATCCCTTTCTGTTAGATGCTGAATAATTAGAATCCAGTATGCAAATTCACCAGTTTTTCAAACATCTGCCAAACAGACCTTGCTCAAACCAAATTTCAATGATATTCATTGTAGACTATGCTTTGATAACTCTAACACCTGTTAGAGAAGTAGTCATTGATTCTTATTTGTGATGGTTCTTGGGCGACCTATTATCCCCTTTCATTGACATAGGACTGATCCTGTATGATGGAACTTGAGTTAATATTGTTTTATTATTTGATGTCTCCTTAATAAATCTCTCCTCTCTTTAACATGAAACAAAATTTGGTCCATTCTGACATCCTACTCCTTATGACCAGAAATAATGTTCCACAATAAACACTTTCTCTTCTTGAAATGCTTTTTGGAACTTGTACAGTGGAGCTAATCATATAATTAACATCATTTTATGATTGAGTCAAACTTCATGCTCTTATTTCTTCTGTCTTCAGAACCATAATTGCAGAAATGAACACAAAACTGAATTCAGAATGTGTCAAACTATTATATACAATAAATAAATACTTCATGGCAATACAAACTTTGATAACACGTAATCAATAATTTCAATGTCATTTGTTTTACCACATACTGCACAAGGACAGTCTGAAAAATTATCAACCTAACAACAAATAGGGTGACCAGCCATCATCTTTATCCAGACATGCTTTCCTTTGTCCAGGGTTCAGGCAGATTTTTTTTTAAAAATAATGAGATGTCTTCTTTTTCATAATTTGTATACCTGATATTTTGAAAAAAATTGGTTAAAAGCAATTTGTCTGTAAGTGGCAACAACATTTACAGGATATACTCTTTGCTTACAGATAACTGGTAAATTAAGAGATCAAAGCAGAAGGAGTTTCTTTTCTGCATTCTCAAAATTTGCCCATGCTGCTTCCATGAAGTATGGAAATGTTCTGTTTTTTCTTCTCCCCCCCTCCCTTTTCCCTCCTCAACCATGTGGTTCTGAAGTTAGCTAGGTATTACCATTTGTGCATTCAGAATGCCAAAATGGTAATGTAAATTCAACGATATACCAGCTAACATGTCCTGAATCCAGAAAAAGAAATTAATTTAAAGTTGAATATAAAATTGTATATCTGAAACCTTTGAAACACAATTCAAAGTATTATTAAATTTATATATATGTTATATGAACATCGGTCAGGAAATGCTTTATTTTTTGTTTATGTTTACGGAATTTGGGAATCCACACAGTGAAACTTTTGTTAATCTTATTTTGATTTAAAGTAAAACACTAAAAATCATCTCTCTTAAAGAGAGTTTTAATGTGACGACATGATTTTTAGTGTTTTACTTTAAATCAAAATAATGCTTTATTTCTTTGTTAGAGCCTTTTTGTCTACAACTCCGCTTACATGGTGTGATATGCAAGCTAGAATGCCAGCATAGCAGTCCTGTGGTAATAACCCCACAACAAAACAGTTGGTTAATACTTACAGTGGATAAACATACAATTTTACCTCTGGTTAAATGAGATGCAGGTGTTGTAACTACTCTTAGTTCATAGATTCACAGTTGTTGTGGTTGTTCTGTACCATGTAGTCCACTTGTAATAGCACTGAGCATGTAGTGTGTTTATGGACCTTGTTCCAGGTATAGTAAAATGTATACAAATACGGAATTGCTAAATGCTCATATGATCTATGGGTTAGCCAAAGGTGTTGAGTGTCTTCGTGCTCGTATTCTCCAAAACTGCAGGCAATATGAGATACATCAGCACATCAGAGTCCCAGTGATGGCGGGTTGATGGATGTATCTGTGATAACAGAGAACATTTTGAATATTTCATTTGATTTTTTGTTTCCCACAGTTCTGTTTTTGAATATTCTGATATGTGATACAGGTGTAGAAAAAGGGCTCTAATAAGAAAATAAAGCAATTTCGGACCCATGTTCATATATTTTTTTATTTTGTATATATGAGGTAAGTTTAACCAAAATTTTGATATACCTTTATGTTATACCCTGTATAAACTGAAATCTAAATGGACAGCTTGTGTCCTCTTTTTTTGAAGCCTTTTATCCTCTTTTTATACCTAGTCGCCCACATAATGAAGGAAGGAAAGGTTTTACATTATAGTAGGTATAAATACTAAACCTACATTACTAAATATTTTTCAACAGTCCTTAATAACTGAAATAAGGAAGTTTATCTTCATAAAAGCAGATTAATGTTTACAGCTAAAATAATTAAGGAGTATTTTTCAGGTAGCAATTTATCATGTGTTACAGGCAAAAGATGGTCGTAAGAAAGTGCTGCCCCATATGATCGAGAGTGTTGCAAGTTTGGATGGTGCAGTATTAACGTTTTTGTGTGATGCACATAATGAAGTCCAGGTGTTTGGTGTGCCAAGGGAAGTAATGCTATTTCACCGCAGACTAGCACCATATAAAATGAGTTTCGCCATTGCCCCTACCAGTATGTTCATTTTTTTTAAAACTTTTATCAGATTATAAAAAGAAAACAGAATATTAAAATTATGTGTATTAATGATAAAATTTTATAATGTAGAGATAATAGAAAAGAACCAATAGCAGTAAATACTTTACAGCAAACCTCAATTAGCAAAATAAAATGATAAAAGCAGGAAAATGATGTATGGGGAAAGGATCTAAAGCATACACATTTCTGGCAGGCCTGTTGACTAAAATAGTAATTAAAAAAAAAACCCGCAGAATGCAAAAATATGCTACTATATTAATTATAAATATCAAAATATTGAGGGGGTCACATCCCCCTGACAAAGAGACCCATGGGTTAAAATAGCCTTTAGGTCTTTCATCAAGGGCTTCATGCAGTGCATCATGACTTCAGTGACAATAAGACTTTAGCTTCCTTTTTGTGCACTTACATAATTCAAGAGCTTATTGTGGACAGTAAAAATAAGGTTTCCCCATTGTAAAAGTTCATTTGTGTCTGGTTATCTGTGCATCTTCATTTCTATTTGAGCTTCCCATCCATCGCAACACATGCTGTTACAATATATCTGTTGTACACTCCATTCAGAGATGCCTTACACTTCACACATAAGAAAACAATGTGCACCTTGTTACAGTATGTTTCAAAATGCTTTACTGTACTTATTGCTATTTATTAATGATTTGTGACTGAAAAAAATTATCAGTTGATGATACAAGTTATGTAAAACAAATAAATATGTTCAATCAATAAGGGAAAATTATACTTTGAGAAACAATCAATACAGGTATATTCCAGTTGTTTATAATGAATTATGTCTGGTACTACATACAATTTACTTGTAAATTGAATGATGGATCCAGGATAATGATGCTTCTGGGAACAATGGATTGAGGTTTCATTGTATTTGTTTATAAAGCTGTAATGCAGGAAGATAAAATAGTGTAAGCTACATTATTTATAATTACAGAGCTCGGAAGTTCAGGCGCATTTATTAAAAATGGAAACAGAGAGTAATAAAACTCATTATTAAACAAAACAGATATTTAAGATACTTAATAGTTTGTTTATAACATAATTAAAATACTTAAGCTTACTTTTCTCACTTACAAGCAATGACAATGTTTTTTCAAGGCATCACACTTGTCGACAACATTTTTCATCATGAAAGAAGAACATTCTACTTCCACTGAAGTGATTGGAGTATATTTAAAACAAACTATTTGCTAAATGAGCAAATATGCGTAATGATTTCTGGTTGATTTGTTTTTCTGCTTATGGGAATATAGAGGAATCAGGTTAATATCTCTCTTACATCCATACTGAATACTTTGTAGGGACAGTTTGTTGCACAGCTGTACCACTCTCATCTTTCTCGCTTGCAATAGTTTGTTACATTTATGCAGCTGAGAAGTTACCCACACCACAAATTTCCCAGAATTGTCTCGCACAGATCGATACAAGGTCATTTGCCGGGACTATTCAAAACGACAGTACTTTCCTCATCCTCTGTATTTCTGATATTCCTATGTCTGAGGTAACAGTGCATTCCTTTCTCTAATGAAGGTTCTGCTATTTAAAGAGCTTTAAATTAATGGGTTGGGAGGTTTTGACTGCTTGAAAAGAAATAAATGTATAATAAGATTCTGAACAGATATTTTTGTGAGGTAAACATGCCACCATTTAATTTGTGTAACTTTTTATACTTCAGTATATTGAAATACTTTGTGAGCTTTTAAAAATGCATAAATAATCACAGAAAAAATTCACAATGATCTAAAACAGGAAAAAAAATAAAATAGATTTAAACCTTAAAATAGGCAAAAAGGTAAAATAAAACCTGGCCTAATGACTCTACTTAATTCTTTGTTCAATTTTAAATTTATTATTTTTATAAATATCGTTGCCATGATATGCTTTGTTTATTGTGTGACCTTGGCCTTTCTAAGAGGTGTGCATCCTCCTTCTGCCACCCCACTCATTTTTTTAATTACTTTTAATTATAGTAAAGGACCACAGTTTTATACTCTGTGACAATGGAAACCTTGCAGTTATTTCTTTTGTCTCCAGACATAGGTCATCTTCAAGGTTCTCTCAGCCAAACAAAATAATTTTAGTCACTCCTTTTTAGTGGATTATGAAAGGGAATCTTCCCCATAAACACCCTCAAAGCTGTTTAAATACACTATGGAAAGCCCATTTTTAGCCAAAAATTTAATCACTGTTCTATATTTAAATTCGAACAACATGCTGATTGACATGTCTGACTTAAAGAGCTTGTCCGAACAAGTCAATGGCATGGTCAGAAAGGAAATTCAGTGTTTACACTTCTAAAATATACAGGTGTAACAGAAAGGTGTGTCAAAACCTTGGGGAACATTCCTGACATATAAGATATAATATATAGTATGAATATGGGTCCACAATTACTTTATTTCCTTGCTAGAGCCCTTTTTCTAATCTGTACCACATAACAGAATGTTCAAAAACAGAATCATACGAAATGTTCAAAATGTCCTCTAACTAGCACAGTTACCTACTCCTTGAACTCCCTGATGCGCTCAAGTATCCCCGAGTATCTCATATTGTCTCGCACAGAATACAAGCACAAAGACTCTCTACACCTTTGGCTAATCCATAGATCACAGGAGCTTCTGCCAACTCCGCATTTGAATACCTCATTTTACTGCACCTGAAACGAGGTCCATAAACACACAGAACTGACACTACATGCTAAGTTTTTTTTTTTTTTTTTTTGAGTAGTGTTTAACGCCCGTTTTTACTACTGAGGCACCACAGGCGGTGGACACTGGTGATACATGAAATAAAATGATAAATTGGGAAAGTATTTTTTTTTTTTTTTTTTTTTTTTTTTTTTTTTTTTTTTAAAGGAAGGAAGCGTTCCAGGCCTAAGTTTAGGTACCTCCCCGGCATTTGCCAGTTATGAAGACTGAGGAAAACCTGGAAAAAACCCCAGTCAGGGAGGACGGTCCTGGCGGGATTCGAACCGCAGACCTCCCGCTCACGAGTCCGTGCCTTAACGACCTTGGCCACCCGTGGCGGTACACATGCTAAGTGCTATGTCACTTAATTAGCATAACAAATGAACTATGTGTACAGAACATACACAACAAAGGTGAACCTAGGAACTAAGAGTAGTTACAACACCTTCACTGATTTAACCTGAGGTAAAAGTTAATGTTTACCTACTGTACATACACAGAGTGCCAAAAAATGTATACACGCTTCAAGCAAAGAAAAAACTGTGTTAACATGAAACTGAGTTCACACAAACAGCACTAATCACCTTAGACTTTTACAGTTACAACAGTTGGTCAGAATGCCCACCATCAGTCAATACATGCGAAAGTGCCCTCAGCAATTGCAGCACATGCTGTTTCAATTTCTTGCTGATGGTTTTTTATGGTATACAACATCCTTAAGAATTCCCCATAGGTAGAAGTTCAACAGAGTTAGTTCAGGAGAATGCAGTAGAAACCTCTTTGTCCTATTGCCTTTGAACTTTAATAACATTCTTAGTTTTCACACCACACTTCAAAATTGTTTTCCACTATTCAAACGATAATTTTGGCTTCATTGGTTCATTGTTGATTTACCTGCCATGTAGCAATGCTATGAGTCACATCTGTTTACAGATCATACTACACATTACTTTTGTTTTTAGGTCAATCTTTGAAATATATTAAATAGATATCAACTGTGAAAGTGTGTATACATTTTTTGACACCCTCGGTATTGTGGGGATATTGCCACAGGAAGGCTATGCTAGAATTCTAGCTTGCATATCACACTTGTAGCAGAGTTGTAGGCAAAGGACTCTAACTAGGAAATGAAGTATTTCAGAACCCATGTTCATATAACATTTTGGCATCCTCTGTATGCAAGGAGCATTTCCCCAAAGTTTTGACATGCCTTTTTGTTACACTCTTTAATTGATAGCATAAACTTGCAGCAGGAAACATGGCCTGCAAGGCTGGAAACTTAAGGACTGTACCTTGTAAGTCTAGCAGTTAAGTATGACAATGTCTATTAAAATTATTCTTCTGGAACTGAATAATATTAGCATAATTTTATTATTCGTTGATTCAGAAAGAAAAAATCACACATTACTGGTATATTTTAATACATTATATTTATCATATAATCCTTTTAAAATAAATAAAATTATTACTAGTTTTTAAAAACTGAAACTGAAATGTGGTAGAAAAATTGGAACTGATTCTGTTGTTTTATTTCTATAGCTGCAACCTTAAGCGAGGAGTTGACGCAGTTGGCACTTTACCTCAATAAGCAACTTAGACAAATACGGATCCCCACCCTGTTGCTGCCTGACTTGGCTAAGAAGTCGCTTGACACCCAGTTTGTGCGAAATGACCAATTAGGAATCCCTTACACAGTCGTCCTAAATGATTCGTCTCTTAAGACAGGAATTTTTGGTTTAAGAAGTAGAGATACCATGCTAAAGGTGAGTTTCAGACAATGAAGCATGATATGTGAAAGAATTAAGATATAGAGTTTTTGATATGAAACAGAAGCAGGAAAGCTAAGACCACGGGCCATTTAAGCGCCACAGTTCATAATATACTAAACATTTATAAGAACACTTAAAAAATATAACTCAAAATCATAATACAGATAGGATAGGCACTAAGCTTTTATTTTATGACAATCTCCTGCTCTTGCTCTTGAAATGTGCAGTAGTTTGGGTAATAAGCCCACTTTGGTAGTGAGGGGTATGATAGACCAGTCATGCATGTATACCCCCTTCATGACAATACAACAGCCATGGGTGGCTAAGGTCATTAAGGTGCAAACTCGTGAATGGGAGCTCTCAGGTTTGATTCCCACCAGAACCGTCCTTCCTAACAGAGGTGTTTTCCAGGTTTTCCTCAGTCTTCATACATGACAAATGCCAAGGAGGTACCCTAAACTAGGCCTAGAATATTTCCTTCCTTAACAAAAAAAATCCTTTCCCAATTTATCATTTCATCTCATATATATCATACATATCATATACATATCATATGTCCACTGCCTTGATATCTTGACAGTAAAAACGGGGATTAAACACTATTCAATGACGATACAGCACTGCCTCCCCATCACTCAACATTTTCCAGCATTTCCTCTCTTTTATATTGATGGACTTTCACCTAATAACAATTATTTCCTTTAGTATACTAGTAAAAGGAAATTGATAATTCTGTGTTGTGCAGATAGTTTAATTCACTTAATGCATTTTTTGTTAATATAGGTAATCTCTTTATATCAGGTAAATTCAAGAGAATAGCAGAATACACAAAACTAATAAAAAAATTAATGTAAACAAAATATTATATAGCTCTTATTGCTTATATAACTTAAACTGAAATGCAGATATGCTAAAATTTATTAAACACATATGAGGTGCAGATCGTGATTTATTGTTGCAGTATTCATGCTGTCTGATACTCTCATATTTCAGGAGTGTAAACACTATATCCAACCATAACATTCATTTGCTTGGATAAGCTCAATAAAGTGTGAGATGCATCCATAATACAGTGAGACATTCAAAATTGAATATAGAATAATGATTAAATTTTTCACCAGTGATATTAAATGACACCTGGATAGTCTGTATGGGGAGGCTTTCCTTTCATATTCCACTGTGATCAAAATTATTTCATTTCGGTAGAACAGCCTTGAAGATGACCCATGGTGGTTGTGTTGACACAAGAAAACATTCTTTAGGCCTCTGCAGCCAGTTTTATTATTGAAATTGATCATTATAATGCTCTATTGCCATGGTGGTTAGTTTAAATTAATTTAAAAACTAAAGCTTTTGCCAACACTATGGTTGGCATCATCAGTAATGTAAACCTATTTGGAGAGGGAGAGGTACAGAACCATTGAAATGAGAATGCATGGCCACTTATAGTAAAGGCTGAGAACTTTACAGAACAGCCACATAATTAATGATCTCATTCATTGTTGCTTTACCTAGCAATTTTAGAATAAAATTACTTTCTTGTTAATATTGCAATATTTTGAGGAAATCACTCAAAGTTCGCTAATTCTGTTCTACTTACATGAACATGTTTCACAGGCTGTTCCCTTCATTATCAGCAGTTCCATTGTCAGCTTACCAGCATGGTATTAAGATGTAGCTCTTTATATTTCATGGATTAAGTGATGACAATACAAAGTGACATCTTAATACCAGGTCAGGAAGCTGACAGTGGAACCATGCTGAGGATGTTGGCAATAGCCTTCAAAACATTTCCAAGTAAGTGGAAAAGTTTTAACAAAATTTGAGTGATTTCCTTATAAATACTTTGCTACATTGTACAATATTTCACTGTGAAAATTTCAGCTTTTTAAAACTAATTAATTTGTGTTTGTTTCAGGAGCAAGTCCACGTTACAGAGCTTAAAAACTACATGGAGCTGTTGTTAAAAAACTATTAACTTTAGTTCAAAGAGATAACGCTGCTCTTCATGTATTATAAAATGTTTATTTCTCTTACATCATCTTTACATGTAGAAGCATTTATTCATTATTATATAATGATTCTTTTGTACACAAAACATTTTGTGAGACAAACTCTGTTGGCAATAAAACAATGCATTACATAGAATCTATGTACTTTCTATAAACTAAAGCAACATAACAAACTGTGCTGTTAGATAGGGAAAACAATGTAAATGTACTGACATTAAGCACCACAAAAGTTTCATTCTGTGCACTAGACCAATAAGAGGTAAACACACTATAGTATGAAAATAAACCTACAAACTTCAGCTATCAACTGATTTTGTTTCCATCGTTTCCCAAACTAGCAGACCTGACTTTCAAACCATCTCACCAGGAATATCAATACAAAAAAGTATATATATATATGTGTATGTATGTATGTATAAGGTTATTTATTTGTTAACAGAAAGAATACTATCTCATGAAAAGACTCACACAGCGCAAGTTCTGTCAATTTAAGTCCTGTTATGATTGACATTTTTCACCACACTGACATCTAGTTTGGGAACTGTTTCATTTAAAATATTTGTCTTAACAGCTAAATTCTCTCATCAGGTGAGTCATGGTAACATATAAATGATGACATAATATAATAAAATAAAATTGTCACAATTATCATCACTGTGTTGCATCAACAAGTTTCATATAAACACCACAAGGGTCTTATTCCACAAAAGTATAGTCTAATGCATTATGCAAGTCTTTTAAAGTATGCAGTTGTAAATATTTGTTCCACAAAATGAAGTACAACACCTTGTAAAGTATTAGTAAAAAGTTACAAGCAACATTTACTTACGCAGTAATGCTTGAGACTTGAGTTCAGGAGATCCCAGGTTCAATTCCCTTGGGGCTGTCCATCCTACTGCATTTTTTTTTTAATTATTATTTCTCCTGGTCACTTAGGCAAATGCTGTTATGGATATTTACACTCCAAGATGGCCTAGTGCTGTGTGGCATGTAGATGGCTTGCACAGGGAAATTCCTGTCTAAGCATCTTGTGAGTTATGTCTGGAGGCCTTCTGATATCTTGGTGGTACTGAAGCTAGGATCTTGCCTAAATCTGGGCATTGCATGTTTTGGTTTCTGGCTGCGCAATATATCCCTTTCTCCCAAAGGTTCCCTCATGGGTGTAGGCACAAAAGATGTCATTAGAGTAACTGGTCTATAAGTGACATAAAAGAGCAAGATGGAGGAACATCTGTTTGCCCCACACCATCATATCTTGAGTTGATTATGTCCACTTCAATGTATTAAATTCATATTTTTTTTGTAGAGAAAAGATTATACGATTTTTATTATTGGTTAGATTTTTTCTCTAGAACTAATATTATTTCAAAGTTTTTCTTTATATATTTGTCAGTATTTAGACATAATCTTTCACTTATAACAATAAAGGGTGTCGGTATTAAGTAACACAAATCTTCATTTATTTATTTAATTTCAGAATATGTTTAAGGAATTCTCACTCCCATCCTCAGCTGACAATCAACTTATGTTGACATGATGTGGGGATATATTTCATAAAAAAAAAGTGACAATGACAGGTCTCTCTTTCATAAATAATGACAAATTTGTCATTTTCATAAAAAGTTTAAGTGTGACTGATAAAAGGTAACAATTCGTCAGAAACATTTTGACATATTAGTTTTGTAAAACACAATTCTCTCGTACAAGTTGAAATATTTACAAAATTTTCACACAAAATTTGACAGGAGAATGTTTACCTGCAAGACCCATATGCAACAGCAATAATCTATAATAACAATAAACAGTATGATAATTTTAGCCTTAATGTGAAACACAATAAGGTCTAAGTTTGTAAAAAGCTCTTCCCCAGAAAATTTACAATTTTAAGCAATGATTATTATATAATGCTCCTGTAGCTGATTAACATTATAGGCCATGCTAACTTATTGTTTGTGTTGCTTATTTACATTTATTTTGAAATACATGGTAAGGTGACGGATATCGTCCTTTTAATATAGATTATTACAGCTAATAATTTGCTAGTAATTGCATTAGTTCATATATTATCAAATACATTGCACTTCATAAGATTTAATTTACATTACAATATATTATAATATTAATGCAAAGAAAGTAAATGTTAATGCTGGGTAAATAGCAAAGAGTTTTGAGTAAGTATAGATAATGCTTCTACGATTGTAGTAACACAGTATTTGTTGACTATTTATTTCTACATAATTTCCAGCTTTATGAAACAGCAATTTGCTTTGTGATAAGTTACAGTTTTATACCTGTCATATATGTAAATTATATGAAACAACTACATATCAACAAATATGTTAAAATGTCGTACTTGTCAACTTTCACGAAATAGGACCATGGTGCTTCCAATAGATGCGACGCAAGTTATCATTTGTTGCTTTTTTTTTTTTTATAGAATCTTCCATTTTGCTAACCTTGTAGGATTATCAGTACCCTTCAAATAAAGAATATGAACCGGAATACCAAAACATAATCAGTACTCTCAGCAATGGTTTCAATCATGCACTCGTGGATAAGATGAAACTTTGTAAAAGATTAAAAAACATGAATGACATCACCACTTTCCCCTGAGTAAAAGGGGACAAAAATATTTTTTTTTTTACTTTATAACCATCCATGGGCAAATAATAAATTTATGAGTATTTTTTAAAAATATACTATTGAGTTGGCCTTGCAGAATAGATTGCAATCAAGGATGTAATTCTGTCTAGCGAGAAGTCTGGGATTTATCAAATAAACTGTTTGGATTGTGACAAAAAGGAATTTAGAAACCAGGATGAAAGAACACTTCAGAAATGTTAGATTATAAACAGGTGTAGAAATCAGCAATATCAACACATTTTGGACAATAAGCCACAGTCCCATATGGGAAACCAAATTATTTATTGAAGGCTATTAATAATGGAAAAGATTTTTAATAAAAAAAAATAAACATCGGGTGTTGAATTTTAATATGCAACCATTGGAAACTTGTATCACATCATATTGGAACCACCAGACATCAGTACATGTCACATCAACATTGCCAGCTGAGGATGGGAGAGCTCCTGAAACAAGTTAAGTATTTTGTAACCTAATACCAATACCCTTTATTATTCTGCTTCACTGATACTAATTTCTAAATAAGTTCCCAAATAATCTTCCACTTTGAGGTGACTCATGAATTATAATGCATAACCTACATTGCAGCATCAAGAATAACACAAGAAATGATCCTTTTATCATTTGTTTGTATTGTTTGGTAATCATTTTCATTTCAAGCAAAAATTGTGTAAATATATTCAAAATTACATTATTTTAAAATAGAATATGGCATGAAAAGAAATTATTTTTCTAGCATATAGCAAGGAGCTTGAAAAGAATAATGAATTAACTATAACATTGAATTGAAATATGTATTTGAAACAAGAAAGGCCAATGTCAGTCATAAGTACTGTTTTTGTTGCACTTAACTTAAAATGTTCACTGTACCAAAATATTTAATTATTTCTTTACATATGCACACATCATCGTTTTTGCTACTACTTTATCAAATATTTAGGTCAAGTGATTCCCTAAATTATTAAAAAGGTATTAATAGCATGACTAGGCTAAAATAATAATTCTGTGGAACAAAACAATGAAATATCACTTGTACTCTTAATAAATATAGAAAAAACCTTTGTTGAACACAAATTCACTAATAACTACAAGTTACAACTTCATACACTTGTAATGTATTAGATCATACTTTTGTTTGATGGACCATAATTGATATCAGCAGTAAAATTGAAAGCAAACTTTACACAGCAAGCACAAAACTCACCAAAATGTTAAGTAGTAAACACAACTGGCATTCAAAGAGGGGTTTTAACTAATTTTTTTAAAAACAACCCTTTTTAATAACATTTAAAATATATGAATAAAAAAACTTGTATTAATATATAAATATATTTTTTAAGAAATCCAGAATAAGATATTTACTACATACCTACATCTGCCTTTTTTCAGAAAAGAATATGACACACTCTAGACAATGTAATGTTTGACACCATAAAGCTGAAACTGTGTACACCCTTGGACAAAAAAAAGTTAGCAATTGCCAGAAACAATGACAACTCAGAAAACATTGGAAGCATTCATCACTGAAGCTGGATTCAGTTCACATCCAAGTTATGCCATAAAGAGGAAATGTGTTTGTTCCGACCGTATGGTTTGATAAAGCGAAAAATAGCACATGTGGAATAATAATTCCCTAGGTTTCAATTTTTGTTATGCTTGAATTTTTATTTGTTAGTTTTCACAAGTAAAATTAATGTTTAATATATGGCAATATCTTTTTAAGGAAGAAGTTATATTTTAATTTTAGGGCATTTATGCTCAAACACAAAACCTAAATTACTCATCTTCATTTTCAAGATCCCATATTTATGCAAATCTAATGTGTTAATGAATGTAATGTGTGTCCAGAATTTGAAACTTAAAATCATAATTTTTTTTTTGGCGTATTGTTGTACATCATCTTAGAGATAAGCATGTCTGCTTCATAAAACAATCAGAACATAGAATTTATAAGTGGATTGCTAAGACCATGGTAAAACAATGGATTGAGCAAAAACATCAAATTAGGTGGAAAACCCATCCTGGATAAAAACAAGCTAGAAACTGGTTCTACGTTCAAGCACACTCTTGTCTCATCAATTCTAAAATTAGACAGAAGAGGAATAAGGAAAGTAGTTGCATTAATTACTGAACATGACCACTTCAGGATACATGTATGAAAAGTGGGAACCTATAAAAATGAACCCACTTGTGAAATGTACAAACAGGATGAGACTGCCTTGCCCATCCTTGGTAAGAAAGGGACTTATTCTTGCTATAACTAGGGAAGACTTGGCAACAGATGCTGACATTGGAGCCAAAATACTGCTACTTGTTTGAACATATTTTGGGTAATAGTGAAAGTATTTCTTCCTATGGGTTGCACATTAAGCTCCAACAACCTCACCTCCCTCCCTCAGCTAATCTATTAGTGAACTATTGCTACATCTTGGAGCACATAGGACAAAGAAGAAAAAGTTATTTCTTATTGAATCACTAGTCACAGGTTGCGCGTTCTTCATGTACAAATTCCAAAACTCTTCTTCAATATCAGGATTTCTTCCTACTATCTTTAGTTGCAAATAATATCAATTTCTGTTGCTACCACAAGTGAGTGTTGCTCTCAGCTAAATGAACTCTGTTCCTGACTTTTTGTTAACATTTTTTTCAGCATAAAGAATTACTTAATGCTTGAAAGTAGCAGTATAATATGTTGTTCTCTGTTTGCCCTCCATTACGTGACTATCTCTATTCAAATGCTCTATGCAATAGGCCAACAATAAATGTGAAGTTTATGGCAAAACACAGAACAGATTCGTGTAAATATGGTAAATGCCACATTAATAAATATTCTAAAATGAAAAACAAAAAGCAAAATATAAACTGCTTCTATTTAATTTAAAAATAATTATTAATTTCCTATTTATTTTTAAATAAAAAATTACATATTTTTTTGTATGTAAGCATAAATGCCTTAAAATTCAAATAAGCCTTTGTAATAGGAAGTTGTATTGTCATGTGCATACTGAGCATTATTTTTACTTGCAAAATATAATAAATAAAATAATTTGTTCAATATTAATTCAATTTGGAAACACGTACTGATCTGTGAGTTGGAATATTAGAACACTCTTTTGGGTTTCACTTACATGAGATTTTACTCAGTACATACGTTTCATGGACATTTTTTCCACATCATCAGCTGTTCACGACTCAGTGGAAAAAAATTCCACGAAACATATGTCCTGAGTAAAATTTCATTTAAGTGAAACCAGAAAGAGTGTTCTAATATTCCAACTCACAGAAAAAATAATATATACTTCTGCAGTCTCATTACTATTTCCCTGCTTTTAATTGCCCCACTATCAGAGTATATTAGCTATAGAGAGCTCAATGTCATTGATGACATATAAGCCTAAAGCTTTAAGAACCATGTGTGGAGACATGCCTGAATCAAGCACTAAGTCCAACAGAACTTAGACAAAATTAATCAGATTTTGGTAATATTTTTTGTCTTAGAGTGTAGAAAGTTACTGGTTATGTAAATAAAGTAGCATATTAATAAAAATCTGTATCTTGATTTGTTTATAAGATTAATACATTAAAATCCATTTTAGTTTAGGATAAAATTTCAATGTTAAGTAAATTCTATACACACAGATATTCTCCAAATAGCAACTTTTTATTTGCCACATAAATGGAAAGGTTTTGCATACTTTTTCTGGCTATAAAAATTGTACAAAGGGGGGCTTATATGAAAGTAAACACTTCCACCTCGATTTTTTTTTTTTTTTATTTGGTTTCTTTATGGCCGCTCTTTAACATCTCAGGTCATCAACATCTCATTTAATTCAGGGTATGAAACAGCAGATAAATTTTCCTCAGAGGCCTCTTCTTTCAACTGTGACATTCTTTTACCTACCATAAATCTACAATATGGGACCCATGCCTTTCTTTACTTCCCTTCTGAAGGAAACCAACTTAGGATTTTTATATTTGAAAAAGTCCATTGACCGTGGCAGGGATTGAACCCACGATCATGAGTTTATAAGGAAAGTATGGTTATTCTAGATTCCAGAAGTGACATTTCATCCAGTTGATTTGCTTTATCATACAATGCAGTCTGCTGCTAGAAAACTTGACCACTAACATGCAATAGTTCCAAGACAATGACATGATAAGAGTTTAAAATTAAAACAATGTCTTTTAAAAAATATATATGGAACTATGTTTAGTACGACATATATCACATGAAATAATTCATATGATAAGAGTTTATGTACCCAAGCATTCATGTAATACCTGCGTTATATGTAACAGTTCTCCTATTCCAAATATTCTTTACTGATATACATTTTCTATGCATATGGAAAAGTATTCAATTTTATGCCAAATAAAAAGTAACTAACTTGGTTTGGTTCATTGCTAAGCCCCTTCAAAGTAGACCTTTTGGGTTTCCACAAACTTGGTCCAACAAGCTATCCATTGCTGGAATGCCTCTCAACTACGCTGTTGCATTGTACATAATGCCCTTTCACTGAAGATTTTAGTTTTGGTAATAACCAGATTTCACATGGGGCCTGGCTAACATTGTCACAAAATTCTGGATACAGCACATTCTATCCTTCCCAGATATGTAAATGAAAATGCAGTGTCACACACAACAGTACTCAATTGCCACCTGTCTCTCAGTGACTGACAGACCTTAAAAGCCTAGCAAATATGCATGCCCATGATAGTTTCGTATACTTCTGAGCACAGTGTTGCCACTGGAATGTAATTATTTTCTGCAGGAAAAATAAAAGTTGATAATTTCCAGACAAATCTGTAATTTCACACATAAAGAATGAGCTACTTACAGGATTTAATAGAATTAACATTCAACAAAAAAATAACTATATGATTAAAAAAATTAACTTTGAAAATATTTTTTTTTCAAAATACAATAAATGCTCTTTTGTGATTGCATATCAGCTTTGTTGCCCCACAGGACCTGAAATAGTCAAAAACTGATTTTTGCTGGAAGTATAAGGCAATAAAAAGAATGAGTTTCTGCAAAAACTTGATATGCGTTCTCTGATAAATGCAAACTGCATAAGAGGTAAGTCTAATACAATTTGTGCATTATGATTCAGTCACAAAATCACACAAAAGAAAATACAGTTTGTTATTTACGGCTACAAATGAAAGGACCCAAAGGATACAATTAAGTGTCCTCTAGTGAATTGGATTTTCTTACAACCCTTGAGACATTCCAGCCAGAAAATAATGCAGCAGAAATTCATTTCTTTCAGACTTCTGTAACAATGACCACACTTATGCTTTTTGGAAAATGTCATAATCTAGTCCATTAATCCTATTCCATGGTGAAGTTATAAGGCTCCTGATAGTCTTCGGTAGAGCAAAAAAAGCCTTACCAAAGAAAAGAAATCCTGTCTCCATTTGAATACTATGCCACAATGGAATAACATGGCATCTCAAAGTACTAAATAAATATTGGGAAATTGATTGCACAACTGATCTTGATCATGTCTTTCAAAATAACAGCCCAATGAATGATGCCTATTAAAGATCTAAAAAGTAAGTATGTATTGAAATGCTAATTGAAACTTCTATTGTGAAGTTAATCATATAATTAAGATTATTGTATGATTGAGTCCACTTGTTTAAATTAGAAGCAAAATAATTAAAATAAGAACAGGAACCTACAGAGATAGTTACATGGGAGAAAACCAACATTTATAAATATAGAGACAGATTAATGAACTTAAGACACTTCCGGGATGAAAAACACATTTTAAGAAATTCATTCACACCTCCACCAGAGCAGAATATATATCCAGCATTAGCTGAGGAAGCAGACAATGTTTTACATTTAAACAAGTGAAGCCAATAAAAGTATGTAGTTTTACTCAATCATACAGTATAAGTAGCACACTTTATGATAGAATCACGTCAATGTTGAGATAATGGAGTACAATAAATGCAGACATGAGATAAAGAAAATAGTTATTTTGCCAAGAGGAACACGAACTGATCAGCACATTTAAGAAAAAGAACATCTTAAATCCCATGAAATATTTTAAAAACCAGAAGCAACCAAGGAATTTAAAAATTCATTGTTGAAGATATCTTAAAATTTTCATTTCTGTATAATTCAGAATTTGTATTTTAATAAGGGGCTTACTTTACACCATATGCCTCAAATTGCTATGGAACAATGTGATAAAATTAAAAAATTTAGATTCTATATGACAATTCAGATGTCTTCTTTATAACCAGAGTGATCAGATCTATAATCAATAAAGAAAGGGAAGACAATGTTTGAAAAAAGAAGATGCAAAATATACATTAGTTTTGGCTAATAATATATGTATTATCTGGCATTCAGGATAAGGAAAAACTGAAAAAAAAAAAACCTTACCCAGAGAGCTTAATCTGATCAGGATCAAATCCAGGATTAGTAGTCGCAAATGCTACCATCAACAATGGAGGCAATCTCTTATAATTGTCTACATCTATTTTATACAAAATATTGATAATAATGCTTTTACAGTTAGCTACATATTATGAAAGGCAAGGAAAATATAATGCTCACTATTAAATTATCAAAAGACAAAAAGGAACACATATGTGAATTTAATATTGATTTGTAATGTGTTTCAGAGCTATTAGATTGTGCATCCACAAATTTTACACCCACTTCAAATTCATTTCCTTTTTTTCTGAATGCAGGATATTGGATGGAGAGTACACATTTTCCCAACATTTTGAATACATGAATGATAATATCTTATCTAATTTTAAAACCACCAGGTTCAGAAAAAAATTACACAAGAACACTACCACATGTGAATGAAAAGCAGAATGGGCAGACTTAAAATGTGACAAAGAAACTACATTTGCACTTGTTTCAACCTCTCAATTTACTAGCTCTCTGAGAGCAAAGTGTATATTCCATTGATGTTGTTGCCTGTATATATGATTTCAAAATTTCATGCATAAAAGGAGGACATTTCATGATTTTCAAAATGGTCATATCTGGAGAAAAAAGTATGTTGACCCTAGTAATAACTTCTTAAAAATAAACAAATTAAAATGAAAAGGGATCTTTAAAAATATTATAAGCTTACCTCTTTGTAAGATCACTTAACAATAAATTGGTATGCATAAAAGCAGATAAAACGAACGATTTAGTGATTCTAGACTAAGATGATACAATAAACAAAATGGAAAACCTAATGGTTAGTATGCAGTGAACAGTAATAATGTATGATTTCTTGAATGAGTGTGTCAAAGCTTTCAACTCTATCCTTGGGCAGACCAAAAACTTGTCAGATATACAAACATGAAAGCTAAAAACTAACAATCTTACGCTCCCTAGAATTACCTTTCCAAAAAACCACAAGAAGCAAAGGCATGCTTCCAATAATTAATAACTTATGTGCACCAACCTATAAATTGGCTAAATAGTTGGTAAAAAAATTTGAAATGATTTGAAAGAAGAAACATTCCTATAAACTGGTAGAAAAAATTAACAATGTAGTGATTTTACTGTATGATTCCCATGTGTCTTTTGATGTTGCATCTTTGTTCACAATCATTCCAAACAAAGTCTGTTTCTTATTCTAAAGAAATGACTTAAAAGCACAAACATATCTGTAGATGAAATTGAGGAAATTTTACAAAATTGTACAATACTTCTTCACTTTTAACAGGAAAATTTACCAACAAAACTCTGATATGAGTAATCCTCTCTCTCCATTCCGGCAAATTTATTCGTGAGTATAAAGAAGCACAAATTACAAAGGCATTTCTATTCATCTTTCACCATAATTTCATTTTGTAGATGATATATTTGCAATAGTATCAAAAAAACAAAATCTTATAATTAATAAATCTGCAAGACCGAAACATTAAGTACACTATAGAAATTGAAGAGAAAGGATGTTTGCCCTTTTCGCATCTTCATATCTACAGAAGAAATAGCATACTTTTGTTTGGTATATACAGGAAATGCACATATACAAATAATTGCATCAAAATGATAGCTTCCACCCTAAACTACACAAACATGCCGTTAACAGCCTGGCTCATAGATCAGTTAACATTCCACTCAATAAGGAAGCATGTATAACAGAATACCAGTACATCATCAATACTGCCCTCAATAATGGATTCAACACCTGTTCATTAGTAAATAAGATGGTCATCAAAC
Organism: Metallyticus violacea; assembly: GCA_030762175.1. Lineage (NCBI taxonomy): Eukaryota > Metazoa > Arthropoda > Insecta > Mantodea > Metallyticidae > Metallyticus > Metallyticus violacea. The sequence goes on from CM060830.1 coordinate 4,717,079, forward strand.
ATTTCAAAAAACTTATAGATATTGAAACCATGGACAATCTCTCCACAATAAAGAAGGCCTTAAGTTTAAAAAAAATTCATACATCATCCATGGGCAAAGAGCGTAATCATGAAAAATTTTAATAAATTTGATATTGTATTGGCTGCACAAAATAAATTAACATTAGGAACCTTTTGAACAGAACCATAGAGAATATTGTTTCCATCCAACAAAAAGACAGGATGTATATAATAAATTTTTAGATTGTGATATATATATAGAACAATAAAAAATTTAGAGAAAAGGGCAAAAGAACACTTTAGAAATGTAACATATAAACAAGTGGATAAATCGGTAGTTGCAGGTCACTTATGAATGCACAATCATAACATCACAAAACAAAACCACCGCCATGGGTGGCCGGGATCGTTAAGGCGTGGACTTGAGAGTGGGAGGTCTAGGGTTCGAATCCTGCCAGAACCATCCTCCCTGACAGGTTTTTTCCAAGGTTTCCTCAGTCCTCATAAATGGCAAATGCTGGGTAGGTACCCTAAACTTAGGCCTGAAATGCTTCCTTCCTTTAAAAATATAATAAAAATCCTTTCCCATTTTATCATTTCATCTTATTTATCATCAGTGTCCACCGGGATGTGGTGCCTCAGTAGTAAAAAAGGGCATTAAACACCATTCACACACACAAAAGAAACCAAATTGTTGAAAGCTACCAACAATTAGCAACATGGGAAAGATTTTCATTTTAAAAAATAAGTGTCAGTTGTGAATTTTGATATCCTGTAAATGTGGTCTTCTTGTCACATCTAAAATGATTTGGAAATATCAAATACATAGTATAAGTACTTTACTGCAATGGGAAAAAATGCACTTCCTGAAAATTTTATTCTTCTACATTTATCGACTTCAGATATTTTTTCCCCTATATATCACCTTGCAATTTGCTGTTGAAAATGGTTTTTAAATATCCAAATATCTCATTAATTATATTTCATTTTATAATATGTACAATGGTGTTTATGATAAATTTTCAAGTTTTGAATTATACTTAGAAGGAAAAATAAAATATTAATTACATACAAATTTTGTTGCTAAAATATTTCACACGCCAATAAGTTACACTTTATATAGTAGAGAATTATATCTTTATATTTAGATGACTTCTGTACACAAAACATATATCAAAAGGTTATTTAACGACAATTTTTGGTTTATAAAGTAATTTTGGGTTGCACATAAATGAGGTTGATTTATACCCCTTTGCAGATTATTATTATAATTATGTCTATATGAAAACATGAGCTTTTTGTTCACCCAAATTAACAATATAAAGGGAGGGATACACATCTATTAATTTTAATCACATTAAGAATTATATCTCCAAACATTGTACCCTGTTTCTGAGCAGCAAAAACAAGGAGATTAATTTGGTGAATGAATAATCCAGATAGTTCTGGGTCCAAAGCTAACAATGTTACACGATTTCTAATCTGCAGAAATGAACAGCTGTAGTTGTAAATATACTCTAAATTAGAAATGTAAATAATAAGTTTTGATAAATTAAAAAGGTATGAATAGTTTCACTGCTTGCATGCATTTCTAAATGTCTTTTGATATGTGTAATAAACAAGCTTTAAGAACATATGTTATGTTTGTTCAAAATATAAAATTTGGCTAAAGATTTGGTCACAAGAAATACAAGAGAGGAATAAATATTTATTGCCTTATTTATCAACACTGTTTTCATAATAACATTAAAAGATTCATGTAATGTGTAATGTTATTTTGCCTTATAGAAAAGTCTAGAAATCTGATCAAAATACAAGTATACATAAACTAAATTTGTACTAGCATACTAACCTTCACAAGAAAAAGCAATAATTATCACTTTGAAGACATTGTTTACCAACATTCTATGAAAATTATTTTTACATTATTGGCATTATGAGCAGGAGTAAATTCATTAGAGGGCTAAGGAGAATGTTTAACACATCAGACATTTGTGAAAACAAGTTTGCATTTTATTTTGCTCTTAAAAAGTTCTATAATTCTGTGCTATAACAAATATATAACCAAATTGCATTTCTTTGCATGTAAATAAAACTATATTCTTATTACGCATCTCCTTTCCCTGATTGGCTAATGCTGTTCAACCATAGGTGTGGCTTCTTTATCATGTGACAGAACACAGTGGCCAGGATTATACTTGAAAATAGCATGCTATTAAAGTTATAACCGAGAACAGCAAACTGTGTTAATGAAAAAACTGAAGACTTTCTCTGTTCTCTCCACTAAGCAAAGTCTAGAGCAATCAAGTTGCATTCGCCCATATTGTGAAGCAAGCTTTAACCTAAGAAGTAACCTCCCATTTCGTTCACAGTAATGTGTTGCAAGCATTCCAGATGCACCAATACTATTGCTAGCTCTCAGATTTCCTGCCTAAAATATCCTAAAAATATAGTTAATGCTTTTATTTTATTTTTTTATGCCTAGAAATGCCTAAAACCATTATTTTTAAAAATTAATATACATATATTCATTTTTACATATGTCTCATACATAGTAGGACTATAATGCATCAAGACTACAGGGAATTTCTAGAAAATGAGTCATTCATAGTTGCCCACATGCCTCTGGTCAACCTTTTAATAAGTCATTTTGAATGCTTTGACAGCAATGTGCAATATTTATTCTAAATTTCATGTCAAGTTTTCTTCTCTCTGTGTGTCGTTTGGTGCTCATATCCTACATTATGTCAGTATGAAGTGTCTAGAGAAACAATGCAGATTTCCAAAGTTTCCTTAATTTGTTCCTGCTTGGTGAATTTTAAAAATCTTGTGTTTACGAAGCTGTTGACAATGGAGTGGTAATATATCTTAAACTAAAATAAGACGTGTTTTGGGAGAATCTCTCCAATGGGATTGTCCGGAAACATGTCTTATTTTATGTAAGCAAATGGAGTTTAGTGTAAAAATGAATACCTAAGTTTAGGATATAAAAATGTTATTTATGATGGGAAAATCATCTTATTGTTTGTGTAACAAATGGGTAAGAATTAAACATTTTCTTTATTATTATATCACAATATGGTATATAGTAAAATTGCATCAAATTGTAATGTGCAGAATAGCCCAAAAAATGTGTACACTCTTTATTTGTTTATAATTTTGGAACAAAATGAAATAAATTTTTATTTTCAGGGAAAGTGTAGTTAATGTTGTTAGTTGGTATTTTATACATGAGTGCAGGTTTAGTGTTTCCTTTATTTGTGAAACAAAATGGGAAATGCACAGTTGTATCGTTTGAAGAATGAAAAGAAATTTTGAAGTGGTATTTTAAGTTTGAAAATATTCACATTCAATGACAATAATGTAACAAATTTTGAATAGGACCACCAACACATTTTGTGTTTGTGCATATTCAGGACAAACTCAAAGCCTGTGGTACTGTTAACAATGTGTACAAAGGACATTCCAGGTGACTGTAATAACGATTGCAATTACCTCCTCAGCTATGTTACAACAATTTACATGCTCATCACAGAAATATATGAAACAGTGTATAGTGAATTTTAAGAAAGGGAGCAAAGAGTACATTCCAAGAGGATGCTGCAGTCCACCATCATTGAGCTGTCAGGGCATATCTGGATCAAATGCTACCCACACAATGGAGTGGTTAAAGAGGCGTTGTTGAGTATCAAGCATGGCCCCCAGATCTAACACCCCTTCACTTCTAATGAGGGATCCTAAAAGATTTTGAATATCAAGAAAAGCCAGCTGCACTGCTATGAGAACAAATCGAAATGTCATGTGCAGCTATCACACTAGACACATTAGAAAACATAGCTTGTGGCGCAGTTTGGTAATATCACCAGTAATGCTAATGATGGCCATTTGGAACACCAATATTAAAATACAATTTCCCTAAGAATGAAAAGTTATTTCACTTTGCTCCAAAGTTATTGATGAATAAAGAGTGTGTATATTTATTTGGATTACTCTGTACATTAAATAATATAATGGCTGGAAATACTGAAAAATAGTCAAGGTACCTATGAAGATGATATACAGAGCCACCCTAGAGGATGAAAAATAGAATACATACATCAAACAGTGGCAACTACAGTTTTTGGGCCATATTGCAGAAAATAATTTGTCCCAGTGGAGATGGTCATATGATTATCATGCACCAGGGGTGTCCTTACACATATGGATCAATGAAATGAATTAATGAATGTGCAAATGAGCTCGGAGTCCTTGGTGCCTTAAAACTATCTGGCATTTTACCTCCTAAGGGTAAGGAAAAGCTCTAGAAAAAACTTTACCCAGATAGTTTGACATAAATCAAACACAGGACTTCAGATTAGTAATCGCAAATACTACCACTAGACCACAGAGAAAATCTAAAAGTACTCAGTTAACTTCCTGGAAGTGTTGAGAAAAAAATGTCAAGGGAATCTTGACTGTATTGCAGATGTTGATTGCTTTAGGGCAGTATATGAAAGATGTAGAATATACAGGGTGAATGATCCTTCACACAACCAGTTTCGCATCATGAGCAGCTGGCAAAAAGTACATATTTTTTTATTTATTTGGTTTCTTTATGGATGCTCTTTAACATCACAGGTCAGTAGTGTCCCATTCAATTCAGGGCAAGAAAGGGCCAATAAATTTTGCTCAGAGGCCTCTTCTTTTAGGCTTGAGGCTCTTTTATGTCCATAAATCTATGACATAGGACCCACAGCTTTACTTCCCTCCTAAAAACCTGGAAACATTTTTACCCAGGCCAGGATTGAACCCATGAGGCCTACAAGTTAAGTATATTTTTTGTTTTTTAACATCCATTTTATCTACTGAGGCATAATAGGCAGTGGCACTGATGATACATGAAATGAAATAATAAACTATGAAAGGATTTTTTTTTTATTTTAAAGGAAGGAAGCATTTCAGGCTTCTGGGCCTATTTGCAATTATGAGGACTGAGGAAAAAACCTCCATCAGGGAGGAATTGCTCATTAATCTGCACCTTAATGACCTCAGTCACCTGTGGCAGTCATAAGTGTGATTACCAGGAGACTTAAAAATTACCATATATAATAAAATTGAAAAAAGCATTCTGACATATGGTTGTAAAGTATGGCAGATCCCTGAGTACAGTAGAAGTTGAGAGTTATAAAGCTGGATTTCTTGTGTAGGTTAGCAAGAGTTTCTAACTGGAATAAAAATCCCTAACAATAGGAAGGTAGGCGAAGATCTAGATACTGCTATATGTGTGGAAAGGAAACAGCTGTTATGATATGATCATGTCCAACATATAGAGGAAGATACACTACCTAAATTAAAAATGATTGGAATCTGGCTGAGAGCTGAAGAGGTCGACCTAGAAAAGTCTGGCATTTTTTATTGCCTGTTTAACTACTGAACCATCACAAAGAGTGGACACTGATGATACATGAGATGAAATGATAAAAATGGGCAAGGATTTTTTTAAATGGTAAGGGCCTAAGTTTAGGATACCACCCCAATGGTCCTGACGGGAATCAAACTCTCCAGACTTCCAGCTCCAAAGTGTCCACGCCTTAATGACCTCAACCACCCATGGCAGTCAAATCTGGCATGAAGGAGTGACTAGTGCTATCGAAAGTCATGAAATAGGGGTTGGCCAGTGGCATGACAAATATAGATACAGTTTGAGAATTGTAAGTCAGAAACAAAAACACAGAATCCATCAGGAAGGTAATGGCATTGTCTTCTGGGATGCAGGAAATGCCTTTATGGTGTATTTCTTGCCAAGTTCAATATTATTCTACCTTGCTATGATGTTTGCAAAAGGAAATGAAAAAAGAGGCATGAAAAATTCATGAACAGGGTTCTTCTACATCAAGAAAATGCACCAGCACACAACTTTTGCAATGCTGGAAACTCTGTGCAGCTGCAGATTTAAACTTGATATTCACTAAATTTGGTTCTGTCAGACTTTTTTGTATTTTTCAATGTAAAATAAAGACCTGAAATGGTGGTGAGTTGACTTGATGTTTAAAAATAAATTGGTGTTACCAAATTTCTACCATTCTTTTCTAATGAGACTAGAAACTTAATAATTTTCCTTTGTACGCATGGTAAATTATTATTAAATCTCGAATGTTTAATGCTATGATATTGCTGAAGAGGAGGCAAAGCACCCAGATCTTATTTTATAATCAAAACACAACAGAGGACTACCACTTGCAATGGCAAACAAGAATTAGAATTAACTACAGTGAGGCTTTCAGACTTAAAGCATTAAAGTGTTGCCTTTCTCATAGTACTAAGTACAACAGTTTTATTACATTATTATGGCATCACATTTATTTGTTTAGAAATTTAAATACTAGTAATATGGTAAGAACTTCTCTCTCGCTCTCTTTTTGGCTGACATTTAAAGTGCGCAAAACAATGGACATGTTAACAATGCAAGCAACTACACAATTATTTTGGTTTTCTCTTGCATTCACACTATAATCCATGAGAACCCATTCACACAAGGATAATACATAATGTGCATACAAACTGAAACATAGGAGCTGTCAATACATGTTCACTTCATTCAATAAGGAATTCTTAACAAACTGTTTCTCTGTCTTGTACATGAGAATGATGACAAACAAAGAAGACACATTTCTCAGTTCATACTACATTTGCCAAGGCATCTGAAACTATCACGTAACTTCCAAAGTGGTTGAAATATAAACCTTTTTTCAAACAACAGAGGGTGATGCATTTTGTTACCTATTTTTAAAACAGCATATAAACTAGAGATGCTAATTGGAGCATTATTGAGAAATTTCAAAAACATGTAAGCTTTGGCAATTGATTACACTAGTCAACAGCTATTTTGTAACCTAAATAAAAAAAAATTATCTTACTCTATTTTTATACACTAAATTTAACCCTCCAGTCACACTAGGATCCTTGAAATTCTGCCTCAATTTCTTTTTATTGCAGCTCTTTCAGCAATTACTCCAGCACATTGCCATCTCACACAAATTCAGTTTGTATTGCATTGATATTGCAAGCATTTTCCAGTTCATAGTCACCAAGGATTTTGTCCAGTGTGGAATTATAAGTACTGCATGCTCTGGAGCACAAAACACCCCTTGTGACTGTTCGGGTTGTTTTTGTTTGCCGTTTCAGGAATGTAGTCTCAGTTAACGTATGTTATTTCCTTTCATTTAAATAGTGAACTGTTATAGCTGGGGAAGTAAAATTAACGAAAGACTAGATATACATATTACTTGCTACTTTCAAACAAACAAATGGACTTTAACAGTCCTTTAAGAACTACACGAGAGATAGAGAGGGTATATAAAAGAAGTTTTGGATGATGTTGGAGAAATGAGTGACTTTGGATGCAATGGACTTAGTTAATGATCCTAATTATGTGGAAGTTCATACAGACTCCAACAGTCAATTCAGTGGCATGAAGAAATTTCTGAAACTGTGGTACCCCATAGAGGAACCATGTTCAAATAAAAGAATGGATTTGTACAGAGTTCAGAAGCAGCCGAAAGCCATGGTAAGGTAGTTAGGAGGAATATCATAATGCTTTTGCCAGGACCTACAGGTGCAGCCAGAAATATTCAAATGCCTTTAGAAGCTTGGGACTTACTGATGGATGTCAGTACGCTAAATTAAATTGTTCTTAGAACTAATGAGGAAATAAACAGAAAGCAACTGTTTGTTGTTTGCCAGTGATATAATAGTCATACCACTTATTTACAGATTACAGCATTTATTGGCATTCTTTTGGATAATCATATCATTCAATGAGGTTCAGCAATTCAAATTTCTTGCTTCTTGTCTTAGATTTGATGATAAAAACACCAGGGACAAAAGAAAAACATCATATATATATATATATATATATATGTTCCTATAAGAAACATCTGAGAAAGGCTCATAGAGAATTCCAGACAGCTATATATACTCTTTGAACACTACAATTAATGAGTACTACATTCCTTCAGAGGCATAAGTTGTAATACTCAATGATGTGAAACTTTCTATATGGTGAATGTGATATCAAGATAGAAACAAAAATAAAGCAAAGTGTTCCTTCATATTATGTGAGAAACTTGATTCAATCCATTCAAGGTACTCACAGAAATGTTATAGTTGACAACTGGTTTCCCTCCACTGACTGTTTGAGCAAATGCTACTTGATTATAGGATAATAATGGTCAGTGCCTACGACAGAATAAACCCAAAACACCTCCTGACTTTCTCAGTAACAGAAATGTAAGATCATCATTTTTTGTGTTTGACCAAAATAAAATTCTCATAGTTTATACTCTAAAGATGAACAAAGTGTCTCCTTTATCTAGCATGCAGCAGTACAATGCAGAAATTGATCCTACTTGTGGCGAACCAGACATTATACTGTTTTATAATGTATCAATGGAGGGACTGATACTTTTGAACAGCTGTGTCATTCTTGCACAATAACGAGAAAAACAAATCACTGGCCAATAAGATTCTGGTTCATCATGTTAGACGAAAGTGGAATCAATACCTTTGTGCTATATACTCATGCCAAATGAACCGCCACGGGTGGCCGAGGTCGTTAAGGCACGGACTCGTGAGCGGGAGGTCTGCGGTTCGAATCCCGCCAGGACCGTCCTCCCTGACTGGGGTTTTTTCCAGGTTTTCCTCAGTCTTCATAACTGGCAAATGCCGGGGAGGTACCTAAACTTAGGCCTGGAACGCTTCCTTCCTTAAAAAAAAAAATAAAAATCCTTTCCCAATTAATCATTTCATCTCATGTATCATCAGTGTCCACCGCCTGTGGTGCCTCAGTAGTAAAAACGGGCGTTAAACACTACTCAAAAAAAAAAAAAAATGCCAAATGAAAAGCTAGGGAGAGATTTTCTAAAAAGGCTTGTCATAAGACACATCAAGCCATTTCTACTTTAACGCCTAAAGTTACCTACCCTGAGAAGGAACTTATAACTATTAATTGGGCAAATACTAAACATTCAAAAGAACCACATGAATCACCTCCTAATAAGAAACAATGGTGTTGATTTTTTTCAAGATCAAGAGACTGTAAAACTAAACATGACTGTCACTTGAATAGAAGGGCAATGTGCGATGAACATAGGGCACAGCTGTGCTTGGAATGCTTAAACTGAGCTTGTCAAAATTTATGCAACTAACTAAAAAGAATTATTATTATTAAAATAATGCAAAACTAATTGACATATTAACATACATAAATTGTGCTTATAATTCAAAATTCCTTTTTATAATCCTCTTCTAGTTAAATTTGTTTCTGAATAAGTAATATGTTTCAATGGGTGCTTGAATAAATACTGGCCGGTAATGAAGATAATTTATCAATAATGGTAAATAAAGAGTGGGGTCCTCAAGACCAATGTGTGGGTGTTATGTTCCTTAACAGTAAATGTAACTGTGGAGGGTTAAATATAAGAGTTGGGAGGGTGGAAAACCATAGACAACACTGGCAGCAATGCAAATAGTTGATAGGGTAGCCAAGAGGTGGCAGCACAGCATGGCTTGGTATTTATTGTAACAGTAAGTCTGAGTTAGGATTCAATTCTTGTACATAGGTGTTTTGGCTAATGAAAGCTTTGCTCGAATGCAAGTAATGTATAGGATGCATATCTCCAACAAAGCAGTGTTCAGTGGCGTGCCAAGTGATTTAGAGGTGAGCTGACATGCACAGTGGACCATTATTGATATCACTGTGCACATGATGGTGGAGGAAAATTGCCATAAGCCATACATGAGCTGTCAACAGCTACCAATCTCAGCATTGGATCCATCAAAGATTTTGCACCTTTAATTGATATATCAGAAAGTGTGTTCTCAATGGGTGCTCTGGCAGCTCACCACCAAACAGAAAACTAGCCTGGAACATCACAGCCGATACCACACAGGACAGCATTTCTTGAAGTAAGCTGTGATGGGTGCCACCGTTTCAAGCTGGCAACAAAGAGGCTGAGCTAGGAATGGAGATATCCTTTATTAACAAGACAAAAGAAAGTAATGTCACCATCTCCTGCCATTGTTCTTCCATATCAAGAGGACCTCTGCTATAGTTCGTCAGGTACTGCAACAATAAGTATATCAGGACACTTGAACAAATGGACTATGCTCCTTACGAATGAAATGAATGCTGAAATGATTCCACAACGATTTTCAACCCATTACACACTTTGGGTTCCATGTCAAAATGTCTCCCAGCAAGAAAATGTGTTCATTTACCAGCACAGCTGAACTATTTGGATGCTACTGGAAATAATCCATTTAAACATTAACACAAGGACTGATATTCTGATGGTAAATGAAATAAATAGGGATACAGTACATTCAATGTTACTTTGATATGGACATTTCTGATACTGCTATAATTTTACTACAAACATCTCATAAGTGAAAATTTCAAACCCTTTATCTTATATCCAAACCAGAAACATTCCACCTCTATTGAAACATAGTTTAATAACAACTTTATAAAAAAAAAAATTTATTCACAGAAACACATATTGCTTATATTTTACAATTCATTAAACATGTATTGGCAGCTTCACATGTAAAACTTGACACTAACTTCCATAAACATGAACACTTAAAAAACTTACATTTGATTAACCATTATCTAAAATTTAAGATGCTCACCTTAAAAGCAGAGTGTCTGTCATGAAAATGAAATTAATAGGAATGGTTCAATGGAAGTCTATTTATTTCATGCACATATGTTTTTAATTCTTACAATGACTTTTCATTATAAATTACTTTTATGTACGTTATGAACTGAAAAACCACTTTTAGGTTTAGCTCCCCTTTCTCATTTACATTAATTTTTATACATTCCCAATTTTTGAACTGCTTTGTGTGTTCAGCACTGAATTTGTGTCCATTTTCATGTTAATTGCTGACATGCAACAATTAAATTAAACATATTCTGTATGAAGGATGGATATTGGCTGAACACATGAGACAGTTCAATGTCGCACTTATGCACGCACGCACCTACATACATACACAGGCAAACAATTTCTCCTTGTGACAAATTCTCGCCACTGAAAAGTTCACCACAGTGTCACTTGCAAAATCATTTTGCACATTTTTAGGCTGGCAGCTGCAGCTTCTTCCCTTTAAGCACTGTAACAGGCCACAATATATTTGATTAGGGAAACATTTACTCGCTTTAATAACAAAACAGTTTAACTTTTAAGAAATAACACATAATGGATTGGGTTGTTTGGAGTAGAAGAGGATATGAGGGTTGAACAATAAAGAACAATCATAATTGTTACAGTTACTGCACTAAAATTTAACTTTACAACACTAAATGCATAATGTACACACAATACTGCCATCATTATCACTTCCAGTTCCAGTCTATGATAGGTGTGCAAGTTCAGACATGTTCAGTTCTGCCTACAATAAAATGGAAGTGACATGCAACAAATATATGCTGTATATTGATTGATACATAGTGGTTACCATGGTTACACTATGTATCAATCAATATACAAGACCTTCACTGTAAATAGTTTCAATAATTTAACAAATACGTTAAACATATGCTGCTCTAAATTTCTGCTTTCATCTCGAAAAATCTTCTGCAGAGGCCTATGGAGAGTTTCCTTTAGTACAACTTGAGAGGGGCCAATTAATTCCAAAAGGAAGGTGAACCCTGCACTCTAGTTAGTGCTCTAACGGAAGCAAATATTAACAGTGGTGCTGCTATTATGAGAGTCGATTGTCTAATAACACTTTCATAAATTCTGAAAATTTCAGTTGATGCCACCCACATGTTATAACTGGAAAGTTGCACGGTGGGTTTCAAGACTGTTTATTCATGAATTGCAATCAGATTTACATGCAGTTGAAGATGATGTTACAGAAAGATGTAGAGTTTCTGTCAAAGGTAATCACTGCTGATGAAACTTTGGCTATATCATTTTGATCCTGAGAGTAAACAGCAGAATTCTCCATCATCATCTCTGCTGCAAAAATTATGGCCACTGTTTTTCCACATTCAAGGAATAGTTTACCTGCACACACAGTTGTAACTGGACAATATACATAGAGATGCCCTGAAAACTCTCCAAGGCATATCACATACCAAAGGCTACAATTCTGTGAAACAAGCAGGATGCTGTACAACTATAAAGTATGGTTATACACCATAAATGATGTTGCTGAATATCTCACAAAAATCAATATGAAGTGCGTCCCTCACTCTCCATGTTTAGTCCTATGCGCCTTTTACTTTTTCCCCAAATTGAAGAAACACCTTCGTGGGAGGAATTTTCCATTGTCAGAAGCAACAGTGATGACTGTGGAGGCAATTCTGAAGGACTTGTCAAAAATGGTTTCCAGAATATCTTTGAAGACCACCAGAAATGCTGGGACTGTGCACTGCATCTAACGGGGACTACTTTGAGAAAGATAATCAAAATCATATTGATTTTTTTTATTGATTTATTTATGGATGCTCTTTAACATCTCAGGTCATCAACGTCCCATTCAACTCAGGGCATGAAACTGCCAACTAATTTTGCTCACAGGCCTCTCTTTCAGGCTTGAAGTTCTTTATCGTGCCGTAAATGTACGACATGGGACCCATAGCTTTACTTCCCTTCCAAAGGAAGCCATACTTAGGATTTTTATGCCCCGCAAAAATCCATCGGTCCTGACTGGGTTCGAACCCGCGACCTTGGGTTTAGGAGGCAAGTATGGTAACCGCTACACCACCAGGACCGACAAAATCATATGGATGAGTACAGGTATGCTGTCAAAGAAAATTATGATCATTTTTACTTATCAGTCTTCAAACTTCAAGCACTTGAGCTTCGCTCATAGCTAGTCATTTATGCCTATCATCTTCAGGAGGAGGGGATGAGCTGAGGGAGATACCAGGTGACCTGTATCCATGGAGGTAACGCACAGACATAGACAAAATCCAACATGTTTCCAGATGGACATTCCTAACACTGGTTGAAAAATTATAAACTGGGAAAATATTTTTTTTTTTAAAGAAAGGAAGTTTTCAAGGCCTAATTTTAGGGTACATTCCTGGCATTTGCCATTTAAGAGAACTGAGGAAAAATTTTAAGTATTAGTCAAAGTGATGATAATGATGAGTAGGAAATTTTATGAATAAATAAGCAGCATCTTAGTTAACGTATTTTTAAGGTACTTGCTACATGCCATGAAAATAATTTTCTTTCATTCTCTTTAGAATAATTTCTTTTGGTACTATTTTCCCATTTTTTTTTTTTTTTGGGAATGTGATTGTCAAGCAATATAAACAAATAAAAAATATAAAGGATCAAATGGACTAATAAAATTACCCGAGAGTAATCTGGAAGTGCGATTCTTCTGCTGTTCCTCAATGGCTGAAATTGATGCTCCTAAATGTAGCCTTATGGGACCGTAATCTCAAAGTGGATTGTTAAGCTTGAATATTAATAAAGTATTTATATTATCCTTATGTCTGAGAAAAAACAAGACCCATTTTGCAATGATCTGCTCCATTCATTAAAAATCCGTAAAGAGTGGACATAACCTAATTCAAGATATAACAATGTATGGCAAAGAGCTGTCCCTCCATTTTGCTTTTATATGATGTCCACATGATGTCACTTGTAACTTTTTTCTGATACTTTACCAGTGTAGCATTTTTTTTGAGAACAGAAAGTTACAAGACCATACTTTACAAGTACCTGCACTATATACTTGTATGTATTAGACCATACTTTTGTGAAACAGGACCCAGGACCAACTTTTTCTGGGACGGTCAGGGTGTTCTGCTTATAGACTGCCTAGAAAAAGTTAAAACCTTCAAGAGATAGTATTATGCAAGGCTGGAGCATTTCAAGGACATTGTTAAGATCTTAAGTCTGAATTTGTCAAAGAAAACATATTTTGTAATTGCGCCCTTTTTTCAAGAACAGTCCTCCATAGATAGCACAACTCCTCTAACAGCTAATGATGCAGATAAAGGTCCAAGAAACATATTCTATTAAAATAGTGAAGTTAGTGCAGCTGCACAAGTGTTTAGTTTGATTTATCAAGATATTTCTGGATAATGTTACAATCGTAAATAGTGGTTTTTAAATTTTTTACAAAGGTAAAATAGGAAATTAAGATTTTGTTTTTATTAATATTATATTATTCTTTTTAATAATGCTAAATATGTCTTTAAGTTTTACCATATAAAAATCCAGGTCCTACTGATAATACTTGTTTTAATGTTATGAGTTTTCTTACCTTTAGTGATATACAAATAAAAGAAATCACAATATAACACTGTCTGCACCACTCCAGCAACAATGGCAATGAGGTCATAATGATCTTCAAAGTAGTAACGATAGATCCAGTTAAGGAGATAGAGGGCACGGTATGAGCCAAGAGCAAAAAGGTAATGTGAGGTGATACTTTCTGCTTCTCCGGTCTTGGACACAAGGAACAGCTGTGGCAAGATGGCCACAGACTCCAAGTAAATACTGAATGTCCATAACACCTGCAGATAAAAACACATTTCTTTCAATATCAATTAAATTTGGAATGTAATACAGTGAAGCATGCATTAATAATCTCTTGCGAGTCAAATATTTAAACACAATATTTCTGGCTTCAGTTACTAGAGATTTACTCAGAACATGTTTTGTCGACTTTGGTCCATATCCACAGCTGTTAAAAGACTGCTGAGTGCTAGATATTTCATTGTAGTTGGTAGGTGTATGAGTAGACTGGTGGTCTTGCAATAAAGAGCCATCTGCTTCCAGGATGCCAAAATTTATTACATGTTCCTCATATTTTTTTTATCTATATCCTTTCCTAAGTATAATTCCTTTCATTGTTAAACTGTTTTTAATAGCTTCATGCTTTTTTCTCTCATAGATTTTATCCCAAAAATGTGACGCAAACATTGATTTTTCTATAATTGATATTATTATATGATTTAGTTGAACCACACACTCTTAATGCTTCACTTACTTGTCATAATATATAGAACCAGATGTTCTCAAAACTGATTCTATATATTATGACAAGTAAGTGAAGCATTAAGAATATGTAGTTCAACAATAATATCAATTATATGATTGGCTTCACTGTGTGAGTTCCAATTTACATTTTAATTGATTTTTCTATTTGCTTGTAATGGATGTTTCTCCAACATTCCCTCAACCTTATGCCTATGTTTCTCTCTTGCTTTTCCTATGTAGATTTTTTCTCCTTAGGTCTGGAATTGGAATCTGTTATGTTTAACTTTAATAACATGTTCACACTGTATTGGTTTTAAGGTGCTAAGATTATATTGTAATCTTTGAAAATTTGTTAGAAAGTTATTACAGGATAGGACATGAATTTTTAAAACAAGGTTGTCTGTTTGTTTCCCAAATGGATGATGATGATTATTGTTTATGTTTAAAGGACACAAAACTGCCAAGGTCATTGGTCCCATTTCCAAATGGGTTTGGCAAAGAAAGATAAACAAAAAATATTTTTAAATTCCAAAAACAAAAAAGAATTAAATCACAGCATTGTGTGATATATCAGAGACAACAATTTTTTAAAAAATTCATATCCAATTCGGTAACCAATCATAAATGTCAAAAAATGTTCAAAGAGTACATTTTCTCTTAGCATCTCAAAACTGATATAATGAGAAAAATTTAGTAATTTTAAACAAAACAGTTTCCAGGTCTAAGGAGAAAAAAATCTAGAATTTTCCAATTGTCAGGATTGTGAAAAAACTAACCAGGAAATAAACAAAGAGAATATATGCATAAATTTGAAAGAACATTGGAGAAAAGTCTGTTACAAGCATATAGAAAAATCAGCGGGGGGCACCATATTTTTGGAATGAAAACCATTAGATAGAAAATAGCATCAAGTTATTTAAAACAGTTCAACAATGAAAGTAATTAAACATTTGGGAAAGAATTTACATAAACGAAACATGAGAAACACCTAATGAATTTTGACCTCCCAAAAGTAGTTGTTGATTTGGTTTATTTACGGATGCTCTTTAACATCTCGGGTCATGAGCAACCCATTCAATTCAGGGTGTGAAACGGTCAATAAATTTTGTTCAGAAGCCTCTTCTTTCAAGCTTGCGGTTCTTTTATGTGCAGTAAGTTTACAGAACAGGACCTATGGATTTACTTCCCTTCTGAAGGAGCTATACTTAAGATTTTTATGTCTGTAAAAATCCATCAACCCTGGCCAGGATTAAACCCACGATCTTACGTCTACAAGGCAAGTTATGGTTACCACTAGACCACCAGGACGGACCCCAGACAGCTCTTTATTCAAGTTTATTGCAAGATCCAGAGTCAACTCATACACCAAACAATTCAACTTCAGTGAAAAATCCAACACCCAACAGTCGTTTAATGGCTGAGAATGTAGACAAAGGTCCACAAAACAAGTTCCTGAGTAAATCTCCAGTAAGTGTGTTTAATTTTCATTCACAAAATTATAAACACACCTCATTTAACATGCAGTTATTGTTTTGATCAGTAGTTCTCAAACTCTCCTTGATCGCCTGCTAACATATAACTCAAAGTTTAAAATTTCTAAATTTGCATCCTATATAGTTTTTAAATTGTTCATCATTGGTTTACAAAATTTAAAGATATAACTAAAAAAAATAAAATGCAATTATTTTAAATATTAGCCTTTTTATAGTAGTGTACACAATAGTAATATTAATAACCATACTATTAAGTTAAAAAGTATATTAAATTGAAATGAAATTTATTTACCATTCAAATACAACCATACGCTCAAAAAAATTAAGATAAATACCTGTTTAAATCAAGAGTCCCAAAATAAATATTGATAAAATGTAATTTTTGACAGTCAGATTTTATGTTTTGAAATATCTACTTTTATAACTAGAATAAAGATCTTCTAGGATTTGTTAGTTTTTCTCTCATTAAATTAATGAAGTTTCATTAATTATTGAAACCAAAGTGAGTGCTCTATGATTTATTTTTTTGAAAACAGTTTTTAACAGTAATTTATGGTAGGAAATTATTATTTTGTGTTCTTTGTGGCTAATACAGAGCAATGAGACATTGTCGCACAATCAGTTGCATGTGTTGAAAGCAGCCTTTCCATTGGCTTTGCCTCCAGGATTCTCCACACCAGCCCTTCTTTCATCTATAGGGTTTGGAGGTGATATATAGAGACATACGGATACACGAGATGGCATATGAAGGTATAAGAGGTACAGGATAGATATCTCATACTACCAGCTTAATGCAGATGCATATCTATGGCCAGAGATTTACAAAATGATATATGAACAACAACTGGAGTGGTGATTTCTGATAGGACTGTAAGAAACAGACTGAGAAATGCAGGTTTGAGATCTGAATCCCCTTACACATCAACACAAGGAAGCCTGGCTGAGATTTGTTTAGAATCATGTCACCTGGCAGCTCCGCGAATGGAAGACTGTTCTCTTCACAGACAAGTCAAGATTTCGTTTGATGGGTTATGAAGGTTATACAGTGTATGGAGATGCCCTCACGAACATTTGGCTCCTGACACCATTACTGAACTTGACAGATTTGGAGGCATTTGATTAGGGTTTGGGTTGACAGTACTTCCATTCAAAAACCATAAAAAAAATATCAGGTCAAGTGGGGGCTCAAGTAAAATGGAGTGTGACAAAAAGAAACACCACTTTTAAACTGAAAGACTGAACGACTTATTCATAAAGAAAGTGACAAAAAATACTGGAAATCCTGCATGCAAAATGCTAAAAAATTACAAGAGAGTGATTTCATGAAAGAAATAGGATATGATGAAAATTTAGATCTTATCATTAAAAATTAGAAAGACTAATAAGATGATGAAAACAGTGGCCTAATATTTAATTTTTTTAATGGTGTTTAGCACTAGTTTTTACTATGCACCACTGGCAGTGGACATTGATGATACATGAAATGAAATAATAAATTCGGAAAGGAGTATTTTTTTGAAAGAACGAAGTGTTGCAGGATTAAGTTTAGGGTACCTCCCTGGCATTTGCATTTATTAGGACTGAGAAAACCTAGTAAAAATCTCAATCAGAGAGAATGGTCCTGGCAGGAATTGAACCCAGACCTCCTGCACAAGTGACAATGACAAACTGATTATAATGATAGAACTAGCAGTGCCTTTGGATTAAAATATCACAATTTAGATAGGATATCATTATGCATGTATGTTTAAAAGAGTTAAAATCCAATTTATCAGTTTTGTTGCATGAAGCTGCATGAAAAGGCTACTACAGGCTAGTGTGCGAGAGAGAGAATACTATAAAAAGAGTGCATGTGAGCAAAATGGTAACACTTCCCAGTTCTGGCCTCAAGAGTCATGAATCTTTCCATTTGAAAGCCACTATAGCTAACGAGGAACCAATAACTGCACTCATATCGAAGTATATCTCAATTTCTTCCCTCTATATGCTATAAGAAGTCCCACATACCAAAAATTATCTGCTGTTTTCAACTGCAAGTATCCTAAAATGAGTTTAGAATATCTTGGAACATATAGGGGACATAACATGGTACTGTAGAGAAGGAACTGGACAACCCTGATGGGCAACAGTCTTTTGTTTACATGTGCGGTTTGTTTGTGGGCTCTAACTGCCATGGATATATGTAATATTAACCTAGGTTCCATTGATTTGTGTTCAAAGATTTTAAGCTCTAGACCTTGGAAATTTCAAAAAAATATTTATTTGGAAGAGTAGATTTTAGTGCATCTTCTGCTTGGGTCTCTCATTTCAAAAAAGACTCATAAAATTATAACAGGAAGATAACAAAATTTATTTCACAGGCACTAGTAAAGGAAGGAAAAGAAAAAGACAAAAGTGATAGAAAGCTTTTTTGAAAATAGAGAGCAACTGTCAAATTATCTCCCTTAATGAATTTATAACATCCATCATAGTGGCTTCAATTGTGAAATGACAGGAAAAAGAACTTTATCTTTTGTTCGGGAGAAACATGTAAAAATTGTTGCACAATCTATGAGTGCAGTAATCCATTCATATATTATGCCCACTATTAGTATGGATGGGTCTATATAGGTAGTTTTGAACCTAAAGTTTCAAGGCAGATGTTTAAAGTGGAAAATTGAATTATAAAATTAAGGAAAAAAGTAGACACTCTGGTTTAATCACGCCTTTTTTGCTCTTAAAATAATTGTGCTCCATTTTTTTATTCATGTACGAGTTATAATGACACTATCTGTCTGAAGAGATTTCTTCCAGAAAAACCATTGAACTGCTGCCAATTCTTCCCCAAACAATGAGGAATTTTCAACCTTTGAATAAGTTTTTCTTCCAGCAGTGGAAATTTCTCCATTGTCGTCTTAACTGAAATTTTGACAGCTAATGAGAACATTCATTTTGAGATTTTTCACTGGGACAGTATTTTGAAAATTCAATAATTTATTCACTACCAAATTTCTTAACCAGCAGTTTAGGGACATGATTAAATATTCAGGTTTGCAACCAAATATATGACAGAGCAACCCCCACCCCCAGTTCATTGTACCTGTTAAATTCTGTCTACAAACAAGTGGCGAATATGTGAAGAAGAATGTACACCAGGCTGACGTTAACGTTGTCCAATTCCTACTCTTCCACTGCATCAACCCAACATTTTTCAAGTACAATCTTGGGTACTTGCAGTTGAAAACAGCAGCTCATTTTTGGAACATGGATTTCTTATAGCACATAGATGACATAGGGAAAAAAAATTTTAAGTATGTTTCAATATGAGTGCAGTGATAGATTCCTTCTCAGAAGATGCTGTAGTGCCCTTCATATTATAGATGACCTATGGAAAGTTTCTAAGGGATATCAAATGGAGCATGATGAGTGGCTTTCCCTGAGGCAAGACTGAATAGAATTTGTTATTAGAAATTGGAAACATTTCCCCATATATTTATTTGTATGAGAACATGGATAATAAAAAAATCACAATGTGCATTGTGCTGTTAATTATGCACACTGCACTGAATTTTAATAATAAGGTATACAAAGTGTCTTTTTATCTATTATTTATGATCAATATACATTTTTATTGTGCATGTACTGTAATCCACAATATCTAAGAAACTATTTCTATGGCATGCACTATTATTCCATCGCATCCAGCATCACTCTACTCATCATCATTCACCGTAACCTCTGCCTGTCATTGGAATGCATTGCCACAGGGCGTTAGAGGCTGGCAAACTTTAGGAGCATTCATAAGAAATCGTTTCATGTAATTACAAATAATAGACTGTCCTAGCTTTAGATTCCTTATGTTACAATAGGGATATTTATTCGTTTCAACCTGCTGTAGAATTTTAACTCTACTATTGTTACCCTTATTGCTATTATCATCATAGATCTTTCTACCTACTTCATAGTATTGTTAGTGTTTTTCATTTTTACATTTCACTGGTACATTTATTTCCACTCTCATGATTTATATGTACAAATTGTCATTGTTAGTGCTTGTTCTATTATTATTGTTCTTTTTTATTACTCTTATCTTGATTCTAATGTTTTTGCTACTTATGTTTAGGTATTAATACACATTTATTTATCTCTTTCTTGTTTTACATAGGTTTATACAGTGTAATTCAGGATCTCTGCTACAAACTTTATGGAATGATAGATCTCATAAAGAGAACAATTTTTTGTCAAACAACTGATGTTAGCTGATGCATTGCTTAGGATCCGCATGATTGAGTAGCCAACCCGTGTCCTGTGATACTCTGTTCCACAAGTTATGCACCCCTTTGCCCACCAATGCATACAACAGTTACTCCCATTTTGCTATCTGAATTACGACAACCCCTTATGTTGCAGACTCTATTTACAATTTATTAATCAAACTACACCCCGCTAACTTAGTGCACTGGTACATATTACAAGACCTGCAATTTGCTTGCTATCATCAGGACGGTTGGAATGAATGTTTACAATTTACTTGATGTGATCATGTGTTACAGGGAGGCCAAAGGAAACAGAAGAGAAGTTCTTCATATCTACCAATGCAGATATCCTTGCAGACAGCACCCACATGGTCCTGGTGGTGTAGTGGTAACCATACTTGCTTCCTAAACCAAAGATCGCGGGTTCAATCCCAGCCAGGATCAATGGATTTTTTTCAAACGTAAAAAACATAAGTATGGCTTTCTTCAGAAGAGAAGTCATTGGTCCCATGTTATAGATTTATGACATGTAAAAGAACCTCAAACCTGAAAGAAGAGGCCTCTGAGCAAAATTTATCGGCTGTTTCGTGCCCTGAATTGAATGCGACGCTGACGACCTGAGATGTTAAAGTAAATAAAACAAATCAACAAGATAGTATCCATATCACAACTATTTGCATGAATGTTTCAATGCCATTGCAAACATGGTAATCTATGTCCTCAGCACATTGGTGAAAGAAGATGCAATATTAGAACACCTGCCTTTGAAGAACAAGTATTTGAAAGAGTCAGCAATGATCCCTCCACTAGCACGCATACCATTGCCCATGCAATAGATGCATGTGAGAATAAGGGTTTCATGCATATCATCTCCAGAAAGTTCAGCATCTTGGACCAGCAAATTATTGACCATGCCTGCACTTTGCCCAATGGTTTGTACAATGCTGTATCACCAATCCTGCATTTCCAACTCAAGTTCTCTTCAGTGATGCAGCCTGCTTCAAACAAGATGGTAAACTGCACCTAATCTATGGTTTATTGCTTTAATTGGTATTTATGTTATGAATTACATATGCTATTTCAACAGTAAGAACAATGACATCTGGAATGATGAAAACTCTCATGCACTTATTCTATAGAGTTCACAAGCAGCAGTTTTGCAACAACAGCTGGGCAGGGATTATTGGTGATCAGCTGCTGGGACCAGTCTTATTGTCACAATGGAGCTATGTACCTTGGGGTCCTTCAATAAGTGCCAGTGCTCAGGGAGGATGTGGCCCTTGCTATGTATAGGAGTATGTGGTTCCAGCATGACAGGGCTGTGGTATACTTCGGTCATTCTATAAGAGAATTTCTCACAACACCTACAGGGCCTGTTGCATGGTCAGTGCAATCACCTGAACTTAACACTGCTTGACTTTTTTCTTTGGGAGCTTTTGAAGAGTTTCATATATGCCACCCCAGTTGATACCAGGTAAGAATTAATTATACAAATACACAATGTCTTTGACCGCATTCATCAGAGACCATACATGTTAGAGAGTGTTAAACAGTCAATAGAAAAACAGCGTGGTGAATGCATTGGTGCCAAAGGTAGACACTTTGAAGGCATTCTCTGAATTACTTTCCCATTTAATTTGCATTGCTCTTGCAGCAATAAATAAGCACGTGCTGAATTTTATCTGATTAATCATGTAAAAATGAATGAATGGTGTTAATGCCAGTTTTTACTACAGAGGCACCATGGGAGATGGACACTGATGATACATGAGATGAAATGATATATTGGGAAAGGATTTATTTTTTTTTAAGGAAGGAAACGTTTGCGGCCTAAGCTTAGGGTACCTCCCTGGCATTTGCCAATTATGAGGACTGAGGAAATCCTGGAAAAACCCTCAGCAGGGAGGATGGTTCTGGCAGGATTCGAACCCCACATCTTCTGCTCAAGAGTCCCGCACCTTAACAACCTTGGCCACCTGTGGCAGTGCTCAATCATGTGGCTCCTAAATAATGCACCAGTCAAATTTGGTTATATGACAAAAAAATCCTCTTTGTGAGACCCTATCATTCAACAAAGTTTGTTGCAGCAGTGCAGCAGTCCTGAATCACATTATATGAGTATGGTCCTTATCTCTGATTATGTTATAATTATATGAGGTGTAATTACTAGATTGGTAGAACGGAAACTGGCTCTATCAGAATAAATAAACAAACAAATAAATCTTCCATATTAATACGGATTAGTTCTTACCTCAAGAATTGTAAAATCATGGTTGATCAGAAGAGCTAAAGCTGCTGCAGGAATTATAAGAAATTCAATCCTGAAAATGAGGATAGGAAGAAAATGAGACAGTAACATATGAGCCCTTCAAAGAAACAACATTCAAAAAAACAAAGATCCCAAACACAAAATGTTTTAAAATGTTTTTACAAATTAATTTTCCTTAAGTTATTAACAGTGAAGTAGCAAAATAAAGTTAATATTTGGGGGGGGGGGGGTGACAAATGTAATTTGCAATAAGTAAATACAGCATTTTAACTGAAATTATATTCAAATAGGTAAGGGAATGTGCCTTTGTTACATTTAATAATTTTACTTTTAATTTTAATTTCTGTACCTGTTCCTATGGCCCCCAAAATGCTTTATGAATTGTGTTATTTTGGATAACTCAATTATAGCAAGCATGAACACACTGTTTTATGGGAAATCATTTAAGAAACCAGAGTAATATAACAGCTCCAAAGCAATCTTTCCATACCAGTATAAGTGCTGACTAAATATTTGCACAAATTTATGAAATGAAAAGAGTATAATGCAAATGTCAGTCATTAAAAAAAAAAGTAATAACTATCTCTTTACAAATTTAACTCATCTCTGGCCTTCACAAAGAACAAGTGGTTAGTAAACATATCTTGTGGTAGACAACAAGGGCAGGCAGCTGCTGTACTAAATTAGCATTGCATGCCAGTTACCGTCATGATTTATTCATCAGTCACATTAAAAGGATGCATTGTGGAGGTATGGAATATTTCCAACATTGCCACTGCAGTCAATAAATTGAAGATAATGCCCAATTTTCGATTGCCAAAATCCAAGAGCACAAAGATGAGGGTTTGAAGAAACCATGTCCAACAAGGAAGTTTTGCGATACATTTATTATTATATGGCTCATATTAGGTAGATCAGCAATATTATCTTGACTGAAACCTGAGCATAATAATGAAGTGCTATTAAGGTTTATGTCTCCATCAAATGACAAACCATAGTTATTTTAACTGATATGTATGTTAGGACAAATAAGTTCTATTAGACTTCTCGCATTTTCTTTGAAAAATATTGATCTATTTCTAACAGGCAAGTCACTATGCTTTTTAATTATATCCAATTTGGCAAAAATGTTTTTCTCTGCTGTCTTATTTCATACATTCTGTGCACAAATGCCACAATCATTTTGTAAAGATACTATTGCATTTAAGGCAGCATCACGGGCCTGTGCTTACACAGCTTGCCTCCTATTGTAGCGGCCTGGGTTCAATCCCAGCAACAAAGCAGCATTGGGCAAGTTTTCTCCAGGTTCCAGTTTCCCCTCCCACTTGTTTTACCATTGCTCCATCATCTTATCCTCCTCATTGTAGAAAGCAACAGAAAGCTACCATATAATCTGTAAACACAGCAGATTATGCTTAGTGCACAGTGAAAGTCTTGCCCTTAAGCATAATACTGAATGAATGTTATTTAATATTCAAACAACTGCAAATTGTGATACACGAGTATAAAAACATTAGTACATTACTAATTTACATAGACGGGTTTCGACACTTTCCTGCCATCAAAAATGAATGCATTTTAGTACAAAACCCTCTTCCCTCTCGCCTAAAAGCCTTAATAAACAATTGTAAATCCTTCAAAACTGCTCTTAGAAATTATCTATGTAAAAACGCCTTATATTCTGTAAAGAGATATATGAGTAACAATATACTGATTTAAAAGCACTTAATGATTTTACATCAATGTATATATAAATATATACTAAAATTTGTGTGACTGAGTGATTTGTCTGTTTCTGCTTCTCTGGTTTTGTTGTTTTAATGGAATTGTACTAGGTATTACTTTTTCATTTTTATTGTAACCCTTTATGCATATATTCCAATACTGTTTGCAAATGTAGAATGTGTGCTACTGTGGTAATTGTAAATGATAAATTCTACGTTTTTAGGTCTCTTGACTGCTTCGTGAACTCATGCAATGTTCCAGGAACTAAACTAAACTAACCAGTTGTAACTGGTTCATACTAAGAAAGTTTCTTGACTGCTTCCTGAATTCCTGGAATGTTCCACGAACTAAACTAAACTGAAAGTTGCTAACTGGTCCATACTAAGAAAATCTACAAATAGGCCCTAGGTGCCTTTAGAATGGAGAGTGAAGAATTATTAATAACTTTCCATTTTTACTTGTTTGTGGAATTACCGAGACTTTATTATGAGTATTTCAGTTTATTTTACTGTATATATATTTTGTTTAGTTAGGTTGACAACGAAGCTTCCCTGCACGGGCCATAAATACCGTCACATTTGCACATTTAGTTTTGTAACTCGCCACTTCTAATTTCGAAATATTGAGCCCTGTTACTGAGAATATAACCTTACCTGAAAGTGTCATGGTTGTGGTCATATGTAGCCTTGAACTTGATATACATGAAATATATCGTTGCATACGAGGCGCCAATGAACACGATCTTCATAACTGTGTTGTACGCTGATATGTAAGTTGTAAGAAGGTCCAAATACCGCGTTGTATATACCACAGCAAACAGGATCTGTGACTTTCCCGAAATTCCTGAAATCCAAATACGTGTCACATCATATTAACTTATTGCGATAACAGTGGGTTATCTAATGCTCACTAACTGAAATTATCAGTGTCACTGACCTTAGTAATCTACCATTATCTAAATAATAGAAAACTAGTAAGGGCGTTATTAGCCGAAATTAACATTACGGCATCTTGATAAGTGCTCATAAAGGCATTTATGGCTTCATAACGTGCATATTAAAAATTCTCCAAGTGTACTACACCCACCACGTACCGGCAGTTCTATTTTCATGACAATTACATGCATGCGTTTTTTTAAAAATTACCTGCACATGATCTTGTTTTCCAGATTTTCAATAAAAGCACAATAATTGCCAAAAGATGGGATAAATCCCCCAAAAGACGAAATATATTCATATTTCCAATAAATAATATTTACGTCCACAACACAATCAAATGTGACGTGGCTTCGTCCGTAGAGGGCAGCACGGCCAACTCAGCGAAATTTGTCAAATATCCAGAGGCATTAAAGAGGCAGTGAAATAATTTTCCTGAAAACATTTGACGGTTCCATGACTACATCCGGTCGTGGTTACCATCATTGCTGGTTGCAAATGCGCGCTTTTCGATTTCAATTTGTAAATTCCAATATATCATGTGGTATTTACTGCCACCATGCAAAATATGTTCAACACTAAAAGCGATAACAATATAATACATTTATTAACACGATTACCACCTACTCATTTTTGTTTTACTTACGAAATTTCAAGAAATATCAACCTATCTTTACTGCAATTTAATAGTCAACCCAATGTTTAGCTTACATCAAAATAATGCACATGACCAATTTTTGTGTATTTATATCTTTTTCTTTGAAGAAAGGAAATAAACCCACAATGTGCAGCTGAAATAAAAATGAAAGACAGCAACAAAGCTTCAATAATTTCATATTACTGCAAACTGTTTAACAGATAAAAACTTATAACATTATTCTCATAACAATACAGGTGGTGTTAGCTTGCTCAAAACACAGAAATAACCTGGAAGTCTATCAGAGACAGTTTTTATAATCAGAAAAATAATTATAATTAAGTATGAGAATATTCATATTTTATGCACTAATGACTAAACAGTAGGAAAATATTATCCACTTTAGGAAATGATTTTGTCATGTACAGATTATAAAAACCAAAGAAAAAGAGTTATTTCCATATACCAGGGGCTTTTATCATTAAAGTTGACAATTTGAAAGGGAATAGGCAAGTGTTTTACAATTCAATGACGACAAATTTCGGTTTCATAAAGCATGACAAATTTACAAAATTATGAATTTATCATATTGTTTCATAAAAAAATAAAACTTTCAGCAACTGATTAAAAATGACCATTTGTCAGAAACATTTTAATATGTTTGTTTTAAGAAACATAAAATTGTCAAATTTAATAGTGACAAACTGACATTTGTAGAAACATCTGCATTTCTCCAAGATTCTTTGCTATTTACCAAGCATTAATATTCACTTTCTTTGCATTGATATAATAATAAATTATATATTGTAGTATAAGTTAAATCTGATGAAGTGCAATGTATTTGATAATACTTTACAATTAAGTTAAATTACTATTATTAGCATATGTCTGTAATAATCTATATTTAAAGAATGATTTCTACCACCTTACTTAATATTTTATAATAAACATAAACAAACAACAGAGACAATAAGTTAGCTATGGCTAACAACATTAACTCGGCTACAAAATAAATGCCAGTTAAGCTACAGGAGGATTGAAGGAAACTATCATTCTTTATAATGTAAATTTTAAAAAAAATAAATAAATAATTAAAAAACAAATAAATTAATTATTAAAAAATAAAAAAATAAAAACCTTATTGTATTCATTTAAGAATTTTCGAAAAATAAGACATTTTTAAAAAATCTTCTACAGAATTGGACACACGGGAGATTTATATTCATAAACATAGGGATCATCTTAGGAATTTCGACATTACAGGAGAATATAATACAAATTTCCAGTTTATAAAGAAAAAAACACTACCAGGACAGAACCACATGTCCTCATAGATGTTAGTTTCTCATACCAGTCGTCAAGTTGGTTGAAGATGGAGAGCATGTTTCTTCGAAACCAGTCCCTGTATTTAAAAGTAAGTGAAGCATAAGTGTTAGACGACAGATCAATTATAATTTACACCTTATTGTATGTTTATCATCTCACAGGCACTATCATATATTGCCATAAAGATAAACTTATCATATTGCTCATCACGGCCGCACATACTATGGCAAGTAAATATTCAGCTATTAAATTTCTTTGATAATTTTAAAAATATGTTAGTTTGTCACTATCTATTTATCATATTTGACAATTTTGTTTCATAGAACAAATACTCAAAGTATTTCTAACAAATTGGCAATTTTTTTCAGTTACATTAAATTTTGTTATGAAACAAAATATATCGTGACAAAGTTGTAATTTTTTTTAATACTGTTTAACACCCCTTTTCTACTACTGAGGCACCATAGGCAATAAACACTGGTGATACATGAGATGAAATGATAAAATGGGAAAGGATTTTTCTTTAAGAAAAGAAACATTCCAGGACTAACTTTAGGGTACCTCCCCAGCATTTGCCATTTATGAGGATTGAGGAAAACCTGGAAAAAACCTAAGTCAAGAAGAACAGTCCTGGCGGGAATCAAACCCCAGACCTCCCATTCATAAGTCCATGCTTTATGAAACTGAAACTTGTTAAGTTATTGAACTGCAAAACAATTGCCTGTTCCGTTTCAAATAGTAATCTTTTATGATACAAGCCTCTGGTATATGGAAATAGCTTTTTAATAGATAAAATTCTAATTTAGAAATGGCATGTCAACTGTCAAGGCCACATTTAACCCCACTACAGAAATCCTAGAAGCATTAAATAGAAAGGAATATGTTGTAGGGATATTTTATGACTTAGGCAAAGTCACATGAACTATTATTACAAAAGTTGGATTTCTATGGATTAGATAATGTAACAATGAAATGGTTTGAATGTTATTTGTCTAATAGAATGCAAAAGGATGCAAACAGTCACGTTGAATACTTGGTAGGGGTTGTAAAAAATGGTGTGCCACAAGGATGAATATTGGTTCCTCTCCTTTTTTATTTTTTATCATCGATCTACTATATAGCTGAAGTCACAAATCAAATTGATTCAAATAGGAACTTCCTGAGTTCATCAGTGGGTGTAACATCACAATGCATTAAATTTTTCCATTTTTCAGGATGAACAATTTTTTTCCCTAAGTATATAGCTCTATTGGGTTGTGAAGCTCTTCTAGCAGCTTAGCCTCTGCTTTAATTTTGTGAATTTGAGTCCAAAAGTGATCTGCCACTGCTGATTTATCAATTTTCCTAAATATTATTTTCTCCAAATTTCCCTTCATTTTTGATACAATCTGCACATTTAATCCCTGATTTCCATTCTTTTAGTATGATATCCTTTATTGTGGAATGTAGTAAATTTTTTATCTTATATTTGTTCCTTGTGGCCAACTTTATGGAATATCCTTTTGAATTTGTTGTGGTAAGTTGGATGATATGTGAAACTTTTATATTTGTATCTTTTTTTTGATATTCTTTAGAATGCAAATATCTCTTGTACATTTTTTGTTTTTTAAATTTATTGATAATTTTTAATAATGTGTCTGTTGAAACCACTGATCATTGCTGTGTTAATTATCGTTTTGTTTCTACTCCATTTCTGGGATGTTGTTATTGTATGTGCCAAGCTGTAGAACAGTGCATATTTATGTGGGATAGGGTTTTAACTTGTTTTTTATGTAATTTTGTGTGTGTGTGTGTGTACATATTTTCTATGGATTCCAAAGTAAGTTCAGTCTGTTCTCATTTCTTATAATTTTTAAATCTTGGAATGGGAGCGAATCATTTTCCTTCTCTTCCATAGTAAATTGTATAGGCTTATGTTGTAAATTAGGGAGCTTCAGAGCATCTATTGAATGTATTTTGGTATTATTGCAAATATCTCATCCACATACCTATCTATACCATGTCTTGAAAATTAATGGGAAGGCTTTAGTGATATGTACCAATCACATCAAATAACAAACTCAACTCCAATTAAAAATCCAAGAATTGTATAACATCTAAGGATATGGTCAAAGGTTCATGAAAAATCTGGATTAACCTTAACAAGTGAAGACAGGAAAGGTATTTTTTCCAATAATTTGAATCACAAGGGATTATCTGAATTTGAAAGTTTGCCAAAAAAAAAGAAGCAATTAGGAAAAAATAGAAAGTTTTTATTAAAAATCACAAGTTATACAAAGGTATAATCTATATATAAAGACATTTTTCATAACTCTTATCTTATTTTACATATCCTTGCCTTTCAGAAAAAAGTTTGTTACATACAAGTTGGAAGTTGCATAAATCATTTTGCACAGTGTTTAAAATAGATGAAACAAATGCTGATATTTAGTTTCTGCAGATGTACAGAAGATTGTTTGTAATTTCATAGATAGTGGCACATATCCTAGTGCCATCATCTATTGTTAAGTACAGCTGTCAAATAATTACAGATAATGCCTATGTTCAGACCTAAGGAAACAAACATTTTGGGAGGGCTAAATCACACCTCTTCTGATGTAAACTATAGTTATTTTGATAAACAAACACCCAAGAATGAATTCTACTCTGTCAAAGGGTAAGAAGCCAGAAAACCATGACCTTCAACTAGCTGAAATCTTGAAATCATGAGGAAAATCTTGTTCTTTGTCTCTGGCAGTAATCTGGTCACATGGAGAATCATTTCATAAGTTAGCAATATCCTGAATATATATTGCCACAACCTCCAAATTTGAAACTATCATTTTGAAACATTTTAATGAAAATTCAAAAATAAAAAATTGTTAATAGCTTGACAGAAGGCCAAATATAATTTATGCAAAAGAAACAGTTGTGCCATTCTGATACTAATTTCTTTGTCATTTTCTGTCAATGGTGCAGTCTTTAAGAAAAGATAGATATTTTGTAACAATTATTTACCATTTTAACTCATCAATGCATCTAGACTAATTCCAGGCTTTAATGTTTTATTTTTTGTCTCTTTGGCTGCATTAGTTTTCTTGCAATGTCTGTAGTTGGTGAACTGAATACAACATGAGGGCGGTTCAAAGAGCCTGACAATAGAAGTTCTGGTAATACCACATAGCAAGGATTCTTTAGATGGCACATTATGTATTTTCATACAAGTGTTTTCATTTGTTTGGTTGCCATTGTACAGCAAAGTACACAAGTTTAGAATTTTTCAGTAAAATGAACAAAATCAAATGTCACACAGTGATAAATGCTTTGTTTTAAAAGGTTTAATGCCAACCAAGATAAAAAGAAAATTGATTCCATTTTGAAACACCCTTCATCATGTTCTATGGTAAAGAAATGGGCTGCTGAATTCATTCCACCATTTTTGATGATGAATGCTCAGGATGTCGAATGCCGCAACTAAAGGACACATTGCAAAAATCCACAATGCCATGTTAAAACATAGAAATCAAGGTGGGTGAACTTAAGTTTACAAAATCTCAGTAGATTGTGTCTGGAACATTTTGCATTACACTTATCATGCAAAAGCTTGCAGCACGATAAGAGCCAGGTTTGCTAACCATCAATTAGAATTAATTTTTCAGCAGT
Source organism: Metallyticus violacea (assembly GCA_030762175.1). Lineage (NCBI taxonomy): Eukaryota > Metazoa > Arthropoda > Insecta > Mantodea > Metallyticidae > Metallyticus > Metallyticus violacea. The sequence continues at coordinate 4,748,336 of CM060830.1, forward strand.
GTCTGGACAAGTTTAGAAGCAATTCCACAGAATTTTTGTTACGTTATATCACTGTGGATGATGCAGCAGCCCAAACAATGAGTTCAAGAGGCTGAAAGTGCTCCAAAGAAGACCAAGTGTATTCCTTCAGCAGGAAAGATGATGGTCACTGTCTTCTGGGATACTCGGAGTATAAAATGGTATACTACCTGGAAAAGGCAAAACCATCATGTTCCATCATCTGGAAGTTGAATGATACTATTAAGGCCAAGAGTCCACATTTGTTAAAGAAAAATTTCTTTTCCATCAAGGCAATGCACACACTTCTTCAATTGTGATCAGCACTTGTACTTTGAACTGATATCACATGCGCCTTATTCACCAGATTTGGCTCCTTTTCGACTTCTTCCTCTTCCCAAATCTGTAAAAGTGGCTTGGACAGATTCAGATGAGAACATCATAGCTCATACAAATGCTTATTTTGCAGTATAAAAATAATTTTATACTGAAGATATAAAGAAGCTAGAATATCATTGGTCTACATGTATACAGTTAAAAATGACTGTGTTGAAAAATAAAAAAGTTTGGTCAAGACATTTTGTTAACTTTCTTAAGCCAAGAATTTTCTGAAATGCCCTTGTAGGTGTAAGTCTATAGGGATGAATGAAATAAAACAAATTAATGATGGTGCAAATGAGATTAGCATCCTTGGTACCTTAAAGCTACCTGGCATTTAACTTCTCAGTGCAAGGAAAACCTCCGAAAAAATCTTATCTAGACAGCTTGACCTGGACCAAGGACCTTTGGGTTAATAGTCGCAAATGCTACCATTAGACCACGGAAGTGATCAAAACTATTGTTTTCATCAAAAACATAATACTATTACCAAAAAATTACATTCTTTTGAAAACATATCTTATAATAACCTTTCTGAATAAAAAATGAAGTCATTTTGTTTAAATCATGGCAGTTTCATATAATACATTTCAAATATGATTCATAGGTACTTATTTTGCAATAAAGCCCTTTCCACATTTGTACTGCAAAGTACTATTGAAATGCGACCAAACTTTCACTAAGGAATTAAAGATTTGTGCAGGGCACAGTTATAAGCCAGAGACACACAAAGTTAGAGAAATAGACCCTAATATGTAAGTTTAGATGTGTATCATAGTTTAATTATAAATTATACTGTTAACAGTCACACAATCAATGTTTGTTCATTATATCTGAGATGCAGCATCCGTCACATTTTTTAGTTGCATGGTCAAGTTACATCTGTTGGAATCTCTTAACATTAAAATTTGTGCAATGGTTCTGGATATGCAACTATTGCTCAAGCCTTAGTGTGCATTGTTACAAATTACTGGAAACTGTCCTCTCTCAATTGGGGATATAAGTGTAAAAATTACCACGTAAATGTCTTTCTGTTGATTGGATGTACCTATAATTTTTGCAAAGGTTTTCTTTTTCTCTTGATCACTAAAATGAGTTAAACGAAACAAACATCCATGTTGTGATAAAAGCATTAAAAACATTTTTTTTATGTGTACTGGTGCCCTCTGTCAGTTACATTCTTAACAAGTGTTACCTTAATGTTTGTGTGTCTCTGGCTATAAAGAGATAAGTTGCTTAATAAGCAGAAGGCAACTGTCTATACGATCAAACTGATAAAATGTAATACACTAACATCACAGCTCTGTACAACTGGGTATATCAGCACAAGACAGGAAGCCTGCTTCCACTTGGATTCTCAAATTTTTTTTTAGAAAATGGAGCACAAAATAAAATCCACACTATGCCTTTCAATCACATTCCCATTCAACTACATGATGTTTCTCCAATGGCTTTTTGTGCTTTTGTACTTCTGAAAATGAAAAGATGGACATGGCTCTATTATGCAAAAGTCTTCTAAAAGTGCAGAGCTTAGATAAAGAAACATCAAATATGTGTAAAAACTGCTTTTTCTGTAATAAGGCACAAGTGCTATTTTATCCAAGAATTACAAACAACCTTCGGTATAAATTTAGTTATGTCAACATTAAATATTTAATATTGCTAAGGGTATAAAGCTTTATGTTGCATTATGCAAGTAATCAAATATCACATTTTAGGTGTTTTTATCCACAAAATTTATACATTTCCTGCAATTATCACAAACAATTTACAGTACTTGATTGCCACCATTCCATGAAATTTCAGATCTTTGAAGCAAACCACCGCAAAGCTCAATGCGAAATTTAGCATTGCTAATTATTAAATTATAGTGGAACTCAGACAATTCAAATGTTTATAACCCAAAATCACCATATATTTGAAAATTTTTTACGGTCCCTTGATTTTGAATTTTGTATTAAAGCAATGTAAAAAATAACAAGTAATTTGAATTTCATTCCTCTTAAATCAAATTTTTATGTTAATTGAAAATTAGTCTAAATGCAAGAATTTAAGATGTTAAATTTGTCTATGTATGTTTCTATAAAATAGATCATAGCTCTGAGGTGTTTGTTTTGCCAAAACATATTTCTCGCTGGATTGTGAACTTCACCCAGCCGCTTGCTTTCCCCAACCCACATCTAATATTGTTTAATATGTGTGCTTTTATTTGTCACTTGAGCTTCCTGGTGTTTGGTGTGTTACAAATCAGCACCATTATGTCTTTTGGTAAACTGAGTGTTCAGTATAAGACTTTTAACTTCTGTGTAAAAAATTGCCATCATTTGAGAAGCCGAAAAGAGTTTGAAAAAAAAAAAAAATCAGAAATAGTGATAAAAGTATGGGATACCACCAAACACTTCAACTTATCTCAAAAATAAGGAGAAATTTTTAAGCAATGCCTCAAGTGAAAATGGAAAGAGTGGGGAAAAAAATGAGATAATGAAAATCTAGATGGGTACATGTTAAAGTAGTTCAAGGAACAAAAGCATTCCTTTAAGAGGTCCTCTAATTTGTGCAAAAGCTGAAGAGTTTTCTGCAAGTTTAGGTTAAGGTGACTTCAATTCTAGCACAGTTGGTTAGATGGATTTAAAGAAAGAAATGGTATTTTTTAAGCCTGTGTGTGGTAAAAATGCAAATGTGAATCAAAATGCAGCAAATTCTTGCAAATAGGATGTTACATATGCTGGCTAGAGGAACATTTTCAATATTAATATAACAGATTTCTTCTTTAAATGTACACCAGACAAAACTTTAGCTTTCAAGTGAGAATGTTGCAGTGGGAGAAAGAATCATGTTACGGGAAGGGGCCAACATGAACTGGAGTGAAAAACTTCCTTTGCTCACAGTAGGAAAATGTGTGGAACCATCTTTTAAAAATGTCAAAACAAGTAGAATATACAGCAAATTAAAAAGCTTGAATAACTGCATACATTTTTCAAGAATGGCAGTTAAAACTAGATTACAGATACTATTGACACCTGCACTGCTCATAACTCTATTCCTCTCATGGACAGTAAAACCTGAACATGACTTCAGTTGTGCAGCCAATAGACCAGTGTACCATTAAAAATCTCAAGCACTTTTACAGACATCTTGTCATAAAAAACCTATTGTCAGGTTTTTCCATGAACAAAAACCAGAATTGAAAGATAAGTGTAATTGTGATGCATCGCAAATATGTTACACTGTGTGGTCTCAAGTAACAGACAAAACGGCAGCGAATTGTTTATCAAGAAAAATGAGCAAGCTGAGTCCTTAAATGAAGATATAGTTCTACTGGGATGATACTATGGATATTACATTTGAAGAATATGCCAACTTGGATGTGAAAATGTGGCAGTGTGGGAAAAGTTTTCAGATCATGACATTTTAGCAAAAGTTTTGAACAAGAAAGGTGGTGATTCATCTGGTGAAGAGGAGGAATATCTTGAAGCTGAAGAGATGCAGATTCATTTTCTGTATAGGGTAAATGGTGATCATTGTATATGCTCTCGAGTACTATTCTTCATAATATAAAAATAAGTACTGTAAATTTTTTTCACATATAGAGTTTTCTAATTATAGCCTTAATTATAAATGAATACTGTTAAAACATCTGTTTTAGATGTAACTTTTGTAGAAAGTCTTTTTCTTTGGTGACTTAAGCTTTGAATTATGAAAGTTCCACTGTATTATATATCTACTCCTTTTGGCAAACTAAAATGAAGATTAAGTTTCTCTAATGTATGATCATTTTAGAGCTTTTTCAGTAGAATGCAAGTGAAATCTTACCCAATTATGAGATTGAATGTATTAGTAGCCTATACTTTGCTTATACCCCCTTTTGTGGTTAAGTCATCACATGTTACTACAAAGACTGGATAGTTGTAGTTCTTGTCAGAAACTGCTTGATATTTCTTTGCCTTCTGTTGCAGCTTCTTGGTGAGCTTCAAACAAAACAAAGTGAAAAGGTAATCGACATAAATGAAGGTCTGCACAAGGGCAGACCTCAAGCCAATGATTTCTTGTGGCACCTTGTTAGTATAGTGCCAGAAGTACAGCGCTCGATAGCACAATAATCCCATCACATAGAAAGTGACTGAATTCTCTGCTTCTCCCATTTCATACAACAGATAGAGTTGTGGAATAATTGCAACAGCTTCCAGGAACTCACTGAATGTCCACATGACCTGAAAATAAATTTTGGAAAGTTTTCAAATATTTCTATACTGTGACTTTCCATAATACTAATTTTAAATTAATTATTAGACTTAAAATTGAGTAACCACAGGCATAAGAACCTGTAGCAAAAAACTAAAATTCCTCAGCAATATAATGAAAAATAAAGACGTACAAGGGTTATTTAATAAAATATAATCATAATTTTTATAAGCTAAATTTTAACATTACAATACTTTGTTAGCTTGATGCATAATGAATACGTTATACAGTAGAAGCTTGATCTATCGTTCCCGGATGTATTGTTCAATTTATGCGGTCACAAACGTTTTACCTTATATCTTATGTAAATAAAACCCGCATCCTTCATTCCTCCAAGTATTTTTCTCCCACATCATTAGTTTCAAAAAGTTCAGTTCCAAAGAAACTCTATCCTCAAATGATCGCTTTCAAACTGGAATAGTGAAGCAGTGATTGTGCATGTACAGAGTTCATGTCATGCATGATCCGAGAATGCAAGACTCGAACTCTCCATAGTTGTCGATACTTTTGGAGCCACAGGATGATGCGAAGAATGTGCCAGAGTTGCCGTTGCCGTCAGTTTTGCACCTACGAGGTCGTGGACGAGAACGTTGTCAAACGTGGCGTTCAAAATGGTAATGAAGTGTACAACGAAGTGGGAGGAGTCGCAAGTGTTTTTGATACGGAAGAGAGAGAAGATGATGCAACAGCTGAAGCCGTGCCGATGTTTGCTGAAGCTCTGAGAACATGTGAAACTACGAGCATAGCAAATGGCAATGACGTATGGACGGTAGTGAGCAACAGAATGCGTTGAATGTGGAACATTCGTTTCTCATGAAAAGAAAAAAGTAGCAAAGAAGCAAACGTCAGTTAACGACTTAATTCAAAGAAAGTGACAAACGTTTTGATTTTTGTTGATTTGTTTTATCTACGGACGCTCTTTTAACTTCTACAGTCATTAGTGTTCCATTCAATAAAGGGCGTGAAACGACCGATAAATTTTGCTTAGGAACCTTTGCTTTTGGGTTTGAGATTCTTTTACGTACCGCTAATCTACGAGACGGGACCCTCGGCTTTATTTCCCTTCCAAAGGAACCATACCAACCCTGACAGGCATCGAAGTCACGATCTTGGGTCTACGAGGCAAGTATGGTTACCACTACACCACTAGGACCGACAACAAAGTGTAAAATATGTACATGGAGCATGTAAAATTGACGCAAAATATTGTGTTTGCTTACATATTGACTGTAGTTATTTTTGAACATGATTCTTGCACTTCCCGTATCTATCGTTTTCCCGCATCCATCATGTTTTTAACCTGGTCCCTCCTAAAAAGGTGAACTGAGGTTCTACTGTATTAGTTTCATTGTTGTCAATTCGGTTTCCACTTTTGAGAAGTGTGGAATCTGAGACATGTTCAGTTTCCTACAGTAAACTACAAGTGAAATACAATGAACAATATGATACTCTTTTCTGAGTTGAAGTATTTGGACACACTCTTTTTGGCTTCAGTAAGTGAGAGCCTGTTCTTCCTTATAGCACAGCTCGAAGATGGTTTAAAATATTTAAAGAGAGGAAACAATCAAATTAGAATACTACACACAGTTAAGCAAAGCCATACATTGCAAATGTTGTTGCTGAATATCTCACAAAAATTAATGTGACCATCTTGATAGTCCAAATTAGCCCCGTGTGACATATCCCTTTTCCCAAAATTGAAAAAACCACTTTGTGAAGGCATTTTTATATCACCAAAAGCAATGGTGAAGGCTGCAGAGGTGATTCTGAAGGACCAGTTAAAAAATAGTTTCCAGCAAGTCTTTGAAGATTGACAGAAGTGCTGGGAGAGGTGCACTGCATCCAATGGGAACTAATATGAGAAAGATCTTTTAATTATGAGGATGGGTAAAGATATTTTGCAAAAAAAAAAAAAGAAAGAAAAGTATCATAATTACTTAGTAAACAGCTCTTTTATTTTACGAATTCAGATTGTATTTTAGGCAATATAAAATCTTTTATAAATAAGTTATTAAAAAAAACTGAAACAATGCTAGAACTGGGACATACAAATATAAAAGAAAGCTATGTGGCACATAATTAAAAAAAGAAACTAATTAAACTCTTGTACTATTCTGAAATATTCAACTAAAATATGATAAGTTCCATTAAAATTCTAAGCAGAAAGCTAATATATTAAAGAAATACTTTGCAAAGGTTACATAATTTTCAAAAGTTACATAATTTCAAAGCTATACGTGCTGGAATGCTTAGGTCTATTAATGACAAATCACTGTATTTAGATCCAATTTATAAAAATGAGTAACTAAATAAAATCTATTTCAAACCAGTTAAAACATATTTCCATAGGGAAAGTTTTAAATGTCCTGATTTGTATTAATTTAAAGTGTGAAACGCTCAAGAGTGTTGAATATGTTAATCATTTTAAAATTTTAAACCTTCCTTTGTGAAAAAAGTTTTAACTGGTTTCAAATAGGTGTTACACAAAGAAATTACATACATTTTGCCGTGTTGATTCCTATTGAGTTTTATATTAACTACATAAAAGCTCATTTACGAGTCACCATAAACAAAAAAGCATTAGAGTGATCCATTTATGAAAAGTATAATTTTGAACAACAAACTACAAGAGACTCTAAAAATAGAAAATGGGCAGAAATTTAAGAGAGATCTAAAGATATTCTTGATTCAGAATGGCCTATATAGGATGGATGGATAAATTGTAGATGATTAAAAAAAAAATTGTAATTTTTCCTTTATTGTTGTGAAGGTGTACTAAAATGACCTAAGAATAAGTTACTGTATATCTGCCGATTCTGTTAAACTTTTGCTATTCTTTACAACTGTATATGAATTATTTAAACCAATGTTCTTAGATTTTCACAATGTATGAAACTTGTGTACACAAGTCTATTGACAGAAATAAATTATTATAATTGTAATTATTATTGAATTAAAAATAATAAATCTGAAGTAATAAATGGAAGCTGTAAATTTATTTTAAAACAATGCAACTTGCACATTCAAAAGTTACTTTGCACTGGAAAGAAATAAATTTTTCCAAGAATTGAAGTTAGTTTCATTATGTCATTGCCAGAGAACAGACTTTAAGGTACAAAATAAATATGGTTGGAAATCGGAAAGATAGTTTATGAAAATTTATACAATGTCCACTGCCTCAGTAGTAAAAATGGGTGTTAAACACTATTCACAAATTTAAAAATAAAATAAAATAATAATAAAAAAAACCACCAACATTATTAAAAGGCATGGGGGAAACCTAGCAAATAACATAAAGCAAGCAATATTTAGAAAGTAAGCATGGCATTTACTGGGTTTCAACAAATTTGTTATACTGTTTTCCAATGTTAAATGGCTGCACTTTGAAGCTCAGGAGATCCTTATATACAGAGAAACTCCACTCAACATCTACTGAAAACAATGGAGCATATTTTGTAAACACATAAAGGGGGTTCAGTGAAAATTGCAAAGGCTTTCATATCTGGACTGTTCTTCAAAATGAATTTAATTTGGCTTACGGTTATCCCTGACAGTTGTCAACACACTCTTCTTCTAAACTCTGAATAACATCAGACAAATACTGCCACAGATGGCCGAGGTCGTTAAAGAGAGGACTCGTGAGTGGAAGTCTGGGTTTTGAATTCCACCAGGACTGTCCTACCAGATTGAGGTTTTTTCCAGATTTTCCCCAGTCCTCATAATGCCTGGAACGGAGGGGAAAAAAAAAACCCTGCCCACCGCCTGTAGGCATCAGAAGTAAAAATACGCATTAAACACTATTCTCAAAAAAAAAATATCAGACAAATATCTGTAGCCGTGACTGAAAAGTTCAAAAGCTAGTATTTGTCATAGGGCAATTTTTGGGCATGCTTGATTTCTGTTGCATCCATTGAATCTAAAGTGCATATGAAGCTACTCGTTTTTTCAAAAATTTTACACAACAAAACTGTACCATATCTGCTTATAACAGGAAATTGTGATAGGTTAAGTCAAGTATTTTCTTAGTACAAAAGTTATGTTTTGGGGTGTTTACAAAAATCTTCTTCAGCAATGAAGTCATTTACCTTACTATATTCCTTCTTGACTCTTTCACAAACACATTGTGTAATGCACGTCACAATTGAGATTGGGATGCATGACCTTCTGTGGCTGGAAAGCTAGCATTCTTGATCGTCACCAAAAGCCTGTTTTCATATTGTATGCCCTTTGAAGATAGCTTTAGCATGTATCATTGAATAACTGTATTAATGTGCAGGCATTTGTCTTCTGGAGTAGATGCATTTCAAAAAGCATGGATTTCCTTTAACCAGATAATGGAAACCTGAGCACTTCAATATATATCTTTGGAGCACATCAGTAGTTTCATTTAACATGAATCCCACTCCATGTTTATGACCAACTCTTTTATTTTCTCAGAAACATTCTCATTAATTGGCTTAATCCAATTTTTTATCAATGCTCTCATCCAGCACTAACCTGTGTATATACTCAAGGATTGATTTGAATGCATGATTGTTGACTTTGGACTGGAGTTCCTGACTGAAATAATGCTATGTTAAGATCTGCAGAGAACTGACTTGATGACTGCTGCTTTTCAGATCCTGAAGTAAGACACATATCAAGGTAGTTTGTTTATGTTGCAACTTGTGGAGTTTGAATTTTTTTGTTTATTCTGGCTTTTTGATGTTTCTCATTGACTGCAATGTGGAGAGTTGACCCAGTTATGCTCAAGATGATTTTAAATCACTCTCCCAATCCTTCCAGTGAGACAGACTTACATGTGCTATCGCATCGGCTCATTAGTATGTGCCTGCAGTTTGCTGGTACAGTCTGATGCAAATATTACTCCTATACGGCTTCAAAACTTGCTGATTTGTGGCAGGGGTACATTATTTGGCTTTCTGATGCTGGTACAGTCTTTCAAAGGACTGATTGAAAATTCGCATTCAGAACATTCAGAGTATCTAAAATCACTTTATTTACTTTAGGCAACTATCACAAAGTGTAAATTTGCAAGCTAGTATAACTAATGCACTACATTTTTTTCCTAAGCCAGTTTATGCTGTATTTTTGAATCTTCACACATTACCTCATGTAATGAAGATAGCTTGATCATAGGGGAAACAGGCTTTCAATCACAATAAATGTTTGTGGATTGATGGGCAGAGTGGCTGTGCAGGGAAGTGATATAAGCGACATAAGACTGCATCAAAAGGAAATGAATCAGTTTGATACATTGGTTGCCAAAGGCCTGCCAACACTGACAGGAAGTCCAAAGGGCGAGCAGAAATCAGTTGAACTAGCTAGAGAGGATGGACTATCTGAGTTTAGGAAAACTATGTGAGAGGAAGGAAGCAGAGAGAAGATTATGTCACACAAGAAGTTAGAAAATGACATAGCAGGTATGTCATGAAGGTATGACGTGGGAGAGACAGAAACTAGGATAATAGTATCACTGAGGAGGTAGGAACTGCAACTAGTACATGGACTGGCAGAAAGAGGGAAGAATGTAAATAAATGTAGAATTACGGTAGGGACTTGAGAAAAAGTGCATTAGTAGTTTGTAGAGACTGTAGCTAGCTAACAAAATAATGGCACAGGTAGAGAAATTGAAATATTTTAATGTAGGACCCTGGGTTAGGATGGAGTCTGGTCTCCTGGAATTGCACTAAGATCTGCTGATGAACCGGGGACTGGGGACTGGTGCAATCAAGGTGGAAATTATGTACTTTGTTAATTATATTAGAATTTAGATAAAGGCAATAGTATAAAACCAGTTATTCTATTGGATTTTCTGGAATTGTGAGGGGTAATACCTAAAATGGCCTGGGCTAGACGATGCAGGCCCCTTCTTAGTTTGTATTTGTATCTTATATTTTTCTTAGTATTCAATAAATTCAAATTCATCTCATGTATTTTCACCTTCTACTAAAATACAGTGATGCAGTTAGGTTTTTAAAAGGGAGTCTCTAAATACGCATTATAAACAAAATTAAATTTCTTTTGGCAAAAAATGAGACCACCAGCAACAGAGGTGTACAAGTTTCATTGTAGGTTATTATTTAATGCAAAAATATTTGTCCTTCAAAATATTGAGCCAAAGGACTCTGACACATTCCCAGTGATAATTTGAGGAACCTATCTTTGAGACTTTTCGAATATCCAAGTCATTTGAAATGATGTACTGAACACTTCCGTAAGTTATCTCAACATCAAAAGTGGTTTAAAAAGTTGTTATTATGTCGGTCATGCTCATTAATTCTCAAATAGTCCACATATTTGTTTCCATTATGTTTGATGGTGGTTTTCATTTTCCACAGTTTCTCTAGTCTTTCTGTGAAACTTTTCTGTCACTCATATACAGGTTTATCAGACAGCATCTTATCTGCTAACTTAGTCCTTAATCTTTGCAAAATTTCAGCTAGTTTTACCCCCTCCTGCTAAAAAACCTAATAATGTATTACACAATCAGCATGTGTATTCCTTGTTTGACTATTGCTACTGTAAAATGAAATGACCATGTAAGGCAAACTCTTGTTTTATACTACTCACAAGCTATAAAGTTGAAATTTTGATTTACACTTGAGCCACTTTCATATATATGTGAGAAGCTTCTTGCTTTATGTTTTCACAAAGCCTGTTTCATATTTACAGATAAATTTAATACCAGAGTCTGTTATTTTATTTCAAATATATTTACACCATAGGTAGAAGACAATGACGATACATGGGATGAAATGATAAATAGGGAAAGCATTTTTTGGGAAAAAAGTGATATAGCTCCTAATTATTAGGGTTCCTCCCCAGCATTTGCAATCAGGACTGAAGAAAATCTGAAAAAAAATGTCAATCATAGAGAATGGTCCTCGCAGGAATTGAACGACATCCCATTCAAAAGTCCATGTCTTAATAACTTTGGCCACCCTTGTTGGTTCCATAGCTGTGCAGAACAGATATAAAGTATCAGTCGATATTGATGATAGAACAGATTGACCCCAAAACATGTCCTAATGTTGCATAAATAAATGGAGTTATGTGAATATATTTAATAAATTCTAATAGGATCATGAAAGAATTTTGTATATACTGTTTTGACAAAATGTAAGGTGTAGAAATTCAAATACAAACCTCAAGCAATGTCACATCATAAGACAAATATATTGCCAAAAGCCCTGCACCAATTACCAGCAACTCAAACCTGCAACAAAAAAAATACATTATCACAGATGTTCCTTACACAATCTGGTTATAGGGTAGGCTTTACAAAAATGAGAGATTATTTTTTTTTAATTATTTATGTAATTTTTTAAGACTACTAATCACTAGCAGGGCATCCCAAATTTGAAGCTTCTAAAAAGATTTCACCAAAATGCAATCAAATTGAAATTTTAACAATTTGAGCGTGTAATGTACATTAAATTAAAAGTTAATTTTGTGTCGGAACTAATACAGTGAAGCCAATAATATATTCTTAATTTGCTGTGAGTTGACTTACAGTTGATGATGTGGGCAAACACCTGTGAAACGTGTACTGATAATTCAATGGTAAATGGAGTATAAGAGTATTAAATCCATTCACCAGCTAATTAAAAATGCAATATGCATTACTTTGCAGCTCCTTGCAAGATGTGGTTCTAAAACAAGTTATTCAATTCAGAGAACATGTATTAGAAGCTACTTCAACCCAGAAATCACCACACAAGGAGGTGGTTGCTATTGAGTTTCATCGAACCCATCCTCAACTAATTAGTTTATTCAATGAATTATCAGTTCTCTTAATTACCTTCTTGTTTCTCAAACCAAAGTATTCATTTTATTGTCATATGCTGTAGGCAGCATCAAGTTTAGATCTTATGTGTCTTCTCATACAGATAATATAACATTGACAACTTTAACTGCCTGAGTGTGATATGGAAATGAGGTTATTTACCAGAGGTTTTTGGAAATGGTTTACAATAGTGGTGCTTTACGAATACTACACAATCTATGGGCACCTTCTTTAGTAGGACAATAGACCCATATTATTATGCCATGCAGACACTATATGGCAGTTGTAAACAGAGTATGCAGTGAAAACAAGAGTGTTGTCAAGTAGAGAAAGATGTGGACAAGATACAAGATAACCATCATAGACAAAGATGTATTGTATGGTTTTTAAGTCAAAATTGCAGAAATTGATAGATATTTAACTGCAGTATGTGGTCATGAAGCTCGTCCACAAACATTGCGGTCTCCCACGAACACTGAGGTTATGTCTGCATTGATTATGGCTGATAGGTGCATAACCTTTGATGAACTGGAATGTCAAACAAGCCTCAGCTGCACAATTCTGCACACCGTTATTCTAACAATTTAAATATGATAAAGTTGTGCACATATTGGGTTCCATGGAACTTGACATAGGCACTGAGGAACAAAAGTGTTGCAGTTTATCAGCTGGTGCAAATGCATAATGAAGATACACAGGAATTTTTTTGAGAAGCTGGTGATTCACGACAAGTCATGGTGTCACTACCACACATGAGAGAAAAAGTTCCAATACATGCATTGGAAACATCCAAGGAGTCCCTGATCCAAGAAATTTTGTGCTGCTCCATCTGGAAGCAAGCAGATGATCGCCATCTTTTGAAATGCTTCAGGCACAGTGCTAAGAACTGGTTTCCTCAAGAAATCACTGTTAATAGTGAAAGGTGCTGCAAGACACAAGGATTTAGCAATGGCGAAAGGGGAAGTGGTTCACAAATATGACAATGCATTGCCTATCACTGGAGTCTGTTGTTGCATCACAGGCACTCACTACACAGTGAAAAATTTGGCAACAACCAGAGATTTAAGTAACTGTCCATGTGCGATGACATATTACTCCCAAATGTTTCTGTGATCAATAATGAAGTTACCAGGAAGAAGATAATGGTTCACTGAAGTTGGTGGGGAGTATGTTCAGGGATCACATGTTCAATTAACCTTGATGCATTATAAATTACATACAAAACATTACTATTGTATTACATTTCTGAATGCCCTTTGTATGTTTGGAACATACTCCTTTTTTATGTTGTTCAATAACCAGATGCAATAGGTATTGTTACTGAATTACAGATATAGTATACAGTTCATCCCGGAAATAATTTCCCCGGGTTGCAATTCCACTTCAGAAGAAGGAACGAGCAACAGTTTCTCGCTTGGAGTAAGTCCCTTGACACCTTAAATGTAAATATCATAAAATATCAGTATGTATACTGCAGATCAAAGTTTCTACACATCGTGTAAAAATTCCACAACTTGGTGTTAAGCGTTAATAATTGCTCTTGCGTTTGGTGCAGGCCTATCCTGCTACAAGGAATAAACATGTGTCAGCACCGTAAACAGACACTCCAACACCTATTTTGTTGTTTATGATGCAAACCTTAAGTCATCTGTCTAGATAAGCAGTATGTGGATAACCATAAAGATGCATTAAGGCACCTATTGTGAATGTGTCTGTATCACTGTGACAACCTAAAAGCATTTGCTTATTAATCCTGCATCCATAAAACTGTGAATACAATATTTTGTAGAGCATTATTACATTATTTATGGCAAAAAATAAAGATCAAACTCATATTTTTTTTTATTTTATTTCTCAAAAGTGGCTTGTCAATTTATTCAATTTTAGGATAAGGGCTCAAAGCAGACGCTGAACATTGATAAATGCTCAGCAGTAAATTTACTTCAAAATGAAGCACATTCAGTTAGAGAAATAGCAAAAAACTGAAGATTCTCAGGTCAGCAATTTCTGATACAATAGAGAGATTAAGGGAAACAGAGCAAACAGTGGCAGAAAAAAAAGTGGGAGGTCTACAAAGGAAGGGTAGCTGTGAAGAAACCTGCTCTTAGGGCGTAAATAGAAGAAATATTGTTTTTTCAAAGCAAAACTCGGTATATATCATTTAAATGAAATATAAATGGTTTCTAAAAAATATAGAAATCAGGCCATTAAGAGTGGGGGCATATATGTAAACCAAAATTTAAAGGGTGGGGATTGAAGCAAAAGTTAAAAATTGCTCTAACGGCTGCAATTTTTGTTTTTTCTCAATGAAACTCAATATACGTAATTGAAATAAAGTAAAAACAGTTTCTGAAAATAAGTGAACTCAGTGGAAGTTAACCTGAAACCAAAAATTTAAAAATCATTCTAGAGGCACCAATATTTATTAGTTTTTTCACAACAAAACTTGGTATATACCATTAAAATGAAATAAGAAAAATAACTTCAGAAAATTAGAAAATCCGACTATTAGGAATAGGGGTATACCTGAAAACCAAAATTTAAAAAGAGCTCTAGTATTTTTCTCTTAATTGTTTCAAAATAACTCAACTTATAAACTGTATTTGTAATGATGCATATGTTTTATATTTAACAAAAGTATTATTATGAAGATAGCAAATGCGAAATTAATTTAATATGTATTTGAGAATTACATTTGTTTGCAATAACCTTTAGAAAGCATTTGCTTCACTTGTTTTTACCAAATTAAATTTCAAAGCCACTGAAAATCAATGACTTTGATTTGATTGTATATTGCATATTGCTGATTGAGTTTTATTTGTTTAGTATATCAAAAATATTTTTAAACAGTAACATGTTTTTGTTTTATTGATACATATGAACATCATCTTAAATACACAATGCAACTTGAAATTTTCTGTTATTTCTATTTTAGTGAATGTAAAGATATAAAGGACTCAGTTCATGGTTACATTTATAAGTGTTTAAAAATTCTCACACAGTGTAGCTTTGCATATCAGTGATCATACATTTCATTTAATTAATGGTATGCCATTCATTTTGTCATTTAATAATAATAATAATAATAACAATAATAATAATAATAATAATAATAACAACAACAACAATAATAATCACAACAACAATTCTAAAAATTGGATTCTCTTTTGAAATACTTATAAATTGCAAGTATTCCTACTTTGTTCCCCTTACTTTTGAAAATTAGAGTAATTTCACTAGACATTTATTTCATGTGACCTTGAACGGAAAGAACAGACATACCTGGTTAAGTAATGCATTATAGTTTAGTTTTTCTTTCAGTAGTTAGTTTTAGAGTTTGTCATGTGAATACTGCACAGTAATGCCATAACTTATTTAATTAATTTATAAATAAGGATATAATTTGGATTTTATATTCTTTTTTAAATTTATTCAACTTACTTAGTTTATACAGCAGATGCCTGACAAATCCAAAAGGCATTGTTGGACAGTACTACAGGATCCTCCAAAATAATTATTAAAATATGCAATAAACATATTCACATTATCATAAAACCACTTTACCGGAAATTGTCCTGTTTGCTGCTGTTTGTTTCCTTAAATTTGCAGTAGATAGACAATGCTGTAATGTATGGAATAGCAAGGTATATGATCTTAAATAGCATGTTGTAAGTTGAATAGAATACTGAAAACAAGTCCAGATAGCGGGCTGTGTACACAAGACAATGTAGTATCTGTGTCTTTCCTGAAATTCCTGAAACAACAATACACAGCACTATAAAAACTGCAATCACACTTGTAAACCTGCATAGGCCAATATCAGTATAAATGTAAATAAATCTACATTTATGTCCACGTAAAGTTGAAATATTCAATTAATATCAACCAAATTATATGAATGAATCAATTTATTTCCAAAAAACACAAGCAACAATATGCTTAAAATTTACAAATTTCCAGTACCTCACAAATAACCAAATACTTTTTTTAATTTTGAATCCTAGTCCTTGGTTTGTCAGTATTAACCTACTGGAATATCCAAGGAACCAGGCTTAATTCTAACAAACAAAATGTCTAAAAATCTAACTTTACCAAAACTAATATTAACCAAAGTACTTAAAAGCCCTTTATTACACTTCACCTAATCAATTTTTCACAAATTACTTTACTAAGTTGCTAATTTCCCATGGAGGTGCCAAACATTATAATCAAGCTATTAGGCCTTATTTTCCCTTTATATCTAATAATCTTACTTTCATGATTATCTAACTTAGCCTTTATAACCTGTTTCTTCAATTTATTAGTATTCATTAAAATTTTCTTCTTCGGTAATTTGGGTTATCAACAATTTAACACACTGGCTAGTTAACCTACAAATTAGCAAAGAAGAATATTTTAATGAATACATACAAATTGAAGAAACAGTGGTTAAAAATGGTTTTAAAAAAGAACTAGTATACAAAAAGGTACAAAAATTCAAGAGACAAAAGCATATCAAAGAAACCACAACACTTTCAGCAAGAAAAGATAAGCTAATTTTTAAAAAATTCACATATCATCCATGGGCTACAAAAAATTTCAGAATATTCTTAAAGATTTTAATATCAGGTTGGCACAGTTAAGAGATTTAATGTTAAAAACCTACTGATAGACAATGTTAATGACAGTATTCCACAAGAGAAAAAAAGCAGGTATTTACAACATAAACTGTACAGAATGTGAAAAAATCTACATTTGAAAAACAAAGAGAAACATAGGCACACAGTATAAAGGAACATTTCAGGAACATAAAGTACAAGCAAATAGAGAAATCAGCAGTACATATCATTTTTGGACAGAAAACCACGACATAGTGAATAAAATAAAATTATTAAAATCAGTACAAGAACCTACAGAACTAGCAACCTGGAAGAAAATCTACATCTACAAATACAAAGACAGTCTAATCAACTTTGACACTGCTGGGGATGAAAACATAAACTACAAGTTTATCACACTGCCACCAGAGCAGAATGTACATTCCCACAGCTTAACGAATTATCTGACAGTTTATTTTAGCCTGGCTGATGATGAGAATGAAATGTTCTGGAAACCAGTTCTATATATTATGACAAGTGAAGCATTAAGAGTATGTAGTTCAATTAAATCATACAATAATATCAATTATAAGTGCTTTAGGTTTTTGCACATTTAGAGTTAAATTATTACTTAACAAGTATTTATAAATGGTATTTGATTGCTCCGCTATACTTTCTTCTAATCCAAATTTCTTATTTCCTTTATATTCTTTCTTGATTTTACATTTGCTGTATTTTTCCCCAATTTCTCGTGGCAAATCCACTTCTTCATTTCTAGTTTCTCTCTAAGAATTTTGATTTCTTCACATTCAAACACCATATGCCTGTGGGTTACAGAGTAGGTATTTTTCTAAATGCCCCTTTACTCTAAACTCTTTTAATTTCATAACCATTCTGCCCCAGCAAAACTTTCTCTTGCCGGTTTATCATATTTATCCTCTCTACTCCACACTGTTTTCAGATCTTTGTATATACTCAATGAAGTTTTGAAATTAAAACTGGCAAATATATCTTGCCTTTCAATATCTTCAATTCTTAATTTCCAGAAAGAACTTTCTAATGATTCTCTAGATCTCCAAATTTTTCGAAAATCAATTGTTTTTTCAGAATTTCCCCAACTCTATTCAGTCAAGTTTCTCCTTGATTTAACTTTTCATGAACTTTAAAACAATGATGCAAGCTATTCTGCACATCTAAATTTCTAATTCTAAACCAATGTTTCAATACTCTTTCCAAAATTTTCCCTTTACTATCAATTCTTCCTAATTCTACCATGCAACACCACTGGGTAAAACTCTAGAGAAGCCCAAGATTTATTTACAAAAGTTCTTATGGATCATATTCATATTTGTCCACTCCTTCTCTTAACCCCAAGATCTCCACTCCATAAGGCATCCTAGCCTCAACTACTGCCAAGTATACTATCTCCCTATTTTAATTACATCCCTGGTATTTTTTCTAAACATGACCAAACTATATTGACTTTAGAATCATGTAAGAATTTTGCAAGTCTGCTTAATTCCGATTTCATCCTCTAATATTGAAGTAATAATCCCATGTCTTCATATATTGATCATATTTTATATTTGGAGTTTTTCAAAACAAAGAATAATTTGTACAGTCACTCCCTCTTTAAACTATTTCTTTGACAAAGTTCTACTTAATGTCGTGCAATTCATAATTTTCCAGCATAATATAGATGGCCATGATTCAATGTTGCAATGTTCATGCTATCTGATGTTCCCATGACTCAGGTTTTAAACCTGCATTTCCTTTCCAGCGACACCATTCATTTCTTTGTAGAAGCAAATTCAAGTCAGATGCGTTGCATAATACAGCATGATTTCAAAATTTTGACCAAAGATTTTAATTGGTAATATTAATCAATGCCTTGACGGTGTTTATGGGGAAATTTCCCCCTTACACTCCATTCTAAGCAGTCATTAAAATTATTTTGTTTGAACAGAGAGAGCCTTGAAGATGACCCATATGAGAGTATGCTGGGAGGAAGCTTGGAATGAGTGGCATCTGAACACAAAAGCAATATCTGAAAGGTTGGGGCTTTCTAAAACAACTATTTTGCATCCTTCATCAACATTTGCATATACATAAGGTGAGTACAAGATGGATGCCCTGAATTCTTTCAGCAACTCAAATGTTTCAGTAGTTTTGAACCTTTGCCATGGTAACAAGAAGGCAGTGCTGGAATACATCATCACAGGAGACAAAACTATGGTCCTATACTATGACTTTCAATAACAGAAACATTGGAAAAGCAGAAGAAGAGTGAAGCCTCCCCCCCCCCCAAGTCACACAGTTTACAAAGATCTTGGCAATAGTTTTTTGGAATTGCAGAGGAATTCAGATGATAAGCTTCAAAGAAAGGAGCACAACAGTGACAGAAAAGTCCCATGCTGAGCTATTACATCATTGAGTAGTGTTATCAAGGAAAAGAGGAATGAAATACCGAGTTGAGGAGTTTGTCTACTGCATGACTAGGAATACACATGGTTGCTGTGAACATATGACTTCTAGCAGCCCCCAGTAACTGTTTTCAAAACTTTGGAGAGCAGAGATTTATGAATAGTAATGAGTTGAAGAGTGCTGTTTTTTAACATTTTGCAAACAAAGCTTTGGAAAGTTTTTTTTTAGGGAGACTGAAGTGTTAGTACACAGATGCAAGAAATGCACTGAAGTAAAGGGAGATTGCACTGAACTATAATACCTGTATTTTAATTTTATCATTTATCTAGTCAAAAATGTATGAACTATACCTCTTAAGTGTTATATTAAAACAAACAAAATTTACTTTAGAACCATATAATAGTTTAGCTTT
Organism: Metallyticus violacea; assembly: GCA_030762175.1. Classification (NCBI taxonomy): domain Eukaryota; kingdom Metazoa; phylum Arthropoda; class Insecta; order Mantodea; family Metallyticidae; genus Metallyticus; species Metallyticus violacea. The sequence goes on from CM060830.1 coordinate 4,768,155, forward strand.
ATGGCACATTCCATGCTGTTTGATTTCATCCCCTTGATTTGTGGAGAGGCTCAAAAGGAGAAGGGAATTGTTTCGTGCCTCAATGCTGCACCAGTTTCAGATGTGTAAAGAGGGAGGAAGAAAGATGCCCCTGAAAAATTATACTTAAGCTATGCTAGTAATTGCCTTTGCTTTTCACTCATCACCAATTCTAAGAATATGCACTGCTGTGAAGCAAATGTGATGATTTAATGACCAAATTTTAAAGGCAAGCATTACTGAGTCTAAAAATGAACCAAAAAATGGAGGGGAGAAATTAAAAAGGTGTGTACAATAAATAGAACAAAACAAGAAAGAAGGAAATACCACACATAATTAGTCATAACAGAAGTCAGTTAGGGAATTTTATCTACATTGCTCTACAGCTTTACAATGGATTATCAGAAAGAAATATTTGTACTGCATAAATGGAAACTCTCTTTCAAAAAGTTCCTATAGAGTAATGCTTTTATAGCAAATTTGTTTTATGTAAATATTTGGTGTAAGTAATTCTGTTACTATTTATGAATGAAATTCATTATCAACTGCAATTTACTTTGTTATTATCTGAAAATTCAACTGTAACTTTTCATCAAATGGGTAGCCAGTCATAAATAGAATGTAAGACAAACAGAGTGCACCCTTCAACAAAAGAATGAGTTATTTCTTGAGTCTTCTTCTATTCATTACAGTGTATGGTTCACAAGGCATCCAGCAAAGTTGTGTAGCCACTGTGGTAGTTGTGCTATGTGGCAAGCAGTTTTTTATAAAAGGCTTTTAACATTTAATAAACAAAATAAAAGGTTCCTGTGCAATAAGATAATGCTTGGCAAATGTGACATGATCAAGTTGAAATATACCTGTAAACTCAGTTTTGTACTAAGAAACAACATATGACAGCCAGAAAGCTAATCTCATAATTATAAATTTGTTACTGAAGCACTAATTTTTCGTCTTGTAACCACCAACCATTAACCTTACCCTAAGTCCCCAAACTGTCTGCATCGGTCCTGGTGGTGTAGTGGTTACCATACTTCCTAAACCCAAGATCGCGGGTTCGAACCCGGCCAGGACCGATGGATTTTTTCCGGGGGGTAAAAATCCTTCCTTTCTGGCTTCCTTCGGAAGGGAAGAAGGGAAGTAAAGCCGTGGGTCCCGTGTCGTACATTTACGGCACGAAAAAGAACCTCAAGCCTGAAAGAGAGGCCCCTGAGTAAAGTTTGTCAGTCGTTTCATGCCCTGAGTTGAATGGGACGCTGATGACATGAGATGTTAAAGAGCGTCCTTAAATAAACCAATCAAAAAAATAAAATACATAAACACCTGTCTGCCCAGTCTGTGCATTACTTATACAGCCAAAATTTCCTCCTATGACAATTGCACCCCCACCATTGCAGATATAAGACTGTACAACATAGCAGAAATTCTAGAAGTATTTAAGTGGGCAGATGGGTAAAAATGAATTCGCAATTAATTATATACGCACACTATAAACCTAACCTAGTGTGCATCCCAGAAAATGGTGGATCCAGTGGTTTGATGCAGCTTGCTGTGGCAATACTTGTCTCCTTTTTGTAAGTATAAAGTATAGCAGATTGTGTGCTAGGGCTAGGTTAGCAAAATTGTGATAGAGGCAAACCTGCTTTAACTACAGCAGAACCATCTGGAAGGTATGTGTAGTATTGTCTAGAGGCAGAATTCACAAGCTGGACTTGGATGCAATGGCATGAAGAATTAGCAGGTAGATAAATGACAAGTGAGCACAGGAAAATATGCACTTTTGATCAAAAAAGAAAACACAATTTTTTTCTGTAGTATTAAAAATATTTTAAATGCACATAGTGTGTCATATATGTGTGAAATGTGTATCCCTAACATATAGGAAAGTGCAGTAAATGTATTTTATTTCAAGCACTGATCTTATTGCAGATGATTCAAATAAAATATCAAACTCTCTAATGCTTTCAAGAAAAATTATATCTACTGAAACTGCATTACTTCATTTCATAGACAATGTTTTAAAAGTCATGATAAACAAAATAAGACTGATTGCAACAAGAACCTAAGTGACTGATGAACTATTCGGGACAATTAGTCCAAATTGCAAATTATTACCCAACTTTTAACCATTAGAGCACTGATTTTGTAGTTTAGGTGTGCTTTACGGAAATATTACATATAAATACAAACATACCTAATTCTGTTAATTTGAAACTCTGTTATCTGTACATAGCAATTTAAATTACCGCGTGCAAAAGTGGCATATGTACTGGATGAACTATTCGGAAGTTACCAAAAACTGCAGTTTTTTTACTTTAACTATATGTTTCAAATGAAAGAACAACTAGTTTCAAATGAATGAATAATTAAACAACTATTACTGTGCCCTCTTTCGGTTTAATGATCATGCTTTGTTTCATAAGCTGACAATTGTTTAACCTTAATTTAGTATTTCAGTTTTGACTCGTAATATCTGATGGATTATGTTACTGCATGGATGAAAAAGGAAATCATGCAAATTTGTGAACTATATGGATGTTATATGTTTAAAATAGCTCAATTCATTGCAATAGAGCTACAAGGTAAACAATACACTTCGTACTCACCAGTGCAAGATTTGTGGTGCCAAATATACATCAACAAACCACTAATCGCTAACAAATGTATTCCATCCCCTAAGTACATCTGCCATCTATAAAACATCTTTCTTCGTCTGAGCAAGAAATTAAATAATTTGCCGTGCACACTACTACTAGTGCGTTCTTTTCTTACTCTTCTCTGCAAGTCTGCACTTGCCACTTCCGTCAATTATGACGTTTCTACAGGTATCCAACTATAGAAACTCAGAATACACTAAAGAGTCGGCAAAACTCCGCTAAATTTAGCTAGTTTATACATGCGAAATAATTATTAAGATTGATTTACATTGCATTGCATTGGGTTCTTGTACTATATATGTACTGCAGAACGTGTGGAAAAGTAAATTTGTACAAGTTATATTAATGCTATCTTTATGGGAATTAAAGATGTTTTAAGTATATAAATACACTTGCTAAAACCCGGCAAGGATCGATGGATTTTTTCGGGCGTAAAAATTCTAAGCATGGATTTCTTCGGAAGGAAAGTAAAGCCGTGGGTTCCGTGTCGTACATTTACGGCACGAAAAAGAACCTCAAGCCTGAAAGAAGAGGCCTCTGAGCTAAATTTGTCGGCCGTTTCACGCCCGGAATTGAATGGATCTGATGACCAAAAACAAAAAAAAAAAAAAATCACGACCGGTGTCAATTACATGAACTTAGTCTTACGGACTCTAAGGCTGTGGATCAATGGGTTTCTCCTGCTGCATCTTCCCAGACCTTTGGTCCAGGACATCTTCAGTGGTTTGTAAATGTTAACTTCTTGGAGATGAGGCAATGACGTCATGGACGAAAGGTCTGAGAGGATGGAGCAGCAGAATCTCTTTGGACCACGGCCTTACAGGCTGGAAAACTCAGTTCATATAACTTATGTTGTATAAATACACATTTTTTGTAATATATATAAAATATTTAAACTGCAATACAGGAAGATAAAATATACTTGCCTCGTAGACCCAAGATCACGGGCTCAATCCTGGTCAGGATTGATGAATTTTTTCAGGGATAAAAATTCTTAGTGCCTCCAGAAGTCAAAGAAAGCCGTGGGTACCATGTTCATAAATTTACAGCAATTAGTAGTATGCTTAAAGTGTCCCAAAGGAGGTGATCTTGCCCGCAGACAGAGCAACACGAAAGTTGGGACTCCCTAGATGTTTCCATTGGATGGAATGAACTTTCTTCTCTGCTAGTGACCATGACTCGTCATCATCCACCAGCTTTTGCAAATAAAAAAAAAAATCTATATATTCATTATGTTTTTCCAGTAGCGAACGATAGACTTCAAACCTTTTGTCCTTCTGTGCCTGTATCATGTTCCGTGGAACCCAAGTGTACACATCCTTTTCATATTCAAATCGTCGTGAATAATGGTGAGGGTTGTCTGACATTTCAGCTCATAAAAGGTTCTGTGACAATCAGTCATAATCAATTCAAGCACATCAATTATCCTAGGAGACCGTGATGTTAACGGACGATCAGTACTCACATTCTTGTATGCCTTTTACCTGCTGCTGGCTAACCCATTGACCCAGTTGTAAACTTTGGGGGGGGGGGGGAGGCGGTGTTTAACGCCCTTTTTACTGCTGAGGCACCACAGGCAGTGGACATTGATGATATATGAGATGAAATTATAAACTGGGAAATCATTTTTGTAATTTTTTTAAAGGTAGGAAGCGTTCCAGGCCTAAGTTTAGGGTACCTGCCTTCCATTTGGCATTTATGACTGAGAAAAATCTAGAAAAAAGCTCAGTCAAAGAGGACGGTCCTGGTGGGAATCGAACCCCAGACCTCCCGCTAAAAAGTCCGCGCCTTAACGACCTCGGCCACCCGTGGCGGTACACACAGTCTCCTGTGTAGGAGTTTCTTGACTATATGTCACATTCAACATTAATGAATTTCTGACATTTTGACGCCTTCCATAGAAACCATTCATCTTGTCCACGTCTTTCTCTATTTGATAACAAACGAACCTTCATCTTTTTATACACACTTGGCTTACCGCGTTCTAGCGTCTGTATGGCATATTTGTAAAATGCTGCTATTGTAAACCATTTCCGAACATCAATTCTAGATTGCAAGCTTCTAGAATCTTAATAACCATTATGCTTGGCTGAATATGTATAACAGAAAGAGAGAATTGAATAAATTTGTTTTAGTAATGCATTTAGTTAAACAATTAAAAACTAATTCTCCTGGTTTTCCAGCAATAAACTAATCGACAGCATGAATCATTTTTCTTGAACTTGCAGGATTTTTTTAAAATAGAGTTTAATTATTGAGGCATCACAGGCTGTGGGTACTGATAATACATGAGATTAATGATAAATTGGGGAAGCATATTTTTTAAAGGAAGGAAGCATTTCAAACCAAAGTTTAGGGGTCCTTCCTGGCATTTGCCATTTATGAGGACTGAGGAAAACCTAGAAAAAACATTAGTCAGGGAGGATAGTGCTGGTGGAAATTGGACCCCAGACCCCCCATTCATGGTTCCCACCTTAATAACCTTGCACCTGTGGTTGAGAATCTGCAGGATGAAGTCTGTCTCTACAGAAAGCATTATATACTTCCTATGTTTGACTCAAATGAATACTTTGAACTGGTTTACCCAGTATTTTAATTTCAATTTTCCCTTCCAAAGAAAAAGACTTAGAATGTAGGTTTTGTAATGTGTTCATTTTCTTCACCTTCAATTAACAGAAAATGAAAGCAAGCACTTCACAAATTCATATGAAACTGTCATTTAGTCACGGCCAACTACTAACAAAATGATTGATAATAATACAGGAGATTTTGGTGAGGTACATGAAATATTTTACCAAAATATGAAAAATATAGAAATGGAGCATTAATATGATTGTTGACTATTGCTGGATATTAAAAAGGAATTGCTCTGAACATTCAAGGTCAAAAAGAAGGAAATTTGAACTGCATTATTGAGGTAACATTAAGCATGTGATTGTTAATAGTTTATAGCAAATTGTAGCATAGTTTTTTCTTATAAAATAGTTATGGAAAATAATTTTCAGAACATTTCACAAAGTTATAACTTCATTTCTAGGTAGCAATTAATTTATTGCCATTTAATTCATATGTTTAAGATTTGTATGAAAACTTGACATGTAGGGAAAAATTGGAGATTATTTTCAAATTCATCTCAAAAAAGGGATTAAGAATTGCAGAACAGATGCAAAACAATTGGAGATTATTTTCAAATTCATCTCAAAAAGGGATTAAGAATTGCAGAACAGATGCAAAATAATGGAAAACAAGTTTTAAAATGCATTATCAGTGCACTGGTATGCATTGGATTTATTGTTTGAAAAAAAAAATAGTGCTTCTGAATCATAATTTCATGCCAATTACAAAAATGAAATAGTTTTCATGTACCATGTCAAAATTGTTCACAATTCTAAATTTATGTTAATATTTTTCATAATACAAGTATACTGATACTATTTCTCCAATATTCAGATTTATTAAAAAATTATTTGCAAGACACAACAATTAAAATGTGAAAAAAACATGCATTTTTAGTAGAGAGTAAAGTCTATTATTACCATATCCACCCTTTAAGCAGCTTAAAAAGTGTGGGTATGATGCCTGTCTTGATTATCCAACTTCATCTATAGAATTTAAAGCACACATGTTTTTAGTACAAAATTTATGGAAGGAAATGTTTACCCTTTTAAGAACTTGCTATTGAAACAAACCAAGAGGGGGCTAAATGACAAGATTGCACTGAGAGATTTATGGGAGTGTGGGTGCCTGTAAGACAATACATTTAAAAACAGACCTCCCTTTAAAACTTGTTTTTTTGTAACCTAGAGGCTCAGTCTTCTGTTGCTGTCATGTTAAAGTGAAGAGTGTCAGCAATTATTCAAAAGAGTACAGAATATTGTTTTATTTTACAGAAATGTTGAAACATTGGTGTGTAAATGACCCAACTTTGTTTTGTTATATATGTGGGTCATATACATTAGTAAAACTAAGATAGAATATAACAGCTTTCATTATGAACACTTATTTTGAGTACTTTGGCATTAAATTAGGAGATCAGGACAAACCATAGTGTCCTCATAAAGTTAGTCACAGTTGCCTAGAAGAGTTGAGGGGATGGAACCTACAAATCATGGAGATGATTGTTATTTTTGTATAATTAAGATAGCTGGACATACTGCTAAAAGAAAGAAAGATATTCATATACCCTAACATTCATTCTGCCATTCGGTCCATATCTCATGGTCCTGATATATCTCTTCCTATACCCTCTTAATCAAATGTGTCGCCATCTACATCCAATAGCACTGAAACTGAATCTCCAGAAGATAATGCTTATGAATCAGAAAGGCATGGTGATAAATGCTTTAATCAAACTGAACTTAATGATTTAGTGAGGAATTTATATTTGCCTAAAGTTTCAACATTCTAGATTGAAAGATGAGAGACTATTGCCTCATGATACAGGGTATCATGAGAAGGAACTTGTCCCTTTTTTCTCTGAAAAAGAAAATTTAGCATATTGCTGGAATATCCCTGCTGTTTTAAATTTTATGACTTAAACTATAATCCTTAAAAGTAGCGACTGTTCATAGATTCAAGTCAGAAAAGTCTTAAAAGGCATTTTGCTTCATAATGGAAATATCTGCTAATATTTTAAAGGAGATATATGAAAATGTAAAACTTTTGGTTTGAAAACTGCAGTATGAAATTCATGTGGAGATTTCAAAATTATTGGAATATTACTGGGTTAGCAGGTTAGTTTCACAAAATATTCTTGTTTCCTATGTGAATAGGAAAGCACAGATAAGTCAGAACCAGTGGCTACTTAGGAATAAGTTTACCTGGGTGAAAAAAGTATAAGGAGTGAGCTTTTAATCGATCCCTCAAAAGTATTGTTGCCTCCTCTGCATGTGAAATTAGGTTTAATGAAAAAATTTGTGAAAGCCCTAGATAAAGACAGTGAGTGCTTTCAATAATTTTGAGTTCAATTTCCCTCATTAACCTATGAAAAAAAGCTGGTATATTTATTGGCCCATAGATTTGAAACTTGATGATGGACAAACAATTTGAGAATAATATGAGTGGAGATGTAAAGTATGCCTAGATTACATTCAGAAATATTTTTAATTTCCTTGGGAATAAAAAGCACCCAAATTATGTTAACATAGTGAAAGTGATGTAACAAAGTTTTAAAAAGATTGGTTGTAACTTGAATGTCAAAGTATATTTTTTTCACTTCCACATAAATTACTTTCCTGATCCATTATTGGTGTTCAAGAGTGTCTGCATCACAATATTGTTACTTCAAGTGAATAGCGCTGGATACTAAAAAATTGTAAATTACCCGCATTTAATGTGTATATAACAGTGTTTCCCTTAATATAAAAAGATAGAGATGTAGATAGCCTATTGGGTTCCTTAAAGAGCAAAGACCTCCTAGTGCACTCACCTCTCACTGCACTACTTGCACTATTTGCTTCTTGAGAGATTTCCATTTATCTCTTCCTCTTACTACTCTGGACCAATCTGAACCTGCATGTTCCTAAGAGATCTGTTTATCTTCTCCTGGGTCTGCTTTGTGTTCTTTTTTCTATCCGAGGGTCCCGGATGGAGATCTATTGTCCTGCATTATTGCAATTTGGCTGCCCCATTGCCATTTGGTTCTGGTAGCTAGTTGTGCGATGTCTGTTATCTGAGATAACTGGTTTATTGCTAATCTAGGTATTTTCTCCTTCAAAGTTATTCCCAGGATCTTGCATTGTATTTTTGTTTGGCATATTTGAATTTTGTTCTTTAGTTTTTTTGTTAGTAGTCATGTCTGGCACCCATAGAATAATACAGGATATACACAGGTTTCAAGCATCTGGAATCTGATTTTCTTAGTTAGTGTATGGTCCCACAGTATAAACTTAAGAGCCCAAAATGTTCTCCAGTTTAATGAGAGTCTTCTTTGTAATTTTTCTTTCATTTTATCTTGAAAGAAAATCTGTTATCCTAGTATGCGTATATTCGTTCACATATGTGAGGACTATTCCATCTATATGTATTAGAGTTTTGGGTCCTTTGATATTAACTGTTATCTTCAGTTTGTTTAGTGAGAGCCCTGCATTTGCTATGCTTGCAAAATTGTTACTGCCGTTTATGTTGATTCCAAAATTATTGCACCAGCTCATTGCCCTGAATATATATACTGCATTATACAGCTGATGAGTTTGGTAAAGATTGGATCGTCTTTGTGAACTTCTTTTTCTAGTTGGAAATGGTTGTCCTTCTTCTGTTTTCACCTTTGTGAAATTTGGCTGTAAATTTTGTGTAGGATACGAATGAATAAGTGACATTGCAATGTGACAAGTCATCCATTTACAATCATTTTTAATTGACTTCCTTGCTAACTCCAATGCCACGATTCCTTGTCCTGCCAGAAATAGTAGTATGCCTAATGTTCAAGTGAGTCAAAGGCCTTGCTATAGTCAATAAAGGTGAGATATAGTGTCATGGTATTCCTTTGTTTTCTCTATCAGCTTAAAGTTTGGAGATGGTCTAATCTTGTATGGAAACTGCTTGTTCTGATGGTTGATTTTCATCCAGAGTCTTTGTTATTCTTCTAATTAAGATTTTCATAAACAATTTATATATATATTTTACATCAGACGTATAGGTCTGTAGTTGCTTATGTATTCTCTAGTACCTTTTTTGTGCCGAACTGTGCTGGCTTTCCATTGTTTAGGTATGCCCTCTATTTCTAGAATTGCATTGAAGATTTTGATAATTAACCATTAATATACTACATTACTAAAATTATCTAATAGTCTTTTAAAATATTTCACTCAATTTTGTACCCAACAACTTATTAACTGGAGGCTTTCCTGGAAAAGCATGTGATAAAAGGTGATATTTCTGGTGGTGCATGGGCATAGTGACTCTTATGGGCAAGGGGCTCCTACTATTTTCTCTCACTTCCATAGGTCAAAATACTTTACAAGCTCATCAAGGTATTGTTTTGCAGACATACTGTACAGATAATAATCGCAAATATAAGTCTTCTTACAGACCGTGCTGCTGTTTTTCTTTTATGCATAAAAACACATTAAGCAATAATTACATAAAATACAATGTTGATATTTTTGGGAGGAGCCACCTCTGCTAAAGCTTAAAAATGGCAAGATTGGAAGGTTTATAGCTGAGAAGGGATAAAGTTTGCAGGTATGTTGACACAGTAAATAAAAGGAAATTACTCTACAAAGCCTTAAAATGTCACAGTAAATATTTTAGCAATTCACATACATAATACAAGTTTTACAATTTTCCCATCCTGGTAACTAACAACAACGTTTTACATATAGAAATGAAAACTACAATAGATGATGATACAGAGAACATGTGAGCAATGGTGATGGAAACAAACTCTCACACATCAAGCACACACATACTCAGAAATGATTAACTCTATATTTAAGGTGGAATGTTGCTTTTGGGGAAGCACTTAGGTAAACAACAATAATTATAACCTAAACCTTTATGAACAATAATAATAATATTGAATACTTACATTGGTAACACATTTTAGATTTGGATTTTAAGCACTAAACCTTCAGGAAGCCACTGATTTTATTTTCGATAACAGAAACGCAATATTTAATCTTGCGAGTATATCTTACATAACATATAATGGTTCCTAGTACATCTGTCGCTAGGAACTTTCTCCTCCCTCGTCATGAGGGAAAGTTTACAAAATACAGTAGCCTGAATTTTATTGTTTGCTTTTGTTGGATGCCTATGGGTACTCCAACATGCTATGAGCACTTATCAATTAACGAAAAGTTGGAAAGGTAACTAAACAGAAGCATATCACCTAAGACAAATGTCTTAAAGACTGCATAGTGCATCCTGAATTATTTTAAAAAGGCACACTGTTTTTATTAAATGGGAACTCAAATAACTGGCTTTTCAAACATACTATTGGTTCAAAATACATGATTACTGACAGAATAAGGTTTCCATCTATTATTATATTATTATAATTATTATTATTATTTTTATTATTATTATTAACAGTAATAGTAAATTATTTATTTTATTTATGGCTAAGCTGCATACATATGCATTAACATAATAAAATACAACATTTGTACTTCCATTTAAAACAATCAAAAGAATTAATACTTGTGTGATATGAAATTCTAGGCTCCTTGTTATATATGAATCAGAACTGGATTTTTCTTCCATTGAGGCACATTGAATTTTACTAATGTGTACAGCAAATGAAAGCATTTTGATCTTGCTGTGCTACAGGATAAAATTATAAACAACACAAATCATCATTTCTAGAACAGCTTTTCTCACACTGAAATTGAAAAACAAATTGTTCAAAAAAATTAGAACAATTTTTTTTTTATAAAATTAGACCAGATCCATGGTCTAATGGTTAGCTTTTCAGGCTACTACTTCTGAGTTGCTGGGTTTTATTACTGGATATATCATTGGGGTTTATCCTTGACTAGGTAGATCCGTATAACACCTATTGTCTAGTTAGGATAGGTTTCAATAGGTTAAAGGACTCGCCTGACATAACATAATTATATTACCTTTATCAGCATCCCCATTGGGTTAAATTTTTACTTAATTGTTAGCTTTAATAAATGACAATTTGTTTTGTGACAAGTTACTATATTGTATTTGTCATATGTGACATATTTGTAAGTTACATGAAACAATTAGTTGTCACTATATAATAACAAACTGTCACAAATGTCATATTTGTCAATTTTTATGAAACAGGGCACAGGAGGATGGAGGCCATAAGGGCAAAGAAATGCTTTTTTTGTATGTGTGTCCATATGTGAAGGAAAAGATGTCCTTCAATATCTGTGCAATTGATTCAAGTTCTCACAATTACAATTTAGATAAGCACATACTTTATAAACTTTATAACAGGAGATGTCCACAAATATCTGGTAACTAACTAAAAATGTTAATTGGAACTTGTACAGTGAAGATAATTAAGATTTTTGCATGATTGAATCAAACTATACTTGCTCCACTTACTTGTTTATAATATGCAGAGTTTTGCTGATGATGAGAACAAAGGGTTCTGCATATTAGTGGAGCAAGGGTAGTTTGATCTCTATCTGGTAACTATTTACATCATACATATCAGTTTATCTTCCAAAATTGAATCCTGATATTTTCTTTAAGTTTTTCTAATGTATGGGGATTTATTCTATATGCTTTATTTCTCATTAATGAAATAAAGCAAGAACTTCACAAAGTCTCTTCAAAATAAAGGTTCATCTTATATTCAAGGTGGCTTATATTTGAGTAAATACAGTATATATTAGTCTTCTTCTGATTTGACACTACAGCTCGGAGTGAGCTCTGACCTGCTATGACAATCTCTGCTTCCTCTACTTCCATCTTACGACTTCACTGATAGAGGGCAGTAATGCAGGGGGACATGTGATCAGCATGCCGGCCAGTTACCTATCACGCAGCTTTCATGATCAAAGAATGCCACCTCTCCATCAAGGAACTTCCTATATTTCCTCACAAGGCTGGAATGACCCCATTACAGATCTCCTTAACTTATAAACATTCTAAGTAGGTACCCAGCCAGTATTCAGCAAGTTAACCACTAGACCAAGGAGGTGGTCAGTGTATATTAGTGTGTGTGATAAAAATTAAAGAGAAGGGATTACCTGGTTTTGTTTAGGAGCATGGACTTTGAATAACAGTAGAGGAATGGTTCAGGATATCTGTCCTATTTGTGGAGGGAGGAATGCAATACTATCTTGTTTGACTGCAAAGGGAGCAATAATTGCAGAATAAGTTTATTGGGGAGAAATGTTTGAGGAAGATCTTTAATCATAAGAGGCAAAAATAATCTTGGAAAGTTATGTTAAAATATACATGGTTCAAAAGAATCAAATGATGGAAGATGTCACTAGATTAGCAAGTATACTACCAACATCAAACTTATGGCTATATCAGGTATTTCTAGTCCTCTAGTTTCCAGTATGTAATCAATGATTAACCATGCATTTCAGCTTGTTGGAATTTATTTTGCTAAAAGATTTATTGTATCTTATTTCTTGTTGTATTCTTTGATATGTTGAGATGTGCTATAAGGGTCAGAATCTATTTTACTTAGTATTTAATAAAGTATTTAGTCATAATGAATAAATGTTTCATATTTTACAAAAAATTAATTATTTCATCATACTGTATAAATTATCTTCAATTACACATCCCTTTAACAAACAAACAAACAAACAAACAAAAAAAAACTGTTCCTCTAATTATTTTGAGCAGAGAATACTTCATGCCTGTTATTTATTTATTTGATTTATTTACAGATGCTTTTAACTTCTCAGATTATTAGCATCCCATTCAATTAAGGTGTGAAAAGGCCGATAAATTTTGCTCAGATGCCTCTTATTTTAGGCTTGAGATTCTTTTATGTACATGCTTGTTAATGACGATTAACAAATTGCAATAAGCTTTTTTACAAACATAAATTATTTTGGTTGCGAGAAACACTGTTCTGAAATGCACTGTACCACAGACATGTGGTAATGTAATTCATTCTCTTGCTTATGTTAAGTCTTTCATTCACATCTGTCTTTTTTAACATCACATTTATATTTATACTTAAATTGGTTCCCAACATCTACATATGAATGTATATCTCAAAATACAAAATATTGAAACTCTATTTCAATATCAGCATGCCCTTAAAGGTTATAACTAATCTAAAAAGTGATCCTCAATGAGATGAAAAGTAAATACTTAATCTGCAGAAAAAAGTGCAGTCTTCTGTTATCAACATGTAAATCTGAAATTCTTTTTTTTTTCTTTTTTCTTTTTTTCCCCATACACTATAATGCTATAACATTATTTATTTTTAAGATTATCAAAAATTGCAGTCTATGAAGACTTTTTTCTTCAAGTGGTTTTTAAATAAAAATTCACCAATTACTATTTATTTACTCTTTAAATATATATGAGGGCTTTAAACAATCAACTGTTTTAATTAATGGGCACAATTTCTTTATAATTGGTTCAATGTGCACAGCCCAGAAACAAGTCTGTTACATTCATTATCAGTAAATTGATAGCTATGTCATCTGAATAAACTAATTTTAAATAATTCTTCTTTTTTACAATACCATAAACATGTGCTAGTATCAGTTACCCATAAACTTTCAATTTCAATGAAAGAGCATATTTTTAGAAAGAAAAATGGTAAAGGAACAAGGGTTGCAATGAATACCTCATACAAACTCACCTAGAGATGTATGCAGGCACTCCTTTAGAACAGACAACTAAGTAGTTATTATTAAAATTTTTCATTACCAGGCTATTTTGCTTAGACTGAGGTTTAAAATTAATTTTAAAATTTTGAGGAAAGAACCTTCGCTCACCGCAGAACATAAGAAGACACTGGTTCTGCAACATGGATGGCAATTTTGTAATCTAGCCATATGGGAAAGAAAAACTACATATTTTCAACCTGAATATACAATTATTAAGCAGTGGTGGCTTGTGCTCAAGAGTACATGCCCTACCTTCCATTTTGAACCGTAACTACATTTAAATAATTTCTGTATAAATTGCTAACTCAAAAAAGATTATAGAATTTCATAGATACAAATGCTGAAAGCTTCAGCAGTTGCATTGTTGTATACAAGAGAACTGCAAGATTTAAATGGCTTGTGCAAATGCAGACAACTTGATGTGTGTATGTGTGAAGAGAATGGACCACGACAATTTTCCTTATGTCCAGACTTAGAAGAACCGAATGCTTTAATTTACAGGGAGTTGTTATGAAGATGGTGGGCAAGGGGATGAGAGGGGTGTCATAGTGAAGTTTCATGAAAGGCACATAGCATCTGTGGACTTTCCTTGCACATGTGCACTGAGTCTGTCCTCCCTATTGTAGCACTGCAAGAGGAGCTTCCTTAAGCATTTTGTTGTGAATTCAATGCTATTACTTCCCATCAGCTGTTTGCTCTTTCACACCAGTAGCTTATGAGGAATCTTAACTATAATAAACTCTTTCTATATAAAGGCAACCCAACTAACATATCCTTAAATATTTTGTTTTAAAAAGAACCACCATTATAATAAATAAAGAGTTAATTTGAATGATTAGTGAGAGGAGGCTTATGAGATTAAATTGACAATTTTGGCACTTCAGCTTATCATCAATTTGTTGAACATACGAGAGCTGAGAAGCCAGTATGGCCTATTTATTGCATCCTTTATCTTTACATTTTACTATTGTTTTAATACATTATCACAGAAAAATAAACAAGAGCAAACAAACATACACACAGTGATGTTCCAGACAGTAATGTTGTTTAAATATACTGCTGCAATAACTATTTATATTTATTACTGACATTAATTCTTGTCTGAACAAGAGTATGTAACGAAACTATTAACAAAGATCTGAAATGCAGAGGAACTTAAATGAAGGTGAATTATTTATTTTAGTAAATATATAGTGAATACTTTATGTCAAATAAAAACTGAATGTCAGAACATAAAATTACTTTTATTTTTTGAGAAAAGTGAAAGTGTTGTGTCTTTTTTTTCTTGACAGTATATTTTTGTAGATCAGAGTAATAAAATCATGTTCATTATAAGTGAAGTTTGTAATGTAATAGTATATCCAAGTGGAATATACTAGGATAGGTAGATAAGTACATTACTTATTGATGTGGGGTACTACATGTTTGAATGAGGCACATGAGGCTATTGCCACTAGATGGCAACATTCCCATGACAATTGCTGACATATGACACAAGACAATTAAAGTTTACAATAGCAAAACAGCAGTTGCAGATGATGGCACCTCTGAGTGAGTGTATAATCCTCAAGTATTGTGTGATTTTTTTGGGCAAAAGGTATGGAATCAAAGAAATATTCATAAAGTAATGTTTCCCATATATGGTGAGAAGTGCCTGTAATTCAAGCTGTTTACAATTAGAAGGCGAAGTTCTCTGAAGGGTGGACACAGCTTTGCCTGACCAACAGAGACTGCCACAGAGGCAAATTTGCAATGAGTTGAAGATTTAATCCGAGCAGAAGAAAAGTAACTATAGACATTATAGCTGCTGCTATTGGTTGTTCATTGGCATGGTCTACTTCATAATGCTTGACAGGTTGGATTTTCACAAAGTCTGTACTTGATTAGTGTCATGCATGCTGACCCCACAACATACAATGCAAAAAAATGGATCTGACATTACAGCATTACCATTATAAAAGGGACACAATGTGCTAGCTCACAGGTGATGTGTCTTGAGTTCACCATTACTAACACAAGATAAAGCATTGCCTGTGAAAAAAGTTTAAAGTGACACATCTGCTGGGAAGAAAATGCTCATAGTTTTCTGGGATCAGGAATACATACTGCTCATTGCTTTCCAAGTCTTAAGGACAATGTAAATGCCAACTGCTAATGTAATATGCTTAGAAAACTTTGCTAAGGCATTCAACAGAAACGACCAAGATTACTCACCAATGGCACGTAGCTCTTGCATGACAATGCATATCCTAATATTGTCAACAAGACAAATGAAATGCTGCGAAATTTCAATAGGAAAGTTCTTGAGCATCCTCTGTATAGCCCAACCTTGTTGCAAGAAATTACTATTTGTTTGGCCCTCCTAAACATAATTTTTCATGAGAACATTTCTCAAAGAATTTTATGCTGCTGCATTTCAAGAGTTTATAAAATGATGGGTGAAGTATTAATAGTATTTATTATTTTTTCATATTTAATGCCTGTTTCTACTGCTGAGGCCCCACGGGGGAGATCATCTCAATGTACAGGAAAATTATGCTGAGAAATAAAATTATTTTTCAAAACAGTACTCTTATTTGTTTAATTTCTATAACCATTTGTAACTTTCTTGATGAATGACTTACTCATATATTATTGATTCGCTGGCAATAGTGTCTAGTGTCTAAGTCACATAATACTGCATATTTTCTTTGACTACTTAAATGGCATTCACCATTTCCATATTTACTATGAAAATAGAAAACAATAGCACAATTCCATGGTTTGTTGCAAGGGATTTGGTTCTCTAGGACATGAGGTTTATAGAAAATCTATGCATATTTCAACACATGATCTAACCATCACTTAATTAAGACTTTACAAACCTGGGGGACTAAAAGTCTAGGTTAATCATCTCCAGAGAGACTGGTAAGCCAAATTAATAGGGCCTGAAAACCTTTAACAACTCTATCTATACAGGACCAGGACCATATAAACTAGTCATTTGTAGAAGAGCTATGGTATGTAATGCTTGGGTTTTGAAAAAATTGGGCATTAAAAACCACTTTTCACCCACAACAAAAATAGGTCGAAAGTGTATTCTATGAAATACTCGAGGGATATTCTCATCTTTACTGGAATATATAAAGTACCAGGCAATAGTGGAAAAGAATATAATTATATGACCGGGAGATCACAAGCAACATTTGCATTTCATATGCAAACTGAGTCTTCCGGGCTATAAAGCCATGGTCCAATGGGATTCTTCTTCATCTTCTCAAATGTTTCACACACAACTGCAGTGGACATTATCGGTAGTGTGCTCAGTGTAATCTTCTTAAAGACGAGGCAGTGAATGACTCCTTAATGGGCTTTGTAATAGTATATATATATATATAATGGGACTGAGTCCTGATTGGTTTGCTTGATTGGAGAGGAAGGGTTGGATCAGAGCTGGAGCTCATGGGTGTTTTGATTGATTCATGTAATTTCTTTATCTTTGTATTTTCTAAAGTCATGCTGATTGCAGTTTTTGAGCATCCTTTTTTTCTGTTAAAGTAGTTACTATACTTATAAATTTCAATTGCCTCTTGATATAAGAGGATGATCAGATGTTGAGGCTAGTATGACACTATCTTGAAAACCAATTACATGCTCTCCATTAGCTAGCAGAGTATGCTCAGTGATTGCTGATTTATCCATCTGGCCTAGGTGACAGTGTCTCTTATGTTCTGAAAGACATTTGTTAATGCTGCGTTGTGTGGTATCAATATAAACTGCACCACATGAGAATGGTATTCTATACACACTAATTGAGGCAATAGTTTCCTTGTCCTTTTTGCGGTAGAATGTATTTCTTAACTTTTTTGTAGGTTTAAAAACCTGTCTCTACATTGTGTCTGTAATGTTTTTTCAGAAACAGAAGAAAGGCTGTGCCCTTCTTCTTGAACCGTGTGTCAATCTGTTCCACAAGCAACTCCAATACATATACCACCACAATTTCCATTACAAATCAGTCACTGCTAATCTTCAAGAAGATTACGTTGAGAACACCACTGATGATGTCCACTGCAGTCATGGAGAAAGCATTTAGGAAGATGGAGAAGAATTCCACTGAACCACGGCCTTACAGCCCTGAAGACTCAGTTTGCATAGTTGACAACGGCTATGAAAATCTACGTTCTGCAATTTACATCTTCTGACTAGAAGAGAGGTCTCAAAAACAGAACAGCATCCAGATAATATACACAAAGACAAAGGTTTTCAAATAAATAAGACATGGAACTGGAAACAATTACACCATGCTTGCACCACTCCAACCCCCTCCCACTCCCACAGCTCTATCCCTCTGCCTCTCCAGACACTTTCAGTTCACTGACAATGTTGGTTGTTGTAGCCAATAAAAGATTTGGTTTTAAGTTCATTTAAACCAATAGGAAAATAGCTCAGTAATGATACATTTTAATATTAACAATGCCAGCTGTGAAAGCCTTTAAGAATGTTAAAATTAAATTAGTTACTTTTCAGAAACAAATCTTTAAATATGCATCTGCAATTCAGAAATAAATTCCTTGTCATGTTATTGTTAAACAGAATATAATAATATGACAATTTCATGCATTTTTTTCTCACTTACAGTTCTTGATGCAAACGCCAAAAATAGAAATTCAAAATCACTGCAGCCACTCTCTGCAAGTTTGCATCACATATTTTCATCTTTCATATTTGCAAATGAAAACAATTCTATCAAAGCACTTAAACATGTCACATGAAAGATAAGTCAATGGTATATATTGAAACTTAAGTGATATTATTTTTAAGGCATGTGTTTTTTTCCCAGTAAATTAACCTGTAACTAACTGAATACAAATAACTGTTACTGCATTTTCCACTTATCTTCAAGAAGCCAGCAATTTCTGACACCTACACACACACACATATATATACACACACACACAGAAAAAAACTGGGAAAACTGTCTGTTTGCTCTGGAATGTTATGCACAGTTTACATTTGTGGAAAGCCAAGGAGCACGAAAACTCTTTACAAAAAAATCTTATCATGTTGTATGAAGTTCTACCCTCAAGACTGACTCACTTTTGGTGTGTAAGTTATCTGTTAATTCAAAATTCCTTTTTCCATGAATATAGAGCTACACAATAGTTCATCCACACAGAATTTGTGTATCATTTGCAAATGTCACTGTATATACCTGAGACAAAAAAAAAAAAAAAGGAATAACAACATGAACAACATAGCCATTGATGGAAAACAAACTATTTGGATACGCAAATTTTCAACCTGCTCCAACACTTTGCTGTTTTTCATACATTAAGTTCAATAATGCTTTCCTGGGCTGTGATACACAAGCTGCCAGTAGTTGTATGAAAAACTATTCAGAACACTTGCTGATCAAACAGTGATGTTATTTGAGTACCAACTCACTCACTTATCAGTACACAAAAGAAAAAACTTCCACATTTTATGTATACAGGACTACAGTTCTGAGTTAAATTAACAAGATTTTGTAGTAGAAGTGCTACTAGATATGATATGAGGCAAAAAAAAAAAGTAGGTTGTTGAAGTTATCTAAAGTCACAGTTATTTGAGCATCTTTTGCAGGTATCTGGGTATCTTTGCCCTCATTTTGCTGGCCCACTTAATTTTAGAGAAGAAACAGTGCAGAAAACTAGTGATAATGATTAAAACAAAACATTAAGAGTAAGATGCAAGTGGGATAGGAAAATTAATGAGCCTTTGTGACTTTCGTTCTCCAAGGAGGCACCCTCAGAATTAAGGAATGAGGTAAGGAAGATACACAAAAAGATCCCTGCTCAAAATTCTGGGTATATGGCTAAGCCAGTCCCCTTAGGCTTCATGGATTGATGGCTTTTAACTAGGCATAAGAATTTCTAAGTACTAAAACCAGAATGAAGTTATGTTGGTATACTGGGCTGCAAATAACAGGCGGAAGGGGTACAAAAGATCATAAGCTATACAACCTCCTCTCCCTTATGCATCACTCATCAGTTCTTATTTTATTACATTTGTAGGTTTTCTTGGCCAAAATCTTGAATTTTAACATGCTATTCTGGGCTTTTCAGCCATGGTCTAATGGTAAAATTATATTTATAGTGGCATAACATTTTGTCCGATACTGGCAGACATCTTCAGAGGAATAAAAAATGTCAACTAGATGCTAAGCAAGCTGACGTTTCTTAGAATCAATCACTTAGTGCATAGTTGACATTTTTATTCCTCTGCCAGTGTTGTAAGAAAGGTCACTACAAATATAATTTAACCATGGCCAAAAAGCCCAGAAAAACATATATATATTAATATTCTTATTTAACTGTTGAACACTGGATGATAGCTTATGTTCTTGCTTTGTTAGGTAGTTTGAGTTTATTTAACTTGATGCTAAGTGCTTAATAATTCCAATGTCTGTTTATAACTTTAAACTGAATGACAGCAGTTGTCAGCCATGTTACAAACTGGCAGTAAGTCATAATTAAAAAGTTGTATTTCATTGTATACACAGTTTAAATTTTACTTCTTAAGAGGTTTGCATAGTGAATGGTGTTATATTATTATGAGCACATTCATTTACTAAAAGTGAAGATTAATCATAAACTGGAGGTAGAGAATCTAGACGCAAGGAAAGAGATCCTAAAGGTGCTGAATAGAAAATGAAAAAATCATGAATCTCAAGGAAAGCTCAAAGAAAGTACTACAGTCAAAATTACCTTTTAAGATGAACAGTTACAAGTCGTCACACAAAAAGATCCTGAGGAAAGTTGAAAAAAACATTGAAAAGATCTAGCTCAAATTGAAGTTCTGATTTTTTTGTGGATTTGGTTTATTTACGGATGCTCTTTAACATCTCAAGTCATCAGCTTCACATTCAAATCAGGGCATGAAACGGCTGACAAATTTTGCTCAGAGGCCCTTTTTTTAGGCTTTACTTCCCTTCCAAAGGAAGCCATACTTAGTATTTTTACACCCAAAAAAATCCAGTGATGCTGGCTGGGTTTCAACCTGCGATCTTGGGTTTAGAAGGCAAGTATTGTTACCACTACACCACCACGACCGACTTGAAGTTCTGCGAGGGGGGGGGGAATCTTGCATTCAGCTCATGTTACAATATTTCACAGATTTACCAAAGAAAAATATGGCAGACAAAGAGAAAGAAGAAAAAGGATATTTCAGCTTTACTCAAGTACTTTGAAATACCCGAAGATGAGAGAGACTTTATGCTTATGTCCTAGAAGATAATTGAAGTCAAGTAAAAATGTTCAAAATTTAAACTATGGTATTTGTAGTTATTTACTTTGTTTAGTTAGATGCATCCATTGCTGTTTATGTTTAAATAAATATATTAAAAATTTAATAACTGTTCCATACCATTATAAAATATACCAAATAAATTAAAAAAATATATATACAAAGAAAATAAAACATATTTATTAGAATGTCCTTCACTTATCAACTTTTGAAAAATTTTCCCCAAATTAACGTTTTAATTTTAGGTTAAATCATTCTAAGAATGTTAACTATGGTATTTGTTCTTTTACCAATTAAATTTTATTAGTGAAAATATGGATTCACTATGTAAATTCATCCATTTTTTCCAGAAAAAAATAAAAACACATTTTTTGAAAAATCATGATTTTGTATCTGTTGAATTTTGGAAAATGTTCCTCAATTATAGCCAATTGGCCAGAAATTTCTTTATACACTGGCACATAAACGATATTGCTCCCTATACCAAAACTCTTGTTTGGAAGTAATTTTTAAGAATAAATTTACAATATTAAATTTAAAAATCAACTTTGTGTTGAAACAACTACACTGAAAAAATGATGTATTCTAGATTTGTCTAATGAGTAGATTCTGTACTACTGTATTCCACTTACCATTTAAGAGCCACTGCCCACATCATCAGCTCTCTATGCTGATACAGACAAAAGCTCGAGAAACATGTTCTTAGTAATTAAAACATTTTTTAAAAAAGAATTAAACTTGTTTTTTAAAAAATATATGGAACACAAGTAAGTGAAGCAATATGAGTGTTTAGTACGACACATATCACATGATTTTATTCATATGTTCTTAGTAGTTCATTGGTAAATAGGAGCACAAGAGTACAACAATCCACTCACTTGTCTATCTAGAAATGTATAAAATTCTTTTGTAATATTCATGATGTCCTTAAAAAATATTTTTAAATATTTAATGAAGCCTTTGTTACAACAAAAATTGGATTGCATTTATTTCTAGTGAAGATGGAGATAACAAAACACAAGAACATATCCAATGTCATGGCCTGTCTTGAGGGTTAAATTACGTAATCATTTAAAAACAGAAGTCCTAATAAAAATTGAGGAAAGGGTATAAGAATTTTCAGCTGGTCTTGTGATTATTTCATCAACATGTAAGAGAGGAACATTTTTTTCTTAATGGATGCCACTCAACCTCAACAAAAAGTTGCAAAGATTAACAATAGGAATCTTTGACTGTTTCAGGCATCAACATATGTGATAATGCTTGGATTTACCAAACCAAGCATCTGTGGTTCATTTGAGATGCCAGATAAATAGTCAGTAATCAAGAAGCATGGTGGCTGGTAAATCAGATGTCTGTCTACATAAGGTGCTTTCAAAAATCAAGCAGAGATGATCACAGAGCTGTGGGCATTTTGTTGCAACATAAGAATGCCTTTTCTTAAGAGAACCCTGCCTATAGTCTCAACTTAGCAGCATGTGAGTCCTTCCTAAAGGATCACCTGGAAGTGGCAATTTCCAGAATTGGTTTTCTGATTATCTTTGTCACATCATAAATAACTGTTACAAACTTTTGAAGCAGACTGTATGACTGTATGAGGGTGGTTCTAAAAGTTCCAAGCCTGACTCAGTGATGTCATGAAGATGACCAAATTACTACAATAGTTGTTGCATGAGTGTAGTCACTCATTTGTAATGTTAGTGTAAACAAACTAGTATTAACAATATCAATAAAATTGGAATATCAGCTGTGACAAATACTTCATTTTGAAGGATTTAATTTCCACAGAAATACAAAAGGAGTCAGATTCCACATTAAAGCATTCTTCCCCTTCATTTTCAACGGTTAAAAAATGGGATGCCAAATTTATGGTCATACTTACATTCAAGAAGGTGAAAGCTCAGGGCATCCCAAAACTGCTACGACTAATGAACTTGTGACAAAAATGCACAATGCCGTACTCAGTGATCGCCAATTGAAGATAAACAAGTTGATTGACATTCAAAGACATTGATAAGCCATGTCCACTACCTTTTACACAAATTTTTAAGTATGAGAAGGCTTTTGCTTGTCTTGTTTATTAATATGGACAAATATTCATTTGAATGAACATTTTGCAAGAGTATTTAGACTTGTTTAAATGCAATTCCAGTGAGTTTCTCTAACATTTCATAACAACAGATGAAACACACACCAGAGACAAAGGAGCTGCCCAAACAGTGGATGGCAAAGGGTGAAAGTGCACCAAAGAAAGCAAAAACTGTTTCATGTGTATGAAAACTCATGGTTCCGGCTTTCTGGGTCTTTTATGGTGCTGTGCTTGTAGACTATCTCCAGAAGGGCCGAATTGGGGAGTATTATACTACTCTACACTAAAGAATATGGAAATTTATTTGTTTTTGACAAATAAAAGAAATCACCACACTGAAAGGTTATAAAGGAGAGCAGATATATAAAAAATTTACATTACATCCATGGGCACACAAAATTTTTTTAAAGATGCCAACATTATTTTGGCTCCAGTGAATAAATGCAGTTTGAAAAACCTCCTAAAAACCAACACAGAGGACAAAATCCCACCAGGTAAAAAATCAGGCATTTAGGAAATTAGTTGCAAAGACTGCAATAATAAATATATAGGAAAAACAAAAAGGAACATTACCACACTGTTTAAGGAACACATGAGAAGCGTAAAATATAAACATATGAAAAATCTGCAGTAGCATACCATTTCTGGCACACACACACACAAAAAAAAAAAAAAAAAAAAAAAAAAAAAAAAAATTGAATTCCAAAATTAAAATTAACCAAAACTCTTAAAAGTTCTTCAAAAACCCTTAGAATTATCCGTGTGGGAAAACATATTCTTGAACGAAAACAAAGAAAATTTAGTTAATTTTGATCTTTCAAACAACAGCAACCACATCAAAAAGTTTATAAAATCCAAAGAGCAACATCTTAATACCACGCTGGAAAGCTCACAGTGGAACTGTGATGACGATGAAGGAAATTTGCCTTTGAAACATGTCTAAGCAAGTGGAGTAAAACTAGTGAAATTTGAGTGACTTCCTCATAAATAATCTGTTAAAACATGTTCTGACAAATTAATCAGTTAGTAAAGTATAATATCACCTAATACCAACTTCTTTATTGTATATAGAATTCCTGTTCCTATTCAAACCCCAGCTACCCATGCTGTTTCCTGTAAAAATAAGCTAGTTTTCTGTGTTCATTTTGTGTAACTCAAAATTTATCTAGTGGCCTGCATACTATTTATGGCAAGCTATAAGGCACATCTAGCTAAAGGTTAGTAAATCAATCATACTGAAGAAAAAAAGATCATAAGATTGTTTCAGTTTAGTAACTTAAGTATAATCTCTAATAAATGAGTAAGCTGGGACTCTTGATTTTACCAACAGGTGTGTCTACCTTTGAGCAATATCAGTTGCACCTTCAATCTCACACCTGTGGCTGTTCTCACAGCATTCTAAGTACACAGATATGTCTAATCTGCACATATGCAAATCCATTGTTTGTACTTGTCACCCTTGGCAGCAAATATTGAGAGCTGTCCCACACATAATAAGCACCTAATGACAATATATTGCCTTGATGATACCGGATCAAACTCCTGTCCACTAACACCGGTAATTATATTTTTTGTTTCTTCAATTAGCTTATAATAAACTCATTTTGCTTAATGCAGATCACTGTTGCATCAAAGTATTTCACTTAAATCTTTTATCACACTTTAGCTACAAGCATACAGGGAATAGATAAATCTGGAATGAGCTAGAGAAATATTTGGTCATTTTATGAAAAAATATAGTTTTTGGCACATTACTTTAAATGAATGGGTCTTGTGTACAGTTCAAATACAAGAAATTCAGGACAAAAAATCATCAATAAGAAAGCTTCAACTACCTACTTTAGCCACAGTTTTACAGATGTGCATTGGTTTGCACTATCATAATTGGTGCATGTGTACCAGCTATGAAAGGATATAGGATCCCATACAGTTCACTTCTGTTAATGAAGTAAAGTTCAGAGTAGCTGAAAAGCTATGCATGAGCTACTGGAATGGTACATAGGGACTATGTGGGGACAAATTGTTTATTTACTCTTGTACTTTGAAGTTTCATCAAACAGAGAGAAGAAAAATAATTATTCCAAGAAAATCAAATTTTCTTTTGCCAAAACCACACAAGCACCACTGGCAAAAAACAATAGAAGCCATCAGAAAATTGAAATAGGACCTTCAGCTCCACCTGCTTTACAATCCAGAAATGACTCCTAGGGATTTCTGTATGAAAGGCTTAAATCTGACATACATACTGGAGATCAATAAATATGGCGAATGATTGATTTCATGATTTGTTTATTTGCAGAAAAAGCAGTACATATATGCAGGAATACAGCTTAATGTCCTTCAAAATAATTGCCTCTCATGGTTATGCACTTCTGACAACTCGTATAGAGGTCTCACATGCTTTGGGCAAAGGCAGCCTGTGGAATGTGGCTAAGTTCAGCGTTCACATTGCATTGGATGTTGGCAATGTCCAAAAGCTATTGTTGTTTTAAATGTTTCTTCAAGCATAAAAACAGAATAATCAACAGGAACCAGATCTGGTGAATATGGAGGTGATGGAGCTCAACAACTCCCTTCAGTGGTGGGAATTGCTGCATGGTTATGGCTGTCATGCAATATCACACCAGGATCCACTGGAGGAGCACAAGTCTGATCCTCTTCAGCAAGCATTCCAAGATATTCATATATTGCCTTCTGATAGGTATTCCCTATGAATGATCCTCTAGCATTCAAAAAAGGAATCAGCATCAACTTCTTGCACATAACTCTTTTGGATTTCAGTGACCCTGGGCCGTGCCACTCCAGTTTTGCCTATTTGATTTTGGGTCTAACTTCAGGCACTCATCGCATGTAATGATCTGTTCAGGAAAAGTGGGGCCACTATCCACCACGTTGATAAAGTATCTGCATGGCTCCATCCTGTCTTGTTTCTGAGTCAATTTAAGCAGTTTATGCTTAACCAACTTTTTGGTTACAACTGTGTAAATACTCCCATTTGGCCCTCCTGTGGCTCCACCAACATTCGAACTGTCAGTCGACAATTTTCAGTCACGGTTAGCAAATTTTCTCAATATTCTCAATGGTGCCTGACATCGCTACACATGCACTACACCTTACTTCCACAATGCACACATATAAACTGCACATCTGGACAACAAAACAGTTTTGCAAATGATGATTGATTGACCTTGGGCTTCACTCACTGACTATCAACCAGTAGTACCAAATGCACCACATGCCAGCAATTCATTCATGATATTTATTGATCACAGGTTGTAGTTGCAGTTGAAGATAATCAGGAATCTTCTTCAGTAATATGTATTTAACTGAAAGACTTTTTTAAATATAAAACAAAAGTAAGTAATTTTGTAATAAATAGAAAAAAATGTCTGTCTGTATTTGAACCATTTTATAACAATTTGGTTCAATTTTTGTGTTTCACTTTATTATGTTGAATATGCTAAGAAACCAATATTTTGCATGTATTTACGTGATTACTTTATTTTTCCTGGAACCTTTGATGTTTACTGAAGCTAACAGAGATATTAACAACCTGACAGGTTGTTTTAGAAACAAATAAAATGACCAAATATTGCTCTCAGCTCACAGTTCCCAATTCTTTGCAGCAAATTCATATTTGTTTTTCACAAACACAAATTTACAAGCAATGATCACATCAAGTGCTTGCTGCTGTTCTTTAGAATGATGGTGTCTTTTTCTTGCAAGCTGCTCATGATACGCACATGTTCCTCTTGCTTTGCTATATTTGGCTGCATACACCACACTAATGCTTGTCACATTCATGTCCATATGCTTAGGAACAAATGCCACTAGTTATTACTGCACAATGCAGAAAAATCTATATTAGCAAATTAGGGAATAGATATTTATTTACAACATTTGCTAATACTGACTTTAAACTATGTTAATGATAATATTTTTTATTTACAAAGGATTTAAAATTGGAATAAAAAGATTGCTTGGGCATTTGTTCCTTAGGAAAGAGTACAAAACTAATGAATGAAAATTAAGTAGTGCAGGACAACTGGTGCATATAAAGATACAATACTACTAAGGAGCCCTCTATTAATTTCAAAACTGAATAAAAAACCTGAATATATCTGATCTGAAAATGGCCTACTTAAAATTCTGGTAATTTGCCTAAGATATTACTTACAAATAGCATCCCAGAGCCATGCCCTTAAGAACTTTTTTATTAAATACTGAACCCCCTTCTTTTAATTTTGAAAGAAACTTTCTATCTTGGGCAACTTATTTTTTCTAAATTTTGATGAATGAATGTATAGTGCTACTGAAGCATTAGCTAAGTTAGTAGCATAGATAGAGCTTGCAAAAATGATAGATGAATAGCATTAATGTGAAATATAGTTTAATCCATGTAAATATTATTAAAAATGAACGAGAAAAAGAAGTCCAATATCAAAATAATGATTGGTGCTAATGGCAGTATTCTAAAAACTTTTGTGGAATTTTGTAGTCAATATGCTATAGATATAAACTTCATAAAAATTAATTATAGTGGGGACAGTGCTCAAGGCTTTGTGTCAATTTTGAACACCATTTATATAACATGTAATATTCTATCATTGTTGAGACTCTGTTACCTTTATCATTATTATTTTCATCAGCTCCTGAAGTATGATTTAGCAATCCTGTCATTTAAGCTGTCCTTAACTGATGCAAGCTAAATGAGTATAACATTTCATTTCTATATTTAAATTAAATAAATTACTAAGTATACTTTTTCTTCTCCTTTTCACTGTTAAAATGGCATGCAAGGTTTATTTTAGGATCAATTATATATTAAAAAAAAAAAATGTGAAGGAATTTTACAATTTGCACAGTTAAGATTTACAAAAAATTAAGTTATATGGTATATTATTCATTCCATAAGTATTTCCATTCTTCTGTTAAATTCCTCTTAATTTCATGATAAATTCATAAAAAGTTGGTCCCCTACTTTTACACCCCATAATCTTTTTAGGAGAAATGCCCTTATTAGACTTTCTCATTATATTTTGAGAGAGGGCATTCTATTTGCAAATCAATCAAAGAAATATGATTAATAAAATGTAAAAGGTTATAAAAATGGTACTAGAAAGCAGTAATTAAAATTAAAGAATACTCTGGGCCTGTTCAGATATGTTTCCTTTCCCATAAACTATTTTATCACTAGTTCTGTACTCCATTTACATCATTCATTCATTTGCATAAACATACACCACAATGTACAATGAAAACACTTGCTATAAAATTAGAAACCATGGGCTTATAACAAAGAGATATATTGAACATCATTCCTTATGAAGTGAAATCAAGAAATAAAAACATACAAACATTGGAAGAAACATAATATTGGAGTAGTTATATACCATTTAGTATTTCATATTTCTTGATTTCTCTTTGCACAAGCAGTATGAAAAAACTGGCAATAAAATGCCAGAAACATGATATCATGAGCAGTGTTTGAACCCTGACCCTCCTGGATCAAATATCAAATATCTTACATGTTCAATTACTCAAATAGGAAATAAAAAACTATACATTGATAACACTGGAAGAATGTGGTACAAAAGTTAACTGAGGCATCTAGTTTCAAAATGTGTAATACAAATAAACATCCCAAGAAATATTCTGCCTACTATAGAAACATACTGGATTTGATACAAAACAGTAATTTTGTAATTAGCTGGCTCTAGACTTACCATAATAAATTTTATATTTGTATCTTCACTATGTCAGCAAACTGCTACGAGGCACAAGGTTATGTCAGATTCCCTCCTCAGCAGTTGAACACCCATGCTGTGTAAACCTCTTCAAAATAGCATTATATCAGTGAATGGTAACTTGCACTGTAAAGCAACAAGATATTTGTCCACTGGTTAGCAGCAGAATTCCTATCCTCTGGCTGCAAATTACTGAAGAAAGTTCCAGAATTTCTTGGTAATGTGAACTTGAAGTTTGAAGCTAGATGGCTCGAACTGGAGACCAAGGGATGAAGTGTATGCAGCCACAATTATTCTGAAGAGTCTAGAAGAGCAAGAATGAGACTCTTGTGCGTCGAGCATCTCCCTTGGCCCGTCGGGCCATCCCAAACTGTCAGATGGATGGATCAGTCCCTGAGCCACCTCCCAGCTTACCGCCTTCACCTCCAGCTCCAGCTCCACTGCCATCTTCATCTCTAAAGGGAGAACCAGATGCTCCACCTCGTGAAGATAATCCACGAAAGTCAAGATTATACTGCAATCACAAACAAATTATCTATAGAATAGAATATTTATTTCAATTTTACATTACGAAATATATAACAAATGATTTATATATTTCTTACAATTAAGACTGACCCAACTTTACTTGAAGCCATAACATATCATGACTCAGGTCTTTAACACGAGTTAGAGCCCTATTTCACCTACTTCTTCTCATTTCTCTCTCCACTTTCCCAATCCATTTACCCCTTACGTTTTCTAAATATTCATCCATACTCCTAATTCTTTCCCACCTTCTGACTATCAACATTTTAACTGCTACAATACCATTTCTACTTTATTCTATTTTGGATCCAATATGCCCTCTATCCCATTGTTCCCTTGCACATATCGCTAGAAGCAATTTCATTATTAAAGGGAAGTGACTACTGCCAATTGCTTCTTTTAATACTTCAAAATTAAAGGTTTTCATTCACCCCTTTGTATCCTTGCCACTTTGTCCATTTGCATTTACAAAAGAAAAGTTGCCTTACAAATCTTCCTCTCATGCTGTGTTACACACTAACAAATTGTTCAACTTACAAAATTCTAACAGCTTTTTACCTCTCTATTACATATTTTATCCCTGGTTTTTCTCATAATTGATATATCTTTCTCCCATTCACTCTCACTCTTCATTATCCACTAATTTAATTTCTTTCTCATCTATTCTTGCACTAGTAAAAATTCCAACTTGAATTTTTCCTCTTTAATTTTCTCACCTATTAAACAATTTTTCATTACAGAAGTCTGATACTTCTGCTGAGTTATATACAACACAAAGTGCATATTTTACTTCCACATCTTTTACTTTATTGATTGTTAACCATAACATTTGTCTTTCTAAACCTATTTCCTTGCTCACACATATTTCATTACCCTTCTTAATAAAAATGCCCAACCCCCTTAAAGCTCCACCATTATCACTTCTTCTGCTAGCTGCTCTCCCTTTATAAACTAAATCGTCTACTTCTATATTTTCCTCTTCATCAATCCATGTCTCTGCCAATGTTAACTCTTCACTATTAATTATTTTGCTTTTTAACCCTTTTGCATTCCAGAGTATCACCTTAATTTCCAATCCTTATCTAGAACTAAATCTTGCCACTGGTTTAAACCTATCCAACTTTGCTCTACACCTTGTTCTTACACTTTACCTGCATGTGTACTTTCTGTAATGTCTCTAACCTCTAGGATGATCCCCTCAGATGTTGACACAACTTTTAACCCACTTTCATGTATCTGTTTACCATTTGATGCCATGATCAAGGCCACTGCTACTTCTCTCCCTTTCTTGCCTGGGGTGACCATCCTTCTCAATGACGTCACACTGCTCTCTACATTTCTCTCCATATCTTTTTCCCACATGTGCCGATGATCAGTTTCCAGCGTATACCTGCTCTCAGCTCTTTTCCCTTCTCTTTCACTTTGTTGTGCCTCTACCTCAGCATCTAACACTGCTTGTCTCTTGGTTTTTTGCTGATTCATTTTCTGTCTTTTTCCATCAATGTAAATCTGTAGTCCTTCAACAAATGAACTTTTCCCATTATCCATTGTTTCTTTCATTTTTGTAAATAACATATTTCTATAATTGATATCATTGTACGATTCAGTTGAACTACACACTGTTAATGCTTCACTCTCTTGTCATAATGTATGGAACCGTTTTCGAGAACATTTAGTTCTCACCTTCCTAATTTACTTTAATTAACATATTTCTATGCTTTCTTTGATCTTGAACATAATCCTGTTCCACATAAATCTTCATTCCTTTCAATTTTCTTGCGCTGATTAGCATTTGCCCTTTAAAACTCACTATTGCTACTTTAACCAAGGTTTTTCCGCCTCTTTTTACAAATCTGTAAAAAATGTACTATTTCCCATCTAACCTATTTATAACCTAGTTTCCTTTTGAATATCTTTTCCATAATCTGATTGAGCTTTCTATTTTTATCTTCAATTCCAAATAATATATTCATTTTTCTTTGTCCTCCTTCATATCTTTTCTATCCATTCTTTGTACAACTGTACACTGTATTAACTTCCTCTCTTACACCTTGTAAGACCATTTTTAGCTGTTTTGTATTAATGCCAATTTTTGTCAGTTTCTTTTCCATTTTCTTTAATTTCTCTATTCCTTTGATAATTTTTTTCTTTTTTGAGAAGTGTTTAATGCCCATTTTTACTACTGAAGCACCACAGGCGGTGGACACTGATGATACATGAAATGAAATGGTACATTGTGAAAGGATATTTTTTAAGGAAGGAAGCATTCCATGCGTAAGTTTAGGGTACCTCCCCGGCATTTGCCAGTTATGACGACTGAGGAAAACCTGGAAAAAACCTCAGTCAGGGAGGATGGTCTGGGCAGAATTCGAACTGCAGACCTCCCGCTCATGAGTTCGTGCCTTAACGACCTTGGCCAACTGTGGTGGTACCTTTGGTGATGAATCATAGTAAACTCATCACCTGCTTTGCCAGTCAGTTTAACTCTATTCCGCGGATAATAAGCAGAGCTGTTATCATAACAATACTAATGCAATTTGTCCAGCGATACTCCAAAGCCGTCATGAAAGTCAAATTTCTCCAGGCCTGAAAAATACTCAACTGATGATGTAAGCTCTTCAGTGGATGAAAGTTTCTCAGTTTAGGAAACAGGTGGAAGTCTGATGGAGTCAAGTCAAGGGAATAAACAGATGTGACAGCAAATCATACCCTAATTCAATGATTTTTGTTATTGTAACCACACACATGTTTGAGTATAAGCATTGTCCTCATGCTAGATGACTTTCTTCTTTGATAAACCTGGCCTCTTCTGACATATTTTTATTTTCAATAGGTCCAAAAGGTTAACATAATATGCTCCAGTAATAGGTGTTTCAGTAAGAAGATAATCAAATAGCAGTACACTCTCAGCATTCCACAAAGCTGATACCATGATCTTCCTGACCTATTTGGCCTTCTTTGGCAGTGGAGAATTATGAAGTTTCTATTGTTTAGGCTACTATTTTGTTTCAGATGTGTAGTAGTGCACACATGTTTCATCATTGATCACAAATCGACACATAAAATCAGTGGGATCTCTCTGAAAATGAACCAAACTTTGTTAAGAGATTTGCACTCTGATTCCCTTTTGATTCTGAGTCAGCAATTGATGGCATCCATCTTGCCAATAAATTTTTCAACATTTTTCCCTCAAAATGTGAAATATACATTAACTCTGAATTACCCAGAGCTTCAGCTATTTCAACACCTTTAATCAGCGATTCTCCAGAACCATATTGTACACCTTATTGATAATTTCTGATGTTGTTATGGATTTCGGCCATCTGCTGCATGCATCATCTTCTAAGCTTTCAAGGCTGCATTTAAACTCTGTAGTGCACTTGGAAATTGTTGAAAATGATAGTGCAGAGTCCTCTAAAGTGTTTGTGACTATATATGAATTTCTGTTGCATTAATACTGTTCTTTACTAAGTATTTAATAACTGCACTATGTTCGATATTTGCCATTTTCCCCATATACACATCTGCACTACGACAAACAGTTATAACTACTAAGCTTGTTGACCAATCTTTGTATTATTGTACAAATGTTTTTATGGAAGATGGCGAGTTTTGATAACAAAACTGCTTCAGAGCTGCTGCTGCAATCTGTGGGTCATTTTGAGAACTTTTCAAATGACCCTCATAATTGTGAGAATTTGAACTAATTACATGGATATTACATTTGCTTCGCTGGGAGTTATTACTCTGGCTGCTAGCTCGCCAGGTGCAAAGAAATAGCCAACAAAAACCATGAAAGACTCAGTATAATACACATTTAATAAGACACTATTGACACTAACTTCCTTAAGTGACATATATGATATTTTAAATTCTTTTTAATATTAGTATTAGCCTCTTAAAATCAAATGCAAACTTTAAAAGCCTACTGTTACTTTCATTGCTTGGAAAGGTACTCACTTTTGTAGCACATGTGAAGCATGTTGTAACAACTTTAGATATTACATCCATAAGGCCTTTGGTCTCTTGAATCACATTGTCCACCTTAGTAAAAGTGGCAGCCTTCCCAACAGTTGGGTTCTTAACTGTGAACTGCAACTGTTGCACATATGTCGGCACTCGGTCAAGATTTTCAAGCAACTCCTTCTTATGACTGCCAATAGGAACCTGCAACAGAGTGAGATGAAGCAAATGGCATAAATGCAATAGCATCTATGAGTGCTTTTCTTTGTTAATTTGCAAAAGAAGAAAAAAAAAATAATCTAAGATCATAGTAAATTACAGTTATAGATGTCGTTAGCAATAATCTCACACCTCTTAATCTCTGAACATAAAATAGTGAAAGAAGACTTGTTACAAAAATAATTGTTATATTTCCCTTTCCAAACTATAATGAATGAAAATAATTTTGTGCTTTTTTTTCATAGGCAAAGAACAAAATTTAAAAGTTTACAGCCTGATAGATTTTTTGAGAAGGCTTAAAGTGTTTAATCTAAACAAAACCACCCACTGTAAAATGTATTTTATACAGAACAATATACTCACCTTATCATGCCTATATATTTTAGAAAATGTATGCTTCATAAATATTAATATACAACAATTTTACTCGAATAAAACAATTCATAATCACAGTACTAGAACAAGTAACAAAATACACCTACAAACTGCCAGAACAACTAAAAAGATCAATTCAATTTTGTATAGTGGTATCCAAATGCATAACTTAATAACTAATGAAATTACACACACACACACACACACACACACGTTAGATTTAGGAGGAAGGTTAAGAGGTCTTTAACATCTCAGGTTATCAGTGTCCCAGCATGAAAAACAGCAAATAAATTTTGTTCAGAGGCCTCTTTTTTCAGGTTTGATGTTCTTTATCGCGCCGTAAATGTATAACACGGGATCTACAGCTTAACTTCCCTTCTGCAGGAAGCCATACTTGGAATTTCATGGTCGAAAAAATCCATCAGTCCTGGCCAGGGTCGAAGCGACAATCTTGGGTTTAGGAGACAAGTATGGTTACTACTACACCACCAGGACTGACAAAGGTTAGGAGGTTTTTAATTAATCAGTGTTTTTATAGTATACAGAAATTTAATGAATACTTTCAAAAATTGTAAATAATATTACCTATGTAAGTATTAATAGCTTGAAATTGTTATGTTTTGTAATTGTCAAAGCCATGAAATTGTAACAAATTTCCAAAGGTAAATAAAATATATGATATGATATATTATTAATATTATTATTCTCTTCTTCTTCTGCTCCTATCCTTTAAGCAATGGCTTCTTCTTCCTCTCTTCTTTTTCTTCTGCTCCTCCTGCTTCTTATTCTTCTTCTATTTCTCCACCTTCTTCTCTTTTCTTCTTCTTCTCCTCCTCCTTTTTCTTCTGCTCTTGCTCTTCTTTTTCTTCTTCTCCGACTTCTTTGCCTTCTTTTTCTTCTTATTCTCTTACTCCTCCTCCTACTTCTCCTCCACTTCTTCTTCTACTCCTCCTCCTTCTTCTTCCCACTTCTCCACCTGCTTTTTCTGCTCCTCCTTTCTTTCTCTTTTTCATCATCATCTTCTTCTTCTCCTCCTTCTCTTCTTCTTCTTACTTCCTTCTCCACCTCTTTCCCCTTTCTTCTTCTGCTTCTCCTTCCTCTCTTATTAATCTTCTTAAGCCTTCTACTTCCTACTCTCTCTTCACATCCTCATCCTCCTCCTCCTCCTACTTCTCCACTTCCTTCTGCTCCTCTTCTCTCTCCTTCCCTTTTTCATCTTCTTCTTACTCCTCTTCCTACTTCTTATCCTCCATCTTTTCTCATTCCCCCTCATTCTCCCTCTTCTTCTTACTCCTCCTCCAGCAGGTGCTGAGTCTTCTGAGAGGACTGTGATTCTTACAGTCCTCTCATCTGCCTTTATGCCAAGACAAGTCTCTCACATGTTGACAATATAGCTGTACTTGATTTTGGAAGTCATTGTCATACATTAAGTTTAAGTAAAGAAGCAGTAATGTTTTATTTTTCCTTCTAACAAATTACTTCCCTAACCGCTTTGCTTACCTGAACAACCCCTTCCATTGTCTCTCTCCTCATTAGACTCAGAAAACATTTTAATATTAATGCACCTCTACAGCTTCTAACTGCATTGCACATTCAAACAATAAACAAACTTACCTGATATGAAAATTGCCGTACCACCTTGTACAGCCTGTTTGCTTCCTCAGCAAAGTATTCAGCCTGAGTGAAGAGGTCCTGTGTTGTTTTGAGGGCACCTTCTCCTCTCGTAAACTGATACATGGAGAATGCCATACTGCTCATATTTTTTGCTCTCTTTACAATGTCGTTGTTCTCTTCCATCGCAGCACCCCCTGCCTGAACACTTTCTTGCCACTTATCTGTTTCAGCATCCATTTCAGAAGTGATAAGCTTCATCTCAAGACCTGACTTTGCTATCTTTGCTTGCTCCTAGAAATAAGACAACATCAACTCATTACACATTGCTAGTATTTATTAATTTCTTTTTCGTGTTATATAAAATCATAAAATATTATTGATTTATTTATTTTTCTGAAAGTAAGAACTTCAAGATGGACAAACTGATTTTTTTTTAATAAAATATGGGCCATGTGCAATGGTAACTATTGATGGTAGAATTAAACCTCTCATAATGGAACTATCTATCAGGTCATGTTAAACCTTCTGTTTTCTGTGTTTAAGATATCTGACAGCTCCATACTGTAGAGTTTGCTAATGATTACTAAGAAGTCTGTCACATTTTTCCATGGAGCAAAATGTACCACTCAGAAAATAGCCTTTCTTAACCCTCTTAGTGCCGTGCGGCAGCACAGTTGCCCACCCTTTAAATACCAGAGCTGAGCTGATCAACTTTTTTAAATATAGTCCAAGATTGCTTAAAATCCTATGCCATACTTATCTTTATGACAGCCTATGGTGAGGGAATGCATATCCTTGAAAAGTGACAGATTCCTTAGAAATAGCAATGAGGGCTGTCCGGCTTTCATAAGGGTGGTATTTTATGTTTGAAAATAACACTATCAGTTCATGTCTCATAATGATCTTCTGAGGGTTGAAAATGGCATATTGTTCCTATGATGTTATTATTCCAGATGAAGATAACATAAAGGCATATTTTGAAGAGTAAGATATTTGTGCTGATGATTTCATATCCACTAGTAAGAGTGATAATTTCAGTGCTGATAACAAAAGGAAAATGTACCTGACATTTGCCTTTATTCTCCGCTACCTAGAGGTTTTTGTTGTATTCTAACAATGTTAATTATGTCAACACTAACATCAATACCAATGTTTGTGATTATGAAAATAGTGATGATGATTTTATTTTTTTTTATGGTGTTTAATGCCCATTTTTATTACTGAGGTACCACAGGCAGTGAACACTGGTGATACATGAAATGAAATGATATATTAGGAAAGAGTTTTTTTTAAGGAAGGAAAAGTTCCAGACCTAAGTTTAGGGTACCTCCCGGCATTTGAAAGTTATAAGGACTGAGGAAAACCTGGAAAAAACCTCAGTCAGGGAGGACGGTTCTGGTGGGGTTCGAACTCCAGAGTTCCCACTCACCAGTCCTTGCCTTAATGACCTCGGCCACCCGTGGCAGTATGATGATGATTATGGCGATAATCTAGACTCTCAAGAACAGTTCACAGAAGTAATCAAATATGTCATACTCCTGAAACTTTTGTCTCCTTCATGGAACTTCCTGGACCTATAAATGAACCTCCTCCTGGTTCTCTTTCCATATCCTATTTCAATTTATTTTTTAATTTAGTATGGTAACAGTCCTGTGTGTGGTATAAAACCTCTGCCAAGAAAATTAGAAAGACATTGCATAATTTGTCACTCTGCACAGTAGAAAAAGAGGTCACGAACAGTGCATGCAGTGTGATAAAGGTATGCATTATGTGCAGCAATACAAATGCCGTGAATTAAAAAAAAAATCCATTTTATGGGCAAAAATAAATATTATGAAGTGTGTATTGTTGGCCAAATTTTTTTTTTGTGTTAGGTTAGTTATTATTTCATTTGTGTGTGTTTTTCTTATTTGTATTACATTATCAGTACTAGACAAAGATTAGTGTTAGTGTTAACTGTTAATGCAGACATATTTAAGTAAATCTGAGTGTTTTAAGAGTGTTTTGTGACATTGCACAATATAAAATATTTGACATAAGTCTTCAATTTTGCTTGTGTTGGTGAGTATATTTACTAGTTCATTTCACTTTACTTACTTAAATATATTTAATTTTTGAAAATTTATTATCGCAACAGTCAAATTTGAACAACTATTTTTTTTTTGGTCATTTTATTCATAAATGAACATCCAATCATTACATATTTAAGTTGGTAGTTCTTAATTATAAAGTAATAATTAAATTCAAAACACAGAAAACATACTTTTCCTTTGAAAATATTTAATATCAGTTGAGACAATAATATTAGTTCATTAAAGCTATTATATGTTTGTGTTGCTACTAATCAGTGCTGCATATATTTACTCAGTAACTGGAAAGTTTTATGTAGCTTTGCTATTCTTAAATTTATGTATGTAAAATTTCAAAGTGGTGCATTTTGACTTAAAAAGGCATGGCCTTTTACTGCTTAACAAGTCAGGCAGACCTTTGGCTACTTTCAGCTGATTGCAGAGAGTCAACAGATTGGGTGTGGCAGCAAGAGGGTTAACATACATACTATCATAAGGTTTTCAATGAAATGATAGATGTTAAGAGATACTTTAACATCTCATAAATAAAGTTATAAATCAATATTCAAAATGAACACCTTTGGGTAGTGGATAGTCTCTTAGCCTGTATGGCCACGGTTTAGTCTACCATTCAGTCATATGATTTTCATAATAAAAACCAATAATCTCATTCTTTTATTTTTACAGTCAAACTGACAATATTGACATGGATGATCAAGGTTGCTTAAGTATGAGCTTGTAAATATAAGGTCTGCAGTTTAAACCCCATCTGATTGAAGTTTTTACAAGATTTTTTCTGTCCTTATCACTGGCAAATGCCAGGGAGGCACCCTAAGCTTACGCCTACTTTCTTTACCAATTTATCATTCCATCTCATTTAACATCAGTGTCCATCATCTGTTTGTACAATATTAAGGTATGAGGTGCAGTCTATAAGTTTCCAGCCTGACTAAGTTAGGTAGGTTTTTTTTTTTTTATTCATTTTATTTAAGGATGCTCTTTAACTTCTCAGGTCATCAGCATCCCCTTCAATTCTGGGCATAAAATGGCCAACAAATTTTTCTCAGAGACCTCTTCTTTCAGGCTTGAGGTTCTTTTTTATGCCGATGTATGACACGGGACCCACAGCTTTACTTTCCTTCCAAAGTAAGCCATACTTAGGATTTTTATGCCCGAAAAAATCCATCAATCCTGGCCAGGTATGAACCTGTGACCTTGGATTTGGAAGGCAAGTATGGTTACCACTAGATCACCAGGACCAACAAGTTAGGAAGGTGATAGAATAAAAATATAGGTATAATTTTCCAACATAATCTTCCTTTATTTCAATGTATATCTCATATCTCTACATCAATGTTTCAAATAAATTTAAAAAAGTATCCAAAGTTGTCTGAAAAATGCTGAAAAACAGTGTCCTTCAACTCATTATTATTCTTAAATCTCCATTTTTGAAGATCAAATTTCAGTTTTGAAATCAGGTACTAGGAGTAGGGAGTTAGATTTGAGCTGTACGGTAGATGATCAAGTTCATATCTAAGCAACCTTGACCATCCACGTCAATGTTGTCAGTTTGACCATAAAAGTAAAAGAATAAGTATTATTAGCCTTTATTATGAAAATCATTTGAGTGATTGGTAGAGTAAACAATGGTCACACAGACTAAGGAATTATGCACAATCCACAGGTATTTATTTTGAACATTGGTTTGTACCTTTATTATTGTCCTGCACCAGAAAATCCTAGACAATATTCCTCGCCTCTTTTTCTTGATGGCACTGCAGAACTGATGTGGAGCTGAACACAATACTTCCAAGTCGCTGCTGTGCTCCTTTCTTGGAAGTTTACCATCTGAAATTCTCTGCAGTCCCAAAACATTGCCATCTTGATCTTCTTTGTGAACTGTGTGACCCCTAGACCTTTATTGGGGAGTTTCATCCTTCTTTTGCCATTCCATTGATTCTCTTTTTGAAATGGGGTCATAGTAGATGACCATAGTTTAGTTACCTGATGATGAACTTCAATGTTGTCCTCTCATTACCATGGCAAAAGTTAAAAAAAACTTCTGACATACCACACCTGCTTGCATTTAAATTGCTGAAAAAATTCCAGGTACTCATCTTGATCTTATGCATATGCTTATGTTGATGAAAGGTACAAAGCACATTTGATTTAAGAAGCCCCAATCTTGCGACTGTTTCTTTTGTCACTCAGAATTTCCTCCTTGATCAGGACCCTACTTCACAAAAGCATGATCAAATACATTACAAGTGTATTAGTACAAGTTCTTGTAACTTTCTGTCCCATGAAAGAAGTACAACATTTGTAAAATCATGAAAGAAGTAAAACACTTGTTAAATATTAGTAAATAGTTACAAGTGGCTTCACGTAAGAGCAAGATGGAGGAACAGCTATTTGTCACAAGTTTCCATAATTTGAATTAGGTTATATTCACTCCATAGCAATAAATTTGTATTTTTTAATGTAAAGAGCATATTATTGTCATTCCTGCTAAATGGGTCTTGCATTTTTTCTCAGATATAATGATAATTTAAATACTTTATTATGCATTTATCAATATTCAAGCATAATAATCCACTTTTAATGTAGTCACATATGGCTACATTTAGGAGCATCAATTACAGTTGTCAAGAGAGGCAGGAGAACTGGGCTTTCTGATAATTCTCAGTCATTTATTTTATTACTTGGCAATCACACTCTCATTATAAAATTAGGAAAATTGTGTCAAAAGATAATGAACAATGAAAAAGAAAATATTTTCGTGGCATTTAGCAAAAATCTTAAAAAAATTATAAAATTAGATGATGGACTGAAATATATATTTGAAACAGGAAACTCCAATATTAGTCATAAGCCTACTTTAATTGCACTTAATTAACATTTATGTTGTACACAAATGTTGAATTATTCCTACTCTCATCATTATCATAATATGGGCCAATACCTTCCATATTTAGGGCAACTGACTCCTAAAATCATTAGAAAGATATTACAATTTGTGCTTGTATTTGAAATTACCAATATCACTTATAGAAAAGTTTATACAAGCTACAACTGCCTGACTACTATTAATACTTCTGTGAAATGGAACAACAAAAAAATCACTTGTAAATTGTAAGTATGGAGTTGTAAAGTACAAGTATAGCAGAAACCTTTGTGGAACAGAATTTTAATAATGACTGAAAGTTATAAGACCATACTTTTGTGGAACAGGTCCCACAAACATGTTTTCTTGTGTCAATGCATCACGCTACTAAAACTATCTCTGCCTAAGCAAAATCATTTTGGCTATTCCTTCACTATTGAATGCAAAGGAGAAGCACTTCCCCATCACTAGATGAAAGTCCTTCTTTAGCCAAAAGTTTGATTGTTGTTCTGTATTCAATTTGAACATTAGGTACGTATATTAGGTAAACACATATGAATTAAATGAGCTTCTATAAGCAAATAAATGGCACGGTAATGTTTACACTCCTGAAACATTGAATATAAGATAGTATGAACATTACAACAATGAATTATGGCTATGTTCAGCCAAAAGCTTACTTATTTAGTTTATTTAAGGATGCCCTTTAACATCTCTTGTCATTAACATTCCCTTTAATTCAGGGTATAAAACGATGCTCAGAGGCCTCTTCTTTCAGATTTTAAGTTCTATAACATGCTGCTCTATAACACTTTGAAGGCAGCCATACTTAGGATTTTTATGCCTTAAAAAAATCATACAACCCTGGCCAGATTTGAACGCATAACCTTGGGCCTATGAGGCAAGTATGGTTACCACTAGACACCAGGACAGACCCAAAAACTTATGGACTGCAACTTGTATTCCTTGTTGCTGGGGCAACTTTTTACTTTAACCACCAGAAGTTCAGTAGCTGTCAAAGTTTTGACAGTTTCCTTTATCTGTCTTACTTGTCAATCTAAAGAACAATCCAATGAGCTTCAACACAATGGTATTTTCTCTAGATTGTGGAGTTTGTCCTCATCAAATAAGACCTTGGTATAAGAATTTTAATGCTCTTCTGAATAAATAAGAGAGCCATTCCAGCATTTATCTTTATGCAGTGTTACAAAATAAGTTTTACCTACCTCTGAATCCAAACGAACTGGTTTCAGTGGTTTACTTGTTGTTCCATGTTTCTGAAAAACAAAAAATAAATATTTGAAATTCTCATATATAGCATATTTTTTCCAAAATG
Source organism: Metallyticus violacea (assembly GCA_030762175.1). NCBI lineage: Eukaryota > Metazoa > Arthropoda > Insecta > Mantodea > Metallyticidae > Metallyticus > Metallyticus violacea. Next base: position 4,810,208 of record CM060830.1, read on the forward strand.
TGTCTGAAATAAAGCAGTATGTATCTACAAATTAAAACATTTCTGTCTTCAATATCCATAATCTTTGCTTTTATTAGAACAGATTATTTTAAGATTTAAAAATACCATAAATACTGCTCTTAATCATATAAAATCCTGGAAGGCATGGATGTAAACATGCTACATTTAATATAGATTTAAATAGAGGGGATTTTCACGTGAAATATAGTATAATATAACAAATTATTTATGAGTGATTTGTTATATTGTACCTACTTATGAAGTGAATTAGATCACTACTAAATATGGTAACAAATTTTAAAAACTTTTGTAACTGGGTATTGCATTCTCCATATTTAATTTTTAAACTTGCTATCTCTCTTGGTTTTAAAGACAGCTTTCTATTCCTAAAAATGCCAAATGTGGGGATTTTAACAAATGATTATACAGCATGTCTTTGAAGGCTGGTAGATCCAATGGGGTCTACTTTAATAGAGATCATCAAAATTAGGAGGATGAGAAAAGGGATGTTGCCAAAAAATAAATTATGATCAGCTCTCAAAAAGTAAACAATGAATGCCTTTCTAAGTTAAAAATGTATATGAAAGTGGTTTGAAAAGTTCTCAGCCTGACACAGAAGTGATATGGATAGTATCCAATAGCAAGGATATTTCTCTAGGAAGATCTTTAATTACAAACCATGAAATTTCAAATTCACTTTCATTGAGTGGCTATTATAGTTGAGCAAAGCTAACAAGGTTTACCAAAAAAATGGACAAAATCAAATGTCATAGAGTGATAAAATGTTTCATTTTAAAAGGTTTAATGCCAACAGATATAAAAAAGAAGTTGGATTCCACTTTGAAAGACATCATCATTTTCTACACATTATTTTACAAATCAGGATGCCCAAAAATAAAGAAAAACATCACAAAAATCCACAATGCCTTATTAAGTCAAGGCACATTAGCTTACTGAAATTGTAAAGACCTCAAGAAATCAAATTTAGAAAATCTTGTACAATCATTTGCATATAAAATTGCCCTCAACACAACAGAGGCCTTATTTTAATATTAATTCAATTTGGAATCGAACACAGTGAAACACCTATTAATAATCTCTTCTGAGTCAGATGTTTAAAACATTCTTTATGGTTTCACTTAAATGAGATTTACTTAGGACATATGTTTTGTGAAACTATTGTCCACATCATCTGTTAAACAACTGAGTCATTTAACAGCTGATGATGTAGACGATAGTTACAGAGATTTCCTTTCATTTGGTGAAGGTTTCACATTTCTATCTTGTTTCATTGCTTCTGTGTAACTGTTCAAACTGCATAATAACTTTATAGACATGTGAAAGTGTTCCAAAGAGGACTAAATTTGTTCCATCAGTTGGAAAGGTGAGGCTACCATTTTCTGGGATGTTAATTCCTGTTTATATTTGATTTTCTCTCATAATTGTGTGTGTGTGTTGGGGGAGATGGAAGGTTTTTGTAAATACCAAAACAAATGTTCCTCACTTTTTATGAAGGTTTTTACATCCAAAAATGGTAGAAAATATTTTCCAACTTCTAAAATGAATTTAATGCTTTGGTCTTAAAAGCTAAGTAACTTTAAACCATCAATGTCATCTACATATAGAAGTCAAGTATTAAAGATACGTGGAAAGGATTTTGTGATGTGTATTTCTTTAGCATTTGTAAAAATATCTGATAAAAACAGGAAAATTGGATTGGCCATTGCCAATCTAGAATTCTGTTGGTAAATTTTCCCAATGTAAGAAAAAAAATTCTGTTGTATTCAAAGTTTTATTAAGTTGGTGCAGTGGACTGCAGCCGTATATTTTGCATAATTGTTCTACGATTAAGATAAAATATCAGAAAAAAGTATCATGGCTTGGAAATGTTTGAACAGCAAAGGTGATTACATGGAATAGTAAAGTAGCAGTTCTGTAACATAAATAAAATTTTTATAAAATCATATTTTTCCAAAATAGGTAAACTTAATTTATGGATAATTCTACTATGTACACTCTCTTAACCCTTTATAATTTTTATCTTTTTTATTCTTAAATACCACAACTTCAAAAGTTAACCTGGTTCATATTATTAGCTCACTATCTATAAAGTTTATTTATTTCATGCAAGGTTAATTCTCAATAAGAGAAATAAGAAGCTAGCTGTAATCTGAATTTTTTAAAATGTGCAAGATGCTCTCAAGATATATATTTCATACATGCATTAACATTTAGCAGTAATCATATATATTACTGTGTGATCAGTTTTGTTTTCCCCCAGAGTGTTTTGCATATGGGCAAACACACCACTTGTTTGTGGTTAGTCATCCAATCAAGCAAGTCTCAATGATTAGCTGGAGGGTAAAACTATAAAACAAACCAACCATACAATACACAACTCAATTTATGAGGCTCATTACTTACCAAATTATCAATTCAGGTATAGAAACTGCCCATCTTCATTCTCCATACATTTTTAGTTCCTATTTAGGAAATTATTCATCTCTGTAGTTCATTTAGAGAATTCTGGAGAATTTCCTGACAAATATTATCTTTGAGTTCTTTTATGGTAGCAAGTTCATCTTACATTTTTTTAATTTACCCCAGAGATAATATTCACAAACTGTTAAATTTAGCAGCCTTTTGCACAGACCCATATGAAATTCCTACTTGTTGTACAAAATGACAGATTTTCTAGGGAAATTTTCTAAATGATTACCAATGTCATATAATATTTCTTTGGTGAGAACCCTATGCTGCTTTTTTGGTTTCTTAGGTTGGACACTTTCAGTAACCTGAAATTTTTATACAGCTTAAGGATGGTTTTATGATCTGGAGTATCTACACCCCAGAATATTGCTTGAAACAGTCTTTGAACTTCATGAATTGACTAAGTAAAAACATGATGTGCCATTTTAAATACACAAGGCATAATATACTTTATGCATACTGTCAAATTAAGAAATGAACAACACAACATACATCCAGGAACAGTTGCAATATGACTGTGACAGTCAACAAGTAGGCTTGCTACCTCCTTCATGGCATAGCAAACTAGTAGGAGTTCATTAATTGGAAAAACCCTGCATCTCGGCAGAAAGCATCAGTGATCACACTGTAAACTCTTAAGGCTAATATCTTCAAATTGTATAAATTTAAATAGCAATAATGATATACATACCCCTGGCCTTGGAAGAGACATATATACTTGTTTGTTGTCATCTAGGAAACGCCCACACAGGTCAACCACATCCTTGGCAACAGCCGTCACATCCGTTACCAACGCCTCCCACATATCGGCAAACACTACCAACAGAACACTGGGGAAAGGGTATTCATGCTCTTAAATCCCTCCCTCCCTCCTAAAACTACCCTCTCATCCTAACCCATTGTCCCCAAATAGACAAATAAAACACCATCATTATTAACTCAGTAAGATGTAATTATTAACAGTGCAGCTTCAGTTGCATGAAGATACTTGTTTTTCTGTGAAGGTTTACAAATTTTATCTTTGAATTACAAGGGTTATTTGAAAAATTCCTGGAATTAACTATAGATAGTGCAGTCTATAAGGAAAAAATTGCTATTAAAAAATTCAAATAACTCTCATATATTTAATGTTTATACTTTTTGGGCTATAAAAATAGTAAAAAGGGGGATATTACTATTTTACCTTCATTAAACCTAATTTTGTTTTTGGAACTGTAGAAAGTTTAAACCTCACAAATGTTTTATAAATTATATTAGGGGCTGTCAAATGAAAATGAGTCAAATACCAAAAAATGTTATTGCACATTTATTATCCCAAAAGTAATTATCTATAATTGTCAATACATTTATTAGGCTGAGAGAAAAGATGATCAATCCCATTCCTGTCGAAGTTTTTAGCCTGTTGATAGATCCATAACCTTATTCAGTCGCACACACCTTCATCTATTTGAAACTGGTGTCCACTAATGCTTTTCTTCAGGTCACCAAAAATGTGAAAATCAAATGGGGTAAGATCTGGGCTGTAGTGAGGATGTTGAAGTTTTTCTCAGCCAAATCCCTGAAGCATATCCTGACCAGTATGGAAGTGTGGAGGCATGCATTATCATGGAGAAAAATTATGTTGTCAATAGCATTTCAAGGCACTTTGCCTTTATGGCATAACTCAAATATTTCTTTGCATTGACTGTAGCCCCATTCTCAAGAAAATCAACAATGAGTGATCCCCATAGTTGAAGAAAGTTATTATGACTTTCTCATAACTTGCATGTATGGCTTTGAACCTTTTTGCAGAGGAGAATTCATGTGTTTCCATTATTGGTTTTGCCATTTATTTTCAGACTCAGAATGATGATATCTACTTCATTCCTGGTGATTATATGGGACAGAAACAGGGCAAATTCTTATTCATGGTACTACTGCAGATCCCAGAGATACAGCCATATGGTGAATCATTTGCCAATCCTGCATACAAATTTTTGACAGTCTTTGATAAAGATATACATGGAATCATGGTTTATCCCCACCAAAACATGAATTTCTTCCACTGTGAACCATTAATGCAGCAACAATGTGATTCATCTGTCCTGCCACTGTGGCCCACATGAACTTAACAAGCAGTGTTCACACCAAATACAGCAGACATCTTATATTTATGTATTTAGGCATTACAGCCTCCTATGTCTCATTTGTCCTCTCGATCTATATTTCATTATTTGTTTTGGGATGTGATTGTTGCTCAGAAACCTATTTTCCACAGCTTGTAGTCTGGTCCATGTTTCATTTCCATATAAACATATTGAAATTGCCGTTACCTTATACAATTATCATGGTTGATTTCCTAACTTCTTTTGATAGTACCATTCATTTGCTATTTTTTATTGATAAAATATATGTATTACAACACATGAATGTGAAACTTGTGAATCTGTTCAATAGATGTTAACTACTATTAAAGATTGAACTGAAAATGCTCCTTTGAAGACCATAACTTAGTTTTAGATGTTGATATTTTCAAATTGTAGTTTTCTATAATCTTCTGTAGCTCATAAACTGCTCTCTGCAAAATATGTTAATTATTGATGATTACCTGTATTTCTCCCCATATCAAAACCACAATTAGATAATTTTGTATTGAACTCCTTGAGAGCTTCATGGATAAATTAAAAAGAATTGGGAATAGAATGCAGTTTGTCTAAATCATTTTTTTACCAATTTTTTTTCTCATTTCCAGAAATGCAAATATTTAATCAGTTATATATACTTTTTATTATTTCTATCAAATGATTAGATATTGCTTTATGTTCGATAACTTTTAATGGAAGGTTTCTATTCACATTATCAAAAGCTTTCATGAAATCTATAAACAGTAAATGAGTTATATGACAAATTATTGTTATGAAATCACTCAAATTTCACTAATTTTGTTCCACTTACTTGGACATGTTTCAAAGGCGATTGCCTCCATCTTCAGCTTGACCAAGCTGGAGGCAATTGCCTTTGAAACATGTCCAAGTAAGTGGAACAAAAAATTAATGAACTTTGAGTGATTTTGTAATAATTTGTCATAGTAAACGAGTTTCTTTATTTTATTCTCTATGTTTTCTATTATTTATTTCAAAATGAAAATATTGTCTGTGCACTATCTTTCTTGTCTGAAATCATGTTCTTTTAATGTCAGGGTCCTGGCTATGTTTCTTATTCTGTTGTGGTTATTTTGGAATATATTTTATAGGCTATATTCAATAGGCTGATTCATCTATAATTATCACATACACTGTGCTTTCCTTTTTTTGAAAATGGGGATTATTAAAGCAAATTTCCAATCTTCTGGAATTTTCTAACATAGATTGAATGATTAATTTCTTTAGATGCATATTTTAAAAGTTTCAGTTTAATCCCATCACTTTTATTTGCTTTCCTATTTTTAATCTTTTCCAGTACCTTCTCCAGTTTTTCATATCCTATGTTATCAATCATCTCTATGGTTTTGTTGCATTTTCACTATTATTATAGATTTGTAGTTCTTGTTTTGTACATAATTATTTGTAATATTGTAACCATTGATCTGGTTTTATTATTATATCGGCCAAATCTCTTTTTCTCTATTTAAATGTTTTATATACTCTGTCATCATAAACAGCAGACATGTGAAGATGAATTTCTCATCCTTCAACACTTTCAACATTCAAAATGAACCACACCTCTATGCTGTTCTTTACTCCCTTCCATTTCTAATGTTGGACATATACATAAAACACTAATCTTTCTTCCAGCACACTAAACAATGAATGTTCTCTAAGAGATGTGGTCCACAAGTTTCTGACCTTACCATGTTAGAGAGGTGATAGAGTAATGATACAGATATTATTATTCAATGTAACCTCCCTTTACTTCAATGCATTTCTCACATTTTTGGATTAACATTTTAACCTCTTAAAAAAACAGTCTCAAGCTTTGTCTGCAAAATTCTGGAAAAAAAAAAATCCTTCTTTTAACCCATTATTGTTCGTGAATTTCTGCTTTAGAAAGAGAATTGAAAACCAGTAATAGTCACTGGGGGCTAAATCTGAGCCGTACAGTGCATTATCCTGTTTCTGGAAGCCACATGTGGACTGGTGCATTGTTACCCAGCAGACAAGCTCTTCAACTCAGCAGTCCATGCCTCTTTTTCTTAAAAACACTGTGCAACTGACAAAGTAGTTCATCATAGTAGCAGAACTGTTCAATAAAGAATGATCATAACTTTTTGACAACATACCTTTATTCATCCTCATAATTTTGATGATCTTTCTCAAAGTGGTCCCTGTTGGATGCAATGCACCTGTTGCCACATTTTTGTCAGGTCTGCCAGGGACACATTTTACTATGATTTTTGTGAGATATTCAGCAACATCATTTGTGATTTGTGCAGTCATGCTTTATTGTGCTACAGTATCCAGTTGTTGCAAAGAAATGTGACCTTTAGCGTGTGATATGGTCTAGCAGAGTTTTCAGAACATTTCTGTAGCATTGCCTAGTTACAGTTGTATGTGCAGGTATGGGTATGCTGGTAAGCCATCCCTTGAATATCAAAAAATAAGATGATCATAAATTTTCCAGAAACAACCATTTTGCTTTTTTTGGTGTTGATGCTGGAGATTTCCACACAGAACTTTGATGTTTGCTCTCAGGGTCGAAATGGTGTAGCCAAGTTTAATCAGCAGTGATTACCTTTGAAAGAAACTCCGCATTTTCCTGTAAAATCTTCTTCAAATACATGCTAACCTGCACATGAACATCCTTTTGTTTGGGAATCAGCAGTCTTGGAACCCACCATGAACCTCTCATGTGTTACCAACATGTGGGTGACACCCCATGAAATTTTCAGAATTTCTGAAAGTGTTCACGCATTTGGTTATCCCCTCTCACAATGACAGCAGAGATGTTAATGTTGTTTTCTATTAGAGCACAAACTGAAGCTGGTTGTCTCCATTATTTAAATATTTTAAACCATTCTTGAAGCTGTGCTGTAGGGAAAACCAAACTCTCCTTGGCCTCCTGTAACAATACATAGGTTTCAGCTAAAGATTTGTTGACATCTTGCGCTTACCTTAACAGAACTGAAGCACAGTTTTAGAAAGCTCTAATCTTGCAGCTATTTCTTTTGTCTTCAGATGCATATCATTCAGAATTTCCTCCTGAACAAGGAGATAATTTCTTGTTTCTGCACATCCAATTACCTTCAAGGCTCTCTCAGTCCAAAAAATAATTTTGATCATTCTTTCACAGTGGAATATAAAGAGGAAGCTTCCCTATATAGATCAAGGCATTGATTAATATCACTGGGTAAGGTTGTTTTATATTTAAAAATTTAATCACTATTCTGTATCAGTTTTGAGCACCATGCTGTACAATGCAATATGTCTCGACTCCAAGCTAATGAATAACATGGCTGGAAAGGAATGCAGTGTTTACAGTCTTGAAATTTTAAAAACATTACACCCTTTTATATCAGGCCAGAAACTTATGAACTACACACTGTCCTTCTCTGCAGATGCCAGAATTGTTAATAAACAACAGTGCTAGCAACTTTTTGTATATTTTGTGTTCTATGAGTGAACCATTTTAATTTGACTGCCCCTCTTATCACTATAGCATTCACTGCTTTTGAGCACTGTGGAAGCTGGTGACAATAATAGCACTAAAGGATAGCCCTTGAATTTAAAGAAATATAATTTAGATATAGCAGTATTGTATGGAGACTTCTGTGTCACAGAATCTTGAAGTAACTTAAAGTCAATATCAAATACAAGTAGCTGTAACAGCAGCATAATTTGAAAATAAATTTCCATAATATTAAAAATAGTGTTAATTATTATTTTTATTAACCAAAGAGGCATACTAAAAGTCTTTAGCAGTTCCCAGGTAACATGCCTAATTAGAAAAATACTTTCATAATTTTTCAAAGTATTTCCCACTGGGTTTTCCTGTATACCTGTGATATCTTTTGAAATGTTTCCTGCCACACTGACCACAGTCCCAAATGGTGTAACAACTTGAATAGTGGGGGACATTCATTTGAATGCTTTTCCTTCTTTTTGGGGTAAATTAAAAAAGCACAGAGATCCAATTTTGGAGAATGGGGTGGATATGATAGCTTCTAATTCAATATTTTCAATTCACTGAAAAATCATCACCATTGAATATTTTACTGAAATATGATACAAGATGAATAATAAAGTTAGTATGTAAATGAAGTTTAGTGTAAAAAATTAATACCTAAGTTTAGGATATATTACCACTCCATTGTCAACAGTTTTGTAAGTACAATATGAATAATAATATTAAGAAAAACTGCTCACATCTTTCCAAGAAGAAAGTTCTGTTTTGTCATAACACAGTGGTGCACAAATGAAGAATGGAGATGTCAAACATTCTAAGTGCCATTTTTAAAATTTTACAGGATAAGCAGAAAAACTACTCATATCTATCAGTATTTAACTTATATCTAAAATCATTATGAAGAAATTTTTTTACTAAAAAATTATTTTGTATAACAAATCATTGTCAAAAATACAATGGTCAGCAAGAAAAGAAAAAAATTTGTAGAATATAAAGATTTTATGTGCCATACGATGGAAGAGTTGGTTACAAGTACCATTAAAACTTTTGTTAGATTTTATTTCTGCTTTTAGAGGGAAATAAATACAAAAATAATATTACGGTTAGAGGCACATTTATTATAATACTGTTAAGTACAAAATATGGTATTAAGGAAAAAAGTACAGAAATGTGTTATGAAACATGAATGTACAAGAATACCAATCTTCATATTTGCTCCTCACAACTGACAAGAAAAGTTTAGCCAATTCTTACACAGGGGTTGAAACTGATGCCTCATAAAGCTCTCTGTGCTCTTCAGGAAGGAATAGTAACATGGATTAGAGGTCTTTTTCTTTTTTTTAATAAATAAATGGGGTTGATCTTTCGGACAAACCACAGGTTGCTGTATATCAACCAATGATTTTCCTCTCTTTAAAACTTCAAAAACGTTCCACCCTTCTTTCTAATGGTGAGTTAAGTTCTAATAACTATCTGAGATGGGTGAGATTGAGATACTTTAAAATGTTAACAGTGAATCAGCAACATTCTTAAAATTAAAGAAATCACTTGACTGCATTGGAACTATATGAAAAGGATTTATATTTTTAGCTTAATCTGCAATTCTATGTAAATCTTGGGCAGTGAAGGTCTTACCCTTCTTCTTTTCTTTATAATAGCAAAATCTCTACTGCAGCTCAAAAAGCTATAATTAAGACCATTGTATGATGGAGTTGAACTACACACACTCTTTTTGCTCCACTTACTTGTTTATAATATGTAGTACTAATTTCACGAACATTGTTCACATCATCATCTAACTGTCAACTGCTGGATAATTTGTTATGCTGTGGGAATGTGTATTCTGCTCTGGTGGAAGTGTGATGAACTTAACATTTATGTTTTCATCCCCGGAAGTATCAAAGTTCATTAAACTGTCTCTGTATTTGTAAATGTAAATTTTCTCCTGTAGATCCTTGTACTAATTTTAATAATTTTCCTTTATGTCATGGTTTTCGGTACAGAAATGAGATGCCACTGCCAATTTCTCCATTTGCTTGCATTTTATGTTCCTGAAATGTTCTTTTAACCATGTGACTATGTTTCTCTTTGTTTTTCCCATGCAGATTCTTTCACATTCTGCACAACTTATTTTGTAAATACCTGCTTTTTTTCTCCAGTAAAATACTGTCTTTAACATTGCCTATCAAGAGATTTTTAACATTAAATCTGTTTACAGATGCCAACCTGATATTAAAATATTTTAGAATATTTTGAAATTTTTGCATAACCCATGATAGTGAATTTTTTATAAATTAGCTTACCTTTTCCTATAATTTGAACAATTTGGGATTTTCACAGTGAAATATAGTATCATATAACAAATTATTTATGAGGAAGTCACTCAAATTTCACTACTTTTATTCCACTTACTTGGACATGTTTCAAAGGCAAATTTCCTTCATCTTTAGCAAGTAAGTGGAATAAAACTAGTGAAATTTGAGTGATTTCCTCATAAATAATTTTTTATACATTACGTTTTCCTGCTGAAAATGTTGTGCTTTCTAATAATAATAATAATAATAATAATAATAATAATAATAATAATAATAATAATAATAATAATAATTAGAAAGCACATATTAGAAAGTTATTATTAATATATTATTAATAATAATTATAATAATAATAATAATAATAATAATAATAATAATTAGAAAGCACATATTAGAAAGTTATTATTAATATATTATTAATAATAATTATTATAATAATTAATAATAATAATAATAATAATAATAATAACTTTCTAATAAGTTTTTGCCTCTTGAATTTCTGTACTTTTTAATTAATATTAAAAATTAATTAATATTAATATATTAATAGCCCCAGCTGTTTCTGTTATATTCTATGTTTGTACAAGTGTGACATCTTTGGTCAAATAATAATACTATATGTGTCTCTATAGAACAGTGCAGTGTTGCAAACTCAACTAGCCAAGAGATTAAAAGATTCTGTGACCACAGTTTGTCATTCTTGAATAGGTTAACTTGATAAAAGAAATTTCACTGTCTGCATGTGGTTACAAAACTGCCGTTACCTTCCAAATTCTCCTTGGCAATCTTTGAGGTAGGATGCAGTGCAAGTGTATGGGCTGCAGTCACCACCTGAGGTCCATATATCCTCAGGTTGATCTCAGCATATTTTGCAGATACTTGCAGCATATCTGTCATTGCTGTATGCCTCAACAACTTGCATATCTGTGAAAACAAACAAACTTAACTATCACTTTAGGACAAAGGTTTGCTGTGGGAGTCACTTAGAAAGTCTTGAAATATGCAACATTCAATACTTAATAACCTGCAATTGCAGGGGCAATGTTAGAAATAAAAGTTTAGGTGGTAGGGTGGGTGCTGAGAGAGTTTCAAAGCATTGGTTTAGGGTAATGCAACAGATGTCGGAGGTTTCTTTATTAAACGAATATTTAAATTTTCAGGAGTCTGGGATAGGGAATTTTTATTGGATAAACAAAGTTGGGAAAGAGTTAACAAGGAATGGAATGGATGATGTGTGGTTAAGAAAAAGTGATTTGGAAACAAATTAGAGTAAGGTTTGAGGATACAGGCAAATAGATATTACATTCTATAATAAGGGGAAAGAGATCACTAGTGTTCTATCAGGAGATAAAAGGGAATGTTAAAAGAAATAGAAACATTAGAAAGTGTAATAAGCAGAAAAGAGGGGGGATGAAATGGCTTAGATTAGGAATCTGGAGCTTAAGGGATTTTAGAAGTAATTGTGAACATGGCATTTGCCCATAAGTGGAAATTTGGAAAATGTAGAACATATTTTGTTTGAATGCTCAGGAACAAGTGAATGGAGGCAGCAGGTGATATATGGCAAATGGTTGAACTCAAATAATCAAATTGTAGCAAATAAATGTCTAGTTACCAAAGACAAATTAGGAATCTTGGGGAATATTTGTATAGAGTTAAAAAATTATTATGGTCAGCGAGGAGAGAGGATTTGTGAGTTTGATTGTGTTTGCCTTCTGTAATTAGCTAGTAGTAGTATTGTGATTATAAGTTTAGTAGTTTAAAAGTTTAAATTTGTATGGAAGTAAGCTAGTTAAGGTCAGGGGTTTCAGAAAATAAGAACAGATTTATTGAATTTGGGTGATTATTGAATTGTATAAAATGTTTTAGTTTACATTATTATAGTGCTTCTTTGTTTCATAAAAGGGGCTGTGCCAAAGTCTTCTGGATATGCCACTAGGAAAGTACTGATGAACCAAGGACTGGGGACTTAGTAAAGACTGTTAAATATAGTTAGTTGAATGGTGAAAATTAGTATGTTAATGAACATTTTTGTATTCTAGTGATTTTAAAATATTGGTCTGGAATGGAATCTGAGTTAGAACCAGCCATATTGTAATATTTGTGAAATTACTGCTATTTAAATAAACATTAAATGCTTAAAAAACTACTATACATATTGCAATTTTTAAAGTACACTCGAGCTCATTTAATATATTTATTTATTTTCAATTAATCCTGCAACTTTCAAGCAATATGTTTCCTGCAAATTGGTAGCTGTAAAAGAAAATATTTTATTTGAACTATTTTCATTGTTGCAATGTATTTGCCTCATTAGCTGGATTGTTTCATATAACACAACTTCCTGTTCATAAATTGCAGATAAAAATGCACCATTCAATAAGTGAGACTCATTGTTATAGTACTTTATACAGCAGTTCAGTGATTGGCAATTGAATACATACAATTTTTGAAAAAGTATGAAATATGAGATTTTTGGTATCCTGTTACAAGTCCATATGGAATAATTTTTAAAATCCTGTAATATAGGAAATTCCTAAAATATGGGAAAATTAGCAACCCAAAGAACTGAGCTGAGAGTCTCTTCAGTAATCAAAGCAACCTTGCAGCCTAAGTGCAGAATCTAAGATAGTGCTTTTTGTAGATCATACCAGTGTGTTTGTTTCTGAGAATTCATATGTTCAACTTTCAAATTTAGCCACAAAGGCATTTGAAGAGCTAAATATTTGGTATGAAGGTAATAAGCTTTTACTAAATTTTGAGAAAACCAGAAAACCAATTACACTATTAGAAAAATTCCCCATATCAAGTTCTTGGGGCTAGATATTAATGAAGAACTAAATTGGAATAAACATATAGAGTCCATAGTTCCAAAGCGCTGCTATGCATCCTTTGCTTTGAGAAGTTCGGTTCAATCATTTAATCAAGCTTTATTTACAATCAATAGATTCATACTCATCAATATTATAAAAACAATTACAAACTAGATACTCCTTGAGCTCCATTTTAAATCTATTGCCAAAGAGTACCTTTATTTTCCTGTGTCTTGCATTGTAAAAATGGATATTCCCTTTATTAAATGTATTACCATCTACAGCTATTAGTACTATTTTATACACATACAACAAGATAAGTGTATAAATGCATCCCTACAAGATTCCAGTTGTTTAAGATTAAACATGATTTGAAAGCATCTCTTTTGTAAAACCAACACCAATAGTCTGTTAATGTGTTTGTACTTAATACAATAATTTAGATGTAAAAAGATCAAACCATATACGTAAATTTTAAATAAGTAGTGTCAATGTATCATTTCATGATTCCAACTAAATAAATAATTTTATTTATTTTATTACATTCAAGATTTATATGCTCAGACCAAAATAGCCACCATCAATTCCTTTGCTCAAAAATGAGTATATTTTAGCAACATTGAGCTTTAAGTTTGAAGATATAATTTCATTCATGGTTTACCTATTAGATATATAAAAAACAATAACCCTAGTCTTTTGTATGTTTAAGCATAATCTACTTAATTCAAAATACTGGTGAAGCAATTGGACACTAAAATAATTGTATTGTTTAAAGTAATAATATAATAACCTGTAGGCATATCATTTACTTATAATATAAACAGCACAGGACCCAATACAGAGCCTTGTTTCTCTTCCAGCATTGAAGATCTAACCTTGTTAAGCCTATTTGTACAAGGTGTACAATTTCAGTACACTGTAGTCTATTGTCCAAATATGATGATGTTAGTTAGGCAGGCTTTGAATTCCAAACTGCTTTAATTTATTGAGCAACAAGTCATCCCTGATACAATCATAGGCTTTAGATAAATCCATCATTAAGTCAGTGACTTTCTCATCATTATTCAATTTTTCCAGCAATACAAATAAAAAAAAAATCACTGCTGTTGTAGCAGAATAAGCTTCATGTAAACCATGATGATGGGTTTGTGATAAGATATTACTATTTAGGAATTTCACCAACCAAAGCAAAATCACTTTTTCAAATAGTTTACCTAAAGTGGAGGTTAAAGTTATGGGTCTTATAAATGCTCAAATCACATTTAGTCCCTTTTTTGTACACAGGTTTAACAATATCTATTTTCAGAATGTCAGAAAGGATTCAGTATCTATGCTAGCATTAATCAAATTTGAAAGGAGCTTGGCTAATATAGTATTGCATTTTTTTGAACTGTAGATGCTATGTCATCCCAACCACTAGAGCTTTTGCTGGGTAAATCATTTACAATTTGGATAATCTCATTTTCAGTGGTAGGATAAATAAAAAAGGAATTTCGACATTCATAAATCACAAATATATAAAAATTATTAAACCAATTGTTTATATAATGGGGATATATAATGGATTATAAATAGTACAAAAAATTTCTAAATTATTTATATACCTCATCTTATCTTGGAAAAAAGTAAAAAAAAATATATATATATATATATATATAAAAAGCAACATAATTGCTATTTGGCAATAAAAATAATGAGTACAAGAAATGTGTAAGCATGGGACCACTAAACTTTATGATTGTCATATGATTTGATAGGGGGGCCAGAGGGCCTGGGCACCCCCCTCTGAATTCTGAAGAAGCTGTTACTAAGTTATCAACATTAAGTACACCTTCAGAATTTTCATGTAAAAACTATCTTGCATGTGCACTGTTTTGAATGCTGTCAGCTGCGAGTGACACTGTCCATTCTTTGCCCTACAAGTCTCACCTTCTGTCCTTGAACATCACTTCAAAGCAGTACAGTAGTTTGGCTTTGCCAGCATGAGACAGTTGACTCTAGAGTAGTAAATTTTCATGGGTAATGTTGCCACAAATACAAGTCAGCTTGTTGTGTTTATGCAGAATTTCATTTCAATTCTCTGGTCAATTGTCTCCTTCCACAAAAACAATTCACAATATTGTGAGTAATTTGATTCTGCTGGATCAGTGCATAACAAAAAACACATGTAGAATCATACAGTTTTAACAGAAGATAAATTAGAAAATTTGGTGCAAACCTTAAACGTTCGACAACAAAATCACTCCTAAAATTAACACAAGTGGGAGTTCCAGTGGGTTCTGCAATAAAGCAACAGAATTATTAAACCTGAAATCATACAATGTACACACGTTCATTCTTTAAAACAAGATGACTCAGTAGCAAGAGTGCATTATTGTAAGTGTTTTTTTTTCATGAAGGTTTAATGGACCAAAAAGCTTCTATTCCTTTCAGACAAGGCCTGGTTTCACCTAAATGGCCAGTGAACAATCAAAATATAGGCTACTGTGCATCAAAAATTCACATTGTGTACAGGAAACCTCTCTTTAAGAAGGAAAATTGGGGTTCAGTGTACTGTTAGCACAAGGTGTCTTATCAGTTCAATTTTTTACGAGACTACTACAGATGCAGAGACATACAGAAGTGACATTTTGACCCCAATTTGTCAGCAGCTTACAGAAGAAAAGAAATAATATGGATGGTTTCAACAAGATTTTGCAACTGCTCATATAGTATGATCTATAAAATTAAAGAAGTGTTTGAAGATAAGTGTGAATAGTGCTGGTGTATGACCCTCTCGCTCAACAGATTTAACAGTTGTGATTTTTACCTGTGGGGTTGCCTAAGGACAGAGGTTATAAAACAAACTCTCACACATTGGAGGAACTAAAGGAAAATATCGTAAATGGAATTAGAAACATTACAGTGGCTGAACTTAAATGAGTCATAAGAATGTGTTTTTCCAATACAATATCTGTTTAGCCAAAGGGGGACAACATTTCCAGCATCTTCTAATGAGATAAGATTTTATACACAATTTTAGAAACAAGTTAAAGTACAAATGTGAATAGTTTGGGATTTTCACAGTGAAATATAGTATCATATAACAAATAATTCGCTATAAGTTAAAGTACATTCTTGGGTGGCTGCAACATGCCCAGCCATTGAGAATCAAAATGCTGCACATGCTGGATCATTTTTACATGAAAGCCCTGTAGTATTTCTCTATTATTTATGGTTTGAGCATGAAGAATTACTAATTTTCTCTACAATAAATTGATTAAAGAGCACTGGACTTAACTTAATCTTTCCAAAGTATTTGCTTAAGTATACAAATGTATAATATTTTATAAAAAGTGTTCATACCTCTAGAATATGTTCTATGTACTCATGAAACTTGTCAGCACACTCTATCAGGCGGTCTGTGTCAGATGCCAGAGCAATATTGCGGATAACATTCACCATCTCACGACTGGCATTCACAACCGATGTTAAGTCACTAGCCTGTGCCATTGTTGTAGCTTGCAGCTGGTGCCTCAGGTCCCGTGTTGCTTGCAAAAGTGTGATCACAGCCTCCTCCATTTCATGCGTTGGAGAACTCCCATCACTCTGTTCCTACATAGAATATTATCTAACTTCATCCAATTTAACTATTCTCTTGGCATGCTTTGCAAGACAGACTATGAAATATGGATGATCAACTAGAAGAAGTCTACGGAATTTCGGAATCCACACAGTGAAACTTTTGTTAATCTTATTTTGATTTCAAGTAAAACACTAAAAATCATGTCGTCACATTAAAACTCTCTTTAAGTTTCACAAACACACTTATAAAAGTAATTTTGGTACATGTTTCGTGAGGTACATGTACCAAAATTACTTTTATAAGTGTGTTTGTGAAACTTAAAGAGAGTTTTAATGTGACGACATGATTTTTAGTGTTTTACTTTAAATCAAAATAAGATTAGAAGAAGTCTGTTAACATTGAACACAACCACAAGATTTGTTATGTTCAGCATTATATTATTACAAAAATAATAACAATTTAATTTTCAATATTAGTTTTGGTAGCATGTGAAATTCAACTTTTGTACATTATAGCCAATGTTGATTTCCATTATGAACTCATGTGGAACATGGTACAAAATATCAATACTACAAACATAAGTTTTAACCAAAATATACTGACTTACAGTGACAAAACTATATGATGAACTGAGTACAGATGAATATTAACAATATAGTATTTTATTTAAATTGTATATAGGAATTTATAAGATAGAATATTTTTTTTTTGTTTTGTTTTTCAAACATGCAGTTTACTACTGAGGTACCACAGGCGATTGATGGCTAGTGGAGTGGTAATATATCCTATTAGAATTTATTAAATATGTTAACACTAACTCCATTTATACAACATTAGGGCATTTTCAGGGGCAATTGCTCTCATCTTCAGCTGTTGACTTATCAATGCAGTGGTTGGATCCGGTGGTCCTTCTGTGGAAGCCTATGATGCTTCAAACAGGAACTTGCTGAATTAATCTGCACGTGGAACATTAAGATTCATTATATTTTTTCTATTGCAATCAGACTCAACACAACTCAATGCCTTATGATGTCTAAGCTGTCTGTCCTGCTGTCTGTGTAACTTTGAGCAGGCAGCCAGTATTGAAGTGGCGTTCTCTGTCCCAGCAAGTGTTCACTAGTGGTGGTCAAATTATTAGATACTAAATAATAAAACTGTTCTATTTAATTATATCTGCATATAATATGAATGTTTGAAAATAAAACCAAGTTAATTCTCGTACAATTTTATTGTATACTGAACATCATCTTCTGTTCAATACTTGCATTCATAAAGTACTTTAACCTTGCATTCTACATATCAACCAGGTTATTCTTTGCTAATTCAAAGCGATTTTTGCCTTCTTTTCTCTCAAACTAATTTTTTAATATTTGAAACAATAGTCTATTGTATAGTCAAAGAGTACATTTCAAATAGGTAATCTGGTGTGGTCTTCTGTGACATTTTCATTATTGTAAAACTGTTTACACATATACGTCGAACTAATCATGCCCCATATGTATCAGTAACTTGCCTGTGTAAACGTGGAAATGGAGAATAGGACAAAATGTGACTTCTTTTGCTTTAGAATGCATTCTTCAATAGGAGTCCAACCTTTCCAAATCCTGCAATCTTAAATCAAATTCACTATGATATTTGCCTAAAATCATGGTGTATTGTTCAAAATTACTAATTTCTTGACATTGAGAAACTGATGTTAGGTTTTGAATGTAAGTTGTGTCACTATTACTTAAAATTAATTGTTTCCACAATAAATGTTATCATATGAATGCTCTTATATAGTCACACAGCTACGAAATGATTTATTTTTCCATTGAAGAGAAAGATTAAGTACATTCAGGTGATTAATTATATCATCAGGGAAAATCCATTTTTTATTTTGATGTTTGGAAGTATGCAGACAAAGATGAAATTCATCCATTAAATCAAATACCTTTCCAGAAGTTTATCACAGGTAAATCACTTTAATTCACAATAATAGGGAAGATTGCCATTTTCACTGTTATAATCGGCCAGACAATCTTTAAACTAGAGATGAGACATCTTTTGAAAAAACAAAATTTGTGTTTTTGTTGAAGACACTCAAGACATTTTTAAATTTCATGCATTTGGCAAATAAATTCTACTGTAGGAATTATGCAGTGCTCTGCAAATATCACAACCTTAAATGGTCCGAGTTGCGTGATTATTGCCATATTTTAAAACTGAGACATACGACCTGTTCACTAACACTGTGATCTTGCCATGCTCTCTTACTACAATTCTGAATATTTTTCAGTTATAAATGGATTGATGAACATCTGAAATACTGGCATGTAAGTTAAATCAGCTTTGTTTCATGTTTATATCTATCAAAAGTATTGGAAACTTAAATACTTTCAGGAATCTATATTTTGCACATATTAACAGTTTATTAAAATTTGGTGTGATAATTTGGGTAAATGTGACAAAGAAAATATAATTTACAAAATTCAAAAGCGAGCAATTAGAATAACAATGGGGAAGAAACAAAGGGATCCCTGTAACAATTTATTCCGAAAACATCACATATTACCACCTTCTTGCTTATATATATATATTTATTAGAAGTTGTGACATTTGTTAGAAAACACCTGGTATACTTTTGAACTAATGTAAAAAGCATAGCTATTATAAACTGAGTATAATTACACATATTTCTTCATAATAGAGCAAAAGTATAAGACATTCTGGAATTATATTATGCAACAAGCTGCCTGATAAGGTTAAACATACCACCTCAGAAGCTATATTTAAATGCAAAGTAAAAGAATTGTTATTACAAGACTCTTTTTATTCAATTGAAGAATTAGTAAATACTTTCCAATAATTATAATTACATTTATTTCATTTTGTTTTGTTTTTGACGATACCATGAATTCTTGTAATTTCTATGGTTGACAATAAATGTAACTCTAAATCTATACTTTATATATACACATATGTTTAAAAATTGGTATTAAAAAAAGTACTTAATTAACAAATGTCCATATAAGATTTTGACTTTAAAACAAAATATTATATTATGCTCATTTTGTTAGTCAAATATTTTCATCTATTTCACTTAATTTTATGTAAGTGCTAAATATGATCTGTTGACAATGACTGTAACTTATGTACTGTGTTTGTAGTTACTCTTATCCATTTCTGTTTATTTAGTTTTTAACTTATGTTTAATTTAATATGTATGTGCATCCATGTAAGACTGGCTGAGTGGAAGAAAAGACCCTAAGACAATTCTGCCAGTATAAATAAATAAATAAATAAATAAATAAAAATGGCATAGTAGTTCTGTAAATTATACTTCTTAGTTGTATTAATAATCTTGCAACACACTAAATACCTGGCTGAATTACAAAGGTCTACAAACAAAAATACTTCTTCCCAAAGAGAATGTTTTTTAATAGTGTTTAACATTTATTTTAACTGCAACTAAAAGTATTGCGATCTGATACTACCTTGTACTGCTGAGTAAACCTCCCCACTCCTTCATAAGAAACATTAATAAACATTGCCTGCTGTAGCACCCAATTGTGTTAACATCATTCGCTACCCAAATTTGCATGAGTTGAGGATGACTGCCCTATTGTGTTCAGAAGTTAATTCAGCAGCTTAGCTTCCAGTTTAATATTGTGATTTTGGGTAAAAGTGGGCTGCCAATGGTGATTTAACAATTTGTTTAAAACTAATATTCCTAAAGTGTTCCTTTTCTGGAATTTCTAAATTCTTTTTTGTTTTTCCGATGTATCTTTCATTACATTTAATTTTGTAAATTCCTTATTTCTGTTCTGTTAGTATGGTGTCTTTTACTGTGGAACCTAGTAAACTCTTTGGTACTAACTTCATGCCAGGTTCTTTGAAAAAAATGTTCATCCTGAAAAATAGAAGAAATTTAATGAATTTTGATGTTCCACCCATGGATAAACTCAACAAGTTCCTATTTGAATCATCAGAAGCCTCAGCAGAAGCACCTCAGGATCCATTTTTTTATTTGTTTATTTATGGACGTTCTTTAACATCTCAAGTCATCAGCATCCCATTCAATTCAGGGCCTGAAACGGCCAACAAATTTGCCCAGAGGCCTCTTTTTTCATGCTTGAGGTTCTTTATCGTGCCATAAATGTGTGACATAGGACCCATGGCTTTACTTCCCTTCCAAAGGAAGCCTCATCTCAGGATTCAGCCACCACATAAGGAGGTCCAAAGCTACAGGGTAACTACCACAATTACAAGCTCAGCCAGTTCCAGTAGTTGGTCAACAGCTGATGATGGGACCAACTGCCTCTGAAATATGTCCTAATGTTGTGTAAGTGGAGTTAATGTTAACATAGTTAATAAATTCCAGTAGGATTATAGTATTTGTTATTTTTAAAATGCCAAGTGTTTTACTGTCTAGAAAAGAAATTTACATATCAATTTTCTCTTCTTAAGGCTAAATTATTCATAAGGCTGTAGCATTATGGCATACTTACATGTCTACACTTTTATTTCTCAGCTGATGCTAACTAAAAAGATTGCCAATAGGTGGGTGTTAGGGGTGTAAGAAGTTTGTATTGGTATCAATACTTAATACTACAGCTTACCAAACTGACACCAACTCGAAAGAGTTGGTTAAGCTCTAGTTTTGCTCGATCACAGAGCAATAGGATATTTTCTCGATGCTCATGGCTAGTATATGCTGAATCCGTGAAGTCCTGCGTTCTTTCTATTATCGTATCTAATGCTTGTGTCAGCCTTTCCTTGGTATCAGGTCCCATTAGTGTCAGTCGTGTCATTTCTACAAGGTCCTCCAAGTGCTTCAGGGCTCCAGAAACTGTTCGACTTACTTCCCAGTCATCCTGCAACAACAAAAGAGTATGTTTTTACTAATACAGTAATGAAAAATGTACAAATGTTAAAGTTAATATATATATATGAACAATGTATTTAAGTTTAAAACAAAAATGCACTAATAAAAGAGTAATTGGCAAAAATAATTAAAACAACTACTTCCTCTCAAATTGTAACTGGAGCCAGGGTCTTTGGAACTCCTGAAGACAATGACCTCACTCTTACTGGTACCGGTGGAAGTTGCTTTTGCATTTCCAGAATAAAAGAACATCCTTAATAGACAATATATCACTGTAGAACTTTTTAATCTCCATTTACTTTAGTGCATTTCTCCATTCTCTGGATTAACATTTTAATCGTTCTGTCTGCAAAAGTTGGAAAACAGAATCCTTTAACTCATTATTGTTCATCAATCTGTGCCCTTGATGGACATTCCATTTGTTGCTGGGGGCAAGGATAATCCAGTTTCTATAAGCAACATATACTTGCAGCAGCTGTGCAGTTTGGTACATTGTCATGAAGCATACAAACTCCTCAATTCAGCTTTCCATGCCTCTTTTCCTAGATGCAGTAGATCAGATACTGTAGTACTTTCATCCCATTATGTTTCTTTCTTTGAAGTCCATTATCAGAACTTCTCTGCAGTCCCGAAACATTGTTGCCATGATCTTGCTCATGAACTGTTTTTTTTTTTTTTTTTTTTTTTTGAGTAGTGTTTAACGCCCGTTTTTACTACTGAGCATGAACTGTTTGACTCTGGCTTTTCAATGGGGTGGTTCACCCTTCTACTGCCACTCTATTGATATTCTACTTGAAAGAGGGCCATAGTTTTGTCTCCTGTGATGATGGACTCCAATGCTGTCCTCTTGTTACTGTGGCAAATGTTCAAAAACTTCTGACAACATACCAAGTGCCTCACATTTGAATGCTGAAAGAATTTGTGGCATCCTTCTTCCACTGATCTTATTCATATGCAAAAGTTGATTAAGGATACAAAGATCAGTTGTTTTAGAAACTCCCAACCTTGCAGCCATTTCTTTTGTCTTCGGATGCCTGTCACTCTGAATAAGTGGCGATTCTTGGTTTTTCAGACATGTAGGATGAGGCTGTGAAGAGAGCAAATTACCAGTAACTAGAGCTATAATATGTTGTTGTTGTTAATATTATTATTATTATTATTATTATTATTATTATTATTATTATTATTAACAACTTACATGTTATTTACTTGCACACTTCAATCCTCCTATCCTTCTTGGTGACCAAAATATCTATACCTAAGTCGTGAAAATAGTGCAGCTTTTCTGTTCTCTAAATAAGGCCTTTTCTATGGATATTAAGGACAATTCGCTGAGACAATCTTGAGCTAATGAATTCCTGCTGTATGTCTTGATATGTTTCAGAGTAGAGAAACCTCTTTCTGCTGTGGTACTTGAAGCTGTTATAGTCATAATTAATTTGATTAGGGTTGACAGTTGTGGGAAAAATTCCCTAAGGTCATTTTATACTAAATAATCATTCAATTCCAAGACTGATTGTAATTTGAATGATGGTGAATATAGATGTAAGAGAGTAAGGTGATTATATGAGAGATCGAAGATGCAATGTTGGGAAATTACAAGAGTATTCTTCAAAATTTATGAAAAGGGAAAAAATTGGAACCAGTGTACATCAGAATCAGGTTTCCTATCATCTCTAACACTGTTCAATTGTTGCCTCTTTCTGGAGCATTCTGTGATTGAATTATCTGATGCAGCGGCATGGTTAATCTTATTCCACAGAATGTTGAACTCGGCCACGTAGGTGACAAAGGAACTCTTCAAATTCTTTTACTTTCTCCATACAGAAAACTATGTCACACATTATTTTTTCTGTATCAATTTAAAGAATATTTCAGTTCTTGGAAGCCTAAATGGAAACTTTCCAGCATGAAATTAAATTTAAAATCAAGCGGGTTTCTATAATAACCAAGAGCACAAAACCGTTTCTGAGTTATTAGCAAGAATGTGATCAAACAGTTGGATTAACTGGTCTTTGCGTAAATCATCTCTACAAGCTGGTTATTGGTGCAACAGAAACTTGCAGTGACTATTTCATTTCATCTTTTGGAGGAATTTGAAAATATGATGCAAAGTCAGATAAAGTTATAAAGAATACCATATAAGACTTTATGTTCTTTACAGAGTCTTGCAAAACTAAGTTTAGCTCATGGCCTTAATGCTTGCAGATACTTTGATTTAGCTTAAGTCCATTATACTGCCCAGTGTTGACAGCTGCACCATCATATGTCTCAGCAACTACTTTATTTTCTGAATGGAATCTGCTAAATGCTGAAACACTATCTTTGAAATCTGTTCAGCTGTAGAATCATCATTCACATCAATGAACCGAATAAACCTTTCTTGGATATCCCCTTTCATGTCAACATACCTAAACACTACAAATAAGGTTTCATCCACAATTACTGCAACAAATTGTGCAGCCAAGATTTCATGTTTAATTTTCTACATTAAATGTTGTGCACATGCTTCATTCTGTATCATTGGTGCTTGTCTGGAAAAAGCAGTACTGTTTAATGACTTTGTAAAGGCAAAACATTTAGCAACTCCTTATAATTTCCTGTATTTGAAGAGCTCTTTGACCCATGATTACTTCTGAAATACAGTTCCTGAAGTGCTAAAGAAACACGTAGCGTCAATTAAAGATTTCATAACTTGTGAATTATTTTTCACTATGGCATTGTGTTTTTCTACATTTGCTTGATAAGGCTTGCTTACACAAAGTTCTATTCCTGTCTCTGATTCAAACTATTTTAGTTAAACTAAAGCTCCAATGTGTTCCTTCATTTGTTGATGATGTTTACATAGAATATTTCCTATATTATTTAATTCAGTTTCACCTCATTATTCCAAATACTTTTTTGGGTACAAATCTTCAAGAAAGTTATTTTTCAGTTATCTAATGTGCATGGATTTGTCCTATACACTTTTTCCTTTAATGCAACAATAAACATAGCCACCAAAACAGTTTATTTAAATTAATAAACCCACTTAACCTCGGTATCTCCTTGCATACATAAAAATGAAGTTTCATTGTTTTACCCTCTGTCTTACAGAACTGAATTAGATTTGGTAATGATGGTGTAGGCTACCCTTTAGAAATTAGTTCCTTTTTTTTCTTGATAGCTTAACAAATTGAATTTTTTTCATTAGTTCTTCGATTATGTTCATCACATGTTGATGTACTTGCATTACAAGGCATTTTTACCTCACTGATTCCCATTCGTAATCTCAAAAACTGGAAAACATTGGATGTAGGATGCATGGTCACATCCTCACTGATGACATACATGAAGCTAGGTTCCCCACCCTTCTCTCCTTGTCTTACCCACACAACCCACAGAGTAACTGCACAACAATGTGGACTGTGTAAGATGAAGCAAGCTCATCCTATGAATTGCGAACCTGCTTGGAATAAAACTACTAACTTCCTTCTCTGAGTGCTTTTCAGTAACACTGTTTTGTCATTTACCTTTTAATTGTGGCAATGAATTACTAATTAACATTTATGCAGATAAATTATGAAGTGTAGGATGATCCTCACATCCAATATGGAATAACTGCCACTTCTTAGAGCTTCCTCCTGAACAAGGAAAATATTTTCTTCTGTCAATGGCCTACCCTCACATAGGCCATCTTCTCTGCCACAATGAAATATGACCATTCATTTTCAGTGCAATATGAAGAGGAAATTTCCCCATACACACCGTCAAGGCATTGTTTAATATCACAATGGGTTAAAATTCTTCTTTAGTTAAAATTTTAATCACTGCTATGTATTCAGTTTTAAACATTAGGCTGAAGTATGCAACATACCTGACTTAAATGAGCAAATGAATGATATGGTTAGAAAGGAAATGCAGCATTTACATTATTGAAACATTATCGAAGCAAGAATGTGTCAGGTCAGAAGGTATTATGCATTAATGAAGTTGAATTATATATATTAGAAGCTAGAAGAAGAATGGGAAGAAATGGATAGGATTATTTATATATAAAAGTATAAGATTTTGAAAAATAATATTAGGTAATTTACAATAGCACAGAAGTTTAGGTTTTACCCACCTCAGCTACAACTGGCTGTTCAATAGGAGAAGAACTGCCATCTGCAAGTTGTGCTGCCGAATCTAAAACTCCATCCTTTACAACGTAATGAATAAGGTCCATGGCTCGCCTCATTTGGCAGAACACAGTGTCTCGATTTTCTCGAGCTGAAGGGCAGTCAGGGTGCCTTAAACAGGTCTGTAAGAAAATCAAAGAGCATTTTCAGCTGTGGAAGTAACGAAAATGAACTGGCATATTCTGATACAGAACTCAACAATTTCCTGCATCTTCCAGTTTACTGTTTTCTTTCTATTTATCTTTTTGGTAATCTTTGTAGATTTTTGTGTTTGGAAACTGGATTACAGATATCATCACTATAAACCAAACTTTTAAGTAAAAAAGTATATTTTACAATTGAAGAGCTTATTGGAATAAGGGCTAATTCTTCATCTTTGAAAAAAAAAACTAGTAACTGCATATTATGTAAACTGGCTCCATCTACTGTCTGTTTATTGTATCTACTATTACAGTGCTGGATAGCCCAATTGCAATGTTAAATATAAAAATGTAAAGGACCTTTTCAGTGATTATACAATCCTTTATGGAATAAAAAGGTATGCCACAGTTCTTTAATACTGTAGTTCTAACAGGCAAGCTCTTTAACCAACCAACCAACCAACCAATTGAGGAGCAACTTTCTTCCTTCAGTTTCCGAGCAATATGGCAGATGCTGACAGTGATTATTGTGTAGGTCAAAATAAGAACTTTCTTATTACGATTGCAGATCTATATGCTTGAAATAGACTGGTTTGAAAGCATAGAACACAGATTCTTGGTTCCAGGCCATACATATGTGCAATTTTTTTTATAGTGTTTAACGTCCATTTTAACTACAGAGGAATTACAGGCGGTTGACACTGATAACACATGAGATAATGATAAATTGGGAAAGAATTTTTTTTAAAGAGGGAAAGCATCCCAGGCCTAAGTTTAGGGTACCTCCCAGGCATTTTCCATTTATGAGGACTCAGGAAAAACTGGAAAAGACTTCAGTCAGGGATGAAAGTCCTGGCGGGAATCAAATCCCAGACCTCTTGCTGATAAGTCTGTGCCTTAACAACCTTGGTCACCAGTAGTAGTTTACATATATTTGCTGTGATGCAGATTTTGGCACTATTGAGAAATTAAAATAATGTATCCAGTATATGTATACACTTCATGAGCGGACAGATCTTATTTGAAATGCAAGTAAACACAACCCATTCAATGTATCAGAAATGAAAAAGGATGATTTTGTTAGTTTAACTCTGTTAACAAACAAGTTAACAAAAATAAACGCAACTATGTCTGGCCTAACAGTGGAATTTCGAAATGCGTGTTCTGAGATTTCAGGATGGGCATAAAGTGGTTGTGTAGTTCACATACAGTGACATAAGTCATACAAGGGTAGGTTAATAAGTTTACAGCCTTGCCGATAAGGCTTATCCCTTAACAAAATCCTTATCTGGTGTCATACCTTATCTGTTAAGTCAATAATTGCAGTTGTAATTTATGCTCTGCTGTGTTCAGTTGTTCAAATATAGTTGCATAAAGAAGTCTATGTGTATAAGATTGTGATACATTCAAAATATAGTATCAAACCATTATTAAGTTCTTCACAAAAGAAGACTTATTTCAAATGAAATTAAACAGCAATTTGATGGTGTATATGAGGAAGCAACTCCCTCATATACTACCATAAAATAATGGGCCAAGAAAACATTAGAGATGAAGAGCATGCAGGTCGGCCCTTGGAGATGCTCACTCCTGAAAACATTGCTCTTGTGGAAGGAGAAATTATGAAAGACCAGGGCTCAAAGTTACATAAATAGCAGCATGAATGGGCCTTTCTAAAACAACAATCCTTTAAATTATTCATGAACATTTAAACATGAATAAGGTTAGTGCAAGATGGGTGCCTAAACTTCTTTCCTCAGTCCAAAAGCAGCAACGAGTTATTTGTTGTCAGGCATTTTTGGATATCTGCAGTGCCAACGAGAGAGAAGTTCTGCAAACCATTGTTACAGGAGATGAAACTATGGTCCTCCACTATAATCCCTTGTCCAAAAGAGAATCAATGGAGTGATGTAAATCTGGTGAAACACTGCCTCTAAAGGCCAAGGTCACTCAGTGAACCAAGAAGATCATGGCCTCACTCATTCAACCAAGAAGATCATGGCCACAATCTTTTGGGACTGTGAAAAAATACTTTTTGTTGACTTCAAGGAGAGGAACACCACAGTAAATGAGGAGTACTATGCTAGCCTACTGCACAGACTATGTGCTTCCATCAAAAAGAAAAGGTGAAGAAAGCTGAGTGGTGGTGTGCTGTGCCTTCTTCATGACAAGGCACCTGTGCACACAGCTCTTGTTACAAAGGAAGCTGTGAAGAAATGTGGCTTCAAGGAGATCAACCATCTACCCTACAGTTCAGATCTTGCTCCCAGTGACTATTTCCTCTTCTCAAAATTCAAGAAGGATATTCCGGGAAGGAAATTTAAGTGTGACCAAGAAGTGATGGATGCTGTTTATGTCCATTTTGCAGACAAAACTTCTGACTATTTTTGGGGGATTGAAATGTTAATTCAAAGATGTGAGAAGCAAAGGGTAACAATATTGAAAAGTGAAATATAGTTTTTGTCTTTATCATACCTAGAAAAGGGTTAAGGCGGAAACTTATGCACCTAGCCTTGTACATCAACTTTCCAAAAGGCAAAGGAAATGCACAAACAATAACAGGAACAATCATGAAATAAAAATACTGCATTGGAAGGCCCATCAAAGCTACTAACCTTTGAGAAACACTGGCAATGTTTTTACCTCCAATTTATCATAACTTTTTACTTAAATTTGAGGTCAAAGAATGTTGATGAAATAGAAGAGAATGATGAATATGGTCTCTTTTGAATGCAGTTTGTTTCATGAATAGATTATCAAATATTGTACATGAAATTTTCTAATAATAAAAATCAACATATTATGCTCTACAGATGCAGAAAATTTAGCAATACTTATACAATACATGCCTTAAATGCTTTTATGAAACATATTTTGTTGCTTAAGTTAATGGGAATCTAATAAAACATTACCTATCTCAAAAATATATTCACCCTGCTATTCCACCGAGGTCTTCGATTTTAACACATACTGGAGTGTTTCATTTGCACTTGGTTCCTGACTTTCACTTATAAATTTCAAACTAATTTACATAATCAAATTAAATTTGCCCTATACATACAAGAAACAAGTTATGAAAGGACATGTATTGCAGTGCTACTCTTTAATAGGTGTATTATGAACCATGCTGTTGTTACAGAATTGTCAGTCAGTTGTCTTTGTGTCTTTATGTTACAAGGTTGAATACGATATAAACCACAATTTTTATTTTACCACTTGTGAGTAGTAGTAAGAAGCAAGATATGCCTTTGAGACATTATGTATAGGAGTTTCAGAAGCAGGAGGAAAACCGATCACCTCACATAGCTGTTTTATCATATCAGAGCAAGAGGCACTGTCATTGACTGTGCAAAGCATTATTATCAAGTTTTTGGTGCAGGAGGATGTAAAACGAGCAGAAATTTTGAGAAGATTAAGGAATAGTTTGGGGATAACACACTGTTTAACTCCAACACAAGTGGCCAAGGTCATTAAGGACTTTTTAGTGTTTAATACTGAGGCATTACAGGCAGTAAGGATGTGAGCGAGAGGTTTGGGGTTCGATTTTCACCAGGATGATCTTCCCTTACTGAGATTTTTTCCAAGTTTTTCTCATTCCTCATAAATGGCAAATGCCGGGAAGGTACCTAAACTTAGACTTGGAATGCTTCCTTCCTTTAAAAAAAATCCTTTGCCTGTTTATCTTTTCATTCCATGTCTCATCAGTGTCCACCGCCTATGATGCCTCAGTAGTTAGAAAGGGCATTAAACATTATTATAGGAAAAAACACTATGTAAGACACAAAAGTTTCACAGCAGGACAAGAAACTGTGGTATAAAAAAGTTACCAACATTGACTTTGGACAAGCGTAATGGAAGTAAGCATTGAACTCATTCATAATCTTACAAAAAGTGATCACCAGAGGACGAATTTTATGGTGACAAAATCATGGCTAGAAAGGGGAAAGAAAGGTTCTGAAAATTTGTACAAAACGGTTTTATAAAAGGTACTCTTAATCAATATTTAGGAAGTAAACATGACTTTTACTGGGTTTCAACATATTTGTTGCACTGGATTATCCACACATTTCTGTTTTCGAAGTAAGTCGCTGGTGTTTTCCTCTCAGGAGATCCTTAAATATAGAGAAACTTCACTTAATATCTACTGAAACCAATGGAGCACGTTTTGTAAACACACAGAAAAGGAGTTCAGTGGAAGTTGCAAAGGCTTCCATAAACAGATTGCTCCTTGAAATGAATTCAAGATTATCTCTGGTATTTCTGTAGTGGTTGTCCTCAACAGTAGTCAACCTTTCCAGTATTCCTCCTTCTCAATACCTCCTTCCTCTTCTAAACTCTGAATTATATCAGGCAAATCTGTAGCTATGCGGACTGCAACAAATTTCAATTTTAGATTTTTTTTGCTGAGCAACTGTTGGGCATGCTGGATGACTGTTGCATCTGAAACTTCTACACAAGAAAAGTACGCATCTTATCACAGAACCATATCTGGTTATCTATTTTTTTTTTGTGTGCGATGATACATAAAATTTAATGATAAATTGAGAGAGGAGTATTTTTTAAGGAAGGAACCAGGTCTAATTTTTACGGTACCTCCCTGACATTTGCAATTTATGAGGACTGAGGAAAACCCGGGGAAAAAATTCAGTAAAGGAAGATGGTTCTGGAGGGAATCAGGCCCCAGACCTCCTGCTCATGAGTCTATGCCTTAATGACCTCGGCCACCCATGGCCACCTAGTTATGACAGGGAATTGTGGTAGATGGAGCCCAGGAACTTCTTGGTACAAAAGTTGACGATTTGGGTCCTTTACAAGAATCTTCTTCAGAGAAGCAGAGAAGTATTAATACTGCTTGATTGTTTCACAAATATGGTGTATTTCATGTGCAATACATGTCACATGGTTCAGTTGTTGGACAGCTGAAAGCATGTATCATGCTTGATTATTATCACAAGCCTGACTTTTTCATATTGTATGCCTTACAGCCACAGTTTCATGCATGAATTCTTAAACGAAAGTATTACTGCACAGCATTTCTCTTCCTAAGTTGGTACATCTCAAAGACCCATGGTACTGATCCTTTCACCAGATAATGGAAACTTGAGCACATCTTTGCAGCACATCAGTAGTTTCCTGAATCATGTGTGTGTGTGTCAGTTAACATAAGATCTCCTGATCTGAAAACAACAAACTTCTTGCTATCGGGTTACTTAAAAGATAGCATTTAGCCACACTACCCAGACACTGGTTGATTGAAGCACAACAGTGCACAGGAGATTAACAGTATTGACAACACAATCCTTCAATGAATGGCCAGTAACATGGAACAAGTTGAGTTATGTCTTATGTAGGAAGGGAGGACATTTTCAACATTTTCTACAGAAGTTTGTAATCTCCCAAAGATACTCTATGTTTGAGGTATAATAAGTTATGAAATAAATAAAGAAATGTGTTCTATTTTAAATAACTCTATAAAATTATAAATGAGCAGTCCAGATACAAACCTTGGATGAGGTAAGCAGCATCATGGTGGATCGTTCCAAAACCTGCCTTGCAGCTGCCATTTGAGCCCTTCTCCTCTCATCCTTCATATCGTTCTGTCGGTCACCAGTAAGGTGTGCCAACTCAACCATCTCAGCCCCAAACTGACTGAATGCTTTTACAAACTCTGTAAAATTTGTCACATTCTCCAAGCGTCCCAAGCTCCGTGCCACCTGCAAATAAAACTCAACTGCCGAAACTCTCTACATCAACGATTATGTGCTTACTATCTAAGTAAATTTATTAGTATCTTGTTAATTCATTTTTGTATCTGCTATGAGAGGGGGCATTCAAAAATAATATACAATAGTAGTTTTTTGTACCTTATTTATTATGTAACAAGGTTCAATATAAATGATATCCTTCAATATATTCCGCCCAAATGTCAATGCATCATTGCCATCTTCCCGCTAACTTCATTACTCCATCGCTAAATCATTCTTTGGGAGTACTTCACCACAACTTGTGGACAGCTGTTTGACTTTTTTAACTCCCAGCAAGTCCTTCATATTGTCAAATAAGATATAAGTATATGGTGCAAAATCCGGTCAATATGGTGGCTGAAACACAGGGAAGCCAACTTTGCAGTTATAGTGTTGCTGGTAGGGTTGTGCATTATCATGTTGAAGGAATATTCCTGTCAACTACTTCCCTCTTCACCACTGTCTAAGCCATTTAAGGATCTCTCAGTACACCTTGCTGTTGGCAGTCATTCCTTGAGGAAGCCAGTCCATTAGCAGTATGACTAAAGTGTCCTGAGGGATACAAAGTTCATTTGGTGAACAAAAGTGGTTAGGAATGGAGGTTACATGTATATGTAAAATTCATTTTTCCACAGCAGGGACGCATGAGAATGCCACACAGAGCTACTGGAAGTAATGAGTGCTCATGCTCTGCCCTATCAAACAGTGGCCGTCCCATTGCTGGCAATAAACATTCAATCTACTTAGAAGACTTCTATTACCTGACAAATCCATCCAGTGACAGATTTGCAACCCTGTGTAAATAGTTGTATGTAACTTTTGCACATGCCACAATAAACCACTGTTGCCCAGTTTCCTGTGTTTTGCTCCTTCCTTACAAAGGGCATCTACATTTAGCCTTCCATTGGCACCACTTTGCAGTTAATTTCATATACTTTCGATCAAATATCTTACACTTTTTATGTTGTCCCTTGTTTATGAGAAAACAAATATTTGCCATGACTAATGACTTATCCCTCACATGATATGATATAAATCCTTGAGGCTGTCTCTGATAGCTCTCTGCAGCATGAGCTTCAAGTTACTTTGTGAGCCACACATCCCTGATGTAGAGGAATTTATTATATGCATGATATAATGCTTTTTTTTACATCTATGATCAACATTTATATATTAGCATTACCTACAAGATTTTAGATAGAAGCTACCACAAACATCAATATCCAGACCCTTCTTTATTACTGATAAAGGGAGATCAAAAACTATAAATATAACAAATCTGATATGATATGCTATCTGATGAAATATAAGTATGTAACAAAACATAATATTAGCAAAGAAAAAACAATTAGTGAAAAAACTGTCAGATTTAAATTAAGAGAAAAACATTTAAAAAATCTTATAAAATGTAGCATATTTAACATTAAGAGAAATTATGAGGGTAGTTTAAAAAGACTCGTAAATCTCCATGAAATGGTGGGAAATTTAACCAGCACCATTTTTAGTAAGAGTGATTTGTGTAACAGTTTTATACAAATTTTCAGCCTTAGAAAATGGGAAGGAAAACAAAAGTGTTTCGTGCTGCTATTAAACATTTCCATTTAAAGGGCTGAACTGCAAAACAGATGAAAGCAGAATTGAAGTTCCTGTAGACTCTGCACCGTCCCTGAAGACTGAGTGAATGAGTTTAAAATGATAGAAGCACTGAAGATGAAGCGAGCACCAGCCACCCAGTTGAGGTCAGCATATAGGAAATAACTGAAAAATCTGTGACACTATAATACAAGACTGCCGAGTGAAAATACAAGAGATAGCTGAGACTGTAGGTATCTCAACTGAACAAGTGCACAATATCCTGCACGAAAAATTAGAAATGAGAAAGGTATGTGCAAGTTGGGTGCCACAACCCAAAACGATGGAGAAGAACATTTCACCACAGTGTCTAGAACTGTTTAATAGCATTCTACGGGACTTCTCGTGCAAATCCGTAACTGTGGATGAAACTTGGATCCACCATTATATTCCAGAGGCAAAGCAGCAGTCAAAACAATGGACAAAGGCTGGTGACAGCATGCCAAAGAATTGTATTGTTGGCTGGAAAGGTGATGACCATTGATTTTTTTGGAAGGGGGAAGATTCCCAGGGTATAATTCTGATAGATTACTTAAAAAAAAGCAGAACCATAACTGGGGCCTATTATGCTTTATTGATGGATTGTTAGAAACATTCGTGAATGAAAACTACCAAGATTAGCATACAAAAAAGGTGTTCTTTAAGCAGGACAATGCTCCAGCTCACATTGCAGCAGTCACAATGACTAAAGTGCAAGAAATGGGCTTCAAATTGATTCCTCTTCCATCCTATTCTCTGGATTTAGTCACAAGTGCATTTTTCCTATTCCCAAACTTAAAAAGTTGGCTTGGAGGGAAGAAATTTTCATCAAATGAGGAAGTGATTGTTGCTTTAGTGAGTATTTTACAAAATTTGACAGATTCTATCTTTTCCGATGGGACGAAAAAATTGGTAACTCACTGGACCAAGTGTATAGACGTCATTGGAGACTATGTTGAGAAATAAAACCAGTATGTTAGAAAATAGTAATTTGTACTTGCATTTGTTCCAAACGTTTCAAATGACCGTCATATAAATTAAAAAAATAATTCTTAAATCAAAGATTTAGCTGAAAGAAAATCAATGGAAAGGTATAACAAACTTTAAACTTCTTGAGTGAAGGCAAACTTACCTTGTCCTTTGCCAGAAGCAACTGTTTGACAACAACAATGTCAGCCAGTAGGAGGACCCTGGTGACAGATGCAAGGAGACATCGGGCAGCTCGTACCACAGCCCCTCTGTCTGTTAACGAGTCTTCCAATGCAGCCTCACACAACTTCTCAATTGCAGAGCCTAGAAAATAAACAATGAATTTTCTTTTTATTTGTTCCAGAGAAATAGAGTTGCAATTTTACTACAAGCAAATATCTTATGATTGTTTCTACATCTGAATGATCTGTTTATGAATATGAAAAAGGTGTGTGCACATTGGGTGTGCAGGGTTGTGTGGTTGAGACCAACTGTCATTCCAGATCATTAAAGGTTATGTGCAGAGTGGCCAGTCCCCAGATCTGAGCATCTGTAGGATATTCTTCAATAGAGAGTTTTATAGAGTTTTGGAAATGGTGAGACTCTGGGTCAGCTATTCATATGTCTCCATCATCACTGGCAGAATATCAAACAAAAGGAAATCCTTCATCACATTTCTTCAATGCCAAGGAGGTGTCTAGCAGTGCTTAATGCAAGAGGTGTTGGTACAAATTACTGATAACACAAATATCATGGGAAACTTGAAAAAGAAAGAGAAATTTTACATATTTTTGCTGTGGGTTAGTATTTTAGAACGAGATTGTGTTATTTTTGTTAAAAAGGATAAATTTTTGCTGTTGTAAACCTTTATGTTCTATGCAGGCTGGTTCATAAAAATTGAGAATTATTTTTTCTCATCACAAAGGAGACACTGTGTCACCAATGGTTAATAATAAAATATAGTACTTAATTTTGTAGTCTTTGTAAAATATTACAATTTCAAATAATTTCACATATGCATTTGAAACATTTTTATTCTATTTTTTTTTTTTTTTTTTTTTTGTTTTGTTTATTGTTGCTTTCACTGCAATGTTCTTCTCACAATATCTGTAGATTGTGTACTAAGTATTATAGGTCAAGTCTGTAGGGGTGAATGAAATGAAATGAATTAATGATGGAGCAAATGAGCTCAGAGTCCTTGATGCCTTTAAGGTATATGCAGTCACCTTCCCAGAGTAAGGAAAAATTCTGACCAAAATCTTAACCAGATCAGAATTCAAACTGAGCACCTTCAAATTAGTACTCGCAAACATACCACTAGACCACCATAGTTTTTTAGGTTAATTTTCAGTTTTTATTTACAGTGAATAATGTAACCATTGTGTTCTAGCCCAGAAAATTACTTTTGTATGTATAAACAAATATTTTATTCCGTTGTGTTTATTTTAAATATACAATAAAATGTTTATGACCAGAGCCCAGAAGTTCAGGCATTTATTTTGGTTAAAATAGGCAGGAAAAGGCACTTATAATAATGAAAATAGGTATTTAAGATACTTAATAATTTCTTTATCACACAATTAAAGTACTTAAGCTTACTTTTCTTGGTTATAAGCAACAAGATGTTTTTTCAAGGTATCAACTGTCATAGTTAGCCTCCTGTCACTAACATTTTTCATAATGGAAAAAGAATGTTCTACTTCACTGAAGTAAATGGAGCATATTTAAAACAAGCTATTTTGGAAGAGCTCATACCATTTACAACAGAACATCACCTTTCAGGGCATCATGGAAATGTTGATCAAGACAAAGTAAAGTAGTTTTAAACAGTGCTGGCAAATGAGCAAAAGATGTGCAGTGGTTTCTGGTCAAAATCATTTGCTGTTTATGTGTTTATAGGTGAAACAGGTTAGTATTTCTCTTACTTCCATACTGAACACATTGTAGAGAAGGTTTATTGCACACCTACTCATCTTTCTCTCTTGCACTCTCTTCTTTCTCGCTTGCAATTGCTTGCTATATTTATGCACCTGAGAACTTACCCACCCACAAATTTCCTAGAATTGTCTCACGCAGATCCAATACAGGTCATTTGCCAGGACTATTCAAAACTACAGTACTTCCCTCATCCTATTTCCTTGCATTCATATGCCTGAGGTACTCATGTGTTCCTTTCCCTGATGAAGGTTCTGCTATTTAAAGAATTTAAGTGAACACATTAAGGAGAAAGTTTTTGACTCCTTGAAAATAAATAAATGTATAAGTAGATTCTCAATAGATATTTTTGTGAGGTGAATATACCATTTAATTTTTAAAACTTTTTTCATTTCGATATATTGAAATTCTTTATGCACTTTTAAAATGCATAATATTCACAGAAAAATTTCATAACAATCCAAAACAGGTAAAAATGGGGGGGGGGGGTTTAAAGCTTAAAATAGGCAACAGAAACCAAAATAGGAAGGGAGAAAAAAAGGAAAACTGGTGTACCGACCTCAAATATACAGAAACATCTTCATTTCTATCTAACTCTTAAATACACCCACCCAGAGAGAAAGGGCATTTTGCCTAATTTTCAGGCTCTGTTTATAACACAAACAATTTTGATTAACTTGTATTATTATTGTACTGAATGAAGATATGTGCTATTTTTCTAAAATTTAGAAAAATTATCTTGTTTTTCAAAATATATTATTTTACTGTTTTAACAAAATATATTTATTATTAAAGTATACAAATATGCAATAAATATTTTAAAAAAACAAAGCAGTTAAAATGCAGGATTAAAAACGTTAACCTTCAATATCTCAGAAGTTACATTTTGTTAACATTACTTATTTGCCAGACATCCCATGTAATATGGAGATGTACTGTAGTTGTGAAGGAAAAATGGTGTCTTATTTGCATGTCATATGGGACATCAAAAATCTCATATTTTCTCTCTTGATTGATTTTTGCTTTTCAAAATCACTCAGGACTCATAAGATGTTCTTCTCAATTTCTCATACTTACAAAAATTGGAATCACGTGCTAATGCCAGTACCGTGCAGATGGGAATGTGAATCTTATGATGGGGATAGTGTGGTATATGTGAACTGGTAAGCTTACAAGCTGTGATCAGTGCACTTGTCTCATGTTACGATGCTATTTGCCTGTTTGAAACTGTCTGTTGGCTGCTAATGAGGAATTTAGTATATTTACTGAGAATTTAAAGCTCAGTGACTAGACAAAAGCTTCAAATAGAAGAATTGTTTTAAAATGTTCAGTATTCATTCATCTTCCTATAAATGTTCCCTATGTGAGCATATTCATTTTCTACTTTTTAATCGTTCTTGGCCAAATGAACTTTTAATTTTCAATATTAAATAAGATATAGTGCAATAAATGGTGAAAATGTTCTATATATTTAATTAAGAATGAAATTCTAATGTTAATGTTAGTTGTCAAGATTTATATGACTGATAAAGTATTACAAGTATGATGGTCACCATGTTTATGTTATTGTACTGTGCGATCAGTTTTGTTTTCTTCCGGAGTGTTTTGTCTAGGCGCGCCGGTCGTTGGTCGGCAGCAGGTTTTCGATCATTAGCGGGAGGGTAAAACAATAAAACAAAACAACCATACAACAATATACAAATCAATTTAAGAGGCTCGTTATTTACCAAATTATCAAATGAGGTGTTGAAACTGCCCACCTTCATTCACTATACATTTTTGGTATCTCTTTAGGAAATTATTCACCATTTTCTGTAGTTCATTTTGAGAAATATGGATGACTTCCTGACGAATATTATGTTTGAGTTCTTGTATTTTGTGTGGGTTCGTCTTGTAAGTTTTTAATTTACCCCTAAGATAATACTCGCAGGCTTCTAAATAGGGGGATCTACGGGGTCACAAATCCCTACTTTAACTCCGTCTTGTGGAAACACATTAGATTTTCTCTCATGGAATTATTCGTAGTTTGAGCGATGGCAGAGTCCTGTTGAAAAAATGCATGATCACGCTCTCTGTCGGTTAATTGTCAGAAAAAGGGGATTAGTATGGTATTCACATAAGTAGCAGAATCAACTGCATTCAAAAAACAAAATGGTCCTATGATTCTGTTACCACTGAGTTAACACATATGGATCGTACATAAAGAACATGTGTGCCGATGTAAATACACGAGGCATATGTCGAATTAAGAAACGAATAACACAACATACAGCCGGGAACAACTGCTCTATCACTGCGATAATCAGCAAAGTCAAAAAGTAAGCAAGCAGGCTTGCTACCCTCACATTGGATTCCACGATCTTTTGACACTCGAACAAGAACAAACCAGAGTGGGTACATATCGAAAGTTGGTGATACTTGGAGTCGTTCGCGGGTTGGTGATCGTAATTTCATTATTACACGCCGCAAATGAAGCAACGGGAACATAAAGGCGGTACCAAAGAAGTTGAAAAGCAAATGGCAACGATCTTCTGGGACGAAAATGGCATGTTGATGATGATTGACTCCCGCTGGAAACCACCATTAACAGTGAGGTGTACTGTGGCTCTCTAAAGTAATGCGTCGCCGGGTATAGCAGTGTCGCAAGGGGAAGTAGCCAAGAACGTTCTCTTGTGCTCGTTCGCATAAACTGCGCTGAGGTCCTTGGAGCTTTAATATGTCCGTATTTACCAGATCTCGCACCCAGCGACTACTCTCTTCAGTGAAATAAAGAAACCGCGTGTGGTGTCAGATTTCAGGTCAGTGACGCCCTGCAAGCAGCCGTCAGAAACTGGGTGCGTGATAACCCGTGCGGTCATAGGAAAGCCAATGGAGTGGTTGCAAATATTCATAGCCATTCAAGGAGAATACGTGGAAAAAACTGAAGTATAATCTCCGAGCCCGGATCATGATGT
Source organism: Metallyticus violacea (assembly GCA_030762175.1). NCBI lineage: Eukaryota > Metazoa > Arthropoda > Insecta > Mantodea > Metallyticidae > Metallyticus > Metallyticus violacea. The sequence continues at coordinate 4,849,372 of CM060830.1, forward strand.
TGGTCTAAATAATTTGTAAATAGCGCTCGTAGATATATATTTACGGTCAGTAAACTCAATATCTACCGTGCGATCGGTGATGCGGCGCGGGATTTTTTGTATGAGCATACCACCATTCGTTTGCCGCTAGGGTAGCACAAGCACAAGAGAACGTTCTTGGCCACTTCCCCTTGCGACACTGCTATACCCGGCGACGCATTACTTTAGAGAGCCACAGTACACTTCGCTGTTAATGGTGGTTTCCGGCGGGAGTCAATCATCATCAACATGCCATTTTCGTCCCAGAAGACCGTTGCCATTTACTTTTCACCGGACCCAGTAGGCCGGAATTTCTTTGGTACCGCCTTTATGTTCCCCTTGCTTCATTTGCGGCGTGTAATAATGAAATTACGATCACCAACCCGCGAAGGACCCCAAGTATCAGCAACTTTCGATATCTAGCCACTCTGGTTTGTGCTTGTTCGAGTGTCAAAAGATCGTGGAATCCAATGTCTACAGATTTTTAGACAATTGTAAATCGTCGTTGATTAGCAACGTGCGGTGATTGAGACCAGCTTCCCACTCAACTCATCAAACGTGGAGCGTTTGTTTTCGGCAATAAGCTCAGAGACACCTGCTCTTCTTCTTCTCAGCGGTTTCGTTCCCGATTTTAAATCCTCGCCCATTTGAACACTTGTCACCACACGCTGCGTGTGAATATTTGCGAGTCAGTTACCTTCCTTCTAGGAACCACGCATCTCACTTTTAGATGGAGAGATAGTCGCACTACTCCTGACATCTACCGGCCTCCTACATCACTGTTCACGATCACAATTGTTGCTGGCTTGCCATTTTCATGGCTTGCATCCCAAACCAAGTCTAAATATGAAGATTTTACAAAGCCATTTTCATAATATTAGAACAGTGTTGCGAGGAAAGCAGGGAGAGGGTTATATTTTGTTATGAGAATACTAAAAATAAGCCAGTCCAAAATAGAAGGAAATAGCTTATTTATCAATAGTTCGGTCCTTAATGAAGTATGAGCAGCATGTTGGGATCCACCGCCACGGGTGGCCGAGGTCGTTAAGGCACGGACTCGTGAGCGGGAGGTCTGCGGTTCGAATCCCGCCAGGACCGTCCTCCCTGACTGGGGTTTTTTCCAGGTTTTCCTCAGTCTTCATAACTGGCAAATGCCGGGGAGGTACCTAAACTTAGGCCTGGAATGCTTCCTTCCTTAAAAAAAAAAATCCTTTCCCAATTTATCATTTCATCTCATGTATCGTCAGTGTCCACCGCCTGTGGTGCCTCAGTAGTGAAAACGGGCGTTAAACACTACTCAAAAAAAAAAAAAAAAAAAAAAAATGTTGGGATCCTTACAAGATATATCAAATAAATATCCTACAAACAATTCCCAGCGTAGAGCAACAAAATTCGTAAAAGATAAAAAAGAACATGGGGACTTAAATGTTACAGCATTAGTTTGGGAATCACTGGTAGAGAGAGAGGTAAAAATGCGAGCATAACGTCTTTATACAGAACAAAATGGAGGGATATCACAATTAGGTTAGAAAAACAAACATACTGTAGTAGCAACGATCATAGTTTTAAAATAAATTGTAGGCAACAGAGAACGGTGTAGGTAAATTCTATTTCGTAAATAAAATCATAAGTGACTGGAATTAATTGCCTGCAGTTGCCTTTCTATGACAAGATTTAAAAGTAGCCTAAAAGTGTATGTGAAGAAATATTTCATTGATAAAAGTAGATTTGAATGCAATTAGCGTGCAAATTTAAGTTTTTCCCGGACTACATGAAATATTGCTTAACTTCTTATTGTATTTAATTGATTAACCTTGCTTAATTTGTTTATGATATTATTCAAGCTTATAAGTGTGTAGTCGGTCCTGGTGGGGTAAGGTTACCATATTTGCCTCCTACACCCAAGAACGCGGGTTCGAACCCCGCCATGACCGATGGATTTTTTCGGGCGTAAAAATCCTATGTATGGCTTCCTTCGGAAGGGAAGTAAAGCCGTGGGTCCCGTGTCGTACATTTACGGCCTGAAAGAGAGGCCTCTGAACAAAATTTGTCGGCCGTTTCACGCCCTGAATTGAATGGGACGCTGATGACCTGAGATGTTAAAGAGCGTCGTTAAATAAATAAATAAATCAATCAATCAAAAAAAAAAGTGTCTAGACCTAAATATGCTGAATTATATTTGATAAAAATATAAACATATTAATTAAGTTAATGTGTGTACAATTGAGCTGACATGTATTTAATTAGTTTGATATATTTAACATTCATGTGTATCTAACTAGATAGACATGTCTTAATTAGGTAAAATGTATTCAATTAAGCTAACACGTGTAAAATTAAGCTGAAATGCATTTAATTAGTTTGGTGTGTATTTAAGCAGATTGACATGCCTTAGTTAGGTGAAATGTATTTAATTAACTTAACTGGTATGTAAATATATGTAAAATTAATCGGACATGTATTTAATTTCATGTGGCCATGTATTTAATTAAGTTGAGTGTTTTCTTTTAGTGAATTATGAATGGATGTAGGTATTGCGATTGTATCCATGAAAATATTTTTGAAGAATTCCTTCAAATCTCCACCTATTCTACTTACTGGGCACCAAAAATGAGGATAGGGATATATATTTGTGTGGTGTGTGTTAAATCTCAAGCAGCCTAAATTGTTATTTTTTTCTCAACGAAACTCAGCCTATAACCATCAATTAACACACGATTCATCGAATTCGTTAACCAGCAAAATTGGACCATTGGGGTGGGTGTTAACCTAAAGCAAAAATCGCTCTAGCAACAGCAATTTTTTATTTTTCTCTACGAAACTCGAAATATGCAATTTAAATAAAAATAATAAAAATATTTTTTTGAAAATTAGCGAAATCAGATTATTGGGAATGCGGATTTACCTGAAATTCAATATTTAAAAAGCGCTCTAGCGGCACCAATTTCATTATTTTCCAGATGTAAACCTAATCGCAGTTATACAAGTGGGAGGCATTACTTCTATCGTATTAACAACTAAATGTCTTTTTTAAGGTTAAGGAATGGCTAGAGGGGAGGGGGGAGATGTGTTCCTCATTCAAAGTCTGGCATGTTTAGACACCATCCACTTAACCCTTCAATTGCTGCAATTTGTTTTTCAGAGATAATAAATAGGAAATCTACTTTAACAGTCTGCTACAAAAAACAAAAATGGACACCATGCAACTTAGAACGAACAGACACAAAGAGATGACAAATTCGATGTTACTGTAACATACCCGCTGCTCGCGCCTCCTTGCATGCCTCGTACATGTCCTCTTTGATTTCTGGGTTGTCATCTGCGATGGTCTCGCCAACTGTGACGAACCTCTCCACAGCCAGATTCACAGCCTGCCCCACTCGAGCCACTGCTCGCAGACTCCGCTCGGAGCATAGTGGCCTCTCTCTGTGTGTTACCAACGTTGAGATCTGCGGAATTACAATCAAAATAAGTAACAGAACATTTAAAAAGGTTGATTAGCTGCCATAAAGAACTTGCAAACTAAGTAAATGTTGAAACTGCACAACTTTCGGCCTATGCTGACCAAGTTATTTGTGGGTGCTTGCTTGGGACAGATGTTCGTTCTCAATTCATTTGCAATATGAGAATTTATCTTTAAATTCACTTTTTCTGACAAATAAAGGAGCTGAAATTTTTACAAAATAAGCGTAAATGAGGCGTTGTAAAAGTTTTCGGCCTGACAAAGAAAACGCAAGATTTAAGGAAAAATGTTTTTTCAATATATTCCACTTTTTCAGTAACCTCATTAAAATAAAATTTGTCCATCATTGAAAAATAAGCACCTGTCTCAGCTTTAACCCTAATTTGATGTGAATCATCGTCCACCCAGCCATTTCTTCAGGTTTGGTAACAAAAAGTAATCGGTAGGAGCCAAATCCAGTGAATATGGCGGATGTGGAAGCACTTGGAAGCGAAGGTCATGCAGTTTTACAGCAACAATCCCAGACGTGTATGAAGACGCATTATCGTGATGAAAGAGAACTTTATTTTTCGCAAAGTGTGGACATTTAGTCTGAATATCATCCTTTAGTTGATCCAGTTGTGAAGCGTAATACTCCCCGGTGATGTTTCTGCCCTTCTGAAGGTAGTCTACGAACATGAGAATCCCAGAAAACCGTAGCCCTAAGTTTCTTTGCATAAGGAACCGTTTTTGCTTTCTTTGATGCACTTTCACTTGTTGCCACCCACTGTTTGGACTGCTCCTTCGTCTCTGGCATGTAGCGATGAATCCACGTTTCCTCTACTGTTATGAAACGTCGAAGAAACTCACTGGAATTGCATTTAAATAAGTCTAAACACTGTTGAGAAATGCGTTTTTGGTCCATTGTTAACAAACGCGGCACCGCTCGAGCGGAAAGCTTTCTCATACCCGAAACATCGTGTAAAATGTAATGCAAAGGACTGTTTGGGGCTTTTACGTTGAAGGGGAATTTCCAACAATAGACATAATCGACAACATTTTTTAAACCAATATTTCACAGAAAGGCTCTAATTCGTCCACCTATAGTGTGTTGGGCAGTTTAGTCTTCAAATATAAAAAAACAAATGATGGACGTAAATTATTAATGGAGAGAAGGGACATTGTGGCAGCACAGTTAAAATTCCTGCAAACAATGCATCAAATTGGAATTTCTGGGAAAACAAGAATATTTCAATTATATGAAATTTGGGTTGCCAAGACTGCTCTAATAATGGTGGACTACAATAGTTTTGGGGAAGGGCAATAGACTTATTATTTGTCATGTAGGGTCTGCGAAGACGGGTTTTGTACCACAGAGCAAATCAACTTCTGACTATCATGAGGAAATGACAGCAAAATTGAAATAAGATTTTGAATGATTTTCTGAATTATTTAGAAGGGGGAAGTATAGTAATAATGAATAATGTCCCTTATCATTCCGTCACTATAAACAAAATTCCAAATACATCGAGCAGAAAAGGCGATATTATTCAAGGTTGCAATAACAGCGGATTCAGTTTTTGGCAAACAAAACTTTTGGAATGAAACTTTTACAATATGTTTTACGCTCAAAAATCAGTCTAAAATGTACGAGCTTGATAAACTGGCTAATGAAAGGGGGCATGAAATAATTCCATTACACCGTTAACATTGTTATTAAAACCCAATTGAGAAGGTATGGTCTCAAATAAAGAGGGATAGCAAATAAAAGTAGGAACGAGGAAAATCTGGTTAACGAAGAAACAGACAACGTGACACAGAAAGACAAGCTGAAAAATTACAAGAAGAAGACTCTTGGAAAGAAACGTTAGAACCAATAATTACAAGGTTCTGATGACAATGATAGGGGCACCGACACCAAGGCTCCAGCACTTATGCTCAATTACATGTCAAGTAACAATATGAAAGTGCGGATAACTGTTACAACAGACATGTTTAACACCCGTTGTTATTACACAGGCCGGTGAACACTGATGACACATGAGATGATATGAAATGATATATTGGGAAAGGAATTTTTGTTATTTATTTTTATTTGAGAAGGAAGTCAGGTCTAAGTTTAGGGTACCTATCCGGCATTTGTCATTTATGAGGACTGATTAATAAATGGAGAAAGAGAGAAAAAAACTATCTGGGAGAATGGTGCTGGCTGGAATCAAACCAAATACTTCCTGCACACGATTTCTTGACTTAATGACCTTAACCACTCTTGTGGGTTTTACAATTCTTGCCCTAGAGGAACTGAAAAAGAAAATCGGTTACTAACTATGAACGGTTTTAATTTATTTAGCTGAGATAAGTGCATACATAATATTTATCGGCAGATGCTCCACAAATGAGCGATTTTCGGACATATCTACCGAAAACCTAAATACTGAGCAATGGCTAAGCATCATACACTAATTATGAAAAACTGAAAGGCCTGATACTCGACGAACTGATAACAAGAAACAGAAAAACTGTTGCGTGCATTTCCAGCATGCATCTTTTGAACTGAAGACATTTTCCTTCCTATGAAGTATAGAAATGGCTGTATTTTTTGTTCATGTTAAGTTTGGTTCCATATACATGACTTTCAGAATATGCCCTTACCGCTTGCACTAGGTTTTGCATCTCGACAGCTGGGCATGATGCAGCCGGCCGCGCCTGTACTATGATTTCGCTGTGTATAAAATCTTACGCTATAATAACTGCTAGAAATGTCTTCCCTCAGCTAAATAGACATTCTACCGGGTAAACACATTTCCACTGACACGATTTAGTTCGATCACTGTAATGTTTCTCATTTCATTTCGTAAATTTTCCTTCCAATGTGTGAGGTCTTGTTTTGTAAACTTTGTCCTTCAGGCTAGTCCATAAATAAAAATCGCAGACTGTTAAATCTGGGGAGCGGGATGTCCATACACCTGCACTAATCCCTTTATAATTTAAACACTTCCCTAATTATACCTATGGACTCCTCCCTGCATGGGCAGTGATGGAATCTTGTTAAAACCACCAATATGATTCTCTTCTTCTGTCAGCAGATTACAAAAATGAGGTCAGAATATCATTTCGGCACCTCTCTACCTTTATTGCCTGCTCATAGAAGTGACCGATTTTGCGTCATGTCTAATTGCACACCTAACTCCAATTTTCCTATAATAAAGAGGTATTTCTTATATACAATATGGCTTTTCAGAATACCAATACGATTTTTGTGAATGGAACTACGCCTCGTCTGAAAAGAACATACAAGCTGTGTATCGATTACCCTTCATCATTGATGAAAGAAACCACTCACAATAATGCACAGCTGCTACCGGATTGTCATAGACAATGAGCACGGTACACTTGTAAGATTGGAGTTTTAACAGTTTTCTTGCTGCGTTGCAGAAGACACTGAAACCCCAACCAGTGCTAATTTCGGTGGTGATTTTGTTGGCGAATGTTCAAGATTTACGCTAATTTCGTCGAATTTGTCTTGGAGTATGTTTCTTGTTTGCACTGAACCAGTATATCAAATTTATTAACAAGATCGTGAATTGCATTTCTGGAAGGAGGCCATTGCTCAAAGAACTTCCGAACAAATTCCACAAGAACTGATTCGTATTTGTAATAATATTTACATACAAAAATAAGTTTCTCTAAAGTCAACTGTCTTGCCATCTTTGCGAACGAATGTAAGTTCAAGAACAGGCAGCGGTGAGGGGAACAAAACCCTGTGCTAGAAGTGGGAACATATTCTGGAAACCCGTTATTGGAACTGGGTTTCTTTCCTCATACACTTTCGCTGTTAGGAATGACTGAATATGTTTAACGCCCGTTTTTGCTATCGTTGTTAGGGTAACCGATCACTCTTGTATAGACGATTTTGCGTTAGAATACTGATAGCTATTTTTTCAACATTACTTTTTAAAATGCTTTGTCTTTACGAGTTTATATTGGCCTAATCCAGTGCTATTATGAGTGCAATAGTGTCCCAATGTATAGAGAAGCTTTTGAGCGTTTGGTGCAAATGTTTGTAGTTTGAAGATGGGTTATTAAACGGCGAGATTAATCTATCTCTATAACATTCGTCAAGCAACAGCAGCGTAAACAAAGTGAATTCCTCATCGTGAAAGTTAAACAGAGCGTAAGAGCAAAGAATTCAGTTAAAACAAGTAACGCTAACTAAAGATATACATGTGTATTTAATAAAAAGCAACTTTCAGGCTTAAAAGTATACATTTTTTAATTATTATTTTATTTACGTGTTATATTGTTAGCTTAACGTTTCCAACTGCACTTGGCTGTATAACAACTAAAACGAATGTTTAACGTTTAACCTACATAATTAATTTTAGGGGTGCGATTGCTTGTTTACATGTTCTCTCCCGCCCCCTGGAATTCAGCTTTTCCGCTGCCGTTCGGTATGAAGCCGCCGCTGTCTGTAAGATTAAGTCCGATTATTTGGCGCAGACTATTCCCTCCTTACTCTTTTACATAACGAGTTTATCGCTTGGCGGGAATATCCTATTATTAATGCTAACAATAATCCCCGGGACATCTTAATCGACGTCCTCGGTAATTACAAAAATTCTGTTTTCAGGTATACCCCCACTCCAATGGCCCGATTTTCCTTGTTTTATTTAAAGGGTATAAGCGAGTTTCCTTGCAACATTTATACAGTGCCGCTAGAACGATTTTTAAATTTAGAGTTTCCACTCATAACAGTCTCATTTCTTAATTTTCAGAAACATTTTTCTTCATTTATTTCAATTGTATGTACAAAGTTTCGTTGAGAAAAAACAAAATTTCAAAACTAGAGCGATTTTTAAATTTCGCTTTAGGTTAACTTTCACCCTCAATGATCCAATTTTGCTGTTAACGAACTCAACGAATCGTTTGTTAATTGATTATGACGAGTTTCGTAAAAATTGCGACCTCTAACGCACGCACGCACACACACATTTTTATTGTCATTTTCGTAGGTAGGATCGATGGAGATTGAAGAAATTTTTCAAAGATCGTTTCAAGGGAACAACCGCAATAGCTACATTCCTTCATAATTCGCTAAAATGAAAATTTCTTTGAGTTTTGACCTGTGAAGAACAAGGCAAGCAAAATCACGAAGAGGTTCATAATAACCTTGAATTGCTACACAAAATTTTGTGGAGAGATGAGACAATTTCGAATTAAATTCAGCTGTTAATACTCACAACGTGGAAAATATCGGAACAAATTGTTCAGCTAGGAGTGAATGTCACTGTCTAGTACCATAGGCCCGATCTTATTTATACGAATAAATAGAAAATAAGACAAATGAAAACAGTAACGAGCAGTGAGTGATATTTTCGATTGCTGCAAGACTTAACAGAATTATGAGGTCGAAAGCATTGTTTTTTATGCAAGAAATGCAGCCATATCAATGTATTGAAAACATTTCTAGGACCACACTTACTAATGCCGTTTATATCATTGAAGAAGGACTTCCCCCCCCCCCCTTCTTAAACACGGTAGTGGTAATTTGTAAATGTTTCCTGTTTATTCTTACATAATATTCCTGCTTTAATAACGTCTCATTTATTTTTGAACAAATTGGTGTTTTTTGTTTGCTGAAGTTAAGACTGATTGAAAAATCTGATATAAGGTTAACTATAACTCCCGCACCACATAAATAACTTTAGTGGTTAACTCGATGTGTGTGGACAGCCGCATACTGAGAACTCAAAATTATATTTCTGACTTTCTTAAGTAACTCCGCTCTCTTAATTTAAATATATTTTTACATCTTTCAATAATGTTCGTTAACAGTTTTTCAAAAAGTACCCACACTAGACACTTCTATACAAATTTATCGTTGCTAAATCAAGAAACAAAAACGCATAGCGAATAATAAAACACTTCCTTTGTTTACTGTGTTTTGTCAGTAATAACATTAATACCGTCTTTGTTTATATCCATGGAATATGTTTATTGATACGGAAATGTCTTATTTAAGCGATTAAATCTGACATCAAGTGTGTTTAATAATTCTGTCTGATGTTGAGTGAAAGGGAAAGACTTCTAATTTTAATTATGGTTGGTTATGGAGACAGTCAACGATCTCATCGAGAGGCGGTGAATTTATTTAATGATATACATCCGGATCGCAATCCAATTCCACATACAACAGGGACAAGGATCGTAAAGAAATTTACTTAGACCGGAAGTGTAAAGGACTTAACAAGATCAGGTCGCAACTTATGAGAATACTTCATTGGATGTTCTCCTCCGTGTCCAAAAGTTTCTACTACAAATTTGTCGTTAGAATCAAATATAAGCCAAAATCCCCGAAGAAAATCCTTAAAAGTGTCAAGCAACATCCTTATAAAACTCAACTTTTGCAGGAACTTTCAGAGGACGACTGAGATATAAGAATGCAGTTTTGTGAATTAATGGTGGAGGGCAAACAATTGAGTTTATTCATAGACAAATTGTATTCTCAGATGCAGCCACATTCTGCCTGAATGGATTAGGCAACACATATAATTGCCAATACTTGTCAGATGTAAATCCATAATGGATGGAGAACCACATGCAGTATGCACAAAAACTTAATGTTTGGGTTGATATGTTGGTGATCATATCTTGGTCCTTTCTTCTTAGAGAAACGATATAACACTATTAGATATCTGAAATTGCTTCGAAATCACGAACTGACTGTCGCAAATTTTTTCCACTTGCAGTTAACCATGGGCTACAACTTTTCCCTACAAGACAGAACTCCACCACACTATGGACAGACTTAAAAGGTTTTTCCACAACGATGAATTGATATGAGAGGTCACAAAGAGTGGGTAGCAAAATCCCAAAATTTGTCGCCTTTCGACTTCTTTTTGTTGCGCCATTTGAGAAAGACCCAACAATTTATAAGATCTGCAGTGTCGAATGCAAGACATTCTTAAAGCCCGGTTAAGTCATTCCTTAAATGTATTCTACGATGGATTGGCACAATGTCAAACAGCTGAACATACAAATTAGAAGCTAAGCTAGCTTTGTTTTGTTTTTGTTAAGGAAGTAGCATTTTATTATTTGATAACTCCATCTTTTCTTGATTTAGTCACAAAAATTGTACAAAAGTATCTGAAGTGAGTACTTTAGGGGGGGGGGGACAATGAGGATTATTCGAACTTGTAAAAATACATTGGGTATTCCATTTAAAATAAGAAAGACGAAGTTATTCCGGTTAAAAACGGAAGTAGAAAAAATCGTTAATATCATTTTTGAGTTCTTAGTTCTATCTCCACACACCAGTTTTTATCACCGAACCACATGCTTACAAAATGTTGCGGAACTTTTAACTAACCTTCTACATTATCCATGCTGACAATCTATTGTCTTTGGGACAATTAACAAATTAATGATGCTGCTATGGGACATATAAATATTAATATTACAAAACAAAGCACCAAGATGTATACATAAAGGTAACACTCAGAGTTATGAAAGTAGAAAAGTATACCACCTTAAAAAAATGTATTAAATCTGATGAATCCCTTTAATTATATGGATGAGTTTTATGATAAAGTAACCAGCAATGATGTGATATCTTATAATTATTATTCTTTAGATTAGACGGAATATATTTCTGTAATGATTGATTGAAATGCAACAAAAGTTACGCGACATTCATTTTTAACATGAGGCAAAAAATTGCAATAGTCCTTGCCTGACACTTTAGAAAAAACGAATGTTTAAATAACCAACACTCAAAACATATTGCAATTTATTTTCAAAGTTTCATGAAAATGACAAAGTCAAATTTGCTACATAAATAAAGACTTATTGTGTTATTAAAAGTATAGCAACATTTTTATAAAAAACCAAATTAATATGTAATTCAAAATAAATATTATTTTATAAAACTCACTCTTTTTCCACTTTGTTTACTTCATGAAATACTTCTTTCATATAATTAAATGCATATATCTAAGTTATGTTACTTTTGAGACAAACAAATATTTGAGCAGTTCAACTACCTGGGGAAGACTCTCGAGCCATTTGTACACCGGAGACACTTCCGTTTCAGATGAACAATGTCCGAGGGGAATACATCCCATAACACTGACATTCTTGCTGTAGGCACTGCCGACAAATGAACACGTCCCTGGTACCTAGTGCGCTAAATCCCCTCCATGGCTAGATACTTTTTTCCACTTCAGCTGAGTTATGCAATAACCCACTTGAGTTAAGCTCATTTCTGGTTCCTTTAAGTGGTATGTTGACAAGAAGATATTTGTTGGAAGGTTCCATTTTCACTGACAGGAAGGTAAGAGCCGTACACAAGCAAACAACTTGCCCTGCACTACATTGTTGTTTACAGCGGTTTTCTTTTAGGCCATTTGGTCACTTTTGGCTTTATGCATAGTATAAAACTAGATAATTTGAAGATTATACCCATATTTCTGTTTGTTGGAGAATTTAAATGACAATTTAAATATGACCACGCAACACACAAACTTCTTTATTTGTCGTAACTTGCACATTTTTTAAAATCTGTGAAAGATAGAGCTATGAATTCTTGTGTACATGTGCAAAACACGTTTTTCTACATAGCGGCGAAAGTTTTAACTTATGCATGCATGAGAGTTCTGGAAAAAAAAAATGTGTGAAATTTGCATAAAATAATGACAGTATATTTAACTTTTGCTACACTACTGGATCATCACCTATACATTTTGTGTATTTTTACACTTACCTTACTTAATATCAACAATGGGTTCACTGTTTCAGTTTTGTTTTATCTATACGTGTTGTATGCAACAGAAATTCTAAATATCTTCTATTGTTGTGATATTAATGTATTTATTGTTGGTTTTCATGTAGTAGTCAGTGACGTGTGTTTAATAACAGCTGCACAAAATGGGCAAAGGAAGTGAATTAACTCCGTGCAAAAAGAGTGTAATTGTTGCATTAGCTTCTGAGAACCTTTCTACTGGATATATTGCATCAAAGATCTACTGTGTCAAGATTATTGACTAAATACAAGAAAACTAGGAATTTGGAGGAAATTAAAGGAAGAGGCAGAAAAGTCTTCTGCTGCTGATAATAACCCGGTTTTGAAGCGGATCTTGTTTGAAAAACCGCGTACGATTTCGGTGGAGTAGGAAAGAGATTTTTTTTTTTTTTAAATGATGTCTAACGCCCGTTTTAACTACTGAGGCATTACAGGCGGTGGACACTGGTGATATACGAGAACTGTTATATTGGGAAAGGATTTTTTTTTAAGGAAGGGAACGTTCCAGGCGTAAGTTTTGCGTCATCTCCCCCCCCCCCCGGCATTTGCCATTCATGAGGACTGAGCAAAACCTGCAAAAAACCTCAGTCAGGGAGGACGGTTCTGGCGGCATTCGAACCCAGACCTCTTGTTCACGAGTCCGTACCTTAACGACTTAGGCCACTCATGGTGGAGAGAGGGGGGGGGGGAAGAAGCTTCTAGTGTGGTAGTTTGCAGCAGAACATTCAGAAATGGGTCTACCTGCTAGAAGTCCCTTTTGACAGTTCAAATGAAGAAAGATGACTAGCATGGGCCAAGGACTGAAGAGATCTTCTAGAGTGAATCGCAAGTTAATGTCGGACGAAATTACAGAAAAATATCCGTCGACGAGCGGTGAGCAAGTTCTGCTCGAATGTTTGTACTGAACAGTGCAATTTCCAGGAAGTGTGACGGTCTGGGGTTGTATTTCCAGCAAAGGAGCGGGTGCATTTGTTGAGGGAACAGATGCATACATAAGAGAAAGTTTAATACCAGCAAGTGGAGCAGGTTGTATCAGCAGAAAATCGCACTTTTCAGGATGACACCGCGCCTTGTCACAGGGCAAGAAAAGTGAGTACCTTGCTGTAACACTACTGATTTTACCAAACTAAACTATTGATTTTACCAAACTAAACTATTGATTTTACGAAACTAAACTATTGATTTTACGAAACTAAACTATTATTTTACCAAACTAAACTATTGATTTTACCAAACTAAACTATTATTTTACCAAATTCAGTTACATCCACACAATTCTAAATTTAAAAAAAAAGTTACAATTCTATGCTTCAAGTTAAAAGTTTTCTTGAAAAACAATGGATTTTCACCCTCACACGGAACAGCCAGGGAACAGCCCAGATCTCAATCCCTATTGGAAGATTTCTGTCAATACTGTAGCAAAGAAATAAGAAAGAGCTGGTTAAGGCCATCCATAGGGCGTGGCTTAGTGAGATTTCGTCTGCCCAAGTCAAAAGTTTAACACTTTCAATGCCCAGACGATGTGATGCCGTAATAAGCAACACGAAGTGTTGATTCAGCACTTTTACGATGAGAAGGAACTTATTTTATGTACGTGAAAAACTCTCTTATTATAATTATTGAACAAGAACTCACCAGGTTTACGCAATTTTAATTTTAACATTGTGGCTATTTGGTTATAAAAGTTGACATTTTCCTCAGTTTTTCTGTTTAAATGTACGTTTAACAGATAGCGTCAAATGTTCACATTTTTAGATTTCAAAATATTGATATTTCTAGATGGGTATAAATGGATTTTGTGAGTGACGCAATAAATATTCCCAGCTTCCTTCCAAGGATGGGTCATTGCTGTCCAGTTCCCATCTTATTGGACAACCCTGGTACGTTCCTCAAAGGATTGCTTGCCGTGTTTTTCTCTCTACACAGTGTTGCCAATTTTTCTGATAGTCTTTAATTTCGCCAGTAAAGTTCTTTATTTTTAGTTTTTCTCTTGTTTCTTTTTATTCTTTTTTCCACTGATCTGAGGAATGTCAATTCGCTTCCGATGTTTCACCACCATATAGCAAAATCTAATGAAATTATGAAATCTAATCTGCACATTCTTAGTCCTATTTCCTTTTATTCTTTTATATTCCTGTACGTTTTCTCCCAAATCTAAATTCATATTAAAATTAGTTATCCCAGATACTTAAAGGTTTGTATCTGTTCTAAGTTTTATTCATCGATCACTATTTTTGCACTCTTTGTTGATCTGCCCTCCATTGCCATTACGACATTTCTCCATATCATATCATTTTAGTAAATTATTTAATTTTGTTATATTAGAGGTCGTCGTCTTTACTGGCCAACAGATCTCAACATACCAAATAATATAAATTTAATATACTTATTTCTTACTAGGTTTACACCTTTTGGCTTCAAATTTCCAAAATTATATGTTTATAAATATAAAATAAAAGAACAGAGTCCTTGTCGTAATCCTGTATTTATTTTTGTACATAAATTAGATTTACCTATATTTTGATTTATGTTTAGTCGTATAAAAATCTGAGTATGAGCTTAGTACTGTATGGGAAAAGTTCACCTAAAGCAACAAGTTTTTTATAATAATTATAAAATAACGACAATTAAGGTTGGCCACAATTTAAAAATATTTTATATTTAATTTTTCACGCTAAAGTTTAACTTTATAATATTTTGTTAGCTCAATGGGTAATGTACACCTTGTGCTAGTTTCTTTGTTATCACTGCTGGTTCCCACTTGTGAGAGGTGTGCAAGTTGAGACATGCTCAGTTCCGCCTACGGAGAATTGGAGGCTTGGACAACTTTAAAAATGAATATAAATTCCAAATTAGGCCTTATTTATTAATGAAATGAAATAAGTTATAACATTTGGGGAACACAATTAGAATTCTGCAATTATCGCAAAAGAGAAACCACATTTTTAGAAATAATATTATTGTCGTTATTCCTTATGTTGTTGAGATTAAACCGTACAAATTAATGGTATACTATTAATTAATTGAAATATGATAGATGCAGCTATACTGTGTGGGTATTTTTAATTGTAACCATGTTTATGAACTAAGCCCTTGATATCATCTTTACACTCACTAAAATAGAGAGAAATAACAGAAAGTTTCGAGTTACAGTGTGTATTTAATATGTTCATATGTTTCAATAAAACAAAAACATGTTACTATTTAAAAACAATTGCAATGTAATAAGCAAATAAAAACAATCGAAAGTTACATCGATTTTCAGTGGCTTTGAAATTTAATTTAAATGTTATTAACATGTAACGCAAACGTTTTCTGAAGGTTATTACACAGCGCTCTTATATACAAATATAATTCTCAAACACATATTATATTAATATTTCACATTTACTATCTTCACGACGATACTTTTGTTAAATATAAAATACATGCAACGTTATAAATACAGTTTGTATGCTGCATTAATTTGTCCTTTTTTTTTTTTTTTTTAAACATTAGAGAAAATTAAACGGATGGGCGCTTTTTAATTTTCAGTTTTCAGGAATATTCCTACTGCTAAAGATCTGATTTCCGTAAATTTCAGAAAATATTTTTCTTATTCTGTTTAAATGGTATATGCTAAGTCTCCTTTTTTTAAAAAAAAAAATTAAATTGCGACCCCTAGAGTGTCTTTTTTTTCCGCTTTACGTTAACAACCACCCCCAATGGTCCAATTTTACTGGTTAACGAACTCGATGAGTCGTTAGTAATTGAAGGTTATATGTCGATTTTCGTTGAGAAAAAACAAAAAATGGGACAGTCAGAGAGTTGCGCGCGCGCGCACACATACACACACATATTTTTTCCCCCACTGTAAGTTTTGGTGCCTAGCAGGTAGGATGGATGGAGATTTGAAGAATTTTCCCCCCTTCGGAATTGGCTAAAAGAAACAACTGAAAGTGCTAATGTTGTATTGAATCACTTTTGTTTAAGTTAGCTGCAAAATTTAGGTGTGGTAATTTATTAAATTTTCTTTTTTGTTATTTAATGAGAACAGTTTTTGCTTCTTTGCGCATAAGTGTTGTGCATATATGTAACAAATTTAATTTTTAACCCTATGCGCGAACTTCTAAGCTTTCAGTCCTTCGCACTGTTAATACATTTACACAAAGACACACAAAAAGTGAATAGTTTACATTTCATCCCGAAATAGACCCACATAGAAAATCCCGTTGTCAACGCTAAATATAACTGGCATTATTCTTCTATTTTGAGCACGATAGAAATATCGTCTGAGCGAAGCCAAATTACCCGCCCCCCCTAAGAGGGTAGGTCCATAAGTTTCCGGCCTAACCATTTTCTAGGTATGATAAAGACAAAAACTATATTTCACTTTTGAATATAGTTACCCTTTATTGCAATACACTCCTTACATCTTTGAAATAACATTTCAATCCCCCCCCCATCAAAAAATTAGAAGTCTTATCTGGAAAAAGGGCATAAACAGCATCCATCACGTCTTCGTCACACTTAAAATTCTTTCCTCGAAGGTCCTTCTGGAGTTTTGAGAAGAAGAAATAGTCACTGGCAGCTAGATATGGGCTGTAGGGTAGATGGTCGATTTCCTTGAAGTCATATTTCTTCACAGCTTCCTTTGCAACAAGAGCTGTATGAACAGGCGCGTTGTCGTGAAGGAGGCGCACACCATCACTCAGCTTTCCTCGCCTTTTCTCTTTGATGGAAGCACGTAGTCTGTGCAGTAGGCCAGCATAATACTCCCCATTTACTGTAATGTTCCTCTCCTTGAAGTCAATGGAGAGCATTTACGTCACTACATTGATTCTCTTTTGGACAAGGGATCATAGTAAAGGACCATAGTTTCATCTCCTGTAACAATGGTTTGCAGAACTTCTCTCTCGTTGTCATGACAGAGCTAAGAAAATGTCTGACAACAGATGACTCGTTGCTGCTTTTGGACTGAGGAAAGAAGTCTAGGCACTGACCTTATCCATATTTAAATGTTCATGAATAATTGGAAGGACTGTTGCTTTAGAAAGACCCAACCTTGCTGCTATTTCTGTAACTCTGAGCCGCCATTCTTCCATAATTTCTTCTTCCATAAGAGCGATGTTTTCAGGAGTGAGCACCTCCAAGGGCCGACCTGCACGCTCTTCATCTCCAATGCTTTCTCGACCCATTCGGAAAAGTTTGGCCTATTATTTTACGGTAGAATATGAGAGAGATGCTTCCCCATATACGCCGTCCTATCGCTGTTTCATTTCATTTGGAGAAGTCCTTCTTGTGTGCAGAACTTAAAAACAGGTCGATTCTGTATTTTGAACATGTCACAATTCTGTACACATAGCCTTCTTTGTGTAAACTGAACACAGCGGAGCGGAAGTTACTGCTGAATTATTTACTCAACAGATAAGATATGTCACCAGATAAGGATTTTGTGAAGACGAGGCCAGGAACTTATGGACCTACCCTCGTATTTCACAACCTGTCCTAAGGTTAACTAAACTCTTTAAGTTGCTCTAACCAACTGTAGCTCTGTGTGCTGTTTATTAATATTTTAAATATTTGATATTATTGTGGATACTTACTACAGATATAATGGCTGAATCTCAACAGAACACAAGCTGAGATTTCTGAAAAACTATACTGTCTATCCAAATGACAATTTTACTACTTATTAAGCAATTATTTATAAATTTTACAAAGTTTTTAAATTTTGAATAATTCTATTTCTTATTATTTTATAATTATTTCAATACATCAGAAAAAAAAAACATTAATTTTCAACATTTTTGCTGTTTTAGGTGCCCTTTTCCCCAAAACTATTAATATCAGATTCTCATATTTTCAAATCAGTTCGAAAACATGCTACTTGACATTGAAGGGGAAATAATATTTAATTAAAGCAAAAGTTTAATTTTTGAAAAGATATGCATATAGTGTCATTATTTTATGCAAATTTCATGCATGTATAAGTGAACCTCTTTAACCAGCTGTATATAGAACAGCGTGTTTTGTACATGCATAGCTCTATCGTACATGGTTTTTAAGAGAAGTGCACCTAAAGTTAAAAATATGCAAGTTACGACAAATGATAAAAGTGTGTGTTATGTAACAGATTGGTGGGCATTTAAACAATTTAAATTCACCAAACAAACAAAAATTATATACAAGTGCTATCTGCAAACCATGCAGTTTCATATTATGCACAAAACCAAAAGTTAATTTTTGATCCAAAATGTCAGGCCTGCCATATTGAAATGGTTCAAACACACAAACTACATATGGGCAGCGGGCATTGGACTTGCATGGTACGAGAGAGAAATATTTAGTAAAGGATTTTGGAAAGACATAACAATATTGAAAAACAGGAAATATGGGCAAATGTTAACATAAAAAACATCTCCGAAATTATACAGTACCCTAAAAATTGTGGGGGGAAGAGAAAGATACACTGAAATTTGTGATAAGGTAAGAGGGAAGGGACGGCAGGAGTAAAATATTTTAAAAATGGATACACTAAGAGGAAATATCGCATGTGTGGGGAACCAGATAGTACTTGGCAATGTAAGCAAACCATGCTTTGGGGGAACAGTCCTCCCTAATACGAAAGTGGGAAAACCTACTTGAAATAAGAGGTAGAAAAAGAAAGTTTAAAATCAGATGAAAACATTAAGGAACTGGGAAAATACATAGGCAAGGTAAGACATGGGTGTAAAATACTTAGGAAATATGCTTGAGAATAATATTGTCAGATAGTGAAAGGAGGATCTGACTTTGAATAGTATTTAACGTCCGTTTTTACTACTGAAGCACCATTGGCGGTGATACTGATGATACATAAAATGATAAATTGGTGTAGGGTTTTTTTTTTTAAGGAAGGAAACGTTCCAGGCCTAAGTTTAGGGTACCTCCCCGGCATTTACCATTTATGAGGTCTGAGGAAAACCTGGAAAAAACCTCAGTCAGGGAGGACGGTCCTGGTGGGATTCGAACCCCAGACCTCCCGCTCACGAATCCGCACCTTAACGACCTCGGCCACCCGTGGCGGTTGAAAAAGGAGGATGAAATGGGTAGGGGAGGGTATGGGACTAGTTTTCTAATATTAGTTAAACACGATCCATAAACCAATAACCAGGGTTATATTTCTATTTCAAAAATAGAAATTTGGCCGAATGGGTTTAATTAAAAAGGAAGGGAGGTTTAGGATTGTAGGAAATATGGAATGCATAAATTATTTAATGTTGTGTTTTGTTTTTGGTTGGATCAAAGCGCGATCCCCTGGATATTCCAGTAGATGGCTGCTGATGAACCGGGGACTGGGGGGTTGAGCCAATCAAATTGAAATAAATTTTGATTGAAGTCAGTGCCTTCTGGAATTGCTGATGGCACTGTTGCTAACTGTTATATTTAAAAGTAACTTTTTTTTATTTGTGTTTATTTTGTTAAAAACTTCTGTATGTTGATGCATGAGAAATAAATATATGAACATAATCTGCAAACTGACTGAAAATCTCTCTTAAACATCTCACTACTGTTATGATTTTTTTATACTTATTAGAAAAATCTTTACTATTCTTTTATTCAACTGTATGGACAACTTGGGGCGGCACCTTTGATGTTCTTGCCGCAATAAATCCATTAGGTGACCCTTTTTCACTGCAGTTAAATTGTGTTTAGCAATCAAATGCATTTTTTCCTTTTAAAAGATGTATGAAATGTCTTGATATTGAAATAAAAGATATTTATACAGAACACCACAATAATAGGTGGGTAAATCTTGTCTATTCGGTAGTCTAATCACTTTGAAGCATTACTATTATTTCTTTTTCTCCTAAATTCCTACACAAAATATAACAACGTTTATGATACTAAGTAGCTGGCGAGCGCGACTTATGTTATAATTACATCAAATGACACACCTCCGAAAGCTCAACAACTGTACGATGATGCCCATTATTCGATAATCAAGTAGGGGAAGGAGAGAACATTTTTGATGGTGTTTAACGCCCGTTTTAACTACTGAGGCACCACAGACGGTGGAACTGAAAAACATGAAATGACAAACTGGAAAAGGATTTTTTAAAGGAAGGTAACGTTCCAGGCCTATACCTCACCGCCATAGCCCTTTTTGAAGACTGAGGAAGACCTGGAAAAAACATCAGTAAGGGAGGATGGACCTGGTGGGAATCGAACCCCAGAACTCCCGCTCACGAGTGTAAAGAGATGTGTGTGCAAAACTACTGTATAAAATAAACAATTATTCAAGAGCAATTTTCACTTAACAAATACCACCTCAGTTTGTTAATTTGACCACATAAGAACGGAGAAAACTAACCTAAATAATAACAAAGAAAAATTAAACGATTTGTTTTACTATCAGTATTAATTATTATTCGGTAAGAAAAAACTTTTCATTGTCTTAAATACTTTGCAGTAGTAAAAACGTACAAAGTGGAAGATTTGGTCCAATCGCAAGAACATCATCATCATCACAGTTTGTTAACGTAACTTGTCGAGCCGCCCTTGTGAAGAACACAGTACCTTCATTATCACGTCTTGTGGGGTTGAACTCCTTTGGTCTAATTAAATAGTCGAGGATTCTAGCAAGGTTTCGCTGCTCACCCATCTTAACACTGACCATGACCAAGGTTGCTTAACTCCATTTTCGTGACATGCGCAAGGGCTAACTCAAAAGTTTTCCATTTTGATAATAGGTGGCCGTGCAATTGGTAAAATAATTGTCTTTTTTTTTTTTCCGTAGGTACATCTGCTTTAAACATGTTTGTAGAGCAGACGTGTTGTGTGCATTTCACACAATGAATAAAATTGGGCATCGTGCAGTGATACAAAAGAAAATGCATATCAAATTTATAAAAGGTTGTCTGGGGACAATTTTCCTTCACTGTGAAGGATTAAAAATGTCCCTTGTACAAAAAGTGCAAGGACGGCGGAATTCAATGAACAAATTGAGTAAGTTACAGATGTGAACAGCATATCTCCCTGTACTTGTCCCGTCGTATCACAAGCCCCTGAAATCCTTTGGGCTGCTGTCGGAACCAGGCAGCGACTTCACCCTTCAGAGCAAGGTCGGGGCTATGCGGAGGGCTTCTTCTCACTTGGAATTCGCAGCTTCCCATTGTCAGTATGAGCAACATGTCCTGGTCGGTTTGGCAGTACACCAGGCAACTAAGAGCATCACTTTCCCGGCCGATGGTGTTATTTAAACTTCTTTTTACGGATGTTTCCACTGCTTTGTCTGACGCTGAACCGAAGACTCATCACCTGTGACAATTCGAACTATCACATCGTGTCCATGAGGTAGCGACTGTGATGCGAGACACGTTTTGTGTTGTGGGGTCAGCATGTACGGCACAGACTTTGTGAAAACCTAACCTGTCATGCTTTATGCGGAACAATCAATAGCGCGGCTACCGTGTCTATAGTTACCCTACTTTCTGCTCGGCCGACCGATACATATCCGCCCTTCAGAGAACTTCTGCAGGATATTGTAAATGGGAAGCATTTCTGCATGAATATTCTTTGATTCCACAAACATTGCATAACGGAGAGTTGCTCGAGGGTTGTAACTGCCGTTTACTATTGTAAACATTGATAACCACGTGTTGAATTGTCACCGGACTAAGTACCCCACATCTATTACTTAATGATTTCCCTCGTATGTGATGACATTTCAAAGAACCGCGCAGGTTACATTTTGAGCAAGACTGATGCTGCTTTTGCTAACAGCAGAAACGTCGCGGATCAAACAGTAGACAGAAGCCAGTTGTGCAGCTGCAGGAAAGGTTAGTGCATTGGC
Organism: Metallyticus violacea; assembly: GCA_030762175.1. Classification (NCBI taxonomy): domain Eukaryota; kingdom Metazoa; phylum Arthropoda; class Insecta; order Mantodea; family Metallyticidae; genus Metallyticus; species Metallyticus violacea. Next base: position 4,871,449 of record CM060830.1, read on the forward strand.
ATTTCCTGAATATCAAACGAAAGGCAGTTTTCCTGTCTGATTCCAAGTACCGGACTCCCCCGAGCTGCAACAAGAAGACTCAATGTAAAGAAAGACTTCAGGGACTGCAACGGTCCCTGGTTACTGTGACATCAGCGGAAACGAAGAAGCTGACAGACTAGCGAAGGAAGGAAGCACAATGAATGTCTGCCTACGTCATTATATGCGATGTAATTTCAAACAGCATAAAGAAAGTGGAGGGCAGCAGCAGTTGGTAAAGGTTGGGAAACGATTATATCAAAACCATCCTCAACAATCAGCCGCGCGAAGTGATCGTGGCCACCTTCAGCACTACCTACAAAAACATTTGCACAGAATTGGGGTAGTCGACTCTCCAATCTGCTCAAAAGATGAAGGAACGGCTGATCATCTTCTACACTGTACAGAGTGACTCAAGAGAAGACTAGCGCGGATGTACTGGGAGGTACGGCGTCAAATGGCTGACCAGCCAAGAACGGGCGTTGGCTGAAAAAGAAGTATTTTGGGAAACTAAACGATTTTTACTAACTAATTACCTTCAGAAGAATAAAATCATACACGCAGATTACTATTTCATCCTTTAAATAAACTAGATGGAAAAGTTCGTAAGAAAAGATGCAGGGGGAAGCAATTTCTCATAAAAAAATTACACCTGTTTACAAAAGCGTTTTGCGTTGGGATATTTTAAAGATTTGAAGTATGGATTATTGGAGCATCCACCATACTCCCCAGCTTGGCTCTCTGACTGCCATCTGTTTCTAAAACTCATCCGTCAGCATTTTTCATCAAATCAAGAGCTGTAGAGGAATATTTTGCAGATTTTCCGGATAACCACTTTACATACCGAATTGGACGATTGCTGGAATAAATGTAGGGAGGTTATGTTGAAAAACAAATATAATGTTCAAGGTAAAAAAAATAATTTCTGCGTCTACGTAGGTATTCTCCGTACTTTAGAAAAGTTTATATTGTTAATTATTTGACTCAAAACGAATATCTAGCAAGCACAGTGTTACATATTAAAACATCTTCGATATATTTGATCGAAAATTAAGTTTTAATTAAATTCCATTTTAATGTTTAATAAAAGTAAAATTTCTTCCATTGGATTCGGTTTGCAATACTAAAGGCCGACTGTTGTAATCAAGTGTTTATAAGCGTGGATCTTTAAAGCCGGAACCTTTAGTTTGATATTGTAATATTCATCATGTTTCTAACACTAATGTTGACTCTAAACTACGCCCCTCATGTAACAATAACCAAAACCTTCCACACTGTAGTACTAATAGAGTGTACAGCAGATCTAGTAGAACAGCAGGAAGCCAATTTGGCTTTGAAACATCAGTAAAAGACCTCGCGGGTTAATCCTGCAGCCGTAGAAATTTTCCCACGCAGTTGAAGGTGCTCTGATCGTGCAAGGTAAGCCATGGACGCTAAGTGGGTTTTGGGAATGAGATTAAAGACCGGATGTTTTCATCACCAAATATTCCCATCGGCACATGGCATAACACGTGCAGCTCACTGGCAGGTCCAAAGTAATTTACAAATTCAAATACTGCTTTCATAGTAACCAGGTACAAAATATGCAAGAATTTCCAACTTGGTTGCTATGGAAATAGTTAAAATAGTGCAGTTCTTTCCTGAGTATTAGCAAGATGTACTGTCTCCACGGTGCGCAGCTCAAAATCCGCTTACCTAACAACAATAAACACTTTCCATTTAATTAGGAATAATAACAGTACTGTATTCACAGAAGCCAGGTCAAAAATACGGAATGTTTTCCATTAGATTATCTCGGCATTAGTAAATACAGCCAGTTCTTTACTAGGAATTGAAAAATAACAGCACTGTTCACACGATAAAAAAGTGAAATATTGTGCGAATACTTGATAGAATACAGCATTCTGTTTCACAATAGTTATATCGAGTTATTTTCTATTTAGTTATTTTGGGAACGGTTAAAATAGAATTAAAAACAGAACAGCAAGCTAAAATCATGACAGCCATGTCGAAAAGTAAGAAATAATTCCAAATTTCGTTATTTTGGAAACAGTTAGTACAGAATAAGAAATATAAAATGTCCTTCATGCAGAAGCTGGGTAAACTAAGCGATTTCTTCACCTTGCAGAATAATTTTAAAAAATAATATAAAATGCAAATTATGGCCTTATTAATTAATGAAAAACTATAGCATTATTGCAGAGGAACAAAATTAGAATTCTTGCAATCTCTAAGTATTACAAAAGAGAAACCATATTTATATAATTATTGTTATTAATATTGAGATTAAACCACAAAAATTAATGGTATACTGTTAATTAAATGAAATATATGATCACTTATACACAAAACTACATTGTGTGGGTTTTTTAATCATTTTTATATGCACCCATGTTTATGACTTGAGTCTTTGAAATATTTACACTCACTAAAATAGAGAGAAATAACAGAAAGTTTCGAATTACATTGTGTATTTAAGATGTTCATATATTTCCATCATGTTACTATTTAAAAGCAATTGCAATGTACTAAGCAAATGTACACAATAAACAATAAACAATCGAAAGTTACATAAATTTTCATTGGCTTTGAAATTTAATTTAAATGTTATTGCAGTAAAAACATGTAACGTAAAGTTTTCTGAAGGTTATTACAGAGCGCTCTTACATACAAATATAATTCTCAAACACATATTAGATTAATATTTCACATTTTCTATCTTCACGATCATACTTTTGTTAAATATAAAACACATGTATCGTTATAAATACAGTTTATATGTTGAGTTAATTTGTCCTTTTATTTTAAAACAATACAGAGAAAATTAAACGCAAGAGCGTTTTTTAAATTTCGGTTTTCAAGTATACCCCTACTCCTACTGATTCAATTTCCTTAAATTGGAAATTGATTTTTTTCTTATTTTATTTAAGTGGAATATTTTATTTAAGTGGAAGTGTTTTGTTGTGAAGAAACAAATATTGGTACCACTAAGCGATTTTCATATTTTGGGTTTTAGGCAAAACCCCACTTCTAATGGCTATATTTTCCTGATTTTCATACACTATTATTCTTATTTTTATTTAAATTGCATACACAGGGTTTGCTGCGAAACAATTATTAATGTCACTAGAAAGATTTTAAAATTTTGGGTTTCATTTAAACCTCTACCCCCTTCTAATAGTTCGATTTCACTGATTTTCGGAAAATGTTTTTGTTATTTTATTTCAATGGCAATAACGAGTTTCCTTTAAAAAATAAAATTGTGGGAGCTTAAGTAATGTTTAAATTTCGCTTAAAACCCCACTCTAAATGGCCCGATTGTCCTGATTTTCTGAAAGTACTTTTATCATTTGTTTAAAAAAAAAAAAAAAAAAAAAAAAAACATGCCGAGTTTCATGCAAAAACAAACATTTCCGCCACAAGAGCGATTTTTAACTTTTTTTTTTTTAATTCACTTAAGTTAATCCCCAGTCCCCATGGTCCAATTTTGCTGGTTAAAGATCTCGATGATCGTTTCTTAATTGATGGTTATATATAGAATTTATTTGAGAAAAAACAAAAATTGCGAACGCTAGAGCATTAACGGACACACATACACATAGAGAGGGTGCCAAAAATGTATACACACATCGAGTAAAGAAAAAACTGTTAACATAACAAAACTGAATTCACACAAACAGAAAATGATGAACACTAATCATCTTAGACTTTTACAGTTACAATAGTTGCTGAAAATGCCCATCATCGACGTCGATAAACTTCTGAGTACGTTGAACTACTGACTGACAACGTTTGCGAAAGTGTCCTCAGCACCTGCCGTTTCAATTTCTTCCCGAAGTGCTGCCAGTGTAGCTGGTTTTCTACGGTATGCAACATCCTTAAGAGTTCCCCATAGGTAGAAGTCCAACAGAGTTAGATCCGGAGAACGCGGTGGAAACTCAATCGAATCTCTTCGTCCTATCCAGTACCTGTGATAATGCCTTGGATCCAATGCGCAGGGCTTTGCTGTGCGAGGTCTCCCAGATCTGCCCTTGTGAACATCGCAGGCGGTACCATGAGTCTCAAATTTGTCTCGAATGCGTGCAATTGTTACTCGCGTTGGCGGTTCTGTTCTGTACACACGTCTCCATTGCCTTTGAACTTCAACAACATTCTCAGCTTTCAAATAGTACATCAAAATTGATTTCCGCTGTTCAAACGATAATTTCGGCTCCATTTGCTTGTAGCAACGCTAGCATAACGTAATGTGAGTCACATCTGTTTACAGAACATCATACTACACATTACTGTTGTTTTTCGGTACAATTTTGAAATATATTAAATAGATACCTACTGTAAAAGTATCTTTTTGGCACCCTCGGTGTGTGTATAATACAATTATCTCTCTCTGAGAGAGACAGAGAGTTTCAAGGGGTAGAACCGACCTGCATTACCCCAGAATTCACTAAAACATGCGTTATATTCATCATGGCAGTCATGTCGAAAGTGTGGAATTATCCATAAAGATAACGAAAGTAAAAAGCGGGAGATATTGCGTTGTTTGGGCATAATAAACTTTGTTTAAATGTTTCTTAGCAAGCCAGACGGAGAGATGCCCCAGTCCATAAAGAGAAGAGCTCTTATATTGCGGGACGAGGAATGAAACGTTTGTTGTAAAGAGGAAAGCCGTCCATTGTCTTTTGTTAGAGCCAGGCCCGCCTGTGTCCGAATATTAGGCGGGCGGGCGGGCGGGCGAGGTCGATGTGAGCGACTAAGATTATCATAACGAGCCACATTCTCTCTCGTTCTCTCTGACGTCACAAAGCGGATGACGTGGGAAGTCGGACTGGCACTATCGGATTTTCTTTTCTGGGTCGGGCCTTATTCTCGTCAATCCAAATGGAAACTGCAATCTCGTTCTCATATTGTACCCCGGGATGAAGTTTACAACCTTGGCGCCGCAAGGACACAGTCGGCCACCCTGTGAGCAGATGCATTAACTGTTTCCGTAGATCGCAATTTCTACTTGGTTACGTGGAAACTGAGTGTTGTTATATTTATAATAAACAGGAAAGAAGGCATGGGTCCCGTGTCGTACATTTACGACTTGTAAAAGAACGTCATGCACGAAAGAAGAGGCACCTTGGGAAAATTTATAGGCTTTTTTACGCCCTGGGTCGAATGGAACGCTAATGACCAGATATGTTAAAGAGCATCCTTAAATAAAATAAACAGAAAAGAAGCGCATTGTATTTTTATAATACCCAGTTGGGATTTGCTAAATATTTTACACTCGATACTCACTGTGTATAGTTATATTGCTAATACACAGTGTACTATTAACTGTTTCCAGTTGGGAATAAATCTGTAATTTCGTCCTGGTTACATGTTGTATTATATTCCTAATGCACAGGAACAACTCTGCTATATCAACCTTTCTAGGTCTGTCCCTGTTATAATGTGTAAAAATCACCAAAGATTTCTATTACTAAATAGTCCTGCAGTGTTTCAGCCAAATACTTGGAGTAATGGACTGGAAATAAAAGTCTTCCGTAAAATATATGGACCTATAAAGTAGAAGAGAAGATAAATAGTGGCATTAGAAACAAAATGTACGAAAGAGAGGAAGAGGAAAACCTAGAAGAGATGGATAGATGATGCTGAAGTCCTCAAGAGGTTAGGGGTGAAGAGATAAATGAAAAGAATTTTAGCGACAAATGAAGAAGTAATTTACTTTGATGTCCTTTGGAGCTGTTAGGTTTTACTCAGTACTCTCTTAAATGGTAAGGGATCTACTTTGTCACCAGAGACATTGCTGGCTCTCCCTCCCTTCAACTCGACGAATCAGCGGGAAGCAGAAAGACCGTGTTAAAGTATCAAAATTGTTTCTTGCAGGCTTAAAACAACTTCAAGGGTGAGTGAATTAAATTCACTCTAACTATAAGGCAGAAGCTTCGCACACGAAGAGCGTAGCGGCGCAATGTATGAGCATGTACATTCGTAGAGCGAAGGACTGGTGCTAGTACGCCGCTAGATGGCGACTATAGCGAAAGGACAGCGTTCGTTTATTGTCAAGTAGAGAAAGACGTGGAAAGAAAGGCGTCAAAACTGCAGAATTCATTGACGTTTAACTGCTTGTGTGGTACAGAAGCTCCACCACAACTGGGTCAACGTGTTCGGCAGCGAGTCTGTCAGTTTCCCAGGAACACTGAGGTTGCATCTGATTTGTTATCCCTGACAGGTTCATAACGTTTAATGAGCTGGGATGTCAGACAGACCTCAGCAGCGAAACCCTGCACATCATTGGGTTCCAGAAGAATGAAAGAGTTGGGGTCTGCCTGGAAATGCATAATAATGACGATTCGGATTTTTTGGAGAAGTTGCCACACACCAGAGAAGAAAGTCTAATGCATGCAATGGAAACATCCGCCCAACTTCATCTGCGGGCAAGGAGATTAGCACACTTCTAATGCACTGCCTTCCTCAAAAGCTTCATCTAGTGTTATGAAACGTCGGAGAAACGCACTGGAATTGCATCTAATTAAGTCTAAACACTCTTGCGAAATGTTCATTCAAATGCGCTTTTGGTTCATTGTTAACAAACGAGTACCCATCGAGGGAAAAGCTTTCTCATACCAAAAACTTGGTGCAAATGCAGTCAGCACGGCCTATCGAGATCTTTACAATGTCAGTCAACTCGCGTACCTTCAATCGCAACGGCAACGTGAAGTTTTGTCACAATGTCGTCGGTCGTAGCAGTTTAGGGACGCCCTGAGCGCTCATCATCTTGAATGGACCGCGCTTAAATTCAGCAACCGTCCAAAACGAATGGGAAGAATTCTTTAACGAGTAACCAAACTCCTTTTGTATTTTTGTTGCGGTTAAACTTCCTTTTGAAGGAAGGGTGTCTATATGTGTCTGAAACTTTAGCGCGCATGTTCACATCTCAGAACTGTTAGAATAGCACAGTAATAATATTATACAAATGCAATAATGAAATTTGATGGGATATGAACCTGCGGCGTAGGGTATGAGCCTTGAAAATGGAGCTAGATGTTTTTCAGTGTCAGAAACAACTGAAATAATGGAAAAAATTGTAAAACTATCCACTGCAGTCTTCGAACTATATGTGCTATCGAGTCCTCTGTTACAATAAATGCTGTTTGTTTACGGCTAAGTTTTTAAAAATCTAATTAAGACTGTTACTAAGACAATGAGCAAATTAAGAAATTCAGAGGAAGCAAAATCTGGGAACCGTTCCCTTCCTACCTCGTCAGCGTTTTTTTTTTTAAAGTAAAATGAAGAGATGATGGAGTATTAACATGAAAATATATTTTTCGACCGCACTCACATTAAATAAATATTTCAAGATGGAGAGGTTAAGAGGTCATATTTTTAAACTCAGAATCATTACGATATAAGCACAGTAGGGACGGCTTGGGTATTTCACAAGATAGAACACTGAGGAGTGCGCATGTCGGAAAATTGACTTTACTACATGTATTCGCGTACAGATGACTCTGCATATAACCGAAAACATTTATTGCTATTTTCTTAATAAGCTATCAGCCATGTGCATTGCTAATTATTATGGACTGTAAGCACTTCGAAATATTTACGAAGCGGTTGGCGATTATGTTGGCACTACCCGCTTTTGTGAATTAAAACGTGCGATAATTTTCTTGCACAGATTACGGCAATAATACAACTTTTTATGTTGAATCGAATTACTCTGAATAATTTTCGCCAAATAACCGCACACTTTGCAAGTACTGGACAATTGCAGAGCAGCACTCACGCTGGGAAAACACGGCGTACGTTCGCCAGCTACTTAATATAACTAAAGCTCGTGTTTTTGTTTCTTTAGGAAGAGGTTTGCAATTTATGGAAAATGATGCTCATTGCGAGAGCCTCAGTGCCTTGTTGTGCCTAAACAAGTACATTTTAACAATTAATTGAGTTTATTTGGAAATTACTAACTTTCAAATTCGTCTCGTGTACGGAACGGCACCACATCGTCATGCGAAGTCTACAGGTCAACAATGAAAAGCAGGCCGCGCCAACAATTGACATGCTTCTGATCAACGTTTTAAGTCACCCGTGTTGAATGCTTTAATGACAATGTGCAATATTTTGTTTAAATTTCATTTCCAGTTTTCTTCTCTGCGTGTATTGCTCATATCTTGTATTGTGTCACTTGTATTAAATACAATGTGAATAGAAACAGTGTCAAAATACAAGTATTGGAAGGCTTATTGAATTCGTTCCTGGCTGGTGGAGTATAACGATCTTATTTAAGACGGGAAAATATTGTTTTTGTTTATGTAACAATTAGACATTTTCTTTGTTATGGTAGGCAAGTTGGTAACTAATTTTTAAGAAATGTAAAATCATAAATCTCTTTTTTTTTTGCAGTTATACAAATTTATTATTATTATTATTATTATTATTATTATTATTATTATTATTATTATTATTTGAGTTTAGGCTATACATTTATTCAAACCTCAACTTAAAGGAAAATTAAATCCATTAAAACTATTAATTCCCAAGCTTACTTACAAAAGCCATACATTTTCACATTTCACACGAGAGAAAATCTCGCATTAAGCAGCATGTAGATGACGCAGGAAGAGCTAAAGAAAAGAATCTTCCGCGAGTTTGACAACAAATAATGGTTTCAATTCAGCTTTGCAGGACGTTGATAGCCAATCCATTACTTGGAACATGCTACAAAATCAAGTATTCCGTACATTTTTGGAAAAATACTTCCAAAAAGCCATTCCATCTAAGTGCACACTTAGGACAACAAATTTGGATATGGAGTATCAGAAAACACATGCTGCAATTAGGAAGAACACAGGAGATACCTGCAACTCTCTCTCAACTTGATGATGTGTCTTGTAGCAAGCAGCGAGCTCCATAAAGCCAATGAGCAGTTCATTGTGAACACAAGTTTACAGTTGTTATTTCCTGATGGTGTTGTACAGAGTGCGGCTCTTCTTCTCTCCTGAAACATTCCACCCTAACCTTGAACACGTCACCTGTTTCGCCATGTCTTTCACCGGATCTCAGAAATACCCTGATCTGTGATATGAAGAAAACTTTCACCCCGCATTGCGTTCTTCCTCCTCAACCCCTGGGATAGACACAGCTCTATATGTGTGTGGAACAGAGAGTACAGCTTGTGTTTTGGCTGCAAAGGAACTGTTGGAAAATTCAACATTGAAGCGAGATCTTGCACTCAACAATAGCGAAGCCGGAACGCAAAGGAAACTCTTTGTCGAATCAGATGTCAGTGATGCAGAAGTTGAAGTGAATATTATTAGTGCTGCTAAGAGAGAAGTAGGGGACAAAGTAAGGTGCAGGTGAAAGAGTGTAATAATAATAACAATAATAATAATAATAATAATAATAATAATAATAATAAAGTTCTGTGATGCTGTAATGGTCCGTGTGGTAAATGTTTTGATGGGGGAAATACATTTCAGAAAAAGTGGGCATGAAAAATGTAACAAAATATACATTTTCTCCTACTTCTGTGTCAGTGGAAAGATCATTTTCAGCCTTTAAAATTATTTTAACAGACAAGAGATATCGTCTAACTGTTGAACATTTGGAGAAAACCTTGATAACATATTGTGCTGCAAATTATGAAAATAAGTAACACGCAGTTACAGTTACACTCATAAAAATGTAAAAATATTTACTTTGCTACATAATTAAAAGAATTATTGCCTAATTTAATCATTTGTGATCTATTTTAGACGCTAAAAACAAATATTTTCTTGACTAAAATTAAAAAAATACTGCCTAATTGTAACTTATCTTCGGTGTGTAAAGCATCAAATGTCCATGCCTAAAATTCCCAGGTCTAGTTATTATGCAAAAACGATGTTATACTTTCTCTGCTGGAATTTAGGAGAGGAAGAAGTAACAGTGCTACCAACAAACAATCAAAATCGAAAACCAGATTAAAATCAAACACGAGTTATCCACCTTAATCAGTATAGTGTTCTACCTAATTGTTTGTATTTCAATATATATGTTTGAATGTTCATTACGGTTCAAGTTTTAATTAACGCATCCGTAACTTCAGCTGCGTCATCTAATGGATTCATTGAAAACTACAGCCAGCTCGGACCACTAACATCAAAGGTGCCGACACTGTGGTCCACAGTGTTGGGTATTGAAAATGAAAAGTGAAATGTTATTGAGGCTTCACTACTCGCATACCACAGAAATCCAAGGAAATGTTGATGAAGAAAAATGAGAGTTAATTTACTGGATCACGTAATTCAGAAAACGGCTGTTCTTAAATTTATAGCCATAAAAGAAATGAAGTAATAACAGGAATGACAACCCGTTACGACTGATAAAAAGTAAAGTGATACGTACATAACTAGAGAATAGCAAAGCTGAGGTAAATCTCTCACTACAGAAAGTTCGTACATGGAAATTATAATTCGCTGATTTCTTTAGGCACTGTCGTGAAAAAGTACATTTTTGCATACTTACCTGTATTTCATGTAAGTGATATACATTGGAAAGATTGACTTCTCCATACGCATATGAAAAAGTGAAATTTGGGAAAATATCGACACAAACAGAAAAAAAATATCACGCTCATCTAAAAAAAAAAAAAAAAAAAGTTCGTTACTAAGCGAATTCCTTAGTAAGTCAAATTTATAAACGGCATTCTAGAGCGCTAGAATGCTTTTAAATTTCGGTTTTCAGGTAAAACCCCCACTCCCGATTTCCCTGATTATTCAGAAAATATTTTCCCATTTTATTTAATGTCACATACCCAGTTTCGTTGCAAAGAATAAATAAATTGCCGCTAGAGCGATTTTTAAATTTTAGGTTTCAGGTAACCCCCCAATCTTAATAGTCTGCTTTCGCCGATTTTCAGAAACTATTGTTATTATTTTATTTCAATGACAAAACCCGATTTTCGTTAAGAAAAAACAATTACTACCGCTGGAGCGATCCTAAAAAATTTACTTTTAACTCCCACACATTAAATTTCGGTTCTCAGGTTACCCCCACTGCTAATGGTCCGATTTCCCTGATTTTCAAAAATTATTTTTATTGTTTTATTTAAATAGTATACACAGAGTTTCGCTAAGAAAAACAAATATTGCGGCCACTAGAGCGGTTTTTAAATATTTGCTTCAGGTTAAGCCCCCACCCCGAAAATTCAAATTTTGCTGGTTAACGAACACGATGAACCATTTGCTAATTGGTCGTTATATTCCGAAAAATGTATGTTGAGAAAAAACAAAAACTGCGGTCGCTAGAGCGTTGACACACAGTGTATTTTATATATATGTTTATATAACATACATTTATTTTTCATCTTAATTTTTGATGCTTAGTAAATAGAAACGATGGATATTTAAAGACTTTTTTCAAAAATCTTTTTATGGTTACAACCGGAATTCATTAAAAATCCCTACGTTATTTTCTTCATGTTTCATGTACCAAGTATTGATTTGCTAAATTCAATGGGCTATTATTATTATTATTAGCGTCACGTCATTTCCATTAAATATATTTAAATAATTTTAATTAAAACAAGCACGAGTTTGAAAAATATTGTTAGCATCTCTTACACAGCTGGGGCTGCCACGTCGGAACGGTACAAGATGAGCAAGCACATAAGACAGAAGAGAAGAAAAAGAGGACGGAGAAAAGGCTGAAGAAAGCAGAACGATGCTAACAAAGGAGAAAACGAAGAAAAAGAGTGGGCTGGCCTTGATGTCATTCTTGTGCCGGGATCTGCGGGCGGTCTTGCCGCCACTCAGCGAGTCTGGACGCGGCAAGGACTGCTGATCACACAACTCTACGAATGTTAAGCCATGCAGCTACACTAGCGGCAACAAGTCACAAATGTCCACGTCGCCATTGCATCTACAGCTAAAAACTACACAAAGCTGTTATCTTTACCTGTCTATCTGATATGGTTGCCATATTGTCTTGCGAAGCAACAACAAAAACTCGATACAAATTATTAAATATCGCACATTTTTATATGAACGCGATGCCGGCGATCCGGAGGAAGACTTTGGGAATGGGTTTCGCTGTGCTGTAGATAGCAGCCCGGGAGACACGCGCGTGCGCCGTATGTTGGCCGGCGCTGTCCCTGATCAATAGGCAACAAGCTACGTCCTGTCCTATCCCACAGTCCTCCCGCCAAAATTCCCCGTTTTTTTTACCGTCAAATGCGCAACCAAAAACTACGGCGTGTGCGTAACACTCTTCGAGTCAATTTAAATGTATTCTGTATTCATGAATAATAATTTTCTTCTCTATAACAATTTAGGCAACACAAAGAGATCATCGATCGATTTGGTTCCAAGCAATATTCTAACATTTAAATTTCAAGAGTTTGTAGTGACCGCCAAATGTCGACAGCTTTGTACACCCCGTTACAGTTCTCAATTTTTGTGCTTAGACTGAGCAACCCCTTGAAGTGAGGAACTTCTCTGACATTGACATACTTGTATTGCGGACGGTGCGCAACTGTCCTACAAGCGAGCTTAATGACTTTATTATTATTATTATTATTATTATTATTATTATTATTATTATTATTATTGCTTTTTTTCTAAGTACACTTTCAACATAATATTTTGGCCTAATTTTAATAATCTGCTACTGTACTCTTTAATTTTTTGTCTTCCCTGCCTTTAATGTAAGTATGAAAATGAGAAAAGGAACATAAAATGGATTAAACTTGTACATCGCGTAGAGTTAATAACTAGGAAAGTTCAACCCCTTATAGAGCGGCAACTACTCCGACACAGTTGTATTGCGTCACAGTGAGTAACTGTACTACAGGCGAAAATAATGATTATTTCAAGTTAACATATGTACTTTCGTCAAAATGTTATAGCCTACTCAGTTATCTTTACTACTCCCTTTCCGGCATTTAAAGTACACACAGAAACTCCAAAAGTATATAAATCGTATACATCACATTGTGAAAAACAACAGGAACTAAGTTCCTTGGTTTTTTGAGTCGTGTTTAACGCCCGTTTTTTACTAATGAGGCACCACAGGCGGTTTAGTCCCTTCGGAATCAGTTGGTTACATTGGAATTGAATTTGGCCCTTTAGGATACAGCATTTAAAACTTTGCTGCTAAAAATCTACTTTAAATTTATATTGAAAAGACATTTTCAGAGCCGATCGAAACATTTAGCGCCAAAAATATTAGTAAATACAGGGGTTATTTGAAAAGTTTTAGGAATGAAGCACAAAATGACGGCAAGGCTTTTTCTAATTATTATTATTTTTCAACACAGTTTCCCTTGACACTAATGCACTTTGTCCAGCGAGCTCCAAAGTCTTTATTCCGTCATGGAAGTCAAAATTCTTTAGGCCTCAACTGATGATTTAAGCTCTTCATCGGAAGTTTAGGAAGTTCGATGGTAACAGTTCCGGGGAATATGGCGGATGTGGCAACAGATAAAACCGTAATTCATTATTTTCGCCATTGCAACGACACGTTTGTGAAGGCGACCAGTCTTGATGCAAGGTGACTTCCTTCTTTTCTCGCATAGTTTTGACTTCAATAGGCCCAGATGGAAAATAATAATCAATTAGCATTACAACCTTGACATCCACACTTTGGCGGTGGAGAATCTGATGCTTCCATTGTTTAGACGGCTGTTTCATCATTGGCCACACATCTCTCTGAAAACGGGCCAAACTTAGCTGAGATATTTGATCCCAAGTCAGCAGTCGCCGTTTCTATCTTGCCAATAATTTTTTTCAAGCACAATTCTTCCACCAAAATGGAAGCGCGTAACCCTGAAATGTAACGGATTTTGGTCTTGTCTTCTTCCAAGCTTTCACGGCCACGTTTAAACTCCATGGTCCACTTGGAAGCGGTTGAAAATGATGGTGCAGAGTCCCCTAGAGTGTTTGTTAAATCTGTATGAATTTCTGGTACATTCATACCTCCCCCCCCCAAGTGTTTAATGACCGCACGATGTGTACAACACACGTCAGCACTGCAACAAACAGCTATAGCTACTGTGATTCTTGACCAATCCATTTATTATTGCACAAATGCTTCTATTGAAGATGGCGGGCTTTGATGAATAAACTGCTGCTCTATGTGGGTCATTCCAACCACTTTTTAAATGACCCTGGTAATTAGACGCATATTATTAGTTATGGATATGTTAGAAAGAATGTGGATAAATTGGTTCAAATGGGTGCAGATAAACGAACTGGCAGATGTTAATACTGGACTGGTGCAAGATCAACCATTATTAACACTACAGCTGACCATGACTTTTTCCACAATAGATTATTGTCAAATGAGCCCAAGCTTGACTCGTGCTAGTAATGTTTATGGTTTACTTGCTCCAGTTTTAGAAAAGTAAAAATAACTAAAAGTCTGACATCACTAAGGTCTGCATTCTATAAATTATGTATTAAGGGCTGAGGCGACCGTTACCTGATGTCATTGATCCAAATGAGACGTGCTTTATCCTCCCGGGCGGGCAGATTGCATCGCCGGTCTTCATGATAAGCCACATCTGTTCGAAACAGGGTGTGCACAAACAAGAGATCCCTTTTTATTTCAAAGTAAATAGAATGCTTTATATCCTGCACGTTGATTATATGGTGTGCTAGCCTTAAAGCTGGCGTGTTATTAATAAAATAACGAGTGAAATTACATTTCTCTGATATATTTATTATTTGCTTTACTGCATCTATCCTTGATGATCAAAGTCATTACTAGGTTACTCACACTGAACTCTCGTCTTTATATTCTTCCAGGTTTTGTGAAACATCTCACAAAATAGCACCTTTTATAACTTATACGAAAAATCTCAAAACTTAATATAAGTCACAGCTAATATAATTCAAATGCAACAACGATTTTTTATTTTTTGAACTCTTAAGATGCTGAAATCCGTGCACATTCCATTGTCATCTTACGAAGATAGTTACGCAAGCACACATTTCTATTATTAGTCACTGCCTTCTTGTATTTGCTATGAGTTTGTTTTTATAATATTATATTCAGTACGGATCCTTGGGTATTTCACGAGACAGAATTCTGAGTGTGCGAAAAAGATAGTATTGCCTGTATTCTCCTACAGATGTCTCTGCATAAATAAAAAGGTGGCAAATACAAATTGAGAACATTTATTGTTATTTTTAAATAGATTAAACACTTATCAGGCACATGTATGCTATTGAAATAATAATAATAACCGAGTGTAAGCATACCAAAATATTTACTATTGACGCTGAAGTTTAAGTCACTCGGTTGGCTTATTATGTTGGCACTACCCATTCTTCTGAATTAAAGCCTGGGATAATTTTCCTGCATAGATTACCGCAATTATACAAAGTTTGAAGCTGAATACTTGTAAATAAATGACTGCAGAAGTTCCAAGTTCATAAAGGCACTGAATAATTAATGCTGATGCTAAAACAAATCGCATGATCCTTTCTTCGTTACTTGAGGTTATGCCAGATGTGTTGAAATGCATACAGAAAATTTAACAAATCAAGGTGATATTTGTGCTTTGAATGCTGTTGGACAATTGCTTATTTTGCAAACATATTTCTTCTCTCCTTCCCATGCTTGATTATCGAATAATAGGCATCATGTGTATTTTTTAATGGTGTTTAACGCCCGTTTTTACCTCTGAGGCACCACAGGCGATGGACACTTTTGATATGCGAGATGAAATGATAAATTGGGAAAGGATTTATTTTTAAGGAAGGAAACGTTTCAGACTTAAGTTTAGGTACCTCCCGGGCATTTGCCATTTATGAGGACTGAGGAAAACCTGGAAAAAGCCTTAGTCAGGGAGGACGGTCCTGGCGGGCTTAAACTGCAGACCTGCCGCTCACGAGTCCGCGTCACCCGTGCGGAACACCTGCGCTTCTCAGCGATATATCGTGGTAAATATTAAATAACATTACGCTAGCCAGGCTCTTTGCCCAATTTTTTAAATATCAGAAACGTTATTATATTTTCTCAGCTAAACATAAAGAAGAATTTAGGAGAAAAAGAATAGTAACGCTTAAAAATGCTTTACGGTTCCGCCAGGAGTGGCCGTGGTCGTTAATGCGCGGACTCGTGAGCGGAAAGCCTGGGGTTCGATTCCCTCCAGGACCGTCCTCCCTGACTGGTTCTCATAAATGGCAAATAGCAGGGGGGGTACCCTAAAACTTAGCCCTGGAACGTTTTCTTCATTTAAAAAAAAAAAAAAAAAAAAAACTTTCCCAATTTATCATTGACGTATTTCATGTATCATCAGTGTCCGCCGCCTGTGATGCCTCAGCAGGTAAGACGGACATCAAACACACTTAAAAACGGCTTCACCGTAATTCTGAAATCAATAAATAATCAAAACCGAAACCACTTTACAAATCGAAATCGGATTTTAGGGAGCAAGAACATCAAAATCTGCTTATACTGTGAGTTTTATGTTTAGGTGCATTACAAATGCTTTTATTAGGTTTAATCAACTTTAGCTTTTTAAATTTCATCCACCAGAAATTTCCTAAACATTTCAAAGTATGTCTGCCTGCCAAGGTTGGTATACAATTCAAATGTACTTTCCGATTAGCCTACTTTCAGAAAACACGATTTTCACGGTTGTTGGTTTGGGCCCTGCTTACCATTAATTGATGTTTTCTCTAGGTTCAAATAATTTGCGAAGCAGGAAAGGAATGAAAAGACGAAAACAACTTAAGATTTACAAGGAACCCTGAGATATGACCAGATTAAAGAAAGTAGGATTACATTTTGTGAAAATATCCCCGTCAGTCTCTATACACCAGACTTGCAATGCTTCTTAACTCTCTTCGTATTCTGTTTCAGCATCCCTCCCTCCCCAATTCACCAAAGGGAATATGAAAGTTCGTCACGCAGGAGCTCCGTTAACTAAGCGAATTCTCCAGCAAGTTTAATTTGTGAACAGAGAAGTTACATGTTGAGTTTACAGAAATTTGGAGAAAGCAGTGACTTGTGTGTCTACTACCAGGAAATAATTATAAATTGGTTTGCTAGAGCCCCTCTTAAATTTCGGTTTTCAGGCATATCCCCACTTCTAATGGTCCGATTTCCCTGATTTTCTGAAAGTATTATTTTTATTTTATGTATGATATATACCGAGTTTCGCTGCGAAAAACAAGCACTGATGCCGCCAGAGCGATTTTTATATTTTGGGTTTTAGGTAAATCCCTATTCCTAATAGTCTGATTTGGCTAATTTTCAGAAACTGTTTTTTATTTTATTTTAATGGCATATACCGAGTTTCGTTGAGAACAAAAAATTGCAGCCGCTAGAGCGATTATTAAATTTTTGCTTTAGGTTACCCTTAGTGCTAAAGGTGCAATGTTGCTGGTTAACGAAGTAGACGAATCGTTTGTTTTTTTGATTGTTATACGCAAAGTTTCGTTGAATAAAAATTGCGGCGATACAGCATTAAGACATATAGACATATGTCAAAAATCGTTTCACGGGTACAACCGCAATAGCTACTCGCTAAAAAGTCGCAGGATGCCCGGTCATGACTGTAAGGAGGATGGGAGGTAAGCATCTAGGAGTAAGATGAGTCCGGTTCTCGAGAAAACTGTAATCGTCCTTGGATCTTGCAGGGAAATCGCTAATGGAGAAGAATGTCCCACATTCCTTGCTCTCTTGATTTTCGTGTTTTCTCATAAAGACCCAAACTGGTAACCGAACCCTTATCGCCGGTCATGTTGATACGTCCACGTTTCAGTTTCGGAATCACCGCAGGAGTTCACGTTGTTACATCTCTAGAGCACCTTCAGTCCTTCACTCAGCCTGATCCTCATCTAAGACACCTGTCACTTGCAACTCTTCATTTCTGCAGTCACTGTCGTCAAAGGTTCTCTGCTTCTTTCTTCGTCTTTAAAAGAAGTTTGGCACCTCTTAAACAAACTTGCGACTCTCCTACCGCGCGATCAGTTTTGTCTTCCCCGGGGTGTGCGAGCGCGCAGTTCGTTAGCAGGCTGTTAAATCGGGAACCGAGGGGACCACAAACCCCTTGTCTTGTAAAATCAAATTGTGAATTATTTGCAGGGTGAGCAGGGCAGAGTCCTGTTGAAAAACTAAATAATCACGCTCCCTGTCGGTTAATTCTCTGCAAAAAAGGGTTTAGTGTGGTATTCACATAAGTAACAGAATCAATTGCATGCTCAAAGATAAATGATCTCATGATTCTTTCACCACTGATGCCGTACCAAACACCGACTTTTTTTAACAATGGAGGGGCACTTCATGTACAAAGTCATGTTTATCAGTAACAATTGTTCTGAGTACACACATAACCATGGAGAGGGAACCAGGCCTCTTCCAGGAAGAATATTATTTGTTCATTGTACACACGTTGCAGAATCCACTCACAAAATGTGCACCTACATGTGGAGTTACCTGGTCAGTTATTTTATTCGGCTTGAAGTGCATTAATTCACTAAGACTTGTACAAATCCATGTGTAATATCCACTTAAGGAAGAGATTTTTAAACGATAACATGCAATGTTTGTTCGGTGAGAACCATACGCTACTTTCCTGACAGGTACATTTTCCTGAAATTTATTATACAAATTACGGACTGTTTTAGCGAATTCCGAAGCAATGTAATAGCTATTGCGGTTATGAAAACTTTCTTCATATTTCCATTGATCTCAATCTACTAGGCACCGAAAATAACAATGGAAACTTTTATGTATGTATGTATGTATGTATGTATGTAATGTATGTATGTATGTATGTATGTATGTATGTATGTATGTATATTATTTAAATGGTATATGACGCTTTTTTGTGAAAAAAATGTTGGTGCTTTAGAGCGATTTTTAAATTTTGAGTTTCAGGTAAATCCTCACTCCTAATGGCCCGGTTTCCCTGATTTTCAGAAACCATTTTTCTTATTAAACTTCAATGCCGATTTCAGTAATTTTCAGAAAATATTTTTCCTATTTTATTTCAGTGGCACATACCGGTTTCCTTTAAAAATTGCGGTCCTTAAAGATATGTTTTTTAATTGCGCTTTAGGTTACCCCCTCCCCCATAATGTCCAGATTTGCCGGTTAACGTACTGGACGAATCGATTGTTAGTTAATGGTTATAAGACGCATTTCATTGAGAAAAAACGAAAAAAATTGCAATTTTGTTTTTTCTCATTGAAACTCGGCATCTACCTTTAAATCAAATACGAAAAATAGTTTCTGAAAATTAGTGAAATCGGAATGTTAGGAGGGGGTTTACCTGAAACTGAAAATGTAAAAATTACTTTAGAGACACCAATATCTGCTTTTTGCAACGAAACTCGTACATATCACTTAAATAAAAAAATCTGAAAATCACGGAGATTTGGTTATCAGGAGTAGGGGTTTACTTGAAACCCAAATCCAAATTTGATTCTTCACAATATTCGCTATTTAAACAAAACAAGAAAAATTAGTTTCTGAAAATTAGAGAAAATGACCAATAGGGTATACTTGAATACCGAAGTTCATAAAGAAAATTTGCGTTTAATTTACTCTTTACTGTTTTAAAAGAAAAGGACAAATTAATTTAGCATAAAAATTATATTTATAACGGTGTATATGTTTTATATTTAAGATAGCAAATGTGAAATATTAATCTAATGTGTATTTGAGAATTATATTTGTATGTAAGAGCGCTCTGTAATTTTTTTAACGTTTAACAGACAAGACTTCAATTTTTTGAGAGATTGAAATGTTAATTCAAAGATGTGAGAAGTGTATTGCAATAAAGGGTAACTATATTGAAAAGTGAAATATAATTTTTGTCTTTATCATAACTAAAAAATGGTTAGACCGGAAACTTATGGACCTACGCTCGTATGTTATACAGAGAGAGGGAAATAACGCAACACCTAAAATTGTTTTAATATTTTTTCCCACATTATTATATGAGAATTATTACAACTCCATTCATTTTTTGAACATTAAATAGTTTTCCAAACATTTTCATTTTATTGTACGAGCATGGACCTGAAGAAAAGTTAATCACATTTCATAATGGTCTCGTTTTTACCTGTAGGGTAACACGACACACCTTGCAACACTCAGTGGCACTGTCAGAAGCGGCTTTTTCTTTCTCTGCCTTGCATCACAACTTGCAGCCTTACGGGCATGCTGCGGATGAAGGTCCTTAGGTTTTCTTGTAGTATGGCCTGCCATTGTTCACCAAAGCCTCCCGAAGTTCATTGAGGTTCTCAGAACACATTGACGAACATTTTTTCCCCATCATGTTCCAAACCTGCTGATTGGGGTAAGTCAGTGCTACATACTGGCCCACTTAGCGCCTAGCGCCTCTGTCTTGGCTTCCACCTGATACCGGCCCACGCCATGACGAAACCTCCTCTGAAAGTCATCGTTGGTGAGAAGATGCAAGGGACATTCCTTTCTATGGTTCTGCTCTTGCCATCAAGGGATCTTGGGCTGAACCCTCAACTCATCCGTGCATAGGACAGCTTTCCGTTGCTTCCCTGCAGATGTTGACGAGCAAAGGCAAAACATGCTGGCCGATGCTGCTGGGAAAGTACGGAACCTCTGGTTGATCTTCTAGAGGTCTTCAAACCTCCATCTCATTGTTCTCACGCTGACATTGACTTCTGGTGCCCATTGCAAGCGATTTTCAGCTTTACGGTTGTTATGTGACGATCACACAAAACTTGAGCCACAAGTTAATTTTCCATCTGGGCAACTGCTTTAACAGCCTTCTCTCGACTTCGCGGCTTCTTTACCTTAAAAAGTTATGCGTTAAACTGATTGAAATACCTCAACAACAGAACAATTCTGATGTAACAACAACACAAGAACAAGACCATTAGAGGCCCAAGTATGAAAATGTGATTAAATTGCAATCATTTCATGCTTGTACAATAAAAGAAAATTATAGCCTCAATACATATGAGTGCTAGCAAAATGTTTGGAAATAATGTTCAAAAATGAACGGAATTATAATTCGTATATAACAACGCGTAAAATGAAAACTATTCAATTTCTTGTTAAACTTTTCCCCCTCTCTCGGTGTATTTGTAATAAGAGAAAGTTGTTTCATTTATAATAATGACAGAAACGTCAACTATTCATTTACTCTGCAGTTATCGCAATTCATTTTAAATTGCATTCAAAGTCAAAAGCTATCTTTGAAGTACGAAAAAAAAAAAAAAAAAAAATTAATATAGTGTACGTTTAAAGTTTTTGATGTTACCTGCAAACGATGTGAGCACAAAATATCCTTTGCACCTGTTACTTCTATTTCAATACTTTATACAAGATTTCTATTTAATTTAAATGAATATTTCCATCTTAAGCAAACATGAATATGTAAAAATTTTCTATAAGAACCAATTCTGCATATTCCAAAAACGTAAAACGAACCTGTCTACTTTTCCAGTACCAAAGTGTTCATTTTGAACCCCTTCGCCAAGGCACATCATGTTTCACCTAATCAACAGGCATACAGTCACCATGGAAACCATCCTGACCAGAATTCTAAGCATTCCGTCCTTTTTGTTAGCTGTGAGAGATTTAAAAGCCTACTTTCTGAGGTCTAAAGTAAGTAAAATAGTAACCTCTTACAGAATTACAGGCTTAAAACAGCACATAATAAAATGGGTGGCTTAAGTATTGATCGGCATTCTAAAGGAGTCCTTAAAGTGAGAAAATATTACAACTCTCGTCACCCAACCGAAAAATTCTTACGTCACACATTTCCACGAACCATGTCCAAGAAATGCAGCAATTTAAGATAGAAAGTACTTACAACGTGGCTCATTTGAACGTTTAAAGCCTTTTATTTATGATAATTAATGAGACAGATTAATGAAATTCTGCATGTTATGTTCACAGTCTGGTGAATGCTGTTGGCAAGTGTGAGAGCACAAACTGGCCACATGCCTGCTGTTGGCGCAACTAAACACTATAATACAGGATTTCTTCTGTATCACACACTCAATTTGCCAGAAAGTTTAACTTACGTAACCTACAAACTGTATATCAACTCTCTCGGGACGCTAAAAATATCAAATTTCGTCGTAATGTTGCAACACAAAAAGACAAAGTGTTTATACTACGTATAACTACAAATGAGCTTAAAACATTCAACTAATTTGATTAAAAATATTCAATTGCAGTAAATATGTCTAATGATTTAAAACATTTGAAGGTAATATTTTAATACGACCGAAATTGCAACCCATTCCTCCATTCTGAGATAATACAAAGCTTGATTTGGGTGACATTGCCCTACATTATGCAAAAATTAAAACTTATACAATGTGTGGGTAATAGGCCTTAAAATATTTTGGGTAGATTAATACGCTACTGTTCTTTCTTCTGCATAAGGAATACTAACAACATATGCAGAGATTGCAGAATATGCTCTTGCCGCTCGCGCCTTGAAGTCTTGTGCTAAACGCACACCAAACTCCAACATTCCTATTATAAAGAAGGGTTTCTGCATATTAAAAACATCAAAAGCGAGTGATGAAATGCTCACACGAAAGCTGTGGGTAGCTTGACCCTTCAGTCACTGATGAAAGAAACCAGTGACACAACGCACACGTGCTACGGGATCACCTTACAGTAGAAATGGACACGTATACATTTGTAAGGTTTCAGTTTTCACAATTTGTATGTGCAGAAGACACTGAAACTCCAGCTTCTTGTGCTAATTTGTTGACAAATGTTCAAGATTGGGTCAATTTCGTCTAATTTGTGTTCGCGTGTTTCTTGTTTTGCGCGGTTGGTTCTGGAACAAGGTAAATGCCCAGGAAACTTCCGAATAAATTGCCTTTCACAAACGTTCTATTTATAATAAAAATTTACACCCATAAAAATCGTTGCTCTAAAGTCAGCGGTAATGTACACCGGTGACTGCTCGGAAGTTCAGCAACAGGCCTTGGTCGCGAGGCAACATCTCGTTGCAGCGACGAGGACATGTTCCGGAAGCACAAGCTTAGTTAAAAGTTCCGCATCACACAAATTACTTTTGGAGCATGTGATTCAGTAACATGAAACTCGGTGTGTGGGGATGCCGTATACTGAGAACTTAAAAACTATACCGCTAACATTTTTCTACTTCCGGTTTAATTGGGAGTAGCCTCAACTCTCTTATTTTAAACAGAATACCCACTGTTTCTATATTTTCGAATAACGCTCATTAGGAGCTTTTTGAAAAGTAAACATATTTCTTTGCAAAGTTATTGTTACTAAATAAAAAAAATGTAGCAAATATAAAATGCTCCTTCTGTAAGAAAACAAAGTTAGCTCAAAGTCTAAATTTTGTGTTCAAATTGGTGACCCTCAGCTGCTTGACAATGTGCCAGTTTAATAAGTAACTTAACCAGGTTAAATGTTTTGCACCGCTCCCTTTATTCCATACTCCAGATCTTCAAAGTTGTTTCTCGACATGCTACTAACTTCAAATGGCCCCAAGTCTAATGTAGACATCTCTGGAAATCTTGTTGGCCACTCTATGTGACCTCTCCTACCAATCCATCGTTGTGGGAAAAACTGGCTTAAGTGCTGACGAACATTGTCCATAGTGAGCTTGACCTACATCTAGTTGGAAAGATGTCATCTCTGGGTAGCCCAAGGTCGACTGGAAAAAAACGGTACTACGTGATTTCGAAGCAAATCCAAATATTTATTAGGCGTTTGTCTAAAGCAGAAAGGATCAACATATTAGCCCAAACATTAAGTGTTTGTGAATATTGCATGTAGTTCTCCTTCATCCATTGTAAATTTACGTTTGACCAGTATCGGCAGTTGTCTCTGTTAAGAAATCCATTCAGGCAGCGTGGCTTCATCTGAGAATACAATTTGTGTATGAAAAACAGGATTGTTGTTAATGCGCTTCATCATTAATTCACAAACGTGCATTTTTATATCGGGATCGTCCTCTGAAAGTTGCTGCAAAAGTTGAGTTTTATAAGAATGTTGTCACTTTGTAATGACAAATTTGTAGTAGAAACTTTTGGATTTTCTTGCATAAGTAGGAGAACATCCAATGAAGTATTCTCATAAGTTGCGACTTGATCTTGTTAAGTTCTTTACACTTCCGGTTTGTGTAAATTTCTTTACGATCCTTGTCCCTGTTGTATGTGGAATTGATTGAGATCCGGATGTGTATCATTAAATAAATTCCTTTCCTCTCGATGAGATCGTCGCCTGTTTCCATAGCCAACTATAATTAAAATTAGAATTCTTTCCCTTTCGCTCAACATCAGATAGAATTATTTAACACACTAGATATCAGATTTAATACGTTAAATAAAATGTTTCTGTATAAATAAACATGAATCCATGGATATCAACAAAGAACAGTATTGCTTTTATTATTCGCTACATTTGTTCTTTTCTTGATTTAGCTATAATAAATTTATACAGAAGTATTTAGTATGGGTACTTTTTGAAAAGCTGTTAATGAGCATTAATCGAAAATGTAAAAATATATTTGGTATTCATTTAAAATAACAGAATTAGGGTTACTTCCGGCTAAACTGGAAATGGATAAAAATCGTTAATATAACTTTTGAAATATACCCATACACTGAGCTTCTTATCAATGAACTACGTGCTTCAAAAGTTATTTAGGTATACCAGGACTTCTAACGGGCGCTATATATTTCTCTTCAGACACTAATTCAATTAATAGATTATTTTCAAATTCATAAAAGCTCACACGTTTAGCGTTCAAAGTGCCGTCGATTTTTTGTCCTTTATGTTTTGGGTCCTATTCCACAAAAGTATGTTATAATACATTACAAGTTGATTATTAGAATTCTGTTCATTGATTGTTTTCAACACTTGTGCTTTACAACTCCATACTTAAAAAGTGTGCTATGATTTTTCGTTGTTTTGTTCCACAGAAGTGTTAGTAGTAACTTCTATACGAACAGATTATGTACAAGTGTAGAAATATTGGTAAGTATATTGCTATATTACGGAATGTTTAATATATTTGTAATAATATAGGACATAAGCCGAATAATATGTGTATAAAGTAAAGGCAATTATTATAGAAATGAGAATAACAGTGCACATAAAGCATAATTCAGTCTTTGAGTAACAATGATAATTTTAGGTTAAGTGCAATTAAAATATGTATGACTGGTGTTGGTTTCAAATGCATATTTTATTCCAGCATCTTAGTTTTTTTAAGAACCTCAAGAAACTTATTTCTTTTCCTGTCTCGTCTCTTTTCAAACCATTTTCATAATTTTTGCTAGTAACAAAAATGTGATTTCCAATCAATATAAATACATGAATATGAATGAACAAAATGTATTGATTTACAAGATCAGGCGGAGTACTTTTAGAACGCTGAAAAAGCCGTAATGAAGCTGTGTATGGATGAATTCTTGTACTGTGTATGCTGAAAAGTATACACAATGCTTATATTTTCTCAAAATTGAGCAGACATGTATTGTTTTTGCCTAGAAATCGGTGGAATATATTTCTTTATGATTAATTTATATAGAAATAACATTTTCTTGAAGTCAGCAGACATTGTTCCATTTAAATAAATTTAATTTCTGCTGTATACAAATACGTTCTGAAAATTGCCGACATCTTAATACGAAATACATTGATCAGCCATGCCTGAACTTTATTTCGGCCAGAAGACACATAAACAGCACCTTTCGGTTCAGTTTGCGTTGGTAGTCTTAAATGATGCACATGCTTTGATTTGGGCCCATGGAATGAGGAATAATTTCGTTGCAAAAGGAAGTCTGGAGAGGATGATAGTTAAATATACAAAGTATAATAAAGAAATCACGGTATCGACAGTATACATATATTTAAATGTTATTGTAGGCATAACACAATTTTTCACTTTTCAACATATTTATCCTTTATTGCAATACACTTCCCACATCTTTGAAATAACATTTTACCCCCCTCCCACCCCCCAATAGAAGTCTCGTCTGTAAAATGGTCATTAACAGTATCCACCACTTCTTCGTTACCCTTAAATTTCCATGCTCGAAGGCCCGCCTTGAGTTTTGAGAAGAGGAAATAGTCACTGGAAGCTCGATCTGGGCTGTTAATCCACATTTATTTCCTCACAGCTTCCTTTGCAACAAGGGCGGTGTGCACAGGCGCGTTGTCGTGAAGAAGGCGCACACCACCACTCAGCTTTCCTCGAGTTTTCTCTTTGGTGGAAGTACGTAGTCTGTGCAGTAGGCCAGCATAGTACTCCCCATTTATTGTGGTGTTCCTTTCCTTGAAGTCAATGAAGAGTATTCCTTCACAGCCCCAAAAGACTGTGACAATGATCTTCATTGACTGAGTTACCTTGGCCTTTAGAGGCGGTGCTTCGCCAGCTTTGCACCACTCCATTGATTCTCTTTTGGACAAGGGATCATAAGAGAAGACGATAGTTTTATCTCCTGTAACAATGATTTGCAGAACTTCTCTCTCGTTGCCATTACAGAGCTCCAAAATGCCTGACAACAGATGGCTCTTTGCTGATTTTGGACTGAGGAAAGAAGTATAAGCACTAACCTTATTCATGTTTAAATGCTCATGAATAATTCGAAGGGCTGGTGTTTAGAAAGGCCCAAACTTGATGCTATTTCTGTAACTCTGATCCGTCGGTCTTCCGAAATTTCTTTCCACAAGAGAGATGTTTTCAGGAGTGAGCACCTCTAAGGGCCGACCTGCACACTCTTCGTCTTCAATGCTTTCTCGACCCATTCCAAAAAGTTTGGTTCATTCTTTTAGAGTAGAATATGAGAGGATGCTTCCCCATATACAACGTCCAATCGCTGTTTCATTTGGAGTAAGTCCTCGTTTGTGAAGCACTTAAGAGCAACTCGAAACTCCATTTTGAACATTTCACAATGTTGTACACGTAGCCTTCTTTATGCAACTATATCTGAACAGCTAAGCACAGCAGAGCGGAAGTTACAGCTGGGATTATTTAATTAATAGATAAGGTATGACATCAGATAAGGGTTTTGTGAAGGCGATGAAACATATAGGCCTACCCTCGTACCACTTACATCTTGTTATCAAATCTTCGCCTATACACCCACTGATATGTAAACACTGAATTATTTTTCGTGATTTCCAAGACCAAAAAGCTTTTTGCATGTTTTGTTTATTTCGTTACCATGGCTACAAAACAAAATCTGCGCATGTAGAATTGAAACTTCCACAGTTACTTAAATTATGATTCAAAAGTAAATTGTATACCGCAGAGAAAATAATTAGCTGTGAGACCGCTTTAATCATTTGTGTACAAATTGTATATTTCCACTCAATTTCAGTTTCTAATTACTGCATCATTCTAAACCATAGAAACTTTGGACCACAAAAGAGCATTTGACAACCAACCTTTGCTATTTCTACTGTTATTCATAGCTGAAATCTACCGCCTGTGGTGCCTCAGTGGTAGAAACGGGCGTTAAACACTACTCAAAAAAAAAAAAAAAATAGCTGAAATCTATAAATTGTTTATTGAATTTAATTTTTTTAAACAAAGGAAAGAATTGCACTGTCCCAAACACAAAATTTTCAAGAATTTTATGTAAACGAAATATTTCAAAAGTGTTTTATATTCAAATTCCTATGAGACTGCATTAAAATTTAAAATGGTCACCATATTTTCAATAACAAACAGCCAAGACTATAATATATGCTGAAAAAGCATTATTGAGAACACCTTCTTTATAATTGTAAACAAGTATGACTTGTCTTAAAGCCTCAGAGGTTGACATATCAGTGACATTTACGATGGAAGTACTTGTGAAAACAAAAACATGCAAAACTCAATGTTTGTATTAGTAGAGGGAGCAAAGCTGATAGATGTAGAGGAAGTTAATAACATTTCATCTACATTTTTAAGATATATAAACAGAAGGGAACAAACAGCTTCCTAAGTGTTGAATGACGTTTAACATAAAATTTTACTTCTTTTACAACAAATTTCAAAGGAATGTACTATTGTGGTTGTACCCATGAAACGATTTTTTAAAAATTTCTTAAAATCTTCATCAACCTTACATACTAGAACCAAAAATAAATTATATATATATATATATATATATATATATATATATATATATATATATGCGCACGCATACACAAAAGGGTTTTCATTTTTCTAAAAGTTTAGCTCCCACTCTTGTTCCAATCAACAAAAAACAATGTGCAAATTTTTAGCTTGATTGGACAACTTGTTGGCGACCTCTTCAAACTGCCTCTAGTTGGAACATATACAACAATTAATTGCATACAAAAGCGGTGTACTCTTCCCTATCTCATCCATTTTCTTTATTTCTTTTTTACTTACAGAAAAAACAACTGTCTAAATTGTCTAGCAATTGCCTAAAAACATTCTGAATAAAATTACGAAAAGTTATTTAAAAAAATCCCTGAAATAACACAAGAAATTAAAGAAATGATACTTTTTTTTTTGTAATGCATACAATTTCTATAAGAGAAACACATTTTTATTAACAACAATAATTTCTATAGAATCAAAACATTATGTGAGCAAACTTAAACATTATTTTTTCCTAAGAGAGGATTGTGTAGCAGTTTGGTATTTTTATGGTCTCTGGTAATAATCTTAAAACAAATTGTTTCTCTATTTTGTCATTTGTGAGAATGATATTGTAATCCTGGTTGTGTTTGACTTCTCTTACTGCAACATCATTCACAACAACAACTCGTCTTCTTCTCAAGTTTTTCAATTCCACCATTTTACCCAGGATCATCTTTCCTAGTTGAAGGGTCTTTGTCAAGGAAACTGGTGCTGATGTACTAGGAATTACAAAAGATGAAAACTCAATATTTGTAAAAGAAGAAATATAATTTTGGTGCAGAATGTACCTCCCAAGTTGATTTGTTCTTCTTCCTCTTCTTCACCTCTGTCTGATTTCAGTATAGCTTGAGCCATATTTGCCTTAACTGCTGTTGTAACATTGTCATCAAATAAGGATACAGTCACAGCTTTGGAAACTATCAGAGATGATTGGAAAAGTTTTTGTAGCAGCATTACTGATTTCTGAATCAATATCCTGATAATTTATGACTAAAACTGCAGACAAGGAATAAGAAAAGATATCTTTTTGTGAAAATTATGGACAATGTCTTTGACATCTAGATGTTTTCTGACCGATGACAAGAATTTTCACTGTCGTCACCACCATCACTGCTTAGCTGGTTGATGGTGTATCAATTGTTTTCGATGTAGAGAGCTGACAAGTAGCTAAACGCTGTTCCATTTCTTTTTTTTCCCTTTTTCCCTTGGCAGTACACTTCAGTGCTCTTTCTTCCTTGTGTTTCAGTTTTTGATCTACACCAACCATGTAGCCCGGTCATCCTTTTTGGCACTGCAGCTTTAAGAAATTCTTATCCTCTTCATTTTTCATCTATTCAGAAGCATCTGAATGAGCCATGTCAAAGAAATCGTCCACAGTTTCCTCAAAAAGATCCCTTTTTTTCTTTTTCCTTACCTGCAGATATAATCAAAATTTTCTATAAAGTTTTCCATTCATCATAGAGTTTGAACAACTTATCAATGCAGTGGTCAGTTCTTCTAGTAGGAATTTGTGCTTTTGGCAAAAAAATGAAAACTTCTTGAATCACCAATGCCTCAATTTCCTTTGTTGTGAGTTTAACAATTCTTACATTGTAGGAAAATGCTCAAAATTTGCAGGTCGAAAGGTAGCTTAACTCCAACGATTTCATTAGAGATGTAGCAAACAACAGTCACAAAAATCTTAACTTGTGTGACAAACTAACTGAAGAAGTTGAAGCCATTTATAAGTCTAGGAAGAATATGTCAAGAAAGTTACTGTACATCAGCAGGGGCAATAGCGCAAAGTACTTCTGAAACAATAATTAAAAAATTATTAATAAATAAATCATATTTAGTTACAAAAAGTAAATGAAGCATAAATAATAATAATAATAATAATCATAATATGTTTATCTAATAACATTGAATCAATTACTTTCCAGGCAAAAATTTCAAACCTTCATCATTGATGAGGGTCACCTTGCAGTTGTCCGATTGAGCTGAAAATGCACACAGACCTTTTTTTTTTTTGTTGTTGATTGGATCAAGATAAGGGGGTGGGAGCAACAACACTTGAACTTTCGGAAAATCGCCTATAGTTAGGGGTCACCGTAATATATATATATATCCGTTAACGCTTTAGTGGTCGCAATTTTTGTTTTTCTCAACGAAACTCGTCAACGTCACTATCAGTTATTATCAAACGATTTGTAGAGTTCGTTAACCAGCAACATTGCACTACGAGGAGTGTGGGTTAACTAATGCGAAAAAGTTTTAAAAATATTAAAAATCGTTCTAGCGGCCGAAATGTTTGCTTTTTCTCAACCAAACTCAGTCAGTATATTTCTTTAAAATAAATTGATAAAAGTAGTTTCTGAAAATCATGGTAATCAGGCCATTAGGAGTGGCGTTAAAGTAAATTTTAAAAATGGCTCTAGGGGCCGAAATTTAATTGTTTTTAAAAGGAAGCTCGATATATAACATGGAAACAAGAAAAATAATTTCTAAAAATCAGCGAAATCAGACCATTAGGAGTGGGGGGTTTACCTGAAACACCAAATTTAAAAATCACTCTAGCAACACGAAAATGTTTTTTCTTGACAAAACTCTGTATATATCATTTAAATAAAAATTATTTTCTAAAAATTAGTGAAATTGAACCATTAAGAGTGGGAGGTATATTTGAAACCCAAATTTTAAAAATCGCTCTAGCGGCACCAATGTTTGTTTCTTTACTACAAATTAGGTATACACTATGTAAATAAAATAAGAAAAATTGTTTCTGAAAATTAGAGGAATTGAACAATTAGGAGTAGCAGTATACTTAGAAACCAAATTTATAAACAATGTTTAAATGTTTGATTTAAAAGATGGTGGACATGACTTTACTAGAATAATTACTTCAAAAGTTTAATGGCATACGATATAATGGTGAAATATGAGAAACATTTTCAGAGATCTGAACCATCAAATTAGCAGTGAATATTTAAAAAAAAAAAAAAATTATACAGAGACATGTCTTAATATAAAAGAATATGGAAGACCACAAACACCAACAAATGCATGCAGGGTGTGCTGAACAACTACGGTTTTTGTTGTATGCTACAGGAGTTGAACCCTCAGGAAATGCATTCTCTCACACATCTTTAACATTTATGTTTTTACACTTTTACATTATTTTTCTGTTTCTTCTTCTTCTTTTCCCTCGCTAAACCGCTCTACGTGCAGTTCTCATTTCGTTCCCAAGCTTGAAAGCCGGAGGGGAGTCAGTACAAGTTTAACTGGAACAGTTTTTGTGTGTTGTGTGACAGTGCATTAAGTATTCAATGGGAGGGGGGTATAATAATGTGTATTAATTACGTTAATGCGGCTCAATTAAGGCATTCGGTACCCTCAAGAATGCATATTTAGATTCGTAAGTGCATACAGATCTGCTCGTGATGTAAGGAGATTTCCACGTTGAAGTTAGATTCACAGTACGGTAACTAATTTTGATGAAATGAGAAATATTCCTGACAAAAGTCGTACACAGCCACATACAGTATTTACAGAAGAAAAATTTGATAACAATGGACATACTTTCCCTACTAAATCGCATCATTCTCAGCAAACGGAAATTTTCCATTCCTCTGTTCGAACGGCTACAAGCTACTGAAATTAAAACCCCGCATTACTGTATCGCAAGAACTTAAACCGGGTGACCCTGCATCCAGGAGTACATTTTGTGAATGGATTTTGAATAGTGTGCACGATGGAGAAACTGACCATAATTTGGTTTTCTTTACGGAGGGATCTTGGTTCCACCCTAAGTGGGTATATCAATTCACAAAACAACCGATAATTTAGTTCAGAAAAATCTAACGTGCTGTATGAGGTACAGGATCAAAAGATAGGAGTGTGTTAAGCCATTAGCGGCGAGAGAATAATTGGTCCTAAGTTTTAAGACACAGTGAATAGTAGAAGGTATGTGCAACCCTTTTCTTGTGAATTAACTGTGATGGGACTCTTCAACAGCACACACAGCCGCCTGTGGTACATCAGAGTAAAAATGGGCGTTAAACAATAAAAATAGTAATAATGACAATAATAATAATAATAATAATAATAATAATAATAATAATAATAATAAAGGTGGCACATACTGCCCATGCCTCTGCATGCAATTCACGAAATATTCAATAGAGTCAGCACTAACAACATACGGCGCCCTCGGTCCCCCGATATTACGTCCTACGATTATCTCCGGAGGGCAGTAAAGAAAAGTATACAAAACAAACTCCTACACATTGAATGAATTGAAAAATAACATTCGCAGATGTTTCTTCCATTTCTCACAGGGAATAAGCCGATGCCAGAAATGAAGGATGCAGTTTCAGCTTCTTGCTTGATGTTGGTGAGTGAATGTACCTTTTCGATGGAGATTTGAAGAATTTTTTTTTCACCTTTTTTATGGGTACAACCGCAATTTTACTAAAAACTGGCAATAAACTTGGATATTTCCGACGAAGAAAACAATTTCAGGTTTATTACGGAAAACCTAGCAATAGTGAAAGTAACTGATGCGGACAAACATGTTCTAATGACCTGTTAGGTGTGTTCAGTTCGAATCATCACAACATATTAATAATTATGTTATTCACTTCATGGTACTTTATTTTAAGAAATAACTTTTCTTTATTTATGTTCAGGAATATGCTCTAATGTTTTCCGAACAGATTTCAAAAGTTTTGATTCATTTTGGATTTCCTCCCTTTCCAAAAAATGGTATGCTATTGCTGATTTTTCTGTATGTTTATTGTTTACATTTCTCATGTGCTCCTTAAACCATAGGTCAATATTTCTTCTAGTTTTCCCCATATATTTCATATTGCAGTCTTTACAACTGATTTTGTAAATGTCTGATTGTTTTCCTGGTGGAATTTTGTCTTTTGGATTGTTTTTTTTAAAATTGTATTACCGAGGCCAAAACTATGTTTGCATCTTTAAATATCTTCTAGCATTTTTTATGTGCCCAAGGATGGAATAAGAGTTTCTTGCACAAATGATCCTCTTTGAAGTCTTTTAGTGTGATGGTTTATCATTATATTATTATGAATTTATATATTGACCAGATCTATTGTGTAGCACACTTTCTGCACTACATCTGTCAATTTTGATACTAGGATTTCTATTCTGTTTAGCCGAGTTTGAGGATGTTTATTATTGTGAGTTTATGTTGTTTTGGGTTATGGTGGTTGTCGCAAACACATCATTTGCATAGTAATACCAACATTTGTACGAGGGTAGGCCCATAAGTTTCCGGCCTCGCCGATTGGATTATCGTCTTTACAAAACTCTTATCTGGTGTCATACCTTATTTGTTAAGTCAATAATTGCAGCTGTAACTTTCGCTCTGCTGTGTTCAATTGTTCAGATATAGTTGCATAAAGAAGGCTATGTGTAGAAGATTATGGCCCATTCAAAATGGGGTATCGAGCTGTTATTAAGTTCTTCACAAAAGGAGTTACTCCAAATGAAATTAAACAGCGATTGGACGGTGTACATGGGGAAGCATCTCTCTCATATTCTACCGTAAAAGAATGGGCCAAACTTTTTCGAATGGGTCGAGAAAGCATTGAAGACGAAGAGGTCGGTCCTTGGAGATGCTCACTCCTGAAAACATCGCTCTTGTGGTAGGAGAAATTATGGAAGACCGGCGGTTCAAAGTAACAGAAATAGCAGCAAGATTGGGCCTTTCTAAAACAACGGTTCTTCGAATTATTCATGAATTTTTAACATGAATAAGGTTAGTGCAAGATGGGTGCCTAGACGTCTTTCCTCAGTCCAAAAGCAACGAGTCATCTGTTGTCAGGCATTTTTGGAGCTCTGCCGTGGTAACGAGAGAGAAGTTCTGCAAACCATTGTTACAAGAGATGATACTATGGTCCTCTACTATGATCCCTTGTCCAAAAGAGAATCAATGGAGTGGCGTAAACCTGGAGAAGCACCGCCTCTAAAGGCCAAGGTCACTCAGTCAACCAAGAAGATCATTGCCACAATCTTTTGAGACTGTGCAGGAATACTCTTCATTGACTTCAAGAAGAGGAACACCACAATTAATGGGGAGTACTATGCTGGCCTACTGCATAGGCTACGTGCTTCCATCAAAGAGAAAAGGCGAGGAAAGCTGAGTGGTGGTGTGCGCCTTCTTCATGACAACGCGCTTGTGCACACAGCTCTTGTTGAAAAGGAAGCCGTGAAGAAATGTGACTTCAGGGAGATCGACCATCCACCCTACACCCCAGGCCTAGCTCCCAGTGACTATTTCCTCTTCTCAAAACTCATCCTTTGAGGAAGGAAATTTAAGTGTGACGAAGAAGTGATGGATGCTGTTTGGCAGACAAGGCTTCTGACTGTTTGGGGCGGGGGGGGGGGGTTGAAATGTTAATTCAAAGATGTGAAAAGTGTATTGCAATAAGGGGTAACTATAATGAAAAGTGAAATATAGTTTTTGTCTTTATCATACCTTGAAAATGATTAGGCTGGAAACATATGGACCTACCCTCGTATATATGTAGAAAAGCATCAACTAATTTTGTTTCTAGCAAACTTACATACATACTATCAAAAAAGCGGTTTTTCCATTGCTAGACCATTCTTTTGCATACAAACACAGCCTCTGAATGTGAAGTAGGCTTAAATTACTTCTGCCAATTAGATTTATTCAGGTTAACTTTTTTTTACAATAATCTGCAGTTTTCCATTGAGGATGCTAGGAAACAGAGACACCACATCAAAAGAAACTCACAAACCCCCTAGTTTCTCATGTGTAATTTTTTCTATTAATTCCAATGAGTTTTTTATATTTAAACTTTTGTATTTCAGTAAAGTACGTCATTTTATAATGGTAATGGGCTATATGTCTACCATAATGCTCATTTTATTACCAGGTTTATGTATTTTCAGTAGGTCATATATTCTGGGTGTGGTGGGGTTTGCCCCTTCTTTATTTAGAGTGGTTACTTTGCTTTCTGAACTAATATATTTATGGATGGAAACAGTTAAGGTTTTCATAATCCTGGCTAGTTACCGAATTGTACATGCTGTTTTCATCATCCATCTTATGACATTTTGTTTTCCTTGTTAGACCTACTATAAATAAAGCCCTTTTTTTCTTTGAGATCTGAGTACCTTCTATCATGGCCTTTTTTAATGTTTTTATTTTTTAATCAGACAAGTGGAGCCAAATTAGTGAAATATAAGTGACTGCCTACAAAAACAGTTGAATAATTAGCCTATAAGGAGTGTTTCACTTAATATGTTTATATATTCCAAAACATTTCAGTTATTTACATACTTTGAAAGTCCAAAAATAGAAACTATTAGTGATAAATTACCTTATATTGTATGGAGCTCACTTTCTATGAAAAAACAGGTGTTTCACATGGATAGCCAATGCAAAAATAATGTATTACTCAGAATCCTACAGGGACATTATTTCTGTTGCATCTAAACAGTGCTGAACAAATGCCACTAGTATAAACATATTCATGAAATAACCCATTAAAAGTATTTTTATGTGTATGTGTAAATTGAGTACAATATCATTAATGTAATTACTTTTGCTTTAATTTTCCTAAATTCAAAATTTACGAGTGAGTGCACTCTTTATTTGACAATCAGCCTTGAGACGCATTTCCAAAAAGCACACCAGTTACCTAGATTCAAACGCATTGAAAAGATGTTATTTATTCAGTTCGCTCTCCTCTCTTTTATAAGTCACAATGACATTATATTAGCTCATGCAAGAGTTAAGTGAAGAAAACAGAAGATCAGTGTGAACAACAAACAAATAAGTGCATTCAGAAAAATTTAACACCTGCCAGTTGCCAAAAGAAAAAAAAAAAAACCTCTATTGCATGATCCAACTAAAGATATATTTGAAACAAATACCCTTGACTTTCAATGATACTTGCCACAAACGCAAAAAATTCAACTCACTTTTACTAATACAAACAATTATTGCAACTTTGCATTTTGCAGGTGGGTCCTGTATTATTAAAATATACTTCATCTATAATTTTATCTTCCCAAACCCCAAAACACTGAATAAAAAGTTTCTATGCTTGAAAAACATGCTCAAAAATGTGAATTTGATATTTCTTCCTACTAAATTTTATTTTGATACTCTTTCACTTCTACACATTCTGAAAAGGAAATTACAGAGGACTTTGCCAATGACAAACATTCTTTATTTCTAACAATATGCTAATGAATAGCAAGGTGTCTGCATAAAGCACATGCCCCTTTGTCCGTTGACAAGCATGCATCTTGATGACTGTGAAACATTGATTTCATTATGTTTCTGTATGTGACATGGCTCATGTACTTTATGCAGCTTTACCACATCCTTTGGCAACTGACAAACATAGCATCATCATGGTGCAGGCAGAGTTAGAGGAAATGTGTGTGCAACAGGTAGAGCTTTCAGACGTCAGCGTGCTCCAACTCCTGGTAAAAACACAAGATAAATAAGAGAATGTTCCGTCAAACGGGGAATTGAACCATTAGTTTTTACGTTTACTTTCAGTCAAAAACTATGGTACAAATCCAAGCTCTTTTGTTTTTCCTATTTATCGTTGTTCAGAGTGCAGATATAAAACAGCAATTTAAATTCAATCTTATGTTAAATATGTTCATCATTAAAGCTTATTAACTGCTTACTATTTTCCCAGATTGACAATGAAATGAACCAAATTATTTACAATATATTTGTTATAGTTGTATACAGAGCTTTAATGAACAACACCAAATATTTCAAACCTGTATAAAGGGATATCAGCTTCAATATTCTAGGGTCCGTGGGTTCAAACCTGGTCAAGTTTAATAGATTTTTCAGGATGTAAAATTTTTGAGCGTAAATTCTCTAGGAAGGAATATAAGCTGTGAGTCCTATGTGCATTTAGAGCATGTTGAAAGAACTCCATACATGAAAAAAGAGGCCCTTGCACAAAATTATCAACAATTTCATATACAAGTGATATCTTAGTTCCCTGCCTGATGGCGATGGGCCCATCACCTGTCACTCTGCCCTCAGTAGGAAAATAAGCTTGGAAACTGAAACCTCCCATATAGAAGGCACCCATGTTCCAGAATACTATAAACATGGAGAGAAGTCAGACAGGCAATTTGAGGTCAATGGTTGCAATTTTGCAAGTTAGAGCTTAGAGTTTCAAAAAGGTATGCTAAAAGTAAAAGCCCATCAACAGATTGATATGGTTGGCTTTTATTACAGAAACTTTCTCTGTAGATCTCAGCATCTTCATAAAGCAGGTACATGTTGGCAAGTTCAGAAAGTCAGTCCTGATGATCTAGTGGTAACTATAGACCCAAAATCGCGGGTTTGATCCTGGCCAGAGTCAATGGATTTTTTCAGGCGTAAAGCTCCTAAGTATGGCTTTCTTTGGAAGAGAAGTAAAGCCATGGATCCTGTGTCATAGATTTACAGCACGAAAAAAACCCCAAGTCTGAAATGAGAGAGCTTAGAGCAAATTGATCAATCATTTCACGCCCTGAATTGAGAAGGTGTTAAAAGAGCATCCATAAATAAACCAAATGAACAAAAAGTTCAGAAAAAATGTAACCATTCCCAATCTCTTATTTTGTAAATTATTTTGTGTTATATATTTTGGTATACAAAACAAACAACTGTTGACTGACAAATATCTCAAAACACTAAATATAATCTCAACTTAGTTTCTAATAACTGCATTCCTATTAGCACTCTAATTGTTGTTGATTTGGTTTATTTACGAATACTCTTTAACATCTCAGGATTCCCAATGAATTCAGCTCGTGAAATGGCGAATAAATTTTGCTCAGAAGCTTGAGTTTTTTTTACATTCTGTAAATCTATGACATGAAACAAATGGCTTTACTCCTCATCTGAAGGAAGCTATACTTAGGATTTTTATGCCAAAAAAATAGCACAACATTGCGGTGGTATGCAATATCCTGACTTTAGCAGATTATTTTAATACTAAATTGTGTAAATGCTATTCATTGGTTATTAACAACAATATTTGTTTTAAATATTAAAAAGGTGTAAATCCTTCTAAAGGTTTTATTGCTCTTTAGCTTTAGTGTGAATTTCTGAGCACCAAATTGCAATTGCCTAAATAGTCCATAAACACTAACATGACCCTCGGTTTTCCAACTCTATACACAGGAAAATATTTGTGTTGTTCATTAACACCTTGTATAATAAATTTACTGTAAGGGGTTTTGCAAAATACATGCACATCCACATGCAGCAATTGAAAGGAAATAAAGACAGAAGGGATAATTTTTATTTTAATTTTCAAAATGTTGAAGTCGTATTCTCTAACAATGGCACAATTTAAATTCTTTTTCTTGTTTTCTTGTTGCTTAATATATCAATATATATATTTAATGACCCTACTGGAAACAAAATGTACATTATTCATGTCTATAGTTAATATAAGTATTCACAATAATACAAAAAAAAATTCCCAAAGTATCTTTTAATTGCATTTTCCAAAAGTTTCTCAAAAGAAAATAAAACAAACTTTTAAAAGTCTATCGTAATCATATTATATACTAACACATAAATATTGTTTAAATAAGTAAATCACATGACTTTATTTGCATAGTTAATTACGTATTTACAATAAAAGATATTAGTAACTGTCAACAAAAATATTTTTTGTGGACAAGAAGCAATTATTTAAATGGAAATTGAATTTGTACAAACTATTACAGAAAAAGAATTTAGGAAATATAATATGGTTATTTGGGCTTCTGGCCAGAAGAGCAAGGCTGCATATTGGGAAAAACCAGTTGTCAAGGCCATATAATGCATATGCAGGTAGCAGCATATAGGTAGTTTGAGGGAGGCATTTTTAGCAACACGTTGTGCATTCATGTTTCACTTGGCATATAAATTCTGTGCTAATTGTTCATTAGTTATGTCACTTCATGAATCAAGCATGGGTTTTATGTATGATACACAAAAATGGATTCGTGCAATTTGTATGAAAATATTCTGGCAATTTTGTTCCTGGTAATAAAACTATTCACAAACTTGTTAAAAAGTTACAACAGAGAGGATCTCTCAATAATAAGAAACATGTTCTAAACTGTCATGTTCTAAGGGAAAATTAATTTAAATGAAATCCAGCAATTTCCTACGTAGATACCAGCAATGTATTGCCATTAAGGGGCATCTTTTTCATCATTTTTTAAACAAAGGTTAATGCTTATTATAATCAATTTTAAATACATTATCAATTTATGCATTCAATAAAAAAATATATACCAAATTAAAAATAGTAACTTTACATGCAACAACCACTGCCCCTTAAGCAGTCATGCTCAGACAGCTTATAACTGCAAATAACAGCACTATGTAAATAAGAATTCTTTAGATTCAACACTTTTAGCTATAACTAACTGAAAAGTAACTCAATGACAGAAACAACACAAAATGCTTAAAGTTCTATAAATTTGGACTTGAAAGAAGGTCTTAACAGTCATTACAGAATTTACTCTGAATATCAAATCAATTAAATTTAAAGGACACTAAAATAATATTTAGTTTGATCTGAAATATGATTAATTATTTAGCTGGAAGAAAATTAGGATTTTT
Organism: Metallyticus violacea; assembly: GCA_030762175.1. NCBI lineage: Eukaryota > Metazoa > Arthropoda > Insecta > Mantodea > Metallyticidae > Metallyticus > Metallyticus violacea. Next base: position 4,911,177 of record CM060830.1, read on the forward strand.
TTTGATTTGATTCATTTCTAAACCTATTCTGAAAATTATGATATTAGAAGACATTGCAATATTCCACAAAATATAAACTTACATGCAAAAACTGTACTCAAAGACCATCGTAACATGTACAGTTTGCATTTTTAAGTGTTGAAATAAAGAAGCTGCAGATTACAGAATGCTCAAGCTTAATTAAAAAAAAACAATAAAAAGTAAAAGTTAACCTGTTTTTTTTAAAATGCTTACTAAAGTTCTAGATTAAAATGTCTTCACTAACAATAGAAGGAAACATTTTTTTAATTTTGATATATATAGAACAGCAATTTCTCTAAGTACTCTAAAGTTTTTCTCCCAAGAAACGAAATTTTTGAATTTGCTGTATGAACAGAGGAATTGTTACTGCAGTCCTACCTTTGGGTCAACTCAGCTAGGTTTTCAAAACTTCTTAGACTCTGTATATACTTTGTGGTAAGTGTCACATGGTTTTCCAACAAGTGATCATTGTCTGAGAAAACGCTAAATGAGGACTGGTGCTTGGTTTCAAAGTAAAACTGGTAAGTTCATATTTCACCATGTTATGATGAATGAAATGAACAAAATGCAGCATTCATTTAGAGAAAAATTTTCACTCTCTTTAAAGTTGATGCAAGATGATGGAGATGTTCTGCAAGCTCCATTAGATATCTTCAATATCCCTTTAGGCTCGATTATTTATAGTCTCTACTAGAGAAATGTGTTTTCAGCCATTATCACTGAGTGAATTTTAAAGAGAATAATGTTTTTATATTTTATCAAAGAACACAAAATAATTGAGAATTGGATTTATATATGCTTAAAATATGCAAGAAAGTGTAGTTTTAACTTCTCTTTTTTTCCTATATTAGTATGTTCCCCTTTTCATTAACAACTGTTCTTACTGTATATTTTTCTGACAATATATGAAAAATATTAAAATAATTTACATTATTTAATGATGGAAAACATTACAAAAAACTATATAGATGCACAATGCATATCGAAAGAATAAGCACATGTTCTATACTAAACTTACTCCAGTGTTGAACTTGCTCAGCGTACCCTAATGAGGGTGTTGTAACACAGCAGAGGTAACACCCGCAGTAGTAAAACCGCAGTTGGAGAGAGATGACTCTGTACTTTCAGAGTAAAATTCTGAGCAATATTTCTAACTTTTCTGAGTGATGGATGGTAGTGTTCGTGAACTGGGGAAGTCACACATTAGCAATAACAAATTACAAAGAGCAGTAATCAGTTTCAAGGATGATTTCATGGATACAGATGATATGTCTAATTGATGTTTTATTTGCAATGTTAATATCAAGTTTGATGTAATATAAAGGACAGAATACTTCAGCATTTCAAGAATGCAAAACATCAAAATAATGAAGAAATTCATGGGAAAACTTCAAAACAGTCATTTATTCAGGAATCTTTGCTAAGGGCATAACAAAAAAGCAAGAAACAGAATGTATTTTTTACTCAACTCACAGCCAATTCACCTGAATGTGGCATTCTGCTTATCAAAGTAAAGCATTCTGCAATGAACATTTCTTATAAAAACACACATAGTGCTCTGTCCCTGCAACCAATTTATGAAGCTTATGTTGAAAGAGTTAAAGAGATCGTTGGAGACCACCCAGTATATTTATTTTGGATAAATTAAACAGCTTCCATATAAAAATGATTGAAATAGATTGCTGTAGCTGTGAAGTGCTTTTAATAGATGTGCTACTTTATGATGGTCTCTAGTGGTCCTTTATCTAATTTAAACCTAAATTTTTCAGCAAAAATAGAACACGAAATTGGTATGACTCTCAGTTTTCAAGTGTTTCCACATCTGAATGTTGTAAACACCAATTTTCCAGCTGGTTTTTGCAGTTTTAGCTTTATCTAACTATGAAGAATTTTTTTCTAATGCATCTGAACAATTGTTATCATTGTTTGGGTGGATACTCTTCACTTCTCCATATTGACTGAGATCTTGCTGAAAATATGCTAGCATCTCTATTTATGTTCTGTGCCCCACTTACCATTGAACATGTTTTACAGGCTGTTGCTCACATCATCAGCTGTTAGTCGACTGCCAGATTCGTTGATGCTTGGATGGATTTGCTGTATCTCTTGTGGACAATTTATGAACTTTTGGATTAAATTGTCTTTTGTTGGGATCTCAAAGTTCATAATCTTATCTTTAAATATTGTGATACAATTTTTTTCCCCAAATTGCCAGCTTCAAAGGTCTATCTACAAATTTCAATAATTTGATTTCCAATTCTATATCATGTTTATCTGTTCAAAAGTAATTTGCTAACGCTGATTTATCTGATTGTACCTGATGTTTCTCCACTAATGTTTAAGCACAATTCCAATGCTTCTTTTTGTTTTGCCATACACACTGTGTGGCATTCCAAGCAATTGATTTTTTAGATGCCTGGATTCTTCTCATCAGGGATTCTATCATTATTACCAAAATTTAGCAGATTTGTTCACCAATGAACAAATTCAGCATAAACAATCCACCCAACTCTGATAGAATCCCTGATGAGAAGAAACTAGAATCTATAAAATTAAATTCTCAGAATGTGGCAGAGTATATATTGACAAAACAAAAAGAAGCATTGGAATTAGGCTCAAAGAATACTGGAGAAACATCAGGTACAATCAGATAGATAAATCAGAAGTTGCGCATCACTTTTAGACACATAAACATGATAGAAATGGAAATAAAATTATTGAAATTGTAGACAGACCCTTGGAGCTGGGAATGTGGGGGAAAAAAAATTATAAAAAAATATGAAGATAATATTATGAACTTCAAGATCCCAACAGAAGACAAATTAATCCAAAGGTTCATAAAATGTCCACAAGAGCTACACTAAGTCCATCCAATCATCAACAAATCCAGCAGTCCACACACAGCTGATGATGCTGACAATGGCCCATGAAACATGTTCTACGTTATTCAATAGTTAATGTAGCAAAAGAGTATTAAATCAACTCACCAGCTAATTCAGAATACATTAGTTCTTTCACTGTGTTAGTTTCGACAAAAAATTGTTTTAAATTCAATGACAACATATTCATTAGTAAAAAACATTTATTCCAAAACCTGGAGACTTTTACATTCTTCAATGTAATCCTATACAACATTTATCACTACCCACTGTCACACTTCTGAAAGACACTGGATAGCTAAGCCATTTTTGTTCATGTATGAAAGAAGGAGCACCCTTCTGGAACACTGTAGTGTGACTTGTTCTGACTCCTGCGGCTAACTGCCTTGCTGTTCATCAATGTTCAATCTCCAGCAGTGATTGCGTTAAATCAGATGACCTAAACATGGTGCATCTTCAACTCTATTGTATTCCTGTCAAAAGTCTGGCACCCCATTGATCACCATTCTAAATGGCTAGTTTCATTGCCACAGGCTTCTTGCAGACCTTCATGACATTCCCTAATATTTCTAACACATGCCACCTGAATTATAATCCACCCACACTTCTTATTTACAGAAAACATCGCTTTAGGGTATTCCTTACAACATACTCAACAGCTTTGTACTCATTTGTCTATAGATTGTACACTAGTGATGCAGAGTAAGTTGAATAGCCATGCCATTCCTATAGATATGCTGAAAACAACAAAGCCCTCACATGTTCATTAACAGTGTGGCCTTTGTAGGATAAACAAATTATTGTTATGATTTATCTGGTTGTTTAAGGCATATATTGCAAATGCATTCATTCCTCTTCTTTTTTTTAAAGAAAGATGTTTGCTTTATGTATACCTTGCCACATTTTCAATGAACAACAAGGCTTGGGAATCATAACAGTAACAGCTAAAAGCAGCAAATCATACTATGGACACTAGCTATAGAAGCCTATAACTCTGCAAGAAATTTTAAATTCCTGCACCAAGTACTATGAATACTGTCCACAAGTTTCCTGCCAAGATTCATTATTACAATGATTATGCCATCAATAGTCTCATATTTCAAGGGTGTAAATACTGAATATCTTCCTGGCCATGCCATTTATTTGTTTAGAGAAGCTCATTCAAATCAGACATGTTGCATAATAATAAGAAGATGTTAATATCCTATAAAAAGTACTAAATATGTTCACACTAATATCCTATTATAATGTATAAATATTTTTCACACTAATTCCATTTATATAACATTAGGACATGTTTTGGGGGCATCATTAGCTATTGGCCGACTACACAATTTGGTGGCTGAATCCCAAGGTGCTTCTTTGGCGGTCTCTGATGGTTTGAATAGGAACTTGCTGAGTTCATCTGTAGGTGGAACATCAAAATTATTAAGTTTTTTTTCTATTTTTGAGGATGAACATTTTCTCCCAAGTAGTCACCTCTATTGGGTTGTGAAGTACTTTCATCAGTTTCGCCTTTGGTTTAATTTCTTGATTTTGGGTCCAAACATGAGCTGTCAATGCTGATTTATCAATTTGTTTCAAATGAATATTCCTTAAGTGTTCCTTTCTCTGAATTTCTAAATTTCTCTTCGTTTTTCTGATGTATCTTTGGTTACAATCTGTACATTTTATTTCGAAAATTCCTGATTTCTGTTCTGCTTGCATGGTGTCTTTTAAGTGCAACTTAATATTTTTTTATATATTTGTTCTTTGGAGCTAACTTTATGCCATGTTTTTTTATATCCTATTGAATTTGTTTGGTAAGTTGGATGGTATGTAAAACTTTTAAATTTGTATCTATCCTTGATGTTCTTTGATGGAAACCTCTCTTATAGATTTTTTCTTTTAAACTTATTGATTATTTTTATTAATGTGTCTTTGTTGAAACCAATGATTATTGCTGTATTAATTATCAATTGGTATTCCATTTTGTGCTTTTTTTCTGTGAGTGAAATATTATTCTCTGTGCCAATTTGTAGAACACTGCAAATTTATGTGGAGTGGGATTAAGACTTGTTATTTTTTTATGTAATTTTCTGAGTGTGTGTCTATTCTATGGATTCCAAAGTTCAGTCTGTATTCATTTCTTATAATTTTTAAATCTAGGAATGGGAGCCACTCATTTTTCCCCTCTTCCATAGGAAACTGTATAGATGTGTGTTGTAAATGAAAAAGTTTCAGAACATCTATTGAACGTTTTTTCAGTATTATTGCAAATATATCATCTACATAATATATCCTGTCTTGAAAATTAATGGGAAGGCATTGGTGAACATATTACAAAGGAACTCATTAATAGATATGCTAGAAACTGAGATAGGATATTTCCTATTGCTAGGTCAGAAGCTTGTTGGTAAAATTTTGATTAAAACTTAAGAAATTTGGAGTCTTCTATTTCTTCTGTTTGTAAATTTAAGGAGATACTCATTTGCATAAGATTTTTTATTGGTATGCTTGGGAATAAGGCTTTTACATCAAAAGACACCATTATAGCTCCTGTTGCAATCCTGCTATTTTAAAATTTTGGGACTAAATCAAATGAATTTTTACGCTTAGGCTTTGAAATCTTTTAAACAAGTTGAAGTTGTCAATTAACTGTTTTGCTATTTTGTATTTGGGTGAATTCATATTGTTAATTACTGGACTTATGTTATCATCAGTGTGAACATATTTAATACATTCTTATAGGATTATTACCACTCCATTGTCTACAACTCCACAGGTATAATTTAATTAAGAAGTTTATAAATGAATATAGGGTGATTAAAGCTTTAACTACACAAGGATTTTCACTAATTGATAGTAAATGTCTTGATGATGTGTACAGGAAAGCTTCCCCTTCCCCTGATCCATGTGACAGTAGGCATATGGTTGTGTAGATGACCAAAAAAAAAAAAAAAATCTCTTGCCAAGGATGAAATTCTGATGACCGGCATCTGAAGATAAAAGAAATTACTGCAAGGTTAGAGCTTTTTAAAGCAACTATGCTTTGAATCCTTCATTAACATTTGCATATGCATAAAGTCCCATGCAAGATAAGTACTTCAAACTCTATAAGTAATTCATATGCAAGTGGACATAGAATGTTGTCAGATGTTTTTGAATCTTTGTTATGGTAATGAAAGGGTAGCATTGGCATTCATTATCACAGATGATGGAATTATGGTCCTCTACTATGACCCCTGTTTCGAAAAGAGGAAGCATGAAGGATCCCCCTAAAAGGGTTAAGGTGACATAATCCATGAAGAATAATATGGCGACAAGTTTTTTGTGAGTGCAGAGGAATTCTGATAATGCACTTCAAAGAAAGGAACACAACAGCGATTGGGAAATACTATGCAAAGCTACTACATCAATTACACAGTGCCATCTAGGAAAAGAGGCATGGAATGCTGAGTTGGAAAGTTCATTTCTGCACAATAATGTAATTGTCCACACAGCTGCTGTGAACATACATGGGCTTCCAGAAGCTGGATCAAACAACGTACAGCCCAGACCTTGCTCCAGTGACTAATATCTGTTTTCAAAATTGAAATCTGAAATTTGACCTTTGAGGGTAGAGATTCCCATACAAAAAGAGTTAAATATTTCACAAAAGCATCTCACACCCTTCCTATGGTCCAGATTTAGCCCCATGTGACAAATTCCTTTTCCCCTATTGAAGAAACATCTTTATGGATGGCATTTTCCATCATTAAAAGGAAAATGAAGGCTGCAAAGGCAATTCTGAAGCATCCATCAAAAAACTTTTTCCAGCGTGTCATTAAAAAATGGGAAAAATTCTGAGACATTTGCCCTGTATAAGTCTAAGTAAAGGTATGTTGTCAAAAAAAATATTACACTCTATTGAACACCCCTCGCACTTATGTTGCAAGCCTGTTATAAAGCGCAAATTCTTTCATGTATAATTACTGCTCACGTGTGAATTTAACTCTTCAGAAATTATAATAAAGTAATTTAAAGTAAATATTAGAGTGCTTTGGCCTGCAGGGTCTGTTTTAAACTTGAGAAGACTGCATCTTGATAAGGTTGGTTAGTAACACGATATGAGCTGCTATAGTCTGCTGATCCTGTGAGCAGTGTGAGATTACCACATCCTTGCTCTCCATTTCTGGGATTTAGTCAATGATAGCACATCCTGTTAGTGGTATCCTCCAGACATTATGCAGTTATCTGCTTTGTCTCTGTTCATATATTTTCTTCTTTAAATATATCTACACTTTTGCACATCCACAGCAGTTTTACTTATAGAATGTTATTAGAAAATATGGAAATATTTAAAGAAAATGTGAAATTCTCAAATTACTTACATATACACCATGCTGAACACCAAAATATTTTCATGAAGTTTTGGGCTATTAATGTAATAGCAATTTGGTATTCTAAAAAGAAATAAAATTTGCACTAGAAGGGCTTTAACCCCCCCCCTTTTAATAGTGATTAATGTCCATTTTAACTACTGAGGCATTACAGGCTCTGGACATTGATGATACAGAAGATGAAATTATACACTGAGAGGGAATTTATTTTTTAAAGAAGAAAGCATTCCAGGTCTAAATAGGGTACCTCTCTGGCATTTGCCATTTATGTGAACTGAGGGAAAACCTGGAAAAACCTCAGTCAGGGAGGAGAGTGCTGGTGGGAATCAAACCCCAGACTTCCTGATCATGAGTATGCATCTTATCGACCTCAGTCACCTGTGGCAGTAATAATGAAGTAAATCTATTTGTTAATAATGCAAAAACAATGTTTTCATAATTCAGGATTAAAATAATCAGCAAAATTTCGGGCTAAATACATTATGGCATGCCACTGGTGATAACAGGAATTCAGATGCTAGAAACAAAGTTGCGGTTTTATTTTACTCCTGATGTTGCAAAAGATCTGTCAATTGCTTCATGCAACAGTTTGTTTTGCAACCAAAAGATATAAATAAAATAAATTACAAATAGAAGAAATGGAGAATGGTTCCAGTTTTTCTGAACTTGCCAACATGCACCTGATTTATGGGGTTGCGCTATAGAAGTTGACAGATTCCCTAATAGACCATCCACATCATACTAAATTTCTGTGGACTGGGATGCTTTAACATGAAATCAGTTGTGTGCATACCACTTTTGAAACTTTAATCCATAACATGCAAGTTTGAAACCTTTGATTCTCAGTTTTTTTATCTCAAATTCTTTCTTTATATCTCTATGGTACCTGTCATTCCATTCTGTAACATGGGCCCCTCCTATGTGGGAAGTTTCAATTATTAAGAAAAATTCTGTTATGCCTATTTTCTACAGAGAGCAGAGTGACATTGCCTCCATCATCTTTTGACAGGAAACTAGGATATTACTTGCACATAAACAGTAGATTGTTTTGTCCAGGGACCTCTTTTTTCAGGTATGGAGTTCTTTAATATTCTTTAAATTTACAACATGAGGCCCTTGGTTCGAAGTCTCTCCCAGAAGTCCTACACTTGAGATTTTTACATCCTAAAAAAAATCCCCTGAACTCTACCAGGTTTGAACTTATAAACCTTGAAAAGAATACAGAAGAGAGTGAGCTGACCCTAGGTTACCAAGGCTGACTAACCCTCCATGTAGGATACAAATATTTCAGCTTTGTAACTAATACCCTATATACGAAAGCAGCTTGCAACAGATAGCAACTCCCAAAAGAAGCTCAGAACATGCTGAGCAAAACATCAGGGATAACCAAAGCAAGATACAGGCTTTTACAATTAAAAGATCTTATTTAAGAATGATAGGTTACACATTTATCTAAAATTAAGCACCTGAAGAAAAAATGAACTGCTACAAGTAGATGTGTACCAATCACTGAAAATGAAATTTACACAAATAACGCAAGGAGTGTTATGAGGCTAGCAATATTAAATGTTATTATATTTTGTACATTAACACTTCCATGGTCTACTGGTAACATTTGTGACTGCTAATCCGGAGGTCCTGCATTCCAATCCCAATCATGTCAATCATGTCATGTCAGGGTTAGAAATTTTTCTGAGTTATACACTAAGAAGATAAATGCCATACAGCTGTAAGGCGCCAAGGGCTTAGAGCTCATATGCACCATTATTATTTCACTTCACTCATCCTTACATAGGTTTAAGAACCCTTCTGGTTCACCATATCCATATCACCTACATCACACTCTATATTGACACAGTGTAGAAGCACCTTATTGGCATCCCAACTTTATTTGTGCCATCATTATTTCCATACTTACACAGGCATCCCAGTCTCAGAAGTATTTTACAATATTGCCATGCCAGGGGGTAAAGCCCACAAGCTCATGAGAAAAATGGTGTGGCATTGGACATGAAAAATATTTTTTTTTTTTGTATGTTACATATGATTTTAAAACAGCCCTACTTTTAAAACTTCTAACATTTATAAGATTTCTACCCACCAATTAACAAAATAATTTCGATACACTTCAAAATCATAAGTAAAGCATATTTATGTCAGTCTGCAGGTTATAAAACAATTATTGCAAATTGTAAATGCATGCAAAATAAGAAAAAAATTAATGCAGATTCTAAGAAAATAAAAATACATTGTTGTTCAGTAAAGTGAACATGCCAATACAATTTTACGCTGCTATGTGGACATGCCCATTTTGATGATAGCAACTAAACATAATTATTTCTCCAACAGCAGACATAAGCCTTTAAGAGGTATGTGAATCAAGCTCGAGAGAGGCAAAATTTATTTAAAAAATGTAGTTATTAAGTGAATTCGATCCTCAATGTTGTGTACAGTTTAAGAGCCATTTGGAGCATAAACACAACTTTACATATACTACATTGATTTATTTGGGAATTTCAAACATCTCTTATTCTATGAAACAAAATTGCAATGCATGAACCCATGTAATTCCAGTTACAATTCCAAAAGCCCTTTATCGATTATAATATTCTTATACGTAAATAAATTTTTTTTGTGAAACTGCATTACTATTAATTTGCAATACAAAAAATTTTAAAGTAAACACAACACATATTCCATCTGTAACATATGTCATATTTGTGCTGCAACTACGCTTTTCTTTCTTTCTTTCTCTCTCTCTCTCTACATAATGGCAACACAACAATGCTGCCGTTACGCCCACCCTACTTTTAGCATCAATACTTAATTTTAAGTTTAATTTTATTGAACCCCTTCATTTCGCTGGATATACATTTTGACAGGAATGTTCCTTCATAGCCAGAGCCATTATCTTTGACGAATTTAATCATTTTATTTTTCATTCTGTCAATTGCCACATTTCATTAAAAAAATACTATAGCCCTCAAACTGACTTTGAAAACAAATGAGCCGGTTTCGGGTGGAGCAGTTATTTTTCTGTGCTTACAAACATTCCATTACCTCTCCCTATGTAAAAACCAATTAATTTTATCGTGATGTTGACCACACACTCGTATAATGTTAGTTGCATTAAATAAAGGAATAAATGGTAACAATTTTTCTTACCTGCTTGACCAATGGAATTAGTGTCTGTTCGATACTTTTAGTTTTTATTTCCAATGTGTTCTGCTCCAGCGGCTTTTCAGCCGCCATGTTGCGAACTTACTTTTGATTACCCACTTTGAAGACTCTTTGAATTTATACGCGATCTATCGTCAGTCTATTTAATTTAAGTAGTTTGGATATACCCCAAGAGGTGACTCTGCAAGCTGTTTGATTTTTGTAGCATACACTAATCAATGACGTAGATAGAACAGATGTTGGCGTTACAGCATGCACAATCCTAATTATCGAATGTCGGCGGAGAAAGCCGAAATTCTGTTGAGCGGCAGATTTGGAAAAAGTTAACTACAGTCACTGTTACAATATCCAAACAGTTTCGTTAGACAAGTACAATATTGTTATGTTACGTCAGAACGGCGAGATTAAAGACTTAGCTTTACATGAGGAGATACTGCTGGAGCTCCAGTCCCGAGTTACAACGGAGAGAGCCAAAATCTACGCGTGACGAGCCGCAACCAAAATGAAAAGGGCGTCTTCTTGTAACAGTGTAAATGATTCACGACTATTTGTTAAACGTTACATAACCTATCAATGTCTTCCTTAGCATTTTGGTTGCAATATGTTGTTCCTTACTTCAAAACTGAGTTTTTCAGGTATATATGAACTTCAATTTATTATTTCATTGTCTTATTGGAATTCGCAATTAATACATATTGATAAGATTTTTAGGAATATTTATTCCATGAGTGTTTTGATATTCTAGCAGTTTTTGGTTGGCGTTATATTATATTTGATATGCACAACAGTATATTTCACTTTTTCATGTAATGAAAATTTTAGTGCTCTTGAACAATTAAATGAGATAATAGTAAAAAATGCTACCATTTAAGATTTTAGGGTAATTTTAACATTTGTAGTTGTCTGTAACAACTTTTTAGATTTTTTTATAATATAATGTTTGTAGAGCCTTTTTAGATATAATGTTTTTCCATTTCTGCAGTCAAATTATTGTTTGTATGCGACCCATCACCACTGATGGGTCACATACAGCAGCAAGTTATCAAAAAGCAGTTTATTATAATGCATAATATATGCAATGTTCTCCTTATTACTTTGGAACTATACTCTTCCAATAATAGAGATATATTTCAATTTAATCTTATACAATATCTATGCTATAAGATCTGTTATTCAGTTGACGAATTCACACAAAAATAATGCATGATGTTCAAATGGTCATAAAACAATATAAATTTTGGGAAAGTAGTACTATGTAGCATATGACAACGTATGAAATATACTGCTTTCACTTTTCTTGTATCAGTTTATGGCTCATCTATTGTCAGATGCTCTTATTCCATAACTTATATAAGAGTTTTTGTATTAAAAACGAGGGTCGCTATACTATTGCATTTCTTCATTTACGTTATATGTACGTTATTAAAAGCCATTACTTAGTGCCATCTTGTAGAGGCTGCCATATAACCTCAGAGCTATACAGAATTTTATTACAGGCATCAGAATTGTAAATGAGATGGTTACTGGAATATTGTTCGTCCAGTTAAGATATTCAAGAGTTGTTGTAAAGGAAGCGATTAGTCTTCGTGTCCACATTTACGTTTAATTGCAGGACTGATGTGTCCCAAAAACGTTTAATTCCGGCACTGATGGAATCAGAATATATTCTGGCATCAGTTCATAATCAAGTTGTAAACACAAGGTGAAGAGCACAGAGAGACTTGCGTCGCCATCCTTGTCATCAAATAGTTGTTATAGTCCACAATGCTGTAAAAATATATACAGGATATTTTTTTTTTTTTTTTTTTTAACTTTTAATTCAAAGCACGCTATGGATGGTTCACTCTGCAAACATTACGTTAGTGTGTGCATGTGGTCTTCTTTCTCACTTCTGTAACCAGGAACCCATTTCTTTTAAGTGTTAAGGAATATATCATCTAACATAAAGACATTTTCCTCTTTCTAGAATGAACCTTATGAGAGACACAACATGTTAATGATGCATTATGTTTGTATTGAAATAAAAATATAAATTACTTTACAAAGGTTGGGAACGTTCAGAGTCCGAGAAATCCTCCTAGCTATCACTAGAAAACTCATCATCCGTCTCCACTCCGTTGTCATTACCAGGACTTTAAATTATAATGGAGTCAATGACTTCGTTGACAATACTAGTATTGTTGTTAAATATTTTCCACATAATGGCAATAGTCCTCTCAATCTTCAGCAGTTACAGAGAGCACCCCTTGTTCCGTTAAATCCATGAGCTGTGTACAAGACATATCTCCAGATATATTGTATTTATGCAAGTGTATCTTCACTTTTGACCATGTCAGCTCGATGGCGTTAAGATCACATATGTACGGTGACAACATTATTGTTAAAATACCGTACAGTTTTAGCTGTTGATCTACTTTGAATAGACTTTCCTTCAGCTTTTTTGACAGCACCACTTCCAATGAGTATTCTTTCCTCATATTCATGTCACAGGAGACATTTTGTCGCAGCAACCAAGAAACCACATTAGATTTAACAGCATATTTTGGTGGAACCTTGAACAAAACTTTACCCTTACTCGTTTTTCAAAATTCACATTGTTCATCTAGCCGTGATAATCTCCGCTGGTGATCCCTGCTTTATGGTTCATACTAGCAATTTGTAGAAAGCCAGTTCGTGATCTTAATGTCGATTCTGGTGGTGTAGTAGTAACCATACTTGCCCCCTGAACCCAAGGTTTATTTCCGGCCAGGGTCGATGGATTTTTTCGGGCGTAAAAATCCTATGTATGGATTCCTTCGGAAGGAAGTAAAACCGTGGATCCCGTGTCATAGATTTACGGCAAGAAAAAAACCTCAATCTAGGCCGTTTCACGTCCTTAATTGAATGGGACGCTGATAACTTTAGATGTTAAAGAGCGCCCATAAGTAAAGCAAATCAAACAAGTGGTCTTACATGGGTCATTATTAGTCCATTAAGTGCATTTATATCGGAGCAAACCTATGTATTTCATCACTCTGTCAGCAACTTTTAAATGCCAGATTGTTATATAGTCAGTCTTCTTTTTCTTTCTACATCCCTTATGTATCTTATACGTCGGGTTCTACGTATGCAATACGTCTAGATAAAATATTGCATTCCTGTCGTTGCGCATCTGGTTTTGTTGCGATGAAGTATCTTGCACCTACATAATTCAAAATTCACACACTATAGCTGTGCATTATCATCTGGGTGGGTAGAAAGCAGGCTCTAATGAAGATATACGTTATACAAGAATAAAGATCATCATCAGATGTCTTTAACAGCAAGTGAAAATGTCACTAAAACGTAGCTTTCGTTAAAGCTTTTGGAAACCTAGAAACTTCAAAAACTCCGCAACAATGCAACCTTGAATCGAGTGATTCTTGGAGGCAACCCACCTCACTTAGGCATTTCTCCTGTAAGTAGAGGGAGGGCGCTTTGAACTGGTTTGATTCGGGATACTTTCCATTCAAAATGAGGTTTGTATATGATGAGCATTTAAGAAGTTCAGAGCTACTTATCTACACATTTCATACCTGCAAGAGCTATGAAGAAAGATGAGATTGCTCTGTGACTCAGCGTACATTTCCACTTATTGATATAACAAGGCAATCTTAAATATCGGACACCCGCCATAATGCAGGCTAGTTATAACTAAACGACCTAAGATTCAGTGTTCACCTCAATAATTCCTGAATCCTACTTTGCTTTGAATAGGTGCCGTAAAGGATTGAAACTATTATAAGAGGTTTTTTTTTATAAAAAATGAATAATTTGTTTTGTAGATAATTGGAAGATTTCAGAAAATAAATATGTAGATACTTCAAAAAATATATCTTAAAATTATATATATTAGAAAATCGAGATTTTCCCTTAATCATTGTAGCATGAACAATAACGTCATTGAAGTGATTTAAAAATTAGAACCTATGATTTATTTAACATTTTTTGAAAGAGCGCCTTCCTTAACATTACTTTACACCCTCGTTTGTTTTATACAGAAAAGGCTTTAAACTACTTTGCTGTTAATCCTAAAACGTTATAACCAGTTTGAGCTCCTTCAAGTTGGTATTGTAATGCTAAATGCGCTGGGCCGCCATAATTGAGCTGTCATGGAGACTACAGTTGGGCTGTACTCTATGCCTACTATATTTAAAAATGTAGTTGGTATTGATGCAGAATTGCATTTAAGACTCTAATCAAAGCTATTGTCATAGAAAAAGCTAAATTACCAGCAGCAGTTATTGTTAAGTATTAAGGGGATGTATCTGTGAAAGTAGCTGAATACCATAATTTTTATCCATTTGATTTTGGGTTATTTGAGTAACTTAGGTTATAGTGTAGCAAATTTCATTCTTCTGTTTATGTTTTGTAAAGTAATTTTTTGTTCTTTTTGTTGCAGTTTTAGTGCATTACATGAAATATGCCAAGAATTGCAATTATTTATTATAAAGAAGACAAACTTTGGAATATAGCTACAGAATACATTTTTCATTTAACTATGACAAACCGCTTGGAGATAAAAAATTGCCAAAAGAAATTGTTTGTAAAATTATTTAATTGGCAAATTTAAACTTTTAGTAAAAATGTATTTCATCTGCGAGAACAAATTATGCCATCGTTTATAAGGGAAACCTTCAGAATACGGTTAACATTTACTTAACGATGTTGCACTCACTTGTTTTGTGGTAATACCAACATAAAACTTTGTGCTCTCTGATTTTGGACAAACTGCACGTTCCCCATGCTGTTACTGTGCATGTTACCCCCATGTAGAGGTACCCCATGTAGAGAGGTGCACTTTACATTAATATAGTTTAGTTCCTAGACCATTCAGTGAGTTCGTGGAGAAGTCACAGAGACCTACGAACATAGAACTTGTCATATACAATTACCACAGCAGCATTCAATCTACATCTACATAAATAATTACAATAAAAAGGAAAAAACACCTAGAACAACTCAACCAAACAACAACAAAAGACAACTCACCTAATCATGCAAATTTTACTATATACATGTTTACATATACATTGGTATATTGTGCAGTTTAATATTGTCACTCATATTCCTTTACAGAATAATAGGCATTTTTACATAACTTTTTTTCTAAGAGCAGATTTTAAGGAATTATCATTGTTTATTAAGGCTTTTAGGCTAGAGGGAAGAGATTTGTGTACTAAAATGCATTCATAATAAATGCCTTTTTGATGCATTAAAGTGCTGAAGTTGGGCGATGTAGATTTGCTTTTTGTCTACTATTCTTGTCATGTATATTTTGATTTTGAATAATTTTTTGTTTATTTCTTATATAAAAGTTCATGAGGGATAAAAATCTATGTATATGATTATAGTCATGATTTTCGCACGGATTGATCACATTCAAGAATTCTAATGTGTTAACTTGATCTGCAATAAAATCAGTGCAGAATATAAAATATATTTACCTCACTCTCATATATGTAAAGTATTTTCAACACTCCGGAACAACATTGTGCTTTCTTTACATTACAACAATTTGCCTGCTAACTTAGTAACACACAATCCACCATCAATTTATACTTGAAAAAAGTAGGCAAACATAAGCCTTAGCCTGCCCCAGCGAACCACTCAGTCCACCAGTTTCTAGGAATCACCCGATGTTAGGTTAGGGTTAGTGTGTCAGTATATGATTTAATTACGAATGCCTTTTTTTTTTTTTTTTTTTTTTCAGATATCTTAAAATATCGCTAGAATCCGAGTTAAAATTGCTTTAGTAAATGAGTTTTCCTGGTTAGGTTAGTGCATTCTTCAATTGTACAAAATTATGATATCCAATAAACTAATGATGTATATTTGTACTAACAGTTTTATGGATCAGAGTACCCTGAGGAAAAATATGAGCATTGCAAATGAATTCGAACTTAGGCAGGGGTTTATTTTGACACTTTAATTTTCTATTTCTAGAAAAGTGACAAATATGTCTTGTTTTTTGTAAATACACTGTTTTTCAAACTACATATAGATATATAACTAAGAAAATTCTCTTTTCTATTATATGCTGGTAATTTTTCCTTGAAGTGACGGCATGTGTGTTCTGTGGTGTTCATAAATTTTTTATTTTTTAAATATTTTTTAAATTTCATAGATTTGTATTTTGCCATATTTGAACTATAGCATTTGTTCTTTCACAGTGCATTTCTCTTTTTCCTTTAATTTGATCATTTTCATTTTATCCTTTAATGAAAGAACCACATTTTTAGTGAAATCCTTAATCATAAAATGCACAGCTTTTCTCACAACATATACCATTCCAAAGAACAGACAATAATTAAGGAAAAATTCACATTTGCAACTGCAACTTTCATTCTTGACATAGTTTCTGCTCAGGTATGTATGTTTACAAAGAAATCTCATTGACCTACATTTGCAGTTTCCGGGAAAGTACAGTATCTCCCAAAATAAAATATGTACATTAAAAACATTTGCATTTGTTTTAATACTGCATATTTCCGTTTTAAGCAGTTGCAAATAATTCTATGTTGAGAAGTTTCCGTATTATTCAGGAAAAGTTACACAAAGTATATGATTTCCACAGACACTGAAACTTTTTTCCAAAATAGTGAGCATTCCAGATTATTCAGGGTTCTATTTGGGCAGGTTTCACTGTAGTACCCTGAATTCTACCTGATTTCTTATCAATGGGAACTAGTTGGTTTGAAAAACTCGGTATTTTGCAACATTGATCAGACTTTGCTTAAGCACCTATATTGGCTGCATTTTAGGCTCTCATCATTCTGTATTTTCTGTTTTTCTTTCTTTTGCAGCCACTGAAGCATAAGTAAATGAATTAAATATGTAATAATGGACTTAAAGCTAGAAATTAAGGAAGAGCCCCTCGACTGTAGCATGGCTTTGCTGGAGTTGAAACCAGAAACTGAGGAAGAAAGCTCCTCTTGTACCACTCATGACACTGAAGTAAAAGTAAGTAGACATATGCACGTTTAAAGCTATAATTAGGTTCACAAAACTGTTTTCCTACTTATAATAATAAGATCTCATTAGGATTTGAACATTTGTATATAAACCAGTGAAAACATCTTTATGTTACGCTTAGTGTTGGAAATTTTGTGAATTTGTTTCCAGATTGAATCTACATATGTAGCATGGGTTTTCGTTGTTTCCATAATTCTGAAATTCTCAAACTAAAGATTTATTGCATTGGTCATTTGCAAAAATGCTGTTTTTATGTAACACCTCCTCTGATAGGTAGTAGAAAATTAAAGAATATATTATTATGAATGTGTGACTAACTCC
The DNA here is from genome assembly GCA_030762175.1 of Metallyticus violacea. Taxonomy (NCBI): domain Eukaryota; kingdom Metazoa; phylum Arthropoda; class Insecta; order Mantodea; family Metallyticidae; genus Metallyticus; species Metallyticus violacea. The sequence goes on from CM060830.1 coordinate 4,928,932, forward strand.
ATTAAATTAATGTGCCACATGTTGTTAGTTCATCAGAATGCAAGCACAGCAGTCACTCCCAACATTTCTTCCATTTCCCATGTTAATGTGTAGATTGTATAGTAACAGTTTACTTCCCAATTAAATGTACTAGATAACAACAGTTTATCTACAGGCTGAAGAAGGGAGGGATCACTCCCGAAACATATGTCCAGATTTTTATGTAAGTGAATGGAGTTAGTGTGAAAAAAACTGTATTAGATTGTTTATATAAACAGTTTACTTGTTCAACTACAAGGTGAATTTAGATAAATGGTTTGAACATTCATTGGCTTACAACTAGGCAGTGCCTATCAAGTAATTTGACATGATATTTCTGCTCTATGTTCTGTACCTTAGTCATTAAGACAAATGCCATTTGTTTAAAGCTGTGCTATCATTGATATTAAATATTATAATTGTCACCTGCAATGAATACAACTGTGTGGTTTGTGTATAAGCACATGGAACTTGCAAGACATGCTCTGATTTAGTGTTTGTACATGAATGATTGTATAGCTGACTTAGTGCAAAGAAAAATAACAAGCAAATTCTCAGATATCTGAATATAATAAAAGATAAACAGTTTATAGTTTAGATTTAAAAAGCGGAGATTTTCACATTGAAATATAGTATAAGATAACAAATTATCTATGAGGAAATAATGCAAATTTTACTAGTTTTGTTCCACTTAACTTGGACATGTTTCGAAGGTTGTTGCCTCTTCATCATCTCAGTTCCACTGTCAGCTTCCCAGCATGGTATGAAGATGTCGCTCAGTGGATTTTATGAACTTTGTAATGAGATTACTTTGTTTGGAAGATCAAAATTAACTCCCTGGCATTGATGTAGGATATACTAAATGTCTTTTTTTTTTTAGACATCCTATATACAATCATGCCTTGTCTCTTGTTGAAATGATCTTAAGCTTTTCTTTTTTCAGATTTAGTTCTTTACAAAGTTCTTATAATTTTTCGCATTGCTAGATTTTATAAGAAATTCCTATATCTTTTGCAAGATTTTATTTTATTTTTATGTCCCTTTAATCGGCCACCCATGTTTTATGGCCTTTATTGAAAAATACTATTTCTTCCTTCTTGCAACTTTCTTTGGATACTTTTCCACATGATTAGGTTTAGCTTCATGATTTCTTAGGTTTTTGTTACAGATTTGTTAAACTTCTTTTTTGAATGTTGACTTTTTTGTTTATGCAAAATATGCTTGCTTTGGCTCACATATACTATATATGCTCCAAAGCGTGCTGATAATGTTATCCTACACCATATTTTGTAACCTCTTTGACAGTTTTAAGTGTTTTTCATAATATGCAAATAATTACACAAAACTGACAAATATACACCTAAAATTACTGGGTAAACAATGCTTGATGCAATGGCGGAACTGGCTGGCAGCACTATGTCGACAGAGGCAGGGAGTATATTTCTCTTCCACTGTGTTAGGCTTGAGTGTGAGTTGAAATCTTGCACAAGTAGTACGTGTTTGTTAGGCGACACAATACAGTGTATTGAGTGAAATTGTATCAAATAAAAATGGGGAAATATAAGTATTCTATTCCCCAAAGATTATTCATGTATGATTCATACATGCCTACAGAATCAGCATGTACTGTAAGGAGATTATTTCAAAAGGAATTTCCTGATGTTCACATTCCTAATTGAAGTCTGATTTATCAATTAGTAAATCAATTTCGTGAAACAGGAAGTGATCTTGACAGGAAATATAGACAGCCACATATAGTACTCACAGAAGAAACTCTGGATAACATTTGACATGCTCTGGAAAGGGCGCCCAGAAAATCAGTTCAGCATCTGAAATGCTTGAACAATGAGGGGAGGCAGTTCCAGCATCTCCTTGCTTAATATACATCAGTAATTTACTTTTCTTTTAAGTATTTATGTTATGTATGTTATAAATAACTTACATGACAAACCGTACTATATTTACTGTGGACTTCCTGTCACCCGCACTGCTGACACAGAAGCCAGCCTTGCTGGCTGGCCACATGCCACAGCACCATTTGCGTGAAGGATCATTTGCTCTGTATATTGAAAGTTACCCAGATATTGCATAGCTCCTTTTATATGTATATAATAACAGTAATAATAAAAGATTTAAAAGGATATAACACTAAGATAAAGTCACATTTGAGATCGCTATATTTCAAACTCATAGAGCTCTTCTATGGCAACAAGACAAGTCACTTGTCTGTTAAACTATTAAGTTTAAAAGCATAACCCATATTTCAGTTCGCTATGCAAGGAGGGAATGGTAAAGAGCAAAGTAAACAGTCCTGAATGTTTGTGGAGAAACATGCTTGATCATGTGTCTGAAAATGAATAGATTTTTACTAACTTTTCCTAGCTAGTTTTTCAATATGGGTATTATGGGTAAATTTCTTATCAGTAAACAATCCTAATAATTTATTTTCATCAATATTTTTTACAACCATATTCTCTGTATTTAACTAGAGTTGCATACCAGGATTCTTATAGCCAAAGTCCTTACCTTACACTTTTCAGGATTTATACTTAAGTTTAATACATTGAAATATTCAACAGCCGAGTTGAAAATTGTATTTGCATTTCTCTACATATCCATATTTGAGTCTCTAATGGTGATTGTAGTATCAACATAACTGTGTTGATTAGTGGTTAAAGCCCAGTTTTACTACTGAGGCACCACAGGTGGTGGACACGGATGCTACATGAAATGAAATGAAATGAAATGTTAAATTGGGAAAGGTTTTTTCATTTTTTAATGGAAGGAAGCATTCCAGGCTTAAGTTTTGGGTACTTCCCCAGCATTTGCCATGGTTAAAACAGAGTTGGCAACATAGTGTAGAATGCAGCATGAGAGGAACGTTGATTGGTGCTAGCTGACTACATTCACCATTGATGTGCAAATCATCCCCAGCAATGCAAACCATGAATTAATTCTTTAGCATGTAATAGATCTATAATCTTGTAGCAGGAATTTATTAATAACAATACAAGATATCCAACCATAGTGCCCATTTTAGCATTTATCAATTAAAACTAGTAGAATTTAGATGTGCTATTCACCCTAGGTTAGCAGTGCTGACATCTACCCTCATGAAATGTCAGGACCAGAGACTAGTTTATCTGTGGATGGAAAATCAAAATCAATTCAATTTTTTCTCTTTTTTTTCCCCCCCCAATAAATAACTATTGGGTTGTGAAGTTCTTTCAGCAGCTTAGCCTGTGATTTAACTTCATGATTTTATGGGCATACATTTTGTATAATAAAATAATTAGATTCCCTGAACTATGCTTTAAGAGTTGTGCGGTATTATTCTGACTCACTCTGTATTTAATTAATACCAATAGAATGTATTACCATTCCATTGTCTGCAGCTTCCTAAGTACAATTTAAATAAACTGAGCAACAAGGAGATTGGGGAATACATCCAACTAACCAAAGTATGTATTAGTCAGAATTTCTTCAAGTACAATAGTGAATTTTACAAACAAGAAGCAGGTTTAACTATGGGGAATCCATTATCGCCTTTTCTGGCTCATTTGTATATGAGTAGTTTAGAAATGCACATCACCAAATCATTTCCATACATTTTCAAAATATGGCACAGATATGTGGATGATATCTTTGCAGTAGTCAACAAGAAACTCTTTGATGATTCTTTGAAATTGCTAAACCTACAAGATAAAGAAATTAAATTCACTTCTGAAACAGAACAAAACAACATGATTCCCTTTCTCGACTTAAAGATTATAAGAACAGGCAACAATTGGGTATTTGGAATATGCAGAAAGGACATGCAGACTGAGAATTACATAAAGGCAAGTGAATTCAATCCCACAGCACACAAACATGCAGTTCTCAATAGCTTAGCACATAGACTCATCAACATATCTATGAATGAGTTTGAATACAACAAAGAATACCATCATATTATACAAACAGCAAAATTCAATGGGTATGACCAAGAAATTGTAGATAAGAAAATCAAGAAATTCAAACAAAAGAAGAGGTTAAAGCAGGTTACAACATTGACAGCAATAAAAGAATCGACCATCCACATGAAATTCACTTATCATCCTTGGGCCACCAAAAAATTCCAAAAAATACTCACAGAGTTAGGGATTACTTTGTCCCCAGTGAACAAGTTTAGCCTAAAAAAAATCTGCTTAACTCTGGTGATGATAGAATGAATACCTGAGGAGAAGAAGCCAGGAATATACAAAATCAACTGTTCAGAATAAGTATATATTGGAAAAACAAAGAAGCATTGGAATCAGGTTGAAGGAACACTGGAGAAACGTAAGCTACAATCTGATAGACAAATCTGCAGTTGCACATCACTTTTGGAGAGATAAACATGATATAGAAATAGGAGTGAAATTATTGAAATTTGTAGATCGACCCATTGAGCTGGGAATAAGGGAAAAAATTTATATAAAAAAATATGAGGATAAGGTAATGAACTTTGAGATCCCAACAGAAGACAAATTAATCCAGAAGTTCATAAAATGTCCACAAGAGCTACACCAAGTCCAGCCAACCAACAACGAAGCTGACAGTCGACAACCAATTGAGGATGTAGGCAAAAGCCTGCGAAACCAGTTTTGCATAATTCAACAGTAAGTGGAGCATAACATTATCAAATGGATTCACTAGATAATTAAGAACATAATAGTACTTCACTATATTGGTTTCGACACGAAATTAAATGTTATATTTGACAATTTAAATAATTTAATTATAACTTTACTCCTTGGTTTCTGCAGAATCATTCTTAAAAATTATGAGCAATAAGAATCTTATTCAGTTTTACATTTGGATGTTACTATAAGTGTTAATTTTATAATTATGATGCTGCAAGTTGTGTATAAAATCACTAGAAGATGACTATTTTATTCATACACTATTTTGCTGCTTCTCAGTATTACCTGTACTGCAACATTTCCTTCTATTTTAGACAGTCATTACAAATAATACTGAACTTTCTGTTTGCTTTTGCAGTCTGAGAGAATGATAAAAGAATGCAGTGACTATGAGATAATGGACACCAAATTAGAGTTCATGAAAGAACTGCTGTATCCCAAAAAAGAACCACTTGAACTCAAATTCAAAATTGAAGAGATTGCAAATGATGATCAGGACACTATGCTGAAAAATGAGATAAAGGTAAGGTAGACAAATGTATATAAGTTGAAATACACAGCCCCACTCACCAAAGAGAGCTCTTTACACACATATAGTAATCATAGTAAGAATTTAACAGATATAAATGAACAATAATAATGATTTGTTCCTGTCTCTTTTGTTTCTAGAAATTTTACGTGTTGTTAGGTTCTGTGATTAAAGTTTCAGCTCCATCAGTCTTTCATGCATTCCTTCTTCTGCCTATTTTAATGTTGTTCTATCGATGCCTTTGCCATCTACTATTGTTCTCGACTTGCTGATTGTGTCACCTGCCATGCTTCTTAACCACCTTTTTAGAATACATAGAATACATACATAGAGTAATACATAGAACATGTTTTATGTTTTAAGTAGTACCTTTTGGAGAGCTGATTTTAAAGGGGAAATAAATTTAAAAAACAATGAAATAAAAGCTTATTCTGCTTATCGTATAACGGTCACTCGTTTTAGACATAGGTTCCCCCTAAATATTATATTTAAAACTTACCATCACATAATGTCAAATTACTCTCCTTCTGCCTCAATATGTCTTCTCATTCTTCTGAACTAAAAATGAAAGCACTGATGCCAGTTGTTCTCATCTACTGCGCCGAGCTTCTCTTCATATGCTGCACCAGCCTCTTCAGGCAATGAAAACCACTTCCTTCACAGCAGGTTCTTCACTGTGGGAAATGGGAAGAAATTGCAAGGTGCCAGGTCCTGGTTGCAGGTAGAAGGGTCGCCTGCAGAAAATGCAATGTTACATGGCTATTGTCATAATGCAATAAGATGTCCCTCATTCCAGTTCTTGGTCTCTTTTCCTACATTTTTTCATACAATCTGGGGAGCTCAACTGTAGTGTGCCATTAGCAGTGATATTTTTTGATTCTCTAGAGGTATTATTGGTACATAACCAATTGTGCCAAAAAAGTCACACCATTTTCTTGGCAAAACTTTTTACACTTTTGACATTCACAGGCAGATTGTTGTCAGGGAAGACCAACTCTGAAGAATGGTGTTTTGTCTTATGGGTCATACTGATATTCATGTCTCATCACATGTTATGATCTCAGAAACATTATGAGAGCTACTTATTGAATCTCTGGAGCATTTCTTGGCACCAATCCACTCAGTTGTACTTTTGGCCTGTGTGAGGTTGTGGGACTCCCAGCGGAATGGAACCTTACTAACCCTTATGAAAATGGTAGTAAAAGGAGTGAGGTCCCCAAAAGCCTATGTGAGTATTTCAAAGCATTGGCTGTGGCTTGAACAACTTTTAAAATCGTACAGAATTATTAATTGAAAATGTTCTCTCTGCTGCTCCATTGTGTGTATAATGAACTGGCTTGCATCCCTCAATGTTCCAGATATTGCAGGCAAGGGATGGAGGTTGTGGTCAGACTGAATCTTTCACTATTGACTAACAAAACACCATACAAGATGCTGGTGAAATTCTTTTCTCCACATTGAAACAGTACAGTCAGGCTAAATACCCTTAGAGAAAACCATTAAGTAACTTGACTTCCTACTTTTCAGTGCTATGCCGTGCATGTTGACTAGCTACCAAGTTCTGATTCCCATGCATAGATAGTTATTGCAATGTTCTGTGTTCATTAAGTTTTGCTAAAGTATGTAGTTTCATCATGACTAAGTAGAAGAGAAATTATCCTTTTCACAAGAAAAATATAATAAAGCAAATCATTACTAAAAGTTAACTCTATACAAACTATAGTGAAAGCAAGTCAGTAGGGAGAAGAAAAAAAATGGAAGCTTGCAGGTTAGTATGCTACAACATCATTTCCTATAATGGGCTATAGTATTATTATAGCATTATATTATAGATCATTTTCTATCTTTTCATTTTCAATTATAATTAAAATATTTTTCAACAAGGCCACACGACTGCTGTTAGAAATTGTTCCAAAATGTTCCAGATACAATTAGAAATCTTACTTTGGTTGTGAGCAGATGTTCTGGACCAAACAAAAATCACACTATGATAAGAGTATGTATGGAGCTTTTTGCAACATGTAAATTAACCTTTACTTCCTAAGCTTACTCATTCATATTTGCCATATAGAAATGTGGCACTAACAAAAGTGTTGATAGGGGGTATACTCCAAAAGAACATGTTGAAATAGTAGCAAACAAGGAAAGACACGTAAGTTCATGTGGTAGAAATTGATGACATAATAGATGTTTATATATGGTGCCCATCGTTCTTCAAGAAGATTATCCAGGGGAACTGAAGGACTCCCAATAAACATGTATAATAGCAACATGTTTGGAGAGCTTAAACTTAAGTATTCATTTTTAAACTAAACTCCACTCACTTACACAAAAGTAAGATGCATTTCGGGAGAATCTCTGCCATCTTCAGTTGCTCACTGAACCACCATTACTCGAAACGATGGCTGGACAACCGGATGTTCCTGTGGTGGCCTCTGTTGGTTGAAGAAGGAAGTTGCTGAGTTCATCCATATGAGGAAACTTGAAATTAATTAGGTTTTCTCTATTTTTTAATATGAACGTTTTTTTCCCAAGTGGATAACTGCAATGGGTTGTGAAAATGTTTCAGCAGTTTAATTCCAGTTTTATTTCATGGTTTTTGGGCCAAAAGTGAGCTGCTATTGCTGATTTATCCACCTGTTTAAACCGAATATTCCTAAAATGTTCTTTCCTCCGAATTTCCAAATTTCCAAAACAAAAAGAACGCATCTTACTTTGGTGTGAGTGAGTGGAGTTAGTGTAAAAAATGAATACCTAAGTTTAGGTTATATTGCCACTCCATTGTCAACAGCTTCGCAAGTACAATATGTTTGGAGAGGTTAAAGCTTCTCTCTACATTCTTTCTAGAAAAACTTAACATTACTAAAGAACCCTATCATGCCTTCTAAATAGGCATGTGAAGAAGACAAAGTAGCCATAAACTTTAAAATGTAAAAAGGGCATTGGGAAAATTATAAATTATGTTCCACATGATGCTTTGCATTTTATATGAACATTTGGAAATGGTAAAAAACAGGGAGTGAATCTATGTAAAAATCAATTGGCAAAAATGTTTTGTATTGTGCACTAAGGCTCATGGAGTCTAAATGGTGTTTACATTATGTTACTAGATATTTTGTAACTCAGCCATTCTGTTCATTTAATTTATGTGTTGCAAATAAATATGATCATTGAAACCATATTAAATATAAAAATCAACTATTTGATAAATAAAATAGTGATTGGCTGAAAACTGAAAAGCATTAAGTTGTTTTGTGAAATTGTTTTTTAAAACTCATGTTAAGTGTTGAAATTATATTTTCAGTGTGACAAATATATATTAGGTATTTATATTATGGAAAAAGACATTCAAAATCTACTTATGTGGTTTTATTCAACATCCACTGGTATTTCCTTTACCTGAAAAATTGCAAAAAGTGGTTTATTGCCTTTCATCTCCAACTGATTCAGTTCTATCATAGTGGGAAGTGTATCCAAAATTTAGTTGACTTGGAATAACTACTAAGGAGCTTGCCCCTCTTCTAGTTTTATATATATATTTTTTCTTATTTTGCTTTCCATAATTCCTTGACTACATCTTTGCCCATCTGCTCATTTACTCTCAAATGGAAATGAATGAGAACATTGTAAAAGTGACCTGAAACATTATAGCTAGTATGTGGTATAGTTTTGTACATTTATTTTTTGCAATATTCTCATTTGTATTAAAATTAATAGAAATTTCAAGGTTAAATTATATTTTTTAATGTAAATTATATGTAATTTGTCATCTAACACACTCTTATGCTTCACTTACGTTTAAATACCACCATATTTAAACATAAGTGAAGCTTAAGTATGTGTTAGAGGACAGATTAGATATAATTTACATTTAACAAGCTTCACTGTGTGAATTCCAACAGAATTTTTTACAAATGTCTTATTTTTCGAAAGTTCTTAAATGAATATTTTTTAATGTTGATATAGAATTGGTTTGGTGACACTTATAATTTACTTAATTGGATATATTTCAGGAACAATCCCCTCCCCATAATAAGCAGAGGACCAATATTAAATTAAAAAAACCAAGTAAGTCAACTTTAAATGTTACCAAACCAACTCTATATTGAACATAAATTTACTACTTAACTGTTAATAGCATCAAAAGTAGGAGTTCATGTTTTTTTATTTATCACAGGAGCAGAAGGAGCCTGATGTAGCTTTAGTGAAGGAGGAGATCACAATTGAGGAGTCAGACTTATCATACAGTGATTCAGGGTAAGGCTGTTCAATATAGGATAATATTATATAGCATTAAATTAAAGTTAGTTCTGAAGACCTGTGTGTATGGTTCAAAGCAAACAAATTGTTTCTAAATCTAGATAAAACAAATGTTACGAAGTTCATCAATCACAGACTCCAAATCTCCTATTATGGATTGGAAATTTTAGCAGTGTACTTCTACAACCAAAGATACTAAATTCCTTGGTGTAAGAATTGATAACCATGTGGATTGGAAAGATCTCATCGATCTTATACCTAAACTTATCATTGCATGCTATGCAATAAGTGCATTATAAACTTTAGATTCAGTTAAGACTTTAAAATTAATTTATTATGCCTATAGCAACTCAATAATGAAATATGGTCTTATATTTGGGGAAACTCAGTTATAGTGAGTATGTCTTCTTATTACAGAAAAAATCCATATGAAAATTAACAGATATTCATGATGAAGCCTCTGGAGGCAATTGAAAATTTTAACTCTTCCATGTGAATATATATTATCCCTCATGAACTTTTAATAAATCAAGAAAAATTGTACAAAACAAAATATGACCAAGAGTTGCTCTTCCACACACCTATCTGTATGAGTTATTGCAGAGCTCATCCAGCAGTCAAATATTCATACCTGTAGTGCTGGGAAAAGATTAAACCAGGACCACCAATTTCTCCAGCAACTGTTTTTAGATGCTTAATTTAGTTATCATTTTAGAGAAAAACAACTTTCTTCTGAAGATCTATGCAACAAAAATTATCTCTCCCAAAGAATTGGCCAAGCCCCATGGAAGGAAAAAGGAGTATTAGCAGAATGTTTAATCAAGTAGTGAAAAGTCATTTTATCATTTTCCCCTCTGTTATTGTGTATATAACTGTTTTTATGCAATTTACCTGGAGTTGGTCTTAAATATCTCTGCCAAATTTTTTGCTAAAGTTCATCAATTCTCTGCTAGTTTGATGTTTGCTTGAGACGAAGCTATACCCTCATGGTTCATTTCCCCTGTATTCTATTGCCAGCTTTGGCCTTCCACCATATCTACATGGCAAAGTAATTATTCTTACAAGAGATGTACACAGCACTTGATTGGCGTTTACAGTCTCTTGACTTCAGGTTTTTGCAGTCCTGTTTTCTCTACCAGACGTACCTCTCTCTTGTAACTTCTAATGAGAAGATTTTGAAGTTTCTTGTTTTGCATCTGCCACTACTATCTCTACTGCTGCTTGATTTTAATGCACATCATCTCTGTGGATCTATACAAAAGAATAAATGAGCTATTCTTTCATGGCAAATAGTTTGAATGTTCACTCAGTTTAATGCACATCATCTCTGTGGATCTATAAGAAAGAATAAATGAGCTATACTTTCATGGCAAAAATTTGAATGATTAACTTATCTCTGTTCAACATGAGGGTCCTCTTTCACAAAAGTATGATCTAATATGTTACAAGTGTATGGACTTGAGAAACATTCTATTCCATAAATGTTTCTGCTACATTTGTACTTTACAACTCTTATACTCACAAATGACAAGTGAGTTTTCATTGTTCCATTCACATAAGTATTAGTATTAGTTGAGCATTTGTAACTTGTATTCATTAGTAGTAATCTGTTACTCAAAAGTTTGGTGTAATATTTTACAAGTGTATGGACTTATAATTTTTAGTTATTAATAAGATTCTGTTCACAACTGTTTCTGCTACACTTATATTTTATTACTGCATACTTACAAGCACTAGTGATTTTTCATTGTTCTGTCCCACAGATGTATTGGTATTAGTTGTACACCTGTAACTCTTATATATTTCTCTACAAGTGTAGTAATTGTACAGATTTCTCTATAAGTAGTAATATTGGTATTACAAATACTCGTAGAAGTTTTACTATCTTTTTAATAATTTTTGGAATCAGTAGACCTAAATATGCAACATATTGACAAAAGTGGTGATAATGATAAGAATGCAAATATGTATAAAAAAAAGAATAATTTGGTATTTCCAGTATATTGAAAAAGTTCAGTTAAGTCAATTAAAATAAGACTTAGGACTGATGTTGGTCTTTCCTGTTTCAAATGCATATTTCAGTCCAGCATCTTAGTTAATGTTTTTTAAAAGGTTTTTTTTTTTTGGGGGGGGGGCTGCATACCATAAAATAATTCCTTTCCATTCCTCATTTTCTTTTAAAATAATCTCTTTTGATACCATTTTCCCAATGTTTTGCTTATAATGAAAATGTGATTACCAAACAATATAAACAATTTTATACAAATATAAATGATCAAATGCACTAATAAAATAAATGATAGTGCAATCGGGAAGCTCCATTTTTCTACCGTCTCTTGACAATTGAAATTAATGCTGCTAAGTATCTGTATGTATCTCAAAGTGAACTATTACAATTAATATTGACAAATGCATAATAAAATGTTTAAATGATTATTATTTTTGAGGAAAAATACAAGACTCATTTAGCAGAAATTACAATAATCTACTTTGTACATTAAAAATACTAATTTATTACTAAGGAGAGTGGACATAACCTAATTCAAGATATAGTGATGTGTGACAAGCAGCTTTTCCTCCACCTTGCTCTTATATGACGTAACCTGTAACTTTTTACTAATATTTTACAAGTGTCATACATTCTTTTATGGATCAGAAAGTTAGCAGTATGTACTTCACAAGGACTTGTTTTAATATATTTCAAATGTTTTAGACCATACCTTTGGCTCAGCATGCTTATATTGCTCTCCAACTCTTATGTAGCATATCTTCAGCTCTTCTGTCTGTCTATGCAATATTCTCTCAGAATATTTAACTTTGGTTCTAAGATGCTCCTCCTCCTCCTTTTCTCCTCCCCTCCATCCTCCTGCCCTGCCTCTGTCTTCTTCTTCTCCCCTTCCTCCTTCCCCGCCTCCTCCTCCTCCTCCTCCTCCTCCTCCTCCTCCTCCTTCTTCTTCTTCTTCTTCTTCTTCTTCTTCTTCTTCTTCTTCTTCTTCTTCTTCTTCTTCTTGAAGTCTATAGTTTTTTTTTCCTGTTAGTCAGTACAATATTTTATTCAAACATGCAATTATTGCAGTATCTTTTAACTTAACTAAAGATGTTAATTGGAACTTTTACGTAAAGCTAAATATATAATTAAGATCATTGTATAATTGAGTAGAACAATTCAAGTATTCCACATGAAATAAGTGAAGCAATAAGAGTGTGTAGGAGTACTTAAAGTAATGGAGCAATAAGAGTGTGTAGTTTGACTTAGTGATACAATGGTCTCATCTATCTTTTAAGTTTATTTCAGTGGTTGGTATTCCTACTAGATGGCCAGAAGGCAGAAACACTGACCACTCATCAATGAGTAATTCATTGTAGATTATCTTTCTCCATGTGTTCTGATTGTAGTATTAATTTTCACAGCCAGGAGCATGTTATTAACAATAAACAATACAGATTTCCTGTAAAATTATTATAGACTATTCATGTTATCAATTTCTGTGCTACCCCAGAGTTCTATGCCATACTGTAAAAGAGTATATATTATGCCCTTTTAAATAAATCAATGTTAAAATGTTTTGAAAATTCCCTTAATAGATACAATTCCATATGTAAATCACATGATACTCATATGCCAGATTTCTATGAAAAATATAAGAGGATAGGATCCATAAGCTTCTGTCCTTATCGATAAGTATTTTCACCTTCACAAAACCTTTATCTGTTGTAATACCTTATCTTTTAAGTAAATAATTGCAGCTGTAACTTTCTCTCTGCTGTGTTCAGTTGTTTAGATAAAGACTATGTGTAGAAGATTGTGACATGTTCCCAAATAGAGTATCGAGCTGTTATTATGTTCTTCACAAAAGAAGGACTTACTCCAAATAAAATTAAACAGCAATTGGACAGTGTATATGGGGAAGCATCCCCCCTCATATTCTACCGTAAAAGAATGGGCCAAACTTTCTCAAATGGGTCGAGAAAGCATTGGAGACAAAGAGCGTACTGGTTGACCCTTGGAAGTGCTCACTCCTGAAAGCATTGCTTTTGCAGAAGGAGAAATTATGGAAGACTGGTGACTCAAAGTTACAGAAATAGCAGCAAGGTTGTCCTTTCTAACACAACAGTCCTTCGAATTATTTATTGACATTTAAACATGAATAAGTTTGTGCAAGATGGGTAGACTTCTTTTCTCAGTCCAAAAGCAACAAGTCATCTGTTGTCAGGCATTTTTGGAGCTCTGCCATGGCAACCGAGAAGTTCTGCAAACCATTGTTACGGGAGATGAAACTATAGTCCTCTTCTATGATCCCTTATCCAAAAGAGAATCGATGGAGTGAGGTAAACCTAGTGAAGAATGCTGCTAAAGACCAAGGTCACTCAGTCAACAAGAAGATCATGGCCACAATCTTTTGGGACTGTTCAAGGAGAGGAACACTACAGTAAATGGGGAGTACTATGCTGGCTTACTGCAAAGACTACGTGCTTCCATCAAAGGGAAAAGGCGAGGAAGGCTGAATGGTGACAACGGGCCTCCCAGATCTAGCTCCCAGTGACAATTTCCTCTTCTCAAACTCAAGAAGGACCTTCGAGGAAGGAAATTTAAGTGTAACAAAGAAGTGATGGATATTGTTTGTGGCCATTTTTCAGATAAGACTTCTGACTATTTTGGGCTGGGGGGTAGGTTGAAATGTTAATTCAAAGACGTGAAAGGATTTGCAATAAAAGGTAACTGTATTGAAAAGTGAAATATAGTTTTTGTCTTTATCATACCTAGAAAATAGTTAAACCGAAAACTTATGGATCTACTCTTGTAGTTCCAAGAACTTAACATGTTGGCTAAATGTGATTATTCCATTTAACATTATTTCTTGGATATAATTATTACCATTATAATGTTAAAAGCATAAAGTTAGTTTCACATAATTTAATTTTAAATTTTCTTCAAGGTATTTCAATATGACTGTTTAGTTAGCTATTAAATATTTCACACGCTGTACTAATCCCAAAATTGTTGTGATGCATCATCTATACGTGAAATGGTCTCTTAATTTTCATACTGAGGGATATTATTCACTTATATAAAATAAAAGAAGATCTAAGATCAAGCTTTGAAGTTCTCTACACTTTACTATATCAAACAATGAAAGTATTTTAATATTATTATCCATTGTATGCCGTTGCACTGTTTGCAATTTGTCAAATACTATTTTAATAATTCTTATACTTTTTTATAATGTTAATCTTTTCAAAATACTCCATATAATTGTGTATTATTTATCTAAAATTATTTGAAATTCTCACTTAATTAAAGAGCATTTGTCTCTGTTGTCATTCCACTTCTTTACCTGATTCAAAATAAAAAGTCTTGAGACTGGTAAAAGAAATAATGTATTTATATTAGAAATATTATATGACCAGTTTTACTGGGTGTGTTGATAGCAATAGAAAAACAAATTCTGTGGGCATTTTTCTGGAGGTTTGAACTAATTCACAAAAACTTTGCACTTCTAGCTGTTAAAGTTATGTGTTTGTTCATCTGGAACTTATTTTGCTAGCTATATCTATGTGCATAATAGAAAAGACAATAAATAATTTAGTACTGAAGTCAAAATTGTTGTTTGCTCTTTAGGTTCCTCTAAGGTATAAAGTAATATATGTTTTTAATTGGCCCTGGAATCCATTTTATGCTCTTATACAAATTATACAAAACATGTTTAACAAACCATTATCAGCATCACCAGCTGCAATTTAACTGCTGGATTATTTGATGGTTGGATGGATATGGTAAAGCTGTGGTGGACATTTTATGAACTTTGAATTAATTTGTCTTCTGTTGAAATCTTGAAGTAATAACTTATCATATTTTTTTATAAAAATGTTTACTCATATTTCCAGTTCAAAATGTTGAAATAATTTAATTTGCTAAACTTGGGTATTCATTTTTACACTGAACTGCATTTACTTACATAAAATAAGATGCGTTTCGGGAGAATCTCTCCTATCTGAAGTTGCTGACTAACCTAACTAACCCATGGGGGGTTAAAGCCACTTGCTTTTAAGTAATTATTAGTATGCATATCATTCAGCATACTCCAAATTTCAAATTAATGCCTGTTCTTATAATGCTTAAGTCAATGGAAGGAAATGTCTTATCTTGTTCTGTTCATATGTGAATTTAATTTCTCTACCTTGTAGGTTTAGCAATTTCAAAGTATCATCCAAGTGTTTCTTATTAACCACCACAAAGACTTCATCAACATATCTGTACCAGACTTTATAAATATATAGAGAATGATTTAGTGATGTGTGTATTTCTAAATTACCCACATACAAAATCAACCAGAAAAGATAATTAATTTTCCATAGCAAATTGTACTAATTAATAAAATTCACCAACAAATGAACAAAATTTTACTAATGCAGACTTTGGTTAGTTGCATGTATTTCTCAAACTCCTCATTGCTTATATAAACAATGTAATAACAGTTTTTTTCACACTAACTCCATTCACTTACATTCTATTTGTCAACAGGCAGGCTGAAGATGGGAGGGATCGCTCCCGAAACATATGTCCAAATTTTATGTAAGTGAATGGAATTAGTGTGAAAAAAACTGTATTACATTGTTTATATATATATACCACTCCATTGTCAACAGCTTCGTAAGTACATTTAATTCCTCATTGCTTAATTTCAGAGATTGCAACCATTTTCTAAAGGATGCTAGGAGTTTGCATTTTGGTATGGTAGAAAACAGTGAATTTATATCAAAGGACACTAGAAGATCATCCTTTTAGGGAACCAAATGTAATTTTCACAAACAGCCCTATGGAATTTCTTATACTTAAGCAGTCAAACTTAGAGAATTTCTGAAATCTCTGGAAGAGCCATTTTGATAGTTGGTATGTCTGTGTATTGCTAAAGTTAATTATTATTCTCATGGTATTACCTAGTTTAAGTTTTTTCTGTAGACTGTGTATTCTTGCTACTGTGGTGTTATCTACTTTTAATTTTGGTTTCATTTTGGGTGGTATGATTGTGCTTTTGATTGATTTGTTTATAGATTGTGTGAATTTCTTCAACAGAATTAATTCTATTTTCATGTACTATTTCCTATTGAAGATTTCTTCCATTATTAATTGGTATTCTACCTTATAATCACAATTTGTTCCCTTTATCTGTTTTTTTTTTTTTTTTTTTTTTTTTTTTTTTTTTTTTTTTTTTTTTTTTTTTTTTTTTTTTTTTGTAATACTACTGGTTTCTTATTTAAAGACTACAGTATTTGCTTGCATGCTTTAATAATATTCTTATCATTAATTTGGCCATTGATCACTACCTACAGATCCACTATATATTCCTTCACATTTTTTGAAAAGTTAACACATGTTTTAAGTCCTTTATTTAATTAACATTTTTTTCTCTTGTTCAGCCTCCTTTGCAAAAACTATCATGGGGGGGGGGGAACCTAGTAGGTGCCTATTGTCAGCAGTGAAGGCCCTTACAATTGTTGCATGCTTCTGTGAATGCATATAAGAATGTTCCAATCATGTATAATTCTTGACGGCTATTTCCAATATTGGCCTTAAGTACTGAAATTACCTTTTCTATTGGTTGAGTAAAACTAATTATGGGAATTCCAGAACTGTAGAATATGAATTACATGTAAGTATAGTAGTTATTTTAAAAGTTAATAAAATTTATCACTGGTTAATACATTTATAGTGTTAAGCTTAATTTGTCTGATAGTAACCAATTAAGTATTCTTATTCACACATTAATTGCTTTGTATTCTACTGTTAGCATGTGTTCTTCATTTTTCAGGGCTTGCTTGGGAGGCCTATCCATTTATATGGATATTTTATCTACTACTTTTATTGAAAGTATAGACAGCAAAAAGAAACAGGATTTTAAATGTATATTTTGTGAAAGCATAATCAGTGACACTTCATCTTTAAGAGATCATTTATTAATTCATTATTCTGAAAAAAAATATAAATGCAAATACTATGGAAAAAGTTTTGCTCAGGCATCATCCTGCAAAAACCATATTTTGATTCATAAGGAAATGAGGCCACATAAGTGTGAAATTTGTGAAAAGAGCTTTATCTATGCATGTTATTTGAGGAAACATCTTTTGATTCATGAGGGCAAGAAGCCACATAAGTGTGAAGTTTGCGGAAAGAGCTTTATCCATGCATATGATTTGAGGCAACATATTTTGATTCATGAGGGCAAGAAACCACATAAGTGTGAAGTTTGCGGAAAGAGTTTTACCCATGCAAGTACTTTGAGGGGACATCGTTTGATTCATGAGGGCAAGAAGCCACATAAGTGTGAAGTTTGTGGAAAGAGCTTTATCCAAGCATCTGCTTTGAGGAAACATCTTTTAATTCATGAGGGCAAAAAGCCCCATAAATGTGACGTTTGTGGAAAGAGTTTCATCCAAGCATCTGCTTTGAGAAAGCATCTTTTAATTCATGAAGGCAAAAAGACCCATAAATGTGAAGTTTGTGGAAAGAATTTTACCCAAGTAGAACATTTGAGGAAACATCTTTGGATTCATGAGGCCAAGAAGCCACATAAATGTGAAGTTTGTGGAAAGAGTTTTACCCAAGTATCACTTTTGAGGCAACATCTTTTTATTCATGAGGGCAAGCCACATAAGTGTGAAAATTGTGGAAAGAGCTTTATCTATGCATCTTATTTGAGGAAACATCTTTTGATTCATGAGGGCAAGAAGCCACATAAGTGTGAAGTTTGTGGAAAGAGCTTTATCCATGCTTCTGATTTAAAGAAACATTTTTTGATTCATGAGGGCAAGAAACCACATAAGTGTGAAGTCTGTGGGAAGAGCTTTATCCATGCATCTGATTTGAGACAACATCTTTTGATTCATGAGGACAAGAAGCCCCATAAGTGTGAAGTTTGTGGAAAGAGCTTTACCACAGCATTTTGTTTGAGGCAACATCTTTTGATTCATGAGGGCAAGAAGCCACATAAGTGTGAAGTTTGTGGAATGAGTTTTACCCATGCAAGTGGTTTGAGGGGACATCATTTGATTCATGAGGGCAAGAAGCCCCATAAGTGTGAAGTTTGTGGAAAGAGCTTTACCAGAGCATTTCGTTTGAGGCTACATCTTTTGATTCATGAGGGCAAGAAGCCCCATAAGTGTGAGGTTTGTGGAAAGAGTTTTACCCATGCAAGTGGCTTGAGGGGGCATTGTTTGATTCATGAGGGCAAGAAGCTATATATGTGTGAAGTTTGTGGAAAGAGCTTTATGCAAGCATCTGCTTTGAGGAAACATCTTTTAATTCATGAGGGCAAAAAGCCCCATAAATGTGAAGTTTGTGGAAAGAACTTTACCCAAGTATCACATTTAAGGAAACATCTTTTAATTCATGAGGGAAAAAAGCCCCATAGATGTGAAGTTTGTGAAAAGAACTTTACCCAAGTATCACATTTGAGGAAACATCTTTTGATTCATGAGGGCAAGAAGCCACATAAGGGTAAAATTTGTGGAAAGAGTTTTACCCATGCAAGTGGTTCAGGGAACATAATTTGATTAATGAGAGCAAGAAGACCTATATGTGTGAAGTTTGTGGAAAGAGCTTTATCCAAGCATCTACTTGAGGAAACATCTTTTAATTCATGAGGGCAAAAATTCCCATAAATATGCAAAGTTTGTGGAACGAACATTATCCTAGTATCACATTTAAAGAAATATTTTTTTATTTATGAGGGCAATAAGCCCCATAATTGTGAAATTTGTGGAAAGAGTGCAAGTGGTTTGAATTCACCAAAGTTGAACTGAAAAATAATGAAAAAGAAGTCAATAGTTACCTTAATTTTTTAAAATTCATCCCACTGTCATACGTTTTATGATATGTACATTAAGTTAGGCCTTATAGATCTGGGTAAATTTTTTGCTAATAACCACCACCACCACCTCTGCTTGTTTGTTTGTATCAGACAAAGATACACCTTCTTGACTCATTGGTCCTACACTTATTCCCCACTTTAATATTTCACCAGATGCATAAGATGGAAAAACGATTATTATATGAGAAATACACAGCACATCAACATCAGTAGCATTAAAGTCTGTGT
Source organism: Metallyticus violacea (assembly GCA_030762175.1). NCBI lineage: Eukaryota > Metazoa > Arthropoda > Insecta > Mantodea > Metallyticidae > Metallyticus > Metallyticus violacea. The sequence goes on from CM060830.1 coordinate 4,948,500, forward strand.
TTAAAGCTATTGCAACAATTCACCTTTCTTTACCTTGCCTGCAATTCTCTCTCTCTCTCTTGAGTGTACTTCTCTATCTTATGATTTCCCATATGTAGATTTTGAAGTCCTTTTCTCCTGCAGGATAATTATTTTAATGTACATCAACCCTTTGCAATAAATTTCTTTCAACTTCATCACACGTATTTTGTGCTCATTTTTCTGTCCATGTTATCATGTGATCTCCATGACACAACAATAACTTAAGGGATATAATCAGTCTGTTCGTTACACTATGCATATCTTATCACATGTGGTAAATGGTTTTTACAATAGTATATTGACTTTTTAATATTCTTATGGTATTTTCCGTTGGTCAGTATGCCGCCCTTGATGACAAACTTTCATATGATCTGCAAACAAAAACAAAGTATATACTAGGACATCCATAAAGTAATAGCAACAAGGCTGTTAATCGTATCAGCTATCATTGTAATCTTGTATTATGCTAGAGGGCAGGAATTGATTCATGAATCTGCAATATTGAAAGTCTTGAAGTAATCATCTTTTATAAATCTAGTACTGATTCTGAAAAATCCAAGTTGTAGAGGAAATAATGCAACTCAGAGCTTAGGGCATTACAAAAAGCTTGTGGGAAAGAAATCCTATCATACAAACTGTTGCAAGATAAGTGGAAGCTTTTGTCAATGAAGAGATAACTATGAACACAGATTATGAGTGGTGGACCTGCTATAATAATTATTATTATTATTATTATTATTATTATTATTATAATTTATTCACTGCCGATAAACATATAAGTTTCTGACATCGTCAAGTGTTAAGTTACAATACTATATATAAGTCAACTTATAATTTGGAGTGCTAAGTTTGCAGTGAAGGAGAGAGGTTGTGTTTCTTGAGTGCTACAGGAAGAAGTTGAAAAGTGATATATAAGTAACAATGGGAATCAACACAGAGAGTTATAGAGCAAGAATTGGTCTGTTCAGTATTATGAAGTAGAATCTATTAAGAAAAAAATGCAGAATGGAGAGATGGGGAATACTTTTGCTGTGATATAAGTAATTGCTATGTTACCAACCATTGGAGGAATAGAAGTTAATCCTGGGTCTAATAGCCTGGCAGATGGAGATATCCAGAACATATTTCAGGATATGGAGTAAAGATTGGGGGATAAAATGAACCATATGTGGAGAGAAATAAAAACTGAAATGCAAAACATTAAAACATAAGTCTAAGGCATCAAAAGAACATGCAAAACATTAAAACATAAGTCTAAGGCATCAAAAGAACAGTATAAATTTTGGAAGAAAGATATGGAAAATTTAATTTGGTAATATCAGGAGTAGAGAAAAGACCAGGAGTGTAGCCCATTCAGGAAGTGAAAGAGATTTTGGAAGGGAGATTGGAGATTGTTCTGAATGGATAGAAAATTACTGAAGCTTTTCCAGTTCGGAAGAATGGAGGAAGAAGGATGATAGTAGTTAGAAGTTAGATTTATAACCATGCAAATTGTCTATGAAGTGTTGAAAAGATCTAAGGAATTACAAAGGATGATTGTGTTTATTAATAGAGATTTATTATTGGAGCAGAGAATCCTTAAGAAAGAAACAATTGATGAAGAAGGCAAGATTGGAGGGTTAATGTGCATATGTACATAACCTACAACTCTGGTTCCTGAATCGGCAAGTGGATGGGTTTAAAAAGGATCTAAGAGATATCAACAGAAGCAATGAAGAGGAAATAATTTGGCAAATTGCAGCAAAAACAAAGGGATACAAAAGGCCAAGCAGTCCAAGGGTTGAAGTGGAGACAGATCAGGATGCTAGGAGAGTAAATAGTAGTCCATAGGCAGACAAGGAACAGGAGAGGATGGTGTCACAGAAGAGGAGAATATCTCCAGAGAAGAGGGAGTCGGCCTTGGCTCCCCATTAGCAAGAGAAGGTAGGTCAAGAGCAGGAGTGTGGCGTAGGCCAGTTGAGTTAAAGTAAAGTTTGTCTTGCATAAAATCCACCCCGAGAGGGAAGCCTATTGCAATTTGAGATGGAGCATAGTGTGTCGGGTATGTTGGTGAGAAATGCTGGGAGGCCTGTCAGTGTACATCCTAATTATGGAAGAGTGCTTAGGAGCAAGAGCAAGTTGGACATATGTAGGTTTCGTTCTGGTTCACAAAAGGGCCAGGAAGAAAGAGGGAAGGTTGTGAAACTTGATTTTTGGAACTGTGAATAAATGTGTGAAGGGATGAGTGAGATTGTGCCCTTGTTTTCTTTTTATATTTTTTCCGACACTGTTAATTCTTAGGTTTTTAAAGAGCTTTTAAAAGTTAGGTTAATTGTGGAATTTGTGGTTTTTTACCATAAATGGTCCGATATTGCTGATTTTTCTGTGTGTTTATATTTTAAGTTTCTCATCTTTCCTCAAAATCGTAATGTAATGTTCCTTTTTCTTTTACCCATATATTTCATATTGCAGCCTTTACAGCTGTTTTTGTAAATGCGTGATTATTTTCCTGGAGGAATTTTGTCTTTTATGTGGGTTTTTGAACTATATTTGTTCCCTGGAGCCAAAATAATGTTGGCATTTATAAAAAACTGGAATTTTTGGTGTGCCCTTGGATAGAATGTGAATTTCTTATATATACATGATCTCCTTTGTAACCTTTCAGTGTAATGTCTTTTATTTGTTTTTTAATTTTTCTAGTTCTATTGAATTGTGTGACTGTTGTTTTTATATAATTATCTGCATGGGTATCTTTTCTGAATATGTCAATTTCCAGTATATTGTCATTTTTTATATGCAGGAAGGAAAGAACCGTGTTGTTATGTGCATTTAATGATGCTGTCTTATAGGTTGAATAGCTCAATTGCATCCTCTTTCCATTCTTCATTTACTATTGCCAAGACATCATAAACATAATGGTACCCACATTCCTATGTATGTGGAAAAGTCTCAACTAATTTGGTTGCAAGAAACGTGTGTGTATATGTATTACCTCTTAATGTGAAGTAGGTTTAATTAATGCAAATTTTTATGCAGTCGGATATTATTCTATTATTTCTCCAGATATGTTTATCCAGGTTAGCCATTTCTTTACAATATTTATTAGTTTTTCTTGGGGATGCTAGCAAGCAAAAGACCACATCATAAGAAACTAGCAAATCTCAATTTTTCAGTTCAACATGTCTGATTTTTTTTTATTAATTCTGATGAGTGTTTAATGATTTAGCTTTTGTATTTTGGTAAAGTATTAAACTTTTTTAAAAGGTAATTGGCCATCTTAATTATTGAAAACAACATGCATAATGTAATAGCCAGGATTATGAAACAAACTAAAACTAACCCTTCTCAAAAGTATGTTGGTTCAGTAAGCAAATTACTAAAAAAGTAATTCATTCTAAACAAGCAACAAAAAAGATTATAATAGCAGACAACCCTACCATACCCAGGGTCTATGACCTATCAAAAATATATAAGATGAGACTTATAGTAAATACAATATGTTCAGCAACATACAATTTTATGAATAATTTAATTAGTAGGAAATGGGTTAATGAGGAATTGAATTGGGAAAGATTTTTGAAGATCTTGAGATATTCAAATAAGGGATTTTTATGGAAGGTAAAAATGAAATGGAAATGGTCAGTTGAAAGACATGTAATTTACATAAACCTTATATGATAAGGAATATCGATGTAATATTGATCTTTTATTGATTGGGTTAGCTGTGATTCTGGTCAATAAGGCTTAAGACCAGACCATAACCATGTAGGTATTTAGTACTTAAATAAATAAAGAAAGGCATTTTTGCTATTGGAAAAATGGCTGGAAGTGGTAATATATAAAGTTGATTGAAATTATTGAGCTTGTGGTATTGGATATTATTCTAGAAGGTGAATAAATCTATCATTATAACTGATACATTTTGAATTTTCTGCAGATTTAATTTTTGCTGTTAATTTATTGTACTAAAGGGAATCCATTATATTTACACCACTACATACTATTTCTTTATTATGTGCATTCACATTATAGTATTTACTATTTCTGGTATTATAACTATGTATATCATTATTTTATATAAAATTCTTTGCTTTATTACAAATATAGTCTTATACACATAGAATAGAATGTTAACAATTCATGTTCTATGAATGCTTCCTTCCAAGACTGTCTTTACTCTAATTTACACATTAACCTAATGCATTTTTCTGTAATATAAATATTCTATCCATTTGCACCTTTGTTGCAACCCTAAGACCTCAATTCCATAATAAATCATTTTTAACTCTTGGGAGCAATATACGATTTCGGTCTTGAAACTGTTAAGGATTTTATTGGAAGAAAGTAGGCCCTGGCAATGTGTAAATATTTCCATAAAACTTGGTATTGTAGCATTACCTATTCATCAAATATAATAAAGAAGCTGAAAATGTTGAAAACTTGCATCTGCTGGGTTATGCACAGTTTAACTGAAATTGGAAAGTGGCAACAAATGGAGATAGCAAGAATATATATGGAAGAACATGAAATGATGTGAGGTGAAACCTTTCTTTGTCTTATTATTGCAATCGATGTTCATAATGCATTTGCTTTCAATAAAAAATGGACAACTAAAGAACTTTAAATCAATTAGTGAGGTAGATATCCAGAAATAAGCTGCAGATGGAGTGTGCCTTTTCAAAGAATTTGGCAACATATTTTTGACATGACATGTATCATATTAAAAGGATGTTATTCCAAAAGTAACCAAAATAAGTTTAGTATGAAACAGCAACTATGTTGCCCTTACTTTTTGGATGCCCTAATATAAGATTTAAATACCTCTCTTATTTAGAGAAGTATTCTCATATACTTGAACTTTACAAAAGAACTCTGATATACATAACCATGAAATTTGAAATAAAAATAAACTAGCCATAGAGTTAAAAATTCTGAAAATATAACAAATTATTATATTGAAATTTAATTCTCTAATTCTTTATCTAAGAATATTATAATGTGCTGCACAATCACTCAACTCTAGAGCCCTTGTTTGGATGCTTTGCTGGCTTAATGGGGATTTGCTTGGTACCAGGAAGCATGCTGTTTGACATTGGAGTTGGATTTAAGGTCATAGATTTCTGTTAGCATTCACAAATGAAAAAAAACACCAATGGTTTTGGTCATACAATGGCATTTCATATACAAGATCAGGTTTTTTTGCACTTCAGTATCTATTGTTTTGTGTTGCTACAAAGCCATTTTTGTGGTGGATACATTCATCATATTTGCAAGTTGCAATTTTCATTTGTGAAACCTCAATGACCTTTTATGAGCTTGATCCTGTTATTATGTTGGCTGGTCCCTCCAAACTACTTTTGGTATTTCCAAATTTCCATTGAAATTTTTGGTGATTTTTTCTTTATTTGTATTGGCTGTTCTTTTTTTGGTATGTTGATTTATAGTTGGTTATGTTTTTAGAGTGTTTGATTAATATTAGCGAATTCCAAAGGAATTTAGCTATTGCGGCTGTACCCATGTAAAGATTTTGAAAGCATTTCTTAAAATCTCCATCGATTCTACTTACTAGGAATTAAAAAATTAAAAGATTGTGTGTGCGTATGTGTGTACATGTGTGCGCGTGTTTTTAACCCTTGAGTGGCCACAATTTTTGTTTCTTCTCAGTGAAACTTGGCATATAATGATCAATTAACAAATGATTCATCGAGTTCGCTAACCAGCAAAATTAGACCATTGGAGGTTAGTACTTAACATAAAAAATTTATTAATCGATCTGGTGGCCCCAATTTTTGTCTTTTCTGAACAAAATTCAGGATATACCATTGAAATAAAACAAGATAAATAGTTTCTGAAAATCAGTGAAATCAGAATGTTAGAATATCTGAAACCCAAAATTTAAAAGCACTCTAGAAGAACCAATTTATGTTTTTTTGCAACAAATCTCTATGCAGCATATGAATAAGAAAGGAAAGATCAAGTTATAATGTAAGTGGCTAGGCCCGTCTAATACAAGAGCAGGGAAATGGCCAGAGGTGGGCGTTTTGAATTATGGGTTCCTGGTATTAGACACAGGGGTCACTGCTTCCTCCAAATTTCTGTGAACTCAATATGTTAGTTCTCTTTCTAGCACTGTGTAATAACCTTCACAAATTCTACTTCCTAAGAAATTTGCTAAGTTTATGCAGATCTGCGTGACAGACTTGTTTTATTTATTGTCACTTGGGTTGCACTTTTCTTAATGTTTAGATTGTGAACTGAATGTAGGTCTCTAATCTATATGGTGTACCAGTTGGCAGCGAGTGTTTTTTGTTTCTGGTGTGGATTGTTTGCAGCCCACTTGTTGAGATGAAACTAGAAACCATCTTCTAGTCTACACTTCAACATAGCCGAACCTTCTCTAAGGGAGGGGCCATCATTTGGGAAGACCAGATCAGTGATACCTCTTTGATTACCAGTCATATTAGTAAATGCAGATCTTTTCACCTATGAAGATATCATTTACACCTCAGGAAGCTGCCATTGTTGAAATGACAAACCATTTCTTGCCATCATTCCACTCTTGCTGCACCATACATTTTTGGAGGCTATGGGTTGAGCAGCAACAACACTTTTTTTTTTTTCAGATGAGGTATTTGTGCAGGATTTCTGACACCTATACTGAATAATGTTTAAGACTCTGTCTTCTTGTAAGTCACTTGATGATCATTCTTAACCATGACTTTTACATGAGCAACGTTTTCATGTGCTACTACTGTTTCTGGAAGTGCCTTATGCTCCTGGTCTTTCAAAGCTATTCCTCTTTGTTTAAACTCTGCAAACCAGTTATAGAATTTTGTACTGGAAGGAGAAATGTCTAAAAATGCCTCTAATTTTCCACCATTCTTGTTAGGTCAGCCTGTACTTGATAGTTTTCAAAAACATAACACAGAAATGCTTTCTAGTCACTTTTTTTTTTTTTCCTACAAATTTCAATAATTTGATTTCCATTTCTATATCATGTTTATCTCTCCATAAGTGAAGTGCAGCTGCTCATTTTTCTGTCTGATTATACTTGATATTTCTCCAGTGTTTGAGCTTAATTTCAATGCTTCTTTTTGTTTTGCCAGTATACACTATGTTATATTCTGAGCAGTTATTTGATAGATTTCCTGGTTTCTTCTGATAAGAGATTCTGTGATCACTGGAGTTGAGCAGATTATTTATGTTGAATTTCTTCACTGGGAATAAAGTAATACCGAACTGTTTTGAGTGTTCTAGAGCTTTTTGATTGACAAACAAGGATACGTAAATTTCCTATGAATGGGAGTTTCTTTTCTTGTTGTCATTGTTGTAACTGGCTTATGTGTGCTCTGAGCTTAGCTCTACTTTTGGTAATGCAACCCAGAATTTCCTTCCCCCTTTTTTCTAATGATCTTCATTATAAGGTTGTTAATTGCCGCCTCCAGATCTCTATATTTTTCTTCATGATTTTTGAAAACCTTTATTTAAAAACTTCATTTCTTCTTTGTTAAAATGTTCTTTTCTTGCTCAGTCCCCTCTGCAAAAACTGTGGGAATGCTCTATAGTCAGCACCTGTGGTAGCAGTGAAGTCCCATGCAATTGCTGCAAGGTTCTATGAATGTATACAATCAGGAATATTGTAATCGTATATTATTCTTAAGGGTATTTCCATAATTGGCTTTAAGGACTGAAATTGAGATTCATTATTGGTTGAGTAAAAAAAAAAAAAAATCCAAGATGTAATCAATTAGGTATCCCTTTTTGCACTATAAATGTTTTATACTCTACTATTAGCATCTGTTCTTCATTTTTCAGGGCTCAGTTGGAAGATCTATCCATTTACATGGATAATTCACCTACTACTTTCATTGAAAGTAAAAACAAAAAGAAACAGGAATTTAAATGTATATTTTGTGAAAGCACATTCACTGACACTTCTTCTTTAAGAAATCATTTATTAATTCACGACTCTGAAAAAAAATATAAATGTGATTTCTGTGGAAAAAGTTTTACTCGGAAATCAGTCTTGAAAAACCATATTTTTATTCATGAGAGTAAGAAACACTATGAATGTGAAGTTTGTGGGAAGAGCTTTAACTTATTATGTTATTTGAGGGCACATCTTATGATTCACGATAGCAAGAAGCCACATAAGTGTGAAGTTTGTGGAAAGAGCTATAATTATCCATGTAATTTGAGGCAACATCTTATGATTCACGATGGCAAGAAGCCACATAAGTGTGGAGTTTGTAGAAAGAGCTTTAACTATGCATGTGATTTGAGGCGACATCTAATGATTCATGATGGCAAGAAACCACATAAGTGTCAACTCTGTGGAAAGAGTTTTATCCATTCACATAGTTTGAGGCAACATCATTTGATTCATGAGGGCAAAAAGACACATAAATGTGAAGTTTGTGGAAAGAGCTATATCAGTGCTAATTATTTGAGTAAGCATTTTTTGATTCATGAGGGCAAAAGGTCCTATAAGTGTAAAGTTTGTGAAAAGAGTTTTATGCGAGCATCTGATTTGGGGAAACATGTTTTGATTCATGAGGGTAAGAAGCCACATAAGTGTGGAGTTTGTGGAAAGAACTTTATCCTAGCACATAGTTTGAAGAAACATTTTTTGATTCATGAGGATAAAAAGCTGCATAAGTGTAAAGTTTGTGGAAAGAGCTTTACTTATGCATCCAATTTGAGGAAACATCTTTTGATTCATGAGGACAAGAAGCCACATAAGTGTAAAGTTTGTGGAAAAAGCTTTAACTATATATGTAATTTGAGGCAGCATCTTATGATTCATGAGGGCAAAAAGCCCCATAAGTGTGAAGTTTGTGGAAAGGGCTTTATCCAAGCATCTAATTTGAGGGCACATCAGAGAACGCTTCACCAATGCAAGAAAACTGTATGAACACCATCTAGCAGGTGAAAAGTGGTTATGAGTGGTTTCTTTGCATGAAGCATGGATTTATCTAGATGGCACAAATAAACTCCGTACTATTTACTACCAACATGTAGGGCACAAGTGGAAAACAAGAAAATGTTTCCCATGAGGTTCATGGTGGTTGCATGTTACTACACTTGAGAGAAATTTAACATTCACAGAGATGGCAAAAATATAAAAATTAATGCAGTGTACTAACATAGCAATGTCATGTACTCAATTTTTATGAAGATATTCCCTAGTTGTATGGTGGTAATGCTCCAAATATTTGGATCCATACTTCTCAATCATCCCGGGATTTACTGTCATTATAAAACTTTGGAAACAGGTGTCAACCATTTAAAAGAATCTGTTTGAAGTCACCAAATGTTTCATCAATAAACTTTTGAGGCTTTGATCTACTGACACAGTTCCTTGCTCACACAATAATAGAGGGTCTCTGGAAAGCCTGCTAGGAGGAGTGGGATAACATCCTCCTTCCTATTCTATGGCGTAGTCTTCTACAAGGTAAATTGCATTGTAGAGCCATAGTTCAAGCCTGTGGACATCAAATTGAACACAATCAGTGGTAGAGAAAGGGACTCTCGTGAAAAAATATAAGTAAAAACATTAGATCTTGAGTGGGGCAACCCTCCCTATTTTCCCAGTGGTCAATATGTCTCTCTTGATGAAAAACTGTCATATGATCAAGGGAAAAAAGTATATACTAGGGCAAGTGAAAATTAAGGGCAACAATATTGTAAATCAATTGTCTTATCTGCGATCATATAAACTTATGCTATAGGGCAGGAATTGATTAAGTTGTAAGAGGAAAACTATGCTACTCATTGCTTTAGGGCATTACAAGAAGCTTGTGGAAGAGAAGGCCCTCATACTGAATGGTGGAAGCCATTTCATCAAGGAAGATCAGCTGTGAACACAGATTATATGCTGTTAGACCTTCAGAATAATAATAATAATAATAATAATAATAATAATAATAATAATAATAATAATAATATTAATAATTTATTTACTGCCAATAGACATGTAATATAAGTTTCTGACACATTTCAAGTGTTAAGTTACAATACTACATACTATATATTACTTGTTTATTTATCCAGTAAATATAAACATCTAATTTATAAAACATTTCTTTAACTGATATTTAAAGAGATTTAATCTCTTCTGGTCTTTTATTGTACAAATGGAAATCCATTATATTTACATCCTTAGATACCATTTATTTATTATAAGCATACATTTGGGCTATTTCTGGTATTATAGCTATGGATATCATTATTTTTTTATAAAATTCTTTGCTTTATTACAAATATAGCCTTATACCATTGAGAGAGTACATATATAACAATTCATGTTTTATAAATGCATACTTACAAGACTGTTTTATTTAGAAATTAACCTAAAACATTTTTTCTGTAATATAAATAATCTAACCATCTGCACCTTTGCTGCAGTCCCCCAGACCTTTAAACCATAATGTAAATGGAGGTTAAAATTATACCATAATAAATCCTTTTTAACTTCGGAGCTTCTCGCATTGCAATGGACGATTTGCATCTTGAAGCTGTTAAGGAATTTATTACAAGAAGATGGGCCCTGGATATTTCCATAAAACTTTGTAATCTCGCATTACCTATTCATAAAATTTGATAAAGAAGCTGAAAATGTGGAAAACTTGCATCTCTGGATTATGCCCAGAGTAACTAACATTGGAAATGGCAGTGATGGAGACAGTGAATGGAACAATATGCATCTGAAGATCACATCATCACAATCAATGAGATGTAATTACATCCATAACTAGCTCTGCAAAGCATTTGCTTTCAATAAAAAAATTGACAACTAAAGAGCTTTAGATCAATCAGTGAGGTACCTTTTGAGAAAATATGCTGCAAATGGAGTGAGTGATCTTGCAAGAATTTGGCAAAGTATTCTTATAGCAGAGATTGTATTTGAAGTATGTTGTCCCAAAAGTAATCTAAATAAATGTAGTAGTGTGAAATAACAACTTTGTTGCTCTTTTCAAATGCCTTAGTGTTACTTTAGTTGGCCTTTTTATTTACAGAACCATTCTCCATTTACTTGTATTAAAATTTCCTTATTAAAGAACTATGATATGCACAATCATGAGAAACTAGCCATAGATTTAAAAATTCTATATTATATTGGAATTAAATTATTTTATCTAAGAGTATTACAATGTGCTATATCATAATCATATATACAGCATTGCTTATATAAAGTTTCATGAGCCAATATCTCTTTAATGGATCAATAAAACCAAATGCTGACATTTTCTAAACTTATTTAAGTGGGTCCCTTTATGTTATAATGTACATGAAACACTACTTAGTATAGTTTGTGAATCCAAAAAGGGAAACATAGGGGGAAAAAATGAATACTAAAATACTAATAGGAAAGAATTACCAACATTCTTGGAGAATGTTCCTGTAAGTGTAGGACAAAAAGTATTGTACCAGCAAGATGTATTTGACCTGCTGGCATTTTATGGCCACCTCATTCACCTGGTCATATACCCTTACATTTC